>CM029281.1:24224793-25424793 GCA_016920895.1 Vaccinium myrtillus
CGAGGCCTAATGCATTAACTAGTACAATATTATCCAAATTTAATTTGTTTTACCCTCTTTAAAAGAGGGTGAACGAAACCCTTAATCTTATTGGTTGAAATGGTATAGGTCCCATCAAAAAGTGTATTGCAATGGTGGGACTTACACCATTTCAATCAATAAGAGAGAGAGTTTTGTTCATTCACTCTCTTTTAAGAGAGTGAACAAAATTACAGTCGTGAGGGTGAACAAAACTGCACTCATTTTCTCCAAGCTCAAAATAAATTGGTGACAGAGATCTAGAAACATGACTTTTGCCACATTTTGTAGCATGACTTGAAGTTGTGGCGATTACATTTAATATTATGGTAGGCAATTTATTCTTTATGAATGTACTTTTTTACTTTCTTCAGCTACTATAAAATACTTGTGGGGAAATGACCAGCATGCACAACAAACCAATGATACGCCTGACTAGAAGATTTTCTAATTAAGTTTGGTGGAAAAAGACACGATTAATTATTTTAATGCACTAAAATCAATTATTGGATTTGTCAAACGTACTCTATTGCAGTCTCAATTAAACAAGAACTGAAGAAAATGAGCATATGAATGTCGTAACCAATAGGATTCGCCAAATGAATTAATAATTCTGTAAGTAGTAGTAATTAAATACGACCTTAGTTAAGGAGTCAAAACTAGGCATGGTAGGGCTGGTGGGTTACATAATTAGCCTCGAATTACGTGCGTAATGATCCTATCCTTTCAAATACTATGATGAAACAAAAGTGCAAAACTTCACAAACATATGCGCAAACACTGTCGGCCCCTAGCTAGGCTATTATGAATGCAAAAAAAGTCTGGGAACATAATTTTAGAATATGACTCCAGATAAAACTGTATCTAAAACTGTTTTATATCTGTACACTTTCATGTATTGAACGATTCTGCAAGCGTCTGTAGACTTACTGTTTTGTATCCGAACTTGAATTATAAGCATTGCTTTTGAGAGTATGCAAGCGTCTTTGTAGTTTGGGTGTGTTCCTACTTCCTAGTACTATTGTATATACATAAATCAAAACGAGAATACAAATCAATGCAAGTTTTGAAAGGGAAACAACTACTCACGTTAGGGATTGAGCGGTGCTATCTTTCTTCCTCTCTTTGGATCCCTGTCCTTCATCCACTGTTCTACGCCATCTCATGCTACCCCCTCCACCTCCCCCTCCTCCTTCTCTCGCCGCCCCAACCCCTCCTCCTCCTCTTTTCCGCCCCACCCCCTCCAGATCCGTACGCCTCATTCGGGTTCCATTGAACGAAGATTTGAAGCTAGAGAATGGCTGGTTGAGACCCTCCGGCGAATAAGTCGCCAGATCTGGCATGACGGCATCTGGCGGCACCTTTTCAGCCGGGGTTTCTGTTTTATTTTTCAGTTTTTTGTTCTGTTCATTTTAGTTTTTGCCCCGTTTTTTTGTGGTTGTTTGCCCCGCATGCGTGTAAGCGTGTTTATCAGTGAATTATTAAATAAAAGTACTCGTTAAGAATGCCCTCACTTAAATTATATTTTATGGAAGGAATACTTGATCTTCTGATTGACTAAGTGGGATTTTCTTACCCCAAGGTCAAAATTCTTTCCAACGGTTTTGTATGAATCAAAGAAGTTAAAATAAAAAAAAAAGAAAAAGAAGAAGAAGAGGAACGAGTAACCTCTGACCTTTTTAGTACTATATTTAAACAAATCTGCTCAGCAGGAAAATCAAACTTGAGACTCGAGGGAAGAGCAAATCCCTAAGTCCCAGGTCAACACCTCTTAGCCAACCGTTAGATGATATCTGTCTTTGTAAGTGTCGTTAGACTTATATCAACATGTCTTTCTGGTTGTTATTTAAAAAAAAGAAGAAAGAAACCAAAGGTGAAGGATTAATCCTTGGAACGAAAAGTGTTACCTTATTTTCCCCATTTTGGGACTCTTTCTTTTTTTTGGTAAACAGACGATATTATAAAGAACTAAACATAAGAAGTCTTTAGGGTATTTAACCCCTACAGAATCATCAGCTAATTGTTGCGACAGGAATAAAGGAGGATCCACTAGATCAACATAAAGAAAAGTACTTAAACTAAAAGAGTTCTTGGCGAGCATGTCAGCACTTCGGTTGGCTTCTCTTCCAACATGGCGGATCTCTTTCTTGAGTTGTGATTGTTCCCTTTCTTTTTGTGTGTATGTGTGAGTTGAACTATGTGTGGTGGTGGCTTATGAGTAGTTTGACTAGTTTGATATTGGTGTTCCCTTAAGCTCCTCGCTCCTGCAAAACACAGCAACTGTTAGTGCTACTCCGGTTTAATTTAAATGTCGATCGAAAGGCACTGCGAAGCTTAAGTTAGCACAATGAGGAGAGAAGAGAGTACAAGACAGTAATCAAATAGGAGTAGTACGAAGCGGCATACTAGTATTTATCCCATGGTATTTATAGGCAGATCCATTCTTGTTCTCCAAGTCTCACATGCATGGCACGAGTACCTGAAGTCACCCAAATTTGGTTGGTGATGTTATTGATGAAGCTCAGTGGACAGGTGGCTGAGCCCTAGTGCATACCGCACGACACCCAAATATCCTCAACCATCTTCTTGGGTCAGCTCATGGGTTGGGTCCCTTCTGCTTGTCCCAAGACCGCTGTGTCCGGATGAACATTCCAGCGTGTTGGGCTGCAAAGAATGGTTGGGTCAATGGTTCGGCCCACTCAAGTTCGGCCTAACAAGCCATTTGTGTGTTCTGAGATGCCCCATACTGGCAGGCCCAAACAGAGTTGGGCTCACAACAATAATAAAAATTGTTCACTTTGTAGAGCTCCTTGGGTATGTTATTCACATAAAAAACTAGCTTAATCGAATACCGATATATAAATGAACATGCAAAACAGATTTGTACAAGAAAAAAAAATTGGCTAAACAAAATTTCCTATTATTATTTTTTTGATCTTATTTTTCTTGTACAAATGTGTTTTGTTCATGTACTTATCAATGTCCTATTAAGCTGGTTTTTTTTTTTTTTTTTTTGTGGATGACAGACTTGCCGAGATCTACAAAGTGAACGAGGAGCCCGCAAAGGCCTAAAATTGGACCAAACTGGATGGTATAAAAAATTGGATAGGACCCAGTTCCCTAAAAATACAAACATTGTTGGATAATTATGTTTTACTCCATTGCTTCTTGTTTCTCTTTCTTTCGATGTAAACCCTCTTCGAGTTTTGAATAAAAAGCGAATAATTCCCACTCAATTTATGAGAGGTTTTGCTACAAACTTCAACGTTTCGAGTATTCTGATGCCAGCTTGTTGACACAAAACATAAATTTTCTCCAGTAAAAGACTCCTATATAGAAGGCATCCTTTTCCTTTCACATGGGAAACCGGAGGTGAAGTCAATCTGTGACTTCATGGAAAAGCTGTAGCAATTTTCTTTGGATTAGAATTCATCCAAAACTTATATTTTACTTTCACCCAACGACTTTCCAGGATAGGCTATGACTGGGTCTTTGTGACTTTTTGTTCATATTGCTTGGTGTAGCACTCGCAAATTTGATTGATAAGTAGGTCCAAAACAGGGGGGTCGCGGGATGCCCGGGCTCCTGCATTCAAATATTCTCACGTATTGTACTAGTTTTTGAGGGTAATTCGAAAGAATTCTATGGGATTGGCCCCTGCAATTCCCACTAGATGAAAAAAATTCCTTAAAACTCCTATACACGTGTGGAAAAAAAATCCTTAAGATTTAATGTTGTCAACTATATTATATATGGTCAATCGGTGCATAAAATTAAATGGCAACGATGTATGTACACACAATCTCGTCTCTTCTTTTGGCATAGTAAGTAACAAATACTTATAAAATATAATTTTGTTATCAATATAAAAATACACGCGGTTAATTTGGATCCCACTATGTACAAATCATGCTTTCTCCATTCGTCCAAAATCATGCATATTGTAACTTTACGTTTCAAATCTATTCAAATTTATGATTCCTCGTATAGATATTTACGGGTCTTTTAAGGATGTGACAGTTGGTAGAAGGTCTATTTGAAGTAATGCTGCAATATGATGAAATAAGTGAAGTGAAAATGAAGCATTCAACTGATTGCGACGATTCAAAATTTTGTGAGCATTCAACTGGTGGCTTCTTCCCTAATCCCTTCTTATTGGGAGCATTTTTATGTTTTTTTCGGGCTTATTTTATTTTGTTTTTTTAAAGATCAGAACCATTCATATGATAGATCTCCTTGAGAACATTAATTCAATAAAAAATCATGATGATAGGTTACATAAATTAGTTCATAATCGCAAAAGATTCGTCTTGAGATCTGATCTAGTGTGTCTATCTATTTTGTTAAAGGTATATGTGGTCCAAAATCATATTGATCAATATCCAATCGGCATGATTTTCAACAGGGGTGATGTCTCTAACGCGATCTAAAATATGAGCAACTCTTATCAATAGAGAGAGCCAAGATGTGCCAAATAGGGATGGACATGGGGACGGATCGGGGCCGGAGAGTACTATCTCCACCCCCAATCCCCAAACCCCTTCTCCATATCCATCCCCTACCCAATCCCCAACGGGGTTTTATTTTCATCCTCCATCCCCACTCCAAATGGGGAACGAGGATTCCCACGGGGATTCGGAGATCCAATCATTTAAAAAAAAAAAGATTACTAAAAATCTAGAATCCCAGTTACAAATTAAATGCTAAAATCAAGTTAGAAGTAGAGGTGTCATATGGGCCGGACCGGCACGGGCACGGTATGTTTATCGTTGACATGGTACAACACGGTATCCATGTGTAAGCGTAAGTGTTTGCCAGCTTCAATTCAAGTTGAATCAAGTATCAACTAGATTTCTAATTTGAAAACTAAAGGAACCTCAAGCAAGATAACATATTATGGTATTCATCAATCGTAGAAAAAATTAAGTGGATCGCATATCAGTAGGCATTTAATCGGATGAAAAATATCATTAAAAAAACACAAATTGGGTCCCGATCGACAAGCTGTCAAGTCCCTTTTTTGGACCGGAGAAAATCCCCTTTGCAAAAACATAAGCTTACATGTAATTTCTAAAGAGAAAAGGATATGGGTACAGAGCCATATGCACAATCGTGCTTTAACAATCATGGGACCCACTTTCGGGTTTCATGCAAATAATTTAACCCGTAAATCTTTGATTCTATCGTTCATTCAAAATTTAGGATCCTAAATTTTGAAAGAAATTTGGACTATTGGATCAACCACAGTTATTCGATTGAGCCAATTTTTTTATAGTCACTCAAAACACTATTTAAAATTAACGAACGGCTTTGATTATTAGCGAGAGACCCCAAAGTAGACCTCATAATGCAATCCGTGCATATTGAAATCTACCCATAGCCTTTCTGATATCTAAATGATATGCACATATGGGTAACCCAGCTAGAAGTTTATAATTAGTACTCCCTCTATCTCAATTTATTGGTCCTCTTGGAGATTCGAACTTATTAACAAAACATCATCATTACTCTTATCATATTTTTTATTTTCTCCTTTTATCCTTCAAAACATCACCATTGCAGTACATAGTTTCAAAAAGTAAGGGTTAAAATGTAAACTCGCCATTTTTCGCCCATTACTTTGGAAATGGGACAATAATTTCAGGACAACAAAAAGTGAAACTTGAGACCAAAAATTGGGGACGGAAAGAATATTATTTACTACATTGTCCTGCACGTAAAGGGTTTTTAAATTCGGAATATGTTATTACGAGGAAACTACCTAGCTAATTGACAATAGTAAAGTTTAAAGACTATTGTTTGGGAAAAAACAACTTTAGCCATCACGACTTATTAGTCAATTTGGTTATTAATTACTATATATTTCTTGTGGATAAGACTTTGGATTCACGAAGAAGAGATTACTGAGTAAGGTTGGATATGGGGATTCCGGATTCAAGTATTTGGATTGGAAACTTCTATCCACAGCCCAGTTAGTTTTTAAGATCAACCGCCTAGGTAGCATTTTTACTTGTGTTTTTATCAGTTAAAAAAGTTGTCCTCTAGTCATTGTCCGAAGCCTCAGCTCTCTCCATAAAAAGCACTACAACTTCACAACTCTCTGTCCATTTAAGAGGAATTGCATCTAGAGAGAGAGAGAGAGAGAGAGAGAGAGAGAGAGAGAGAGAGAGAGAGAGATGGGGAGGGCTCCCTGCTGTGACAAGGAAAATGTGAAGAGAGGGCCATGGTCAGCTGAAGAAGATTCAAAGCTTAAGAATTTCATCGAGAAATATGGCACTGGTGGAAATTGGATCTCTCTCCCTCAAAAAGCTGGTAATTATGAAATTTTTTTCCTTTTTATCTTCCATACCAACAGTGTCTGGGCGAACTTACGCTTTCTTGACTAATTCTTTAGGACCACTTTTATGGTCGGCTTGTGCTGGTAGGGGTGGGGTCGATTAAAGTTGGAACACTGTTCTGTAGGGACTGACCTCACATGGCACTTGAGAGATTTTGAAACTTAGAGAATTACGAGGAAACAAACTTCTAAAATCTCCAACCATTAGGCCAACCATTTGGAGTAAAAAAAGAAAAAAAAAACCTTAGAGACAAAGAAAACCGCATTTCACTCGTTAAATTAAGTCAGTAAGATCGATGAATCTAACACGCTCTGTGTTTGTCTTCCTGCGTTGTTTTTTATTGGAGTTATTTTTGGTCATCAGGTCTGAAGAGATGTGGAAAGAGCTGCAGATTGAGATGGCTAAACTACCTAAGGCCCAACATAAAACATGGTGGATTTTCTGATGAAGAAGATAGGGTAATCTGCACCTTGTTTGCTACCATCGGAAGCAGGTACTTTTAGCTTCACTATTTTCTCAATCTATTGACATTCAAGTATTCCGTACACTTGGTATTCCTTACTCAAATAGATCATCTCAGCTTCATTTTGCACTCTTACCTTTTACTCATCACATGTTTTTATGACTAAATAAACAGAAATAAAACCCATAATTAACAAAGACAAATCAAGAAACTTATCTACAAGAGCTCTACTCTTGTTCGGCTCGTTAAAATTTCCCTCAGTGTCAATTTATTACATATGCAAAATCAAGTATGGACTCGTTTTTTAAACTTGTTAAGTTTGTGAGATAAACTTGGAAAACCAACTATTCTGCTGGTGATTGGTTTAAGTAAATTTTTTTTTTGATCGGGTTCACTAATAACCAAATAATACTACTTGATTACACAAATTAACAGAGAATCTTTAAGTTTCTTTTTTCTACTTATGGGACTTATTCTCATCAACAATGGCAGATGGTCAATAATAGCTGCCAATTTACCAGGCAGAACAGACAATGACATCAAAAACTACTGGAACACAAAGCTCAAGAAAAAGCTCATGGGGATGGCAATTCAATCAAACCAAACAGAAACCCAGCCTATTCATATTCCACATCCCCAGTTTCAATCATTACCCACTTCTCTATCTCCCCTGTACACAGATTTCAATTCAAATTACAACCCTAATCCATTTCCAAACACCGGTTCTCTTCATCAGACTCAAGAGAGCTTGTTCTCCTTCTCCTCCTCTTCCGACGGAAGTTACGGTCAGATCAGTTATGGAAAGGACATGAAGCAAGAGGAGATGGGGTTTCAGAGTTTTGTCTCAAATGGGTTTGAAGAAAACCACAAGTTCATGATTGATTTTGGCAACAATATTGGAGGTGACGAAGCGCTCAGTTCATGGAGCGGGGATCAGAAGTCAAATGGGTATTTTGAGAATAGTTGTTTTCCAGAAGAGTATGATCTTAATAGTTATTGCAGAAACAGTTTGTTCTTGTCGAATGATGAAAACAAGACACAACAAAGGACTTTACGTCCAAATTTAGGCTTGTGAGAAAAGGTCATTAGTTTTGAGTACTTAACAGAATTAAGGACTGTTAAATGTCTGTTAAGTTCAGTATAGCCTTTTCTTCTTTCTTGGTGTTTCTGTTATTTGTTCTGTTACTTCTGCCGTTAGGTAGTTAGAGGAGAGATGTGTATATAAGGCTCTATTGAGCTCATTTGCTGTAACAAACAAGATTGATTCAATAAAATGTTGTGTTATGTGTTCTTCTTCTCAATTGAGTTAGGGTTTTGCTTGTTCTTGAATTTCTTTGTAGATCTGTAAATTTCCTCAAGGCTAGCCAGTTTACAATTATTGTTGTAACGACCCCGCCCATGCCTTGCACAATATTGTCCGCTTTGGTTGCTCAAGCTCCTTGGACTTCCCAGTAGGTCACCCATCCCAAGATTGCTCCAGGGTGAGCACGCTTAACTGTGAAGTACCAACGAGCTTTGACGCCCTCACGGCTTTAAAAGGCCTTGTGTAAGTTAGGGCATGATCTATTCTCTTATATCATAGACCTCTGTTGCATCCAAGTGGGTCATGAGCTGTCACATTCTCCCCACCTTAAGATGCAACGTCCTCATTGCATATTGGCCCAGCGACCTTCCCCCGGGAGGTATAACACTTAGTTCTGCATAGCACTTTGTTCCCATTCTAGGATTCAAGAGGTGGCTCCTGCAAATTCTAGAGGTGGCTCCTACCCCGTAGTCCGGGGTTGTGCTCTGATACCAACTGTAACGACCCCGCCCATGCCTTGCACAATATTGTCCGTTGCCCAAGCTCCTTGGACTTCCCAGTAGGTCACCCATCCCAGGATTGCTCCAGGGTGAGCACGCTTAATTGTGAAGTACCAACGAGCTTTGACGCCCTCACGGCTTTAAAATGCCTTGTGTAAGTTAGGGCATGATCTATTCTCTTATATCATAGACCTCCGTTGCATCCAAGTGGATCATGGGCTGTCACAATTGTCACTCTTGAAAGGTGAACAGTTAGAGAACTATCGAAATTTTAATTGAAGTAATGTTTATCATGGATGATTAACATATTTAGCTTACCATATCTAAATTACCAACGGATTAAGTCATTAAGCTCTAGAACTGGACACCTTGTTCGGTTTGGATCTCAAAACCCACCCTGCATGGTCCCCAATAAAGTTTTCTTTCTATCTCTCTCTACTCATTACCTCAAAAACCCTCCGTCAAAACCAATGTTCAATCCAAGTGAAGAAACTGATTTGCAGATAGCCCCTTCCTGTAAAATTTGGCCTAACGGTGTTAAATTTGATGACAAAGGACCGTTATATCCTAAGTACAAAATAGTTCGAATTAGGCCTCCTTTCTTTATACTAAAGGTTGAGGCACACGCGATGCGTGTGCAAGTCGAATTTTGATAAAAAAAATGCACCAGAGTTTTTGGTTCAATGCAAAGGAAAAACGAAGGGGAAAAGAACAAAATTCACTAATCGGTAAGCAAATCACAAAATTAAAAGAACAAACAAAAAAGGAAATGGAAAGGTAAGTACTTTTTAAAAAAATATAAATTTACCATCCAAAGTTGAGTAAGGTAAAAAAAAGAAAATTCTGTAAGCTTTTTCCTACAAATATAAAGCCAATAATAATAAAGATAATGTAGTGCATAGATCGCAAATGGAATGGTTTCGGGGTCCATAGATTTTTGGAGATAAAATTAAAGAGTGTATCATTTGTTGGCTGCCTCCTCTACAACCACCACAACTACTGTTACTATTTACATATGCTCGATTGTAGATTGCAAATTCTAGGTTATGAACTTATGTGTAAACTTTATATCCAACTCAAAATTAATTGACAATAAATGGAGAGGTCCCTCATGTTATTAAGTGATCACCCATTCCATACCCAAACAATATGGGACTCTAGTTCCTTAACATATGAAAACTCATAATCAAAATTTGGGAAAATGTTCGATAAAGGTATAAAAAATAGGTTATGGATCTAAGATCTTTTCGGTCCATCCATTCTGTGTGTACACTATTCAAGGTCTATCTCTTTTTCATCACAAATTTTGATTTGTTATATCAAACCTGGATCTGGTAAGAATAAGCAAAGGAGGGAATTTAAAAATCCATAGTATTTTGATTAGGGATTAAAAAATGGTTGTTTGAGTTAGAGGAAATTGGTAGTGAATTTTCTTTTACTGACAGTTACATAATTGATGTCCAACAAATCTCTATTTGCTCAAAATTTTCATTTTTTAATTAGAATATTCATCTTCTTCAAATGCAAATTATTAGGAGAGAGAACAACTTAAAACAATTGAAATAACAAAATCAAAAGTTGCACACAAAAACTTGATTTAAGAATAACATAATTCACAATACTTGATTTTCTTTCTCTTCCTAAAAAACAAAAAAAAGATCGGAGGCTTCATAAAGTGTTACTACAATTTATAATACATACAGTTTGAAAAGATTAATTAAAAAATCACATATGGCAAAGTTTGGAGGCTTCATAAAGTGTTACAATTTATAATACATACACTTTGAATAGATTCATTAAAAAATCATACATGGCATGTGTAATAAAAAAAAAAAAATGAAAAATCACTAATTAGGAAGCAATGATGAAGTACTCCTCAGAGTGCCCTACTCAATCAGCCATCGGGTTGTAGCAGAATCTCTTTCCATCACATGAATCCGACAGTCATACTGTAACTCAAACAATTCAGGCTCAAATTTGATTTATATTTTTAACAACTTAACAAAATCATCATTGCAATCAGACCATGCATTCTTAAAATTCATCTTGGTAACAATATTAGAGAGCAGTACAAATACAAACAAATGGATTGCATAGAATCCGGACCGTGAGCACAGGAGCCAAGTGGGAAAAGTCTCAAAGAACGCCATAGCGATTAGGGTATCCTTTCCAAGCGCCGCCTTCATCGGCGGCCTATGCCGTCCGACCAACTCCCTCCCGTTGAACCTTATCTCTCTTCATCCTCTCTCCACCCCTGTCCGTTGTTTGTTCGCCATCATCCGTTGTCCCCTCTCCCCTCGCCATTTTTAGTTCTGGCGGTTGTCCCTCAAACTTTTCCGCTGCCTAGATCTAATTTCTACTCATCCCATTAGTTCTCTGCCATCGCCATCATCTATCAGCTGCTCGCTTCGGTTTCGCTGCTGCTCGCCCTCGTTGTGGATCAGTTTGCTCCTATTTCTCAGCTTTGTCGTATTCATAAATCTCTGAGGTTCATAGGTATCTTCCTTGATCTTTCTATAGCGGCTGGGTCCGACTTTCATCGTAGGCGATTGTGGCCGGTATTTTGTTGATTTTGTCTGGAGATTATTTTGCTGCGTTGATCTGTTTGGTGGTCCTAAAGTTTTTAATGTTGCTATGATCTGTTTTGGTGGTTCTGGGCTTTTTTCGATGCATATGATATGAGTTTTTTGCATTGATCTGTTTTTGGTGGTTCTGCTTTGTCTGGGATTGTATGGAAAGGGATAGTTTCAGTAACGTTAGAAGGGCATGTAATCAAAGATTGGGCAATGAATCGGATCTGTTTACACTCTTTGTGGACAACATTCCACCTGCAAGGAATCTGTCATGGTTGGAAACTCTCTTTTCTAACTATGGTATAGTTAAGGGTTCTTTCATTCCTGCTAAGAGAAGTAAGAGGGGAAGCAAGTTTGGTTTTGTGCGTTTTGATTGCTCAGTATCAGCTGCTGTAGCCATTTCTAGGGCAAATGGATTGGAAGTGTAAGGTTATTTTCTGTTTGTTAAGAGGGCCAAATTCGATTTAGTAAACAAAAGGAGGTCAGATGCTGGGGATTCAAGCAAGCCAACAGAAGATAGCAGACAGAAAAACATGGATCTCAGAGTGGAGGTCGGTAAATTGTATGCTCAGGCCCTTAGAGGAGGGGTAATACATGGCACCACGAATATTTTAGGTAGCATTTCGGTTCAATCAATGGGATGTGGTTGGCTATATAGGAGCGCCATAGTTAAGATACGTAAATTGATCTCTACAGAAGAACTGGAGAAAATTTTCAAAATGGAGCAAATTCGAGATGTCCAAATCAGAGCTATTGGAGGGGGGTTTGTCATTGTAACATTCCCAAATGAAGAGTCTAGAAATGCTACAATCAAGGAAAGAAGGGTGTTTAATTGGCTCGAAGATATAAAACCTTGGAATGGTGAGCAGGCAAAGGATGAGCGCTTCGTTTGTTTATCATGTTTTGGCATGCCTCTCAATGCATGGTCTATGCAAACATTCAAAGATATTGGAGGCAAATGGGGTCACTTCTTGAAGGTTGATGATAATACATTATCCGGTAAATCATACGAGAAAGGGAGAGTTCTCGTTGCTACTGAGCATACACAGAAGGTGGAGGGGTTCATGGAACTTGTAGTGGATGAGATGAGTTATAGCATCAGAGTTGATGAAGAAGAGTCCTTCAGGAAAGTTGCATCAATCACCTCGCTCATTGATTTAGAAATGGTAGTTGACAAAAAAGATGTCGACTTGGATCAGAAATATAATGATGAGAAGAGTAGAAATGTTGATTTTGTGGCCAGCAATGATGTTGTGGATGCCCATTCCAGCATGGATTGCCCTGATACTATTCCAGCAAACCATCTAAAGGATTACGGGGATGGCAACAGGCTTATAGAAGAAGAACAAATTCAAGAATCAACGAAAAGTAGCAACGTGGCACAGAACAAGAGTAAGGTGGGTAATCAAGACATTTTGAAAATTGGAATTGTAGAGGGAAACATAAGTTCAAAGGGGACAACCTCAGTGATTCCAGAGACTCAAGAAGATGGCTGCACTAATGCATGGGGCCTAGAAAGGGTTAAAAATACTGATAGCTCAGGAGATAAAGTTTTGAATGAGAAGGATGATTTAGAATTTGGAAACTCTTTGGAGGATTTAGATCTCAACCACATTATATCCAGTGACCCCATTGAGGATAACCATAGCCCAATTCAAGCTGCTGTGAAAAGTATTAAAGGGAAGAAGAGGAAAAATATTGATGAAGTTCTTGGGTTCTCAAAAGTGAATAACCGTAATCATAAGGGACGAAGAAACAAAAACAAGTGTGTGGTTTTTAGGTCTGCAGTGGCTGCTGTTGCGTTAAATGCATCTATTTCATCAGAGAGAATTATCAATAGAAACAAAATCCTTTTGGATGAAGCTCGAACAATCTGGACTGTCAACAAAATGTTTGGAATTGGTTATGATGGTCCTGAAGATGAAGTGGTCAGCAAGATTGCGGAAATGGAGGCTCAAAGGAATGATGAGTCTGTAAGTCTAGAGTTCTGATTGTTTTCTTATTGGCAGTGTTTTGTTTTTGGGTGTGCTGAAGCTAGCTTTCCTTGGCTGTGTTTTTTTGCTGGGATGATGGGTGGTTTTTTGTTCAAGGTTGAAGTTGAGGTTGGTATGCTTTTGCATCTGTTAATCTTTGGGTTTATTTTTGGGTTTGAGGCTGTGTTTTTTTGGGTTTTTTTAGGCTTTTTGGAGTGTTTTTCTTGGGCATATCTTATCTGTTTGGTGGTTGGGGTTTTGTTCTTGCTGATTCATAAGGTCTGATGCTATTTCAAGGGATTGGTTGGGGGCTGCATTTTATCTTTCGGTGCTTCAGCAGGTGCTTTCTGAGTTGGGTAGCAAATCTATTGAAGGCTTTGATGGGTTTTTTTTTGTTGTAATTTGGCTGGTGTCTTGCCATCCAATGGTTCCTTTGTTATTTCCCTCTTGGGTCCTAGGTGGAATTTTTGTGATGCCTTTGTGATTAGGTCCTTTTAATCTTTCTAATATGTTTCCAAAGATTAATAAAATTTTTCGCCGTTCGAAAAAAAAATTGGATTGCATAGAAGAAACTCTTTCTTTGGTCAATCGAAGAAATATCTTTGGAGGAAAAAAATTCAAAGAATAAATGGAACTGACTGATGAGAGGCATATGGGTATGAGATATAGCGGTTTTGTCTAAATGGGTCTCTCAAGACAGAATCGGGGTCCTTTGGTGAGTTTGTTCACTACACCTTTGTAGTAAGCAATCTTGAATCTTTCTCCGAATTTTTTTATTTAAAATCCGGACTGCTGATTGTTGAACGAACGACTATAATTTAATCAACTTGTTCGGTTTGGGTCTCAAGACCCACCCTGCACGGTCCCCAATAAAATTTTATTTCTATATCTCTCTACTCATTACCCCCAAAACTCTCCCTCAAAACCCAAACCGAACAAGATTGCTCAAGACATGGGGGTGTGGGGAAGTTGGTTAGATATGGTAATATGGCTTCTCTTTGTCTGCCACATTACCTTGGTGTGCATGTGGCGTGCAAGTTAGGTGTATCCATATCATTTTTCATATCCATATCATTTTTGATAATGAAACCATTAAAGTCAATTTTGGTTTTGTAAATCACATTTGTGAGAGGACATCAATAAAGGAGAAAAATTCAGAGAATATCAACATATACTTCAAGAGCTTTGTCTTTTATTCAGAATTACTTCGCGCACACACATGTACGTACGCTGCATCTCAACCGTCGAAAATACTTTTGGACGGTCCGGATATTAAACCAAATTTTGACAGGTAACTCTTACCAGTCAAAATATAATTTGTTTTAACATTCGGATCGTCCAAAATACTTTTGGACGATTAAGATACATTGTCCGTGTATGATACGTACTTGGGCGCGTGTATGCATAGGTGCGTTGTTTTTTATTTGATCGGAATGCTTCAAGAGCTCAGTGAACTAGCAACGCACATTAAATAGATACAACTCCAGACTATTGTAGCGATTATGTGCGTTCTAAATAGGTTTATCTTGAGGTAAATGGGATTTAATCGAGTGTGACAATCTTGTGGAAACTTTATATCCAATTAAAAACTAATTAGTAATGAGTGGAGAGGTTCCAAAAAATATTGTCCCACATTGCTTGGGAGTGGAATGGGTGATCACTTAATATATGCTGGGACCTCTCCCCTCATTGCCAATTGGTTTTGATTTGGATATAAAATTTTCACATGGTATCAGAGTGGGACCCATTTCACCCCACATTTAAAAAAAAAATACAAATCCACACCCACGACAATAGACCAGCAAAAAAAGGCTGCACGATGATATGACAAAAAAGTGGCCATATGTGACAGACCTCAAATGCGGCTGCATGTGAAGGGGGATGTTAAGAAATATTGTCCCACATTGCTTGCGAGTGGAATGAGTGATCACTTAATATATGGTAGGACCTCTCCACTAATTGCCAATTGATTTTGAGTTGGATATAAAGTTGTGGGACAATATTTCTTAACAAATCTATCTTTTTTCCTAGTTAAATACAATATATTCGGAAATCATATTTATCAAAATTCGATTGAGATTTTTTGTGAGACGATTGATGTTCTAAAGGAGCTAATTAACGATCTGAGCATCCAAATGGGCCAAAGGAGGGCTCAAAAAATGGCCCAACAAGGCCCGCCCACTGTTTAAAATCGAAATTAGACACATGCAGACTGCAAAAAAATTTCTATCTTAGTTTGCCAACCGTTGATAAGAATTGGAGAAAGTGTTTGGTACCAGAAAATGACCCAAAAAATGCATCCGACGGGTGAGATTCACCCGGTACACTTCTAATAGGTGAGATTCATCCGGTACACTACTCACCCGTCAGATGCATTTTCTGGGTCAAGTTTTGAGTTTCTTTTCTTGTACTGTACCCATACCTGTAAGAATTGAGAGCAACACAAGTCTAAACGTCTCCTGTGTAAGAGTCAATGGATTGGAGATGATCACGACATTTGTACGTATCTTCTCTTTAAAAATGTATTTATAAGCAGTTGGTTATAGGACTTGATGCTCCTATTTAATTATGCCTGATACAGACATGAGCCTACTTTTTCTAGTATTGTCTTCTTTTAGAAGTATAAAACATTCAACTCTGGACAAAAGGATACAGAAATTCAGGCTTAATTTCAACATAACACACCTAAAATACATACATAATCTTCATTGTCTTTGCTGTTTACTTATGTCAAAAAAAAAAAAAAAAAAAAAGCTCCTTCTCTATCCTCTTAGTCCGTTTTTCTCCTTTCACAAATATATGAGATTGAGGTTCGGGTCATATAATTTGATAGATACAGTCCATCCGTCTCACAAATATGATCCAATATTCCATTTTAGGATGTCCCATAAAAATTGTCCACTTTGAAAGTTTTCAAATAAGTAATGTCATATTCCAATTTCGCCCCTCATTTTCTCTCCCTTTAGATAGCTTAGGATTTCTAGAAGCATCCTATCAAGGGCAAAAATTGGAAAATTACCTAAGTACAATGTAATAATTATGTTTTCTTAAAAAGTTGAGTTCCCAATGAGTGACCAACAAAATGGGACGGAGGGGTACTTTAGGGCATTTACTATTTTCTATTCATGAGAAAAAATAGCATTTGCCCCTCCAGACAATTAAGTCTTGTACTTAACCTAGCTCTTTAAAATTGATGATGAAGAAAAACCTCTTTAAATTTGAAACAATTTTCATTATTAATTTGTCCAAAATTCAAATGGTTTTCTAGTTGGCTTTCATTTGTTAAAATTTCCGCATCTGCCTGGTGTTCCACTAACAATACATTACATAAAAAACTGTGAAAAACCAGTTTATTCTAAAAACACCCTTAGCAGAACACCCCATTGTAACAACTGCTTGAAAGACTAGAGACCGTTGGATAATTTTTTTTTATTTTTATAATTTTATTTATGTTCTGGTTTTCCGCTGTTTGTTAGATACAAACCTTTGAATTTGGGAAGTACCCAAAAAATTGTGAAATATTGAAATATCTGGGGTATTTGTGTGGTATTGGTGATCTCACGATGATGGAGTTGCACATTTTATACTCCTTAACTTCACAGATTCTCTTTATTTTATTATCTCGACCAATCAAACAAGATATTATAGATATAAATATGGTCATAGCAATGCATACTTTGAATATGTTTGATATTAACAATGTTTAAATGCAATCATTTAATAATGTGAAGTTTGCAACAACTAGAGCAAGTCCAATGTACAATAATTTACCAAAAGAAAAAAAAAAAGTCTAATGTACAATAAATCAAAAGGTAATCTCATATGAAAAGTAACACATTCCCATTTGATTTTATGGAAAATCCCATAAAATCACTTTGTGTTCTTATTAGATAAAATCACTTGTGTGAAAACTTTAAGATGGGTTGATAAGTCTATCAATTGGAAAACAAAGCCTAAAGAAGACAAAATAAATAAATAAATACAAACTTCAGTGTACTTTTTACACTTTTTAACATTTGTTCACACACTTTTATACACTTCTTGATCACATATTTCAATATACTTTTTAAACCCTAGAATCAGCCAACTGGACTGATTTTAGAATTTTCCTATACGTAGGGTTTATCCTTTACCTATTGAGTGGAGGTTAGCTAGACCAAAAAAGCATACCTGATGTTCAAAACATAAAAAAGAAAAAAGAAAAGCAGTACCAATATGCATGCGGATGGCATATTTTATCCAGAAATTTAAAAATATATAAACAAAAACTAGAAGCAAATTGATTAAAGGGATCGTTGACTAGTACATTTCTATGACTATTGGTTTGATTAATGTTTATAGTACTAAGAAATAAGAATCAGCACTAGGACCAAGTCTTCACTAATCTAATTTCTCAGGCTTAAATTCGCATGTAGAAATTTATCTTGTGCAGGTTGTTTCAGAAAACTTGTGACTTTCATGCTTTGAAAGGATACGTCAGCTAAAAGAATATTAAATATGTCACAATACATTTTCGCAATGACATGGTAAATTGTCCACCTAGAACCATCTTAGAACTTGGAATTATTAAGAGAGGGGCTTTGCCTAAAACCATGCACAACTACACACACAAACACTTGCACGGACTCACATATTTTTTTATGTTAGTGTCTGTTCAAGCGTTTGAGTGATCAGTTGTGCGTGGTTTTGAACTTTTCGAAGAAGAAAACTATGCCACCGGAGACTAGGTCGACGAGAACACCATGTTACTAAAACTCGTTTTATGGTCATGATTGCATCGATCTCTGATAATTGTATAAAGGGTTGGTTCATGTCACATTACGTATTTGTGACCGCATGAGTAGTTCAACCTTGAGTGCTAACGTTGCCTGGAAAAATAAACGTACAAATATATGTTACTGCAGGGAAGAAGCTAAAAATTGGACTTCGGGAAGGTCAAAATTAAAATTTTCACGCATAAAATATTGTGAAAATTACCTTACAACTACAATTGAAATTTGTTATGAAACATAAGAACAAGTGGATATGATTAAATTTTCTGAAAGAAAAGTCATAAAAAGACAGAGGATAAAACATTGTTAAAAACTTATAAGAACGGATGCCATTTTATATGCATTAGGATACTCTTGCGATTAGTCAAGAGACTGAGGTTTTAATTCGTGATAATAATAATTCCAGTTTGTTGGCCGGAGTGGAAATGGAGTTGCGAATGAGTCGGGTAAGAGAGGCGTCGGGACAGAGAGACTGAGGTTTTCTCATCGTTTGATTCAAGGGCGTCGTCAGGATTTTGATCCGATGGAGGCCAACTTAATAGATAGATTTTTATCTAAGCATATATTTATTATATCATATACCTTTTGTTTTTCAACAGAACACATTCGTACATTGAAATTGTTCTAGCCTAATGCATTAAAAACATCAGAATCATTTTGTTCTATTCTTTATGATACTACAACATTCACATTGTTATTTTTCACTTGTGAAAGAAATCGAGAAATCAAAGTATAAAATAACTTGTTTTTTAGTAAATCAAATTAAAATTATTAAGATTCATAAGAAATAATTATATTGATAATATCAATAATACTTAAAATTGGAGTATTATATTACCCGGGGGCCGGAGCCACCCATCCCCAATGTAGTTCCGGCGTTCCACCCCTGCTTTGATTGGCAATGTTACCGTTTTTGCCACAAAAAAAAAAAAAAACACAAAGAAAAGAAAAAGCAAAATAAATTGGTGACAAAATTCTGTAAGACTTTTGCTAAAAATTTGCCGCCACAAATAGTTTGTGTCGGCAGGACTTTTTGTTGTTGGGATTGAGTTATTCGTTATGGACGTTTTTTTTTACTGACTTCAGCTACTAAAGTCTTAGGGGGATAATGACAAACATGCACAAACAAACAACGATACGTCTGACCATAAAATTTTCTATGAAGTTTGTTGAAAAAGACACGATTACTTACTTTTATTTTATAAACGGATGTCCGGGCCAACTTACACGCACTCCGACTATTTCCGGGACCCTGAAAGTAATGACCTAGCATAACCCTTGGTGACCTAAAAAGTCTGCTGACAAGGGGAATCGACCTTAGGTGACAGAAAACTCCTAAGTTTCAATGCAAGACTACTTTGCCAACCCTTTGGGAGTACGATTACTTATTAGTTTCATGCACTAATCCTCAACCTTTTTAGGTAAATCTCAAATAGGTTAGTTTCATGCACTAATCCTCAACCATTTTAGGTAAATCAATAATTGGTTTTGTCAAACTCCATGTATCTTTTGTCGATGGCAGTCCCAATTTAACAAGCAATGAAGGGAATGAGAATATGAATGTCGTAACCGATAGGACTTCCCAAATGAATTAATAATTCTGTAAAAAAATTAGTAATTAAATACGACTTTAGTTAAGGAGTCAAAACTAGGCATGGTAGGGTTGGTGGTTACATAATTAGGCCCTCCAATTACGTGCGCAATGACCCAAACCTGCGCAATGATCAACAAAACTATACAAACATTTGACACATTGTATGTGTCGTCGTAGTTGTTAATAACCTACTATATAAATATACCATACATATTCTACAATTTGTACAGTCTAATTTGATACGTATCCCACCCTTATCCTTTTTGTGAAGAACTCTTAAGATACGATGAAATATCCTAGATGGATGTGCGTATCTTGATTTGATACGTGTCCTACAATTACTTATTGGAAAAGGAAAATTCTATAGTTCGCCCAATGGGCGGACAATAAAAGTGCTATTTTACTGTTAAGAGTGCATTCTTACCGGTAAGAAAACACATTTATCGTCTACCCATTGGGCAAACAATAGAAGGACTGATTGAAAAATAATAGTTATCATACGAAGCGGATCCCAAACGCATTCTAAGCCGTTTGGTCTAATTATGGTGACATTGAAACCATTTGAAGAAAACTCAAACTCTGTCCGTTAGAGCACGAATAGAAGAAAGAATTAACCACGATTCCATCGTGTTTTGCATGAATCATACAAGAGCTCTTCTTCTTCTCTCTCTCTCTCTTTTTTTTTTTTTTTTAGTGAAAAGGAGAATGTCATAACATATAGCGTAGAAATGTTTCCCATATAACATCATCAGAAGTTGCTTAATGTTGTCAAATTTTAGGTTGATGATTCCAATATGTGTTTTTATACAACTTAACTTGAAGAAAACAGTTAGCTAGCCACACTTGATCAAAGCCATTTATTTTAAACATCGTGTTGCGATCATGTACTGACCAGGCCAGTATCAGATCAATATGAATTTTGGCATGATTGATGGTCTAATTGAATGATTTTTATTATCACAGTGAAGCCGAGAAAGGCCCATAAAAGGGCCGACAACACTGACCGGAGATAATCTCTAATTCCAATTTGAAATTATTAGTCACAATAATAATTATTACAACTTGAAATGACGGGCGAGAAGCAACTCTATCCAAAATTAGTGTTTTTTTTTTAATTTTTAAATCACTGTCTTGTATTAAAATGCATGCGTGTTAATTATTGAGTTATTTAATTCCCTCCATGAAATACAATGTATGCGTCAAGAATGCCCTCACTTAAATTGTATTTCATGGAGGGAATTAATACTTGACGTTAAATGGGTTTTTCTTACCCCCAGGTCAAATTATTTCTAACGGTTTTGAAGTAACCAAAGAAGTTAAAATCAATATTGAAGAAGGGGAAAGGCTACAATGCACGGCTTCTGTTTGGGTGTGTATCATATGCACTGCTAAAAATGTTAGGAATCGATTACCTCTTATGAATAAAAACTTACGATTTTTATAAAAAAGTTACGAAACGGAAAAATGTTACGAATCATAGATAAAATATTATGAGTCATATTGCTGAAATGTTACGAAACACTAAAAAATGTTACGACTGACCATAAAATGGAGCAATATGGACCATAGCTTTAGTAAGTGTATATTGTAGTCATTCTCGGAAGACTACAATATGAACTCAAGGAAACAGTTACATGATTTTTTCCCACCTCAGTCGTTGTCACTTTACCTGTTCGGTCCCTTGAAATGCTAACACAAATAACTGGAAGTTTCCATGAACTTTGTTGCTTTACGTGCACTCCTCTCCTTATCTAGTTCAATAAATTGACTAATATTATAGGGAACTGATTCCATTATCCACGAATCCCTAAATTCCTAGGGATTGGTGCATTTGCGGGTCCAATTTAACCCGAGGCAAAGTCTCAAATAAATTGGCCCAACAAAAAAAGCGAGAGGTCCCGCAAATGCGAGTCGAACCCTAGACCAAAAGTCTTGAGGTACCTAGCTACCACTGCACCAATCCCTAGGAATTTAGGATGGTGAAGGATTATGCCTTCCTATAATGGTAGATTATTTCCGTCATTATGGGAGTCTTTCTCGATAATTCCTTTTGCACCGACCGTGGTGCACCAACCACGTACTGACGGCGTCAGGGACGCCGTTGTGGGTCCCAACCGATCTATCCGAGCCGTTCATCCTTCTCAAAATCGAATTCCGAGTGGGTCCGTGCGGGAATCAAGGCAATCGGACGGCTGTATGAGCTCGATCCAAAATCACCCCCATTTAAGGATCGATCGGTTGGGACTCACATCAGCGTCCCCGACGCTGTCGCTACGTGGTTGGGGCACCACGGTCGGTGCATGTAGAAGGGTTCAGTCTTTCTTGAGTAGTGGTTTATGGGTTATGGTTTTTTTCGAGTTGTTCTAGGTAGTTGTTAGAGCTTGCGTATTGCTACTTGGTGATTATTGGACTTGCTAATATCTTTGAGCCACGTTTGGTAGGAGTACAAATTTGACACCATTTGGGAGGGGCTGGACTTGTCTGGACTGGACTATGTTAGATTGGATTTATATCATTTATTAGCCCATTTTTTGGACCAAAATAGCCCTTATCCTCCCAAAACCTGTCCCTTTCATGCGATTGTTACGTCCCATAGGATATGACGTACTATTTATGGTGCTCAATTGGTCTAAACTGAATTCCATATTTCAATACTACCAATATGGTTCGGCAATCAAACATGCATGACCTTGTGTTCGTGTTGTTTAGACATTCTTTACCTTCTAATGGTAGAGAAATGTTACAATATGCAACGCACAATAGGTCGTGTATCGTATGCACGCCTAATACTATATCAGAATGTTCAGACACCATTTCCTACCAATTTAACAAAAGAAAAGCAGAAATGAGACGATTCAGCTGAGTTTCTAGTATGGTATTTTCAGTATTCTTGGACTATAAGTTGTCGTCAAGTTATCAAGTCATTATTCTCATATACATCAACTGATCTGAGAATTTGTAGTCTAAGAATACCCAGATTACTATAGCGGAATACTCCCATTCGCTCAATTTCTATATGTCAAGCATGCTACAAACTTCAAACGTCGGAGTATTCTAAGAGCATCCTCATCAGGGGAGACAAATTCCCCTGATGGCTAAGTTGTTGAGTGAAAGGGGGAAAAAATCCCCAAAATCAGACTCAACAATTTTTTTGTAAATCTGCAAAAGTTATAACTTTGCTACAGTAACTCGGTAAATCCTTTGAGGCACTGTTCACGGGTTAAAGCAATTCTCTCTCCTGACTTCCTGAATAGAGAGTCTGATTTTGTGAGTTTTTTAAAAAGTGACTTGTTAATTTATAAAAGATGTTTTTGAGGTTAAATTTGGCCCAATTTTTGTTGAGCCTGATGAGGATGCTCTAATGCCAGCTTGTTGATACAAAACATTGTTTTTCTCTATTCTTAAGACTCTTAAGGCATGCTTTTCATTTCAGATGGGAAAGCAGAGATGAGGTCAATATGTTCCCTCATGGAAATGTTATGGCAATTTTCTTTGGATATTTACTACTCATTCGAAACATAAATTTTACTCTTCTCCAATGACTTTCCAGAAAGGCTATGTCTGAGTCTTTGAACGAATTTTCGTTTGTATTCCAGGGTTCAAGACTCACAAATTTGATCAATACATAGGCTTTATGTTTCAAATCCATTAGGATTATTAGGATGTGATATTTGGTAGAACGGTAGAAGGTCCATTCGAAGTAGTTAGTGCTACAATATGATGTAACAAGTGAATTGATTGCCTGTTGCATTCAACGAATTGTGTGACAATTCAAAAACTACTGTCAAATAATCAATCTAGTAAATATTGTCTTCTCTAATCCCTTCCTGTTGGGGAGCATTTTTGTTTGTTTTCTGGGGCTTACTTTTGATAATAAAAACCGTTTATATGTTAGATCTCCACACTTTCAAAGTTCTTAATAACTTTATATGGGACAACATCAATTCGTTTGATAATAACTTAGATGAGATATCGATCATGATCGCCACACTTTTGTCTTGGATAAATGAAACTTAATCTAGTGTGTTAATATGTTCTTTTAATAATATATGTATTTCAAAATCAAATTTATCAATATCCGGTCGAGGTGATTTCAAACAAAATAATGTTTCGCAAGAAGATTTGAAACATGAGCAGTTGCAATCATCAAAAAAGGCCCATGAAGAAGTGTTAAAAAATGTTCTCGCTAGCTGGCCTACCTTTTCTTGGCTGGATGTTTCTCGTCGAGCACATTTGTACTTCAAAAAAATCAAAGATTCATTGCATTGCCATTAGTAGCACTGACCCGTAAACTGTCCAATAGCGGTACTTTGTGTGTAACTTATTGAAGTTTGGTAAAGGGGGATTATATGCCGATCGATGCACACGCCAATGAGTGACATATTAGGACTTGGGTTTCAATGCTGCCCCATCAACTCAAGCTAGTGGAGATAAAGTAATTCAAAATCAGCTTAAGGAGGTGAGATCAAAACCTCCATTGAGCACTAACATGCATAAATCGTACGGTCCCTTCTTAGGATCGAAGAGGATCCAGATCCTTTGTAAACCACGTATACCCTTTCGTAAACCACGTATTCCTACATCTAATCTTCAAATGTATATGTATATATGCGTGAAGCTTATAATTAGTAAATTGTCCTTTACTTGTTGGTTTTTAATATTCAAAATCCTATTGTTATGGCTAAATCCTATACTAGGAAGCTAGCTAATTCATAATTAAAGTTTACTTATGGCTAAATCCTATTGTTTGGAAAGATGTCACAACTTTAGATACCCATAGCCATCATGACTTATTAGTCAATTTGGTCATTAATTATATACATTTCATGTTGATAAATGATAAGACTTCTGATCCATGAAGGAAGAGATTACTGAGTAAGGTTGGATATGGGGTTTCAAGTATTTGGTATGATATGACTTCTGATCCACAGGCCAAGTCATTTTCCATATAAATAATTTGAGAGAGATCAGTTAAAGGCTGAACAAGGAAAGGCCTTGCTAGCATTTTGACTTATGTTTTTATTATTAAATAAGGGCCTCCAGTTATTGTCCTAAGCCTCGGCTCTCTCCATAAAAAGCACTTTAACTTTGCATCTCTGTCCATTTAAGAAGAGACCACTTTGCTTCCTCAGAGAGAGAGACAGAGACAGAGAGAGAGAGATGGGGAGGGCTCCCTGCTGTGACAAGGAAAATGTGAAGAGAGGTCCATGGTCAGCTGAAGAAGACAGGAAGCTTAAGAATTTCATAGAGAAATATGGCACCGGAGGAAATTGGATCTCTCTTCCTCAAAAAGCTGGTAATATAAGTGGCAAAGATGAACTTATTTTTTCTTTTTTTATACTCGAGGTGTCCGGGCAAACTTATGCCTCTCTTGACTAATTCCTCGGAACCAATTTTACCATACATTTGTGCTTAAGGGGAATCGATTAAAGTCAGAACACTGTTCTTTGTGGACTAGAGCCTCGTATGGCACTGTTTTCAAAGTTAGAGACTTATATATGTTACAAGGACAAAAACTTATGAAATCTCAGGTCTTGACCATCAGACTAACTCTTTGGAGTTTTTCGACAAATGAATCTTTGAAACAAAGATAATCACATTTCAAACATTAAAGTCAAATTTGATGTGCTATGTGTTTGTGTGTCTTCCTGTGTTGTTTTTGATTGGAGTTGTTTTTGGTCTTCAGGTCTGAAGAGATGCGGAAAGAGCTGCAGATTGAGATGGCTAAACTACCTAAGGCCCAATATAAAACATGGTGATTTTTCTGATGAAGAAGATAGGGTAATCTGCACCTTGTTTGCTACCATTGGAAGCAGGTAATTTTTGCTTCACTATTTTCTCATTCTGTTTCCCAGTTTTAAAGACAGTGCCATTCCTCCTTTAGTCCTTTTTGCTGTTTTAGGACATACAAGACTCGCCCTTAGTATTCCTTACCCAAATGTTCGGTAATTAAGGACAAAAGTGGAAACATAAGAGAAAATTTGACTATCTGTTATGAAACTTATCACCATGAGCTCGACTCTTGTTCGGCTCGTTAAAAGTTCTTTATGGCAACTTTTACAAAAGCAAATTACGCATGGACTTTTTAAGCTTGTCAAGTCTATGACCTAAACTTGGAACCTTGCTAACCAACTATTCTTCTCGCAAATTAATACATGAATATAAATCGGCTAAGTTTTCAAAAAAAATATCATCACACTGCTGGGCTTGAACTTGAAGTTGTTTGCTAAGAGATTCTGCTGTTTTTGGATAATTCTTGTGCATGCTTCCATTTAAATTCCAACACCCAAAACCATTTTCAGTTGTTTTAATTAAACAGAGAATCTTTGAGTTTTGTGGGACTTATTCTCATCAATAATGGCAGGTGGTCAATTATAGCTGCTAATTTACCAGGCAGAACCGACAACGACATCAAAAACTACTGGAACACAAAGCTCAAGAAAAAGCTCATGGGGATAGCAATTCAATCAAACCAAACAGAACCCCAGCCTATTCAAATTCCACATCCCCAGTTTCAATCATTACCCACTTCTCTATCTCCCCTGTACACTGATTTCAATTCAAATTACAACGCTAATCCATTTCCAAACGGTTCTCTTTTTCAAACTCAAGAGACCCTGTTCTCCTTCTCCTCTTCTGATGGAAGTTGTGGTCAGATCAGTTACGGAAAGGACATGAAGCAAGAGGAGATGGGGTTTCAGAGTTTTGTCCCAAATGGGTTTGAAGAAAACCACAAGTTCATGATTGATTTTGGCAACAATATTGGAGGTGATGAAGAGCTCAGTTCATGGAAAGAGGATCAGAAGCCAAATGGGTATTTTGAGAATAGTTGTTTTCCAGAAGAGTATGATCTTAATAGTTATGGCAGAAACAGTTTGTTCTTGTTGAATGATGAAAACAGGACACAACAGAGGACTTTATGTCAAAATGTAGGTTGGCCATGGCCAGTTTACAGTTATTGTCACTCCGGAAAAGGTGAACGGTTAGAGAAATATCAAAATTTTAATTGAAGTTATGTTTAACATGAATGATTCACATATTAAGCTTACCATATCTAAATTACCAACGGATTAAAGTCACTAAGTTCTAGAATTGGAACGTTCAATCCAAGTGAAGAAATTGATATGCAGATGGCCCAGGGTACCGGTCTTCCTGCTGGTACAATAAAGTACCGGTACCGTTTCGGATTTAACAGTAATAACATTAGATATAATTATAAATCGCAAACTTTCTCCATACCATTCAATTTATCATTCCATTAGACAAAATTAGACAAAAGTAACTTCATAATTTTCAAATAGCGTATAAAAAAAAAGGTATAATTTGCACTATTAGATTTTGCAAGTCTTAATGGGATCCCTAATTATTATATATTTTGCCCTATTAGATTTTGCAAGTCTTTACGAGATCCAGGGATCCTGCAGGATGCCCTGTTCCGTCTTTATGCCATACAGCTAGGGGTGAGCATAATACCCGACCCCCGATGATGCGACCCAACCTGTAGTGGTATCGGGGCAGTTTCGAACTTACATCGGTTCAGGTTACATGTTATATTTTTAAGAAAATTTGGGTTTCGGGTTAAAAATTATGTGACCCGTCGAAACCGACCCGACCATATAATATATGAATAAAAAAATCAAAAATATATATACCCCATTACCCCTCCCACACCCCCAAAACGTCAAACCCTATTCTCCTCTTTCTCTCTTTAACATAGCCGCACCTCTCCTCTGACCTCTTTCTCCTCTCACGATGAACCCTAGTCTCTACCAGACGATGTGCTCCCCGACGGGGAGTCTCGGACCACCGTAGACACTGCATCTCAGCCATCTCTCACCCTCTCACCACTGATGCGCCACACCTCTCTGTGCTCCAGCAGCTCCTCGCTCCTCCATGACAGTCGCTACACCACACTGACTAGCCTCCACCGTGCAACCTCAGGCCACCACCAAATCAAATGCTTCGCGATCTCTTTCTTGCAAAAAGTTTCTGGAAATGTTGTAAGTTGCTTACATAGATCGTTGATTATGATTGTGTAATTTGTGGTTTGAATGTGTACATTGTTGCCTTCTTGGAATATCCAATCTCACTCGCTCCCTGCTCATACTGTTTGTTCTGCCATTTGTTCTCCCAACCCAACCCCAACCAGACGTTACCCGATCCGATCGGTTTCTAGGCTAGTTCGATTCAGTTTCGGGTGCTGTTTTCCGCAACCTGGCTGAAATAGACCTGACTGAACCCGACCCGTGCTCACCCCTACATACAGCTGTGAAAGAATTATCTTGAGGGGATCAAAGTTGTGCTTTGGTTTTCTCAACAGAGTTACTCCCTCTCTCTCTCTCTCTTTCTCTCTCTCTGCAAAAAGGGGCATCGTAAAACTATTCAATAGAGTTACTCCATCTCTCTTCCTCTTGCAAGTCTCTCTCTCTCTCTCTCTCTCTCTCTCTCTCTCTCTCTCCCTCCCCCCTCAATTCTCCTTTCTCCTCGCTCTCCTTTTTTCCCTCACCTCCATCCTCCTCTCCACCGCCGTCGCCACCATCTCCTCCTTCTCCATCTCCATCTCTATCTCCCTCTCACCCTAGCACCCAATCCTCAACCAAACACAGCTTACCAAGGATGATAACAAGCTCCGGCCGATTGCCGGAGAAGAAGATTGATCACGCCGAAGAAGAAGATTGATCGGCGGACATCAGTGAGAGAGGAGGATGGAAGATTGATCGCCGCAGTAGGGTTTTACGAAGAGGGATGTCGAGATACTCAGCATATAAGTGAATGAGATGTCGAGAAAATTACAAAAGTGCCATCTGCAATTTTTTGGACAAAATCGCCGGTTAAACAATCATTGCCAGTATTGACTGGTAAGGGCCGAAATTGGAGATGGCACGAAATTATAGGTGGGTGGTACCGTTTATGGCCAAATCCAGTATGTACCAACTGCTACGGTACTGGATTGACAACCTTGAGATGGCCCATTTCCGTAAAATTTGGCCTAACGGTGTTAAACTTGATAGATAAAAGACCGTTATATCCTTAGTACGGAATAGTTCGAATTAGGCCATCCTTTCTTTATACTAAAGGCCGAGGCACACGTGATGTGTGTACAAGTTGAATTTTGGTAAAAAAATGCACCATAGTTTTTGGCTCATTGTCTGCGAAAAAGGTTAAATTCCCTGGAGACCCCTTTATCTACTCCAACTTTCCATGGACACCCCTGTGGACCCCGCGGAAATTTCATAAAAATAGTTTGGAAAACGATTTCAATTGAATGACGGGAGTCGCAACTCGGGTTTGAGGACCGTACCCAAGAAACCAGTTGAAAATGACTATTTTGCCCTTGGAATAGAAAACATTTCACTGGTCTGCTTTTTTATTGAGATTTCTCGGGTTCAGGAGCTAGGTTACGAGAGGGGAAGAAATTTAAAGCACCCCTCTCGCCCGGCATAATTAACGATCTCTACTCAATGCTTAAGGGATTTTGAAAATGTTGTTTATACGGACTTTATTCACAAAATCATGCGGGAGCACGTGAACGCATCAACAAAGTTAATGAGGTGGTGTGGATGCTTGTGTAAAATGTCATGAGTGACTGATTTATATGCCCAAATCACTTAAACTTCACTAAATCGTGCTCGAACTACCCTGAAAAGATCCAGAAACCAACCACAAACATCACGTTAACCACACTTGGATAGCAATCTGGATACCTAGACTAGGCAAATCCAGGCGCTTGGAATAGGACACTCCAGGCGCCTGGAATGACTTTGGGCGCCTGTAATCCCTCAATACAGACGCCTGGAACACTTATCAGGCACAAATCTCCTTCAAGCCAGGTCTCAAAACAATCAATAAATGCAACTTTTCGTTCTTGTTCTTGCATATATACTGTAATGTTTGGTGCCTATATGAACTAAATGAGCCTCAAGGTTAACATTAAAATGTGATGTAAACTTGGAAAATCATGATTTTAGAATGCTTGATGGATGAAATGAAAAATGTCAAATCGATCCTAGGCATGCATCATGCTCTTTTATGCATATGATGAATCTCAAAGTAAGTTAATGGCTAAGAAAGAGGAAGAAAAGGGTATAAGATGGATTTGTTCATAAAATGCTTTAAAAGACCATATGATGATTACAATTTAGACATCTGGAATATCCATGGCTTTGCAAATCAACCTTGAGAATTTTTGCACCTGGGGGTGGATTTGCCATGGCTTTGCAAATCAACCTTGAGAATTTTTGCTTCCAAAGACCGGGATTGTATACCCGGGGAGTGGCAAATCCGGGGGCTAATCCCCCAGCCAAACATGGCGTAAGTAGCTAACGATCCGAGCAAGGGCGGTATTAAGGGGTGCAAGGGGGGACCCCGGTAGGGGCGGATCTAGTGTAGGCACAGGTGGATCACGTGACCCCCTTGAAAGTATGGCCCCAAGGTAGGGCTCCAATGTCAAAAGGAAGTAATATATACAAAAAAGTTCTCACAATGTTTCGTGTAGACTGTAGTTTGTCTTGGTTATAAGGCATCTGTCTTTCTCTTTTTGATGCAGGTTCAAATCCCTGCTCTGCCGTTCCTTTTTTTAGTGTTTAAATGGTAAAAAAAATACCTCTCCTTGTAATTTTTAGTGCGTTGAGACTCGAACCATAAAACTCATTTATGTAGCTTTGTCACCACAAAGCCATTTATAATAATGCTATTTCTTACACAAATTTATTATTATAACTATAAATTACATGTAATAATACAACAAGTACTTTTATTTTTTTATGGGGACCCCCTGTAGGAATTTCTGGTTAATTAAGAAAAATTCTATGGGATTAGCCCCTACAAGAACCTTGAGTGAAAAAAAATTCTTAAATTTCCAATTCGTGTGGGGTAAAACTCCTAAAATTTTAAGTTATCAATACTTTTTGAGAATTTTAATTAGACATCTTGTTTGAAAATCTTACTTATGTTTTCATCCCTGATGTCATCACTACTTATGTTTTCATCCCTGATGTCATCACTACTTATGTTTTCATCCCTGATGTCATCACTACTTATGTTTATATCCTGAAATTGTATAATCAGATCATTGTGCCCTTATTAAGTACATTATTAGTTTATTTTTTCCTTAATTAGTTCTACAGTATTGACATTCATAGCTATGTATAAGGCTTAATCGATGGAAAGCCTTTTGGGAAGAGATAATTACCACTAATGAAAGATCAATTCAAATAGGAAAACAAATCTCTTATAATACTATTGCTGTAAACATCTTTAGTACATATAATACTATATATATAGATTTGGATTCGGGATGACCTAATCCCTTAATTCTCATCCCCCATTATTATCCCATATCCAATTGAAACCAATCCATTATTCCACTACCAAAACAAAACCCCTCCAAATCGGAAGATGATGGGATGCGTACTATAATGAAAACGGGCAAATAGATTGACGACAAGTCGAAGAGCTCACCAGCGGCGAAGAGATCGACGTCGTCGGTTCTAATGACGAAACCCCCAAACCCTTCTAAACTTTGGGGCAGCGGCGGGGTCGATCTGCACATCCACTGCCATGATGTTGCCCACTCTTTCTCCTCTCTCCGCCATGATGTATTTTTTTATGGTGGTGGTGGGTTCTAGATTTTTGCTAATGGCGATATTGTTTCTCCGATTTAATGGTGGTTTTTTCCCCTATTCAATACTGGTGGTTTTCTAATAAAGTAAAAATGGTATGTAACGCCCCCAAAATTTGGGCACGTTAATTATTATTACAAACCATAATAAAGTTTAACTTTAAACTTTAATACAAATAATAATATGTCCAATTACTATATAAATAACAACCGGGGTGGTTCTAGGTCTTCTTCTATCCCTGCGCCGGGTCATTCCCTGCGCCGGGTCATTCCCCACTCCGGCAGCACTGTCTGCTCCATAGGACTGGTCTCCACAGTATCGTTCCTATCCATCTAGATAATCTAACATAATACGTCAGAATCGCACAAGCAACATCGTGGTATTATGTCAGGGTTACACAAGTGCAACACCATGACAAGGCCCAGTAGTTCACTATACTAAATTTCTAAGTAGCAATTCTAGAACAATAAGTTCAAAAACTGTATATGAAACTTATGAATAGTAAAACCATACGATGCATCATGCGTGTCTATGAGGATCAAAGTACTATGCGCAGAAAATAGTATTTTCCTTTTCGGTAACTCAAAACAGTGCCACGTGTCATTTTCTTAAAATAGTTCTCATTCAGTTTCTCAAACTTATCTTATTTATCAACAGTTTTTCCCAATAATCGATTTTCTCATATCAGTGCCTCTTTCAGCATTCTTCATCAAATTTCATATATCTCCCACCACTCGAAAGTTATTGGTCCGTTTACGCCTCCTTTCAGCTGACGGTACCAACCTTTCCGCTTGAGGCCCCGGCCGTCGTGCATCACCGAACTTAACAACCTGTTTGCACGGTCCGTCCACCCCACGACTCACACGACACGGTCCCGACCGCCTTGTATCACCGAACTTAACAACCTGTTTGCAAGCTCCGTTCACCGTGTGTTGTTCACGCTTAGCCCAAACATCCAAGTTCTCTCCGCGAACTGGAAGTGGTGCTCTAGCTGCACTACCGCATCAAAACCATTCCTCTAAGTTCTCTCCGCGAACTTGAGGTGGCAACAAATTCATCTCATCACATTTCATTTCATTTCCCGAAAATTTCATTTCGCTTTTTGAAAACTCATTTTCATTCTCATCTCTATTTTCTCATCAACAGTTATTCAATTTTTCAAGTCCCGTGTCGTAACGTATTGTGTACGTGCTCAATGCCACATGCTCAAAATCATGCATGCAATATTCCATAAACTTTCTTTCTAAAATTTATATTTTTCCAATTAAGTATTTCCCACATAAAATCATGCATTTTAATGCACCATCTTTCTCAAAAAAAAAAAAAAATTTCTTCTAAAAATTTTCTCACATAAAAATCATGCACTTTAATGCACCAACTTCCTCAAAAATAATATTCTTTCCAATTTCTCTCTAAATTTTATTTCTCATCAAAAATTCGATTTTCTCTCTTTTCTAATTCAAAACTATTTTATTCTTCTAAAAGAAACAAAACTAATCAACTTGCTCTTTCAGAAATAATTTAAACAAAAACTTTCTTTCAAGAAATTTCATGCCAAAAATTTAACTCAACTAGTCATGAACTTTCTAAAGTAAAAACCTTCTTTTTAGAAAAATTTAACCTCTAAAAAATATACTTTTTATATCTCTAGAAAACTTTCTTTCTAATAAACTTAAATAAAAATCATTTTCTACATCTAGCAAAATCATCAACTTTCCTTTAGGAAAATTTTTAAGCAACTCTAGATATTCTTCTTTTTCACCATAACAATAAAATATTTTGTTACTAATTAGTTAGTAAAAACTTTCTAGAAGAAATTTATTAAAACTCTACCTCATATTTATTTAAATAAAACTTCACATTTTCTCACAAATTTTTTCATAAGATAATAGAAATTTCTTTCTAGTAAGAAACAAGTCCCTCATTAAATAAAGTTAATCTACTTACTTAGAGAAAAATTATCTTATCAACACCCACTGATTTAATCAACTAGGATTAACTAGTTCTTCCAAGAAATATCAACAAAATAATACTAGAACCTTGTTTAGAAATACCCATCTTCTAATCTCTTCTAATCAACTTCTAATCACTTTAACCTCATTCAACCAACTTCTAATTTCATGTAGGACTATTCTAATTAGAACCTATTTAACATTCTTGTTAACCTTTCAACATGAAATCTTCTTTCTTAAACACTAAGTAACATGCTTAGTAGCTTAATGCATGCATAAATTAACCCAATCAAGCTTCAAAACTAAGCTTAGAAAACTAATTAGAACATCATAATGAAACTAGAAATAACTAATTAGAAAGTTAGTTTAGTAACTACCTTGATTTCCGGGTGCAAACCGGAAGCCGATTAGCAATCCTTTGGTGTGGAGGCTCCTTAATTTACTTAACTTTCTTACTAATTAACTTAGTAAGAAGTTAATTAGGGCCTAAATGGGTTGACTTTGTGGTGGTAGAAGTAGGTGGTTTGTTGGGAATTATTCTGGAGACTCAAATGTGGAAAGCATAAAAGGTGGTGGTTTTTGTCAACAAATTAATTAAGGACACCCTTTTATAGCAAAAACTAGGCTTCTCTCCCTCTCTTGAAATTTTCGGTACACACACACACCCCTTGGCCGAACTACTCATGTGGTGGAAGTAAATGTGTGCATTTACTTGCACATGGGAAAGTACTCTTGTAGGTATAACTTCTACTCTAGAAAATTAGGTGCTAGGGTCTACGTGGTACTTAACTTGCAAGTATAGAACTCCATGGGGTGAAAGTAACGTGGGAAATGGGGTGGGGAAGAAAATATGCCTCTTGTTGTGTAGATTTTTGCATGGTCACCTTTGTTATGGGGTGTTTTTAGGGCTTATACACACAATTTTGCATGTGAATGCAAGATGTAATTAGGGGTCGCCTTAGTGGGCTATACATAGGAAGAATATTCTTCCTTAAAACATGGAACCATGTTTCATGGAGCCTTGGGGGTCAAGGTCTAGCCTATTGAGGTCTAGGTTGTGTAGCATGTGCTCTAATACATGTATTGTGTGGGTATGTATAAGTTTCTCCTAAAATAGCAAGGCTTGTTTTAACTAGTTTTGGGAACAAAACCTTAGCTTGGGAAACTTCCCTCATGCATCCTCCTTGCTTGTATAAGTGTACATGCATTAACTCTTGATTGTGCAAAGGGTACTTGCATACTACACATGCACACACTCCACTCTCTCTCTCTACCCGATCTCTCTCTCTCTCTCTCTCTTACTTGGTCAAAGGACCAAATTCCAAAGTATATGAGTGGGGTAACTAGAAAGTACCGTTTTGGTTGGGAGATATAAAGGTGGTGGTTGGGGTCGTTCCGGGCATAAAAAAAATGGCTCCGGGTGCTACGGTAGTGTAATGAGTGTGTTACTTGATCTCGTACGCTTGCATGCATGGTTAGAATTCTAATTATTCGAATTAAAAGGATTTATTAATAATTTAATAGGAAAATATTCCAATTATTAGGAAAATAAAAATTAATCATCAAATTATTTAACGAAATTTTTATTTACGAAAATTCGGGTCGTTACATGGTAATTCAATGGTATGGTTATTTTGTTTTGCATTGTGGTGGTGGGTTTTCGGATCTTGTTAATGGCGGTGTTGTTTTATTCGATTCAATAGTGGTTTTGCTTCTTTTTTTTTTCTTCTTTCGATTCCATGCTTTTTTTTTTTCTTCGATACAGTAAAAATGGTGAATCAGTAAACCATGTCTAAATCTTTTTTTGTTATTTCATATTGTGAATATGGTTTATTGATTTACCATTTTGGCGATTTGATGCAGTAAAAGTGGAAAATCAATAAATCATGATTATTGTAAGAAATAAACGATACATTGAAATGGTTTATTGATTTTCCATATTAGGTGATTTGATACAATAAAAGGTGGTTTACTAGTTTACCACTTCGGGACTTTGGTGATTCGGCATGGTAAACATGATAAATCAACACATAATTCAACCATATTTTTCATGTGGTTTTATGATGCATTAATCAACCATGGTTTTAATGGTTTTGGCATGAGTTGTGGTTTTATGGTGCATTAATCTACCATATATTTCATGTTCTTTTTGGTGGTGCATTAATCTACCATGTTTTTATGATTTTTTTTTTAATATGCAATCCAACTTTTATGCTTGGATTACATATACCTATATTTTATGGTGCACTAATGTATCATGTTTCTTGGTTCATTTATTTGTTCAAAAATGTATCATCATGTTTTCCATAGCTAATCTGATTATGAAAATCGTGAAATAGTTTTCATGGTACATAAATTTATCTTGGTAAAAAACAAGGTGGATTACTACAAAAGTGTATGAAATCAATTTCTCATGACTCGTGATTTTTGGTCAAAATTTCGTGATTATTTATTTTCAATTTTGTTTTGAGAGAATTATAAGGTTAGAAAAGAGAGAGATTTTTCAAGATCAGAGAGAGAGAGAGAGAGAGAGAGAGAGAGAGAGAGAGAGATATATATATATATACATAGAGAGAGAGAGATACATTAGGAAAGATTAGGAGAGAGAGAGAGAGAGATACATTAGGAAAGATTAGGAGAGAGAAGTATTAGGAAAATTAGGGGAAAAAAGTATTACGAAAATTATGAGAGAAATATTAAGCAAATCAGGATAGAGAAATGATGTTTTGGGTTTATTTGAATTTCAGGATGTAAACATAATGATTCAAACCAACTAGGATGGAAACATAAAGTAAGTTTTCGACATGACCTCTCTAGAATTCAAAAACAACACTATCTCCCTCCTCCCCTCTCCCTCTCTCTCTCTCTCTCTCCCTATCTCTTTCTCTCTCTCCTCTTCTCCTTTTTTCTTTCTATTCTTTTCTCTTTTTTGCAGGTTCATGGAGGCAGGTCGGGCGGCGACGATGGCGGTTTGCTGGCGGGGTTCCCTCTCACTATCCTTTTCTCTCTCCTCCATCTTTCTCCCAGAGCTTTCTTCTACATTCTTTGGTTCGAATCTGGCATGGGTTGCAATGTTGGTTGCACCCTTCTCTGCCTAACGGCTCGTCGGTTCGGCTGCCGTCACACCAGATCTTTGCTGAAAGTTTTCAGTTTCGACCTAGCGGCTTGTGGTGTTCAACTATTGAAGTTGGGTGGTTCGGGCTTTGGGTTTCTTGGTGGTGGTCGAGTGTGGGAGGCGTTGGTGGGTCTGCCATTTTTCGCATGGCCACCGGTGTTGGGCTGCTGGGCTCCTCCTGTTTCATGCTTAACTGCAAAGGCTTGTATTGTGGCTAGGGACACTCCGATTTTGCAGATGGATGGGGGTTGGTGGCGGAGGCTTTATGTTGTTGTTGGCAGCGGTGGATCTCTAGTGGACGTGCATTGTTTGCATAGGTGGTGACCGTGGTGGCGGCGGCTTTGGGCGTCTATGGGTTCAAAATTTTCAATTTCGGCACTGTGGCCTTTAGGTGTGGGCTCGGCCCAATGGGTGTCTTTGGTTGGCTTCTTGCCCTCGGACTAGGCATTTGGTTGTTTTGTCCTTGTTCCTATTAGTCATTGTATTTTTTAGAAATTAATGAAATTTTTTTGCCTTGCAAAAGAAAGTTTTATGCACATGACCCCTAATTAACTCTCCCATCATTTTTTTAGGTTGCTTTTATAAAATTAAGCGGTGGCTACGCATATGCACACAATATCGTTTCTTCTTCGGACCTCGCAAGTAACGATTAATACTTGCAAAATATTTTTTTTCTATGAATATGAAAATATACACGTGATTTGGCCCCTGCTTGAGTCAAATCTTGCGTCCGCCACTGAGAAATATTTTTGTTTTTAAATCGAAGTCTACATGCACACTGCAATTTTTTTTTTTTTTTTTCTCTCTCTCTCAATTTGCCAACCGTTGATAAGAATTGTTAGCAACACAAATCTAACTTCTCCTGTGTAAGAGTAAATGAAGATGATCAGGACTCTTGTATGTCTCTTCTAAAAGTAGCAAATCACAATAAGCTATTGTGTGTCCACTGGACTCATAATATTGTGTTTCCACTGGACTCACAATAAGCACACAAAAAAACACGCATTCCAGTGCATCTTTTACACTTTTCAATACATTTGCAAATACTTTTATACATTATTCACGCATTTCAACACATTTTTTAAACCTTAACATAAGTCCACGGGCCTATTTTAGCATTTTCCTTAAAAAAAATATTTATGATCCATTATTTTTTTGTAGTAATCAGTTAGTTATAGGACTTGATGCTCATCATGCATGATACAGACATGAGCATACTTTTTCCTGTATTGTCTTTTTCTAAAACTAAAACATTCAACTCTGGACAAAAGGATACAGAAATTTAGGCTTAAGTTCAACACAACACACCTAAAATACATAAATAGTCTTCATTGTCTCTTCTGTTTAATTATGTCAAAAAAGAGCTCCTTCTCTATCCTCACCCTTTTTCTCCTTTACAGATGAGATTGCGGTTTAATTGGTCCCACAATCTGATAGGAGTGGATAATAAATTTTGTAACACTTTCGGGCATTTACTATATATATTGGGTATTCATGAGAAAAAAATAGCATCTGTCCCTCCAGACAATTAATTCTTGTACTTAAACTCTTAAAAATTGATTAAGAAAAAAAATCGCTCTTTAAAATTGATTTTTTTTTCATTATTTGTCCAAAATTCAAATGGTTTTCTCGTTGGCTTTGCTTTGTTAAAATTTCCGCATCTGCCACTAATTGCAACAAGCGCTTGAAAGACTAGAGACCGTTGGATAGTTATTTTTTTTAATTTGTGTTCGGGTTTTCCGCTGTTTGTTACTCCGTTCCAAATTGCTGGTCACTTTTGGGAATTCAAACTTTTTAAGTAGACATGCAATAATTGCATTCAATAAATGCATTCACACTAAACAGATTCATTAATTTCCAACAATGTCCTTATATTTTAAATTTTGAATGAAATTATTGTTGTTGGTAAAAGAGTTATTTTGGAAGATTGAGTGAATATTGTTTTGACTTTTCAAAGGGGGCTTAGTTTTCCATCTGCTAAAATGGACATTTGCTAAAATCAACTGGGTGAATCTGGACACTTGATTTTAGCAAATGTCCATTTTAGCAGATGGAAAACTAAGCCTAACAATCTGGAACATCCCAAAATTGTATAAGTGACGAGCAATTGGAACGGAGGGAGGAGTTAAACTTTGAATTTCAGATGTACCCAAAAAATTGTGAGATATTGAAATATTTGGGGTTTTTGTGTGGTATTGGTGATCTCACGCTGATGGAGTTACACATTTTATAAGAACTTCACAGATTCTCTTTATTTTATTATCTCCACCAATCAAACAAGATAGTATAGATATAAATATGGTCATGGTAATTCATACTTTGAATATGTTTGAGATTAACAATGTTTAAATGCAAGCCTTTAATAATGTGAAGCAACAACTAGAGCAATTCTAAGTACAATAATTAAATAATTAAGGGTTCTTCTATTGTTAATCCAGTGGGTTGACAATAAACAAATAAGAGAAGACAATAAAAAAAAAAACGAACTCAAATATACTTTTTAACATATCTTCACAAAATTTTATAAACTTTTTCGAACATTTAAATATACTTTTTGAACTTCAACGACAGCTCATTGGGCTAATTTTAGAAATTTTCATAAATCAGAAAGTGGTCTCATATGAAAAGTAACACACAGAAAAAAAAAATATTTGTTCACCCTCTCCAAAAGAGGGTGAAAAAAATTCTCACCCTGATTGGTTGAAATGGTGTGGGTCTACGAAATCAATACACTTTTTGGTAAGCATGACATCTCTTCGTGGTGGGATCCAAACCATTTTTGGTGGACATCAGACCACTTTAACCAATGATAGTGAGAGTTTTGTTCACCTTTTTTTGGTGAGGGTGACCAATTTTTTTTCCCTTTAGGCCCTGTTCGTTTGGTGGAATTTGGGGCAAGAATGGAGTGAGACCCAAAATCTTATGTTCATTACCCTTGTTTTTGGATGGAATTTGAGATCCCTCACCAATTTTTATCCCAATCCGTACGAAATATAAACAACAAAAAAGTGTTTTCCAATGGGTATATCCCGTTGAACACAAACATTGGACATGAATTTTCTCCATCCATTGATATCCTAAGCAATATCCCAAGGATTTCATATCTCACCCATATCCCAATGAATTTCATACCCAAGAATGAAAGACTCGTAAATATATACAGGAGCACTAATCAGTACTCCCTCTATCCCTTTTTAAGTTATACACATTGGAATACGTGCAATTTCAAACTTCTAAAAAATATATTTCTTTATATAATTTTTTAATTTTTTTCATACCAAATTAAAGTGCTCAAATAGTACTTTAATTTGGTGTCAGAAAAATTTAAAAACATGCTACAAAAGTGTATTCTTTAATGGCTACAAAAAATACACGTTTCCCAAAGGTATGATTTTAAAAAGGGACAGAGGGAGTACTTACCAATTATCGTTTGGCGAGATTTGACCAATGACTTCTATATGTATTTATTTATAGAGTGTACCGTTGGCCAATTTTCTTTAAAATTCAACAATCTGATAGCAAAATAATAGTGTGAGCGTTGGACATCGTAATACCAAAAAATAAAAAAGAAAAAAGAAAAAAGAAAAAGAAAAGCAGTACCAAGATGCATGCGGATGGCAAATTTTATCTAGAAATTTAAAAATGGATAAACAAAAACTAGGAGCAAATTGATTAAAGGGATAGCTGGCTAGTATTTCTATAACGATTGGTTTGATTAGTACTGATTTATAGTAGTAAGAATCAGCACCACTGGGACCAAGTCTTCAGGAAACTTGCATGTGATTCGTGACTAACATACTTTGAAAGGATACGTCAGCTAAAAGGTTTTTAAATGTGTCACCAGAAATTTTCGCAATGACACAGTAAATTGTCCACGTAGAACCATCTGGAATTGTTAAGAGAGGGGCTTTGCTAAAATTAACCATGCACAATTCTCACACACACTCGCATAATTTTTTACTTATGTGAGTGCCTGTTCAAGAGCGTTTGAGTGAGTTGTGCGTGGTTTTAGACTTTTCAAAGAAGAAAACTCTATGCCACTGGAGGCTAGGTCCACGAGAACACCGTGTTGCTAAAACTCCTTTTATGGTCATGATTGTATTTTGTTAACAAAAACTTTTGGGGGCGGAGACATATGAATTACTTTAGCCGAGCCTCCTATGATTGCAAATTAGCTCACTGGTAGAGTGCATCTCTGATAATTGTATAAAGGGATGGTTTTTGTCACACTACGTATTTGTGACCACATGAGTAGGTCAACCTCGAGCATTACCGTTGCCTCGAAAAATAAACGTACAAATATATGTTACTGCGGGGAAGAAGCTAAAAATTGGACTTGGGAAGGTCAAAATTATTCTTGCAATTAAAACTACGTTAAGATCTAAAAATTAACATTTTCATGCATGAAATATTGTGAAAATAACCTTACATGCAATTACAATTGACATTGTTAAGCAACATAAGAACAAGTGGATATGATTCGATTTTTCTGAAAGAATACTCATAAAAAGACCGGATAAAACAATGTTAAAACTTAGAAGAACGCCATTGTATATGCATTAGAAAATGTCCAAAAATTCCAACGATCAATACTCTTGCGCGAGTAGTAAAAAGTTAAGGGGTGTCATGATCACTCTTGGCGCCCTAGCTTCTCCATCCTGCATGACTTATTTTCACCTTAATTTGTTAGTGAAAAACGCGGGAATAGGAATATGTTGCTCTCTTTTGCTAGCTAGTTTCTATTAGAAGAACGCCATTGTATATGCACTAGAAAATGTCCAAAAATTCCAATGATCAATACTCTTGCGCGAGTAGTAAAAAGTTAAGGGTGTCATGATCACTCTTGGCGCCCTAGCTTCTCCATCCTGCATGACTTATTTTCACCTTAATTTGTTAGTGAAAAACGCGGGAATAGGAATATGTTGCTCTCTTTTGCTAGCTAGTTTCTATTTTCCAGATTTATTACCGTAAAAAAAAGAGCAAATTCCGAGTGATTAACAAAATAGATGTACAGCAACATCAGTGGGCACTATTGGGATTCCACCCCGTGTGGGCTGGATGGGAGTGATTTCCTATTGTGTTTAGGATTTCCTATAGGGTTTAGGATTTACTATTAGGTTTAGGATTTGTATCTCTATAAATACTCTTGTTGTCTCTCTTTTTGCTGTGTGGTAGCACAATGTGAGCGGGACAGATTGAGAGTGTGAGAGGGGGAGCCCCTTGTGGCCTCCTCCGGCCGGAGTGGGAGCCGATTATTGCTCCCCGGAGAGATTTTTCAACTTGTATATTGTGTGAATATATGCAAGGGAGTTTTCCTCAGAATTCTTGTGTGTGTGTGAGTGCGTGCGTGACCCAATGTGAGCGGGACATGCTGAGAGTGTGAGAGGGGGAGCCGGTTGTGGCCTCCCCCGGTCGGAGTGGGAGCCGGTTATTGCTCTCCAGAGAGGTTTTTTCATGTCTTTATATATTTTGAGAATATATACGGATGGACGGAGTTTTCCTCAGATTTCTTGTGTGTGTTTGAGTGTGTGTTTGACCCGGATTGCACAACAAACTGGTATCAGAGCTCCGGTGGAGCGAGAGGTCACCGGATTTGCGCTTGAAACTCACGGATTCAAGAGCAGAAAAAAGAAACGAAGTCAGTCGGAGATTTTGCTCACAAGGTTTTTGTTCGTCTCGACGAGACGAGTCCAACGGAGTGCTCGCGGTCGGGTTTGGTCACCGATTCCTAGCTAATTGGACCGTTCCGGATTCATTGGTGGGCTTGAATTTGGGTGATTCGAGCCGAATTTTGCAGTCCTAAACACTTCCGGAGAGATTGAGGAGGATCCGACGCGGTCAGGTCAATTGGATGAGATGTTGTTGAGTTGGAAGCAAACCATGGGAGATCCGATGGGAGTCCAGGTGGTGCTGGGAGAGCCAGGAATGGAACATGGATGAATCAGGAGTGGCGGATAGGTGATGGAAAAGGCGAGCGGAGTTGGAAGAGCTACACACCAGGAGTATTGGACAGACTTTGCAGAGATCGGAGGTTGACCAGAGCAATCGGGTGATTGCGGATTCGCGACAGTTGAGCTGTAGTGATCAATCGGAGAAACTAGTGAGCAACGATACATTCTTTCGAGTGTTGCATCTCTGTTCGGTGGGTGCGGATACACTCGATTGGTTAATGGCACAGACGCTTACTAGAGTGACAGATCAGAGTTGGTCATCGGTGATCAGAGGCAGTCTGGTTCAATTGGAGTCACGGAGATCTAGCAGAATTTGTTCACATCCCGGATTCACGAGAGGTGTATCCCCGTGGGGGTGCGGAGGAACTCGGTGGGGGATGTGGTTTCAGAGAAGGAGTCAGCCTCTTCACAGATGGTGTGTGAGATCATTTGGAGGAGTGAGCCTCTGGTGTGGGCAGATGGTAGCTGCATTCTCTTGACAAGACAGGATGCTAGAATGGCGGAGCGTGGCGATGAAGCTGGGGGCACTCAATGAGTGGGTGCGGGCGCTTCTGTTGGTGAGCGCATACATCTCGGGTTTGAGGTGTGCGAGTGGAGGCATTCCAGTTGAAGGGGTGCGGTACTTGAACGAGTGGACACATTCCAATTGAGGGGATGCGGTACTCAGATTTTCTGATCGGTTGCAGATTCTAGTTTTGCAAGGATACACTCTTTCGGGTTTATGTACTCTGTTTGGTGGTGCATGGATGCTCGACTGGTTAGTGACACAGGTGCTTGCTAGAGGTAGCTGATTGGAGGTGGCGACCTGGGGGTACCGTGTTGCAGACAACTTTGCCCACTTGGTGTGGAGGGGGTGATTTGTTGGGATTCCACCCCGTGTGGGCCGAATGGGAGTGATTTCCTATTGCATTTAGGATTTCCTATTGTGTTTAGAATTTCCTATTGGGTTTAGGATTTCCCATAGGGTTTAGGATTTACTATTAGGTTTAGGATTTGTATCTCTATAAATACTCTTGTTGTCTCTCTTTTTGCTGTGTGGTAGCATAATGTGATCGGGACAGACTGAGAGTGTGAGAGGGGGAGCCGGTTGTGGCCTCCCCTGGCCGGAGTGAGAGCCGGTTATGGCTCCCCGGAGAGATTTTTCAACTTGTATATTGTGTGAATATATGCAAGGGAGTTTTCCTCAGAATTCTTGTGTGTGTGAGTGCGTGCGTGACCCAATGTGAGCGGGATATGCTGAGAGTGTGAGAGGGGGAGCCGGTTGTGGCCTCCCCTGGCCGGAGTGGGAGCCGGTTATTGCTTCCGAGAGAGGTTTTTTCATGTCTTTGTATATTTTGAGAATATATACGGATGGACGAAGTTTTTCCTCAGATTTCTTGTGTGTGTTTGAGTGTGTGTGTGTGACCCGGATTGCACAACAGGCACCCCATCCCTGAGGTTCAACAAAACTAAATTTTGATGGGGCGTTTGACGCTATATTGAAATGCGGGGGAGTTGGTGTGGTGGCGAAAGATGACGGAGGGAATTTTATTATGGCTCAGTCTGGCCCGGTGGATATGGCGGGCAGTGCTTTGATTGTAGAAGCCATCACCATGAGGGGAAGCTTTGAAGATTGCGGCCGAGTTTTGTTTTGGTCGTGTGGTTGCGGAAGAAGATGCCAAGGTTTTGATTTGTATGGTGCACCAAAAAAAAAAAAGCGCTTTGTCAAGAGATTGAAGTTTTTAATTTGTGATAATAACAATTCCAGTTTGTTGGCCTGAGTGGCAATGGAATTGCGAATGAGTCGAGTAAGAGAGGCGTTGGGACAGGACCTGCTCTTCATGGAGATCAGACCCGTTTTGGTTGTGGGGATCTCCTTTCTAAGGAAATGGGTGTATTTTCCGATATAGTTTTCTTATCGTTTGATTCAAGGGCGCAACCAGGATTTTGACTTGAGGGAGGCCGAATTAATGGCAATGCTTTGGTCAATTTGGAACCTAAAAATTGTTGTCTTTGAGAATGTATATCCTGACTGGGAGTAATCTTCAGAGCTTATCAAGACCAGTGAAAGAAGGTAGCTCACATTTGATGTTTTTCTTTCTTTTCAAGAGTATGCTGAAATCGCTGTCATTTTTCTTTGCTCTTCTGGGTTTGTCCAGTTCGGTTGGCTCCTTGCTAACCTTGTTTTGCCCCTTTCCTGGGTTTGTTGTGGGATTGAGTCTAGTGAACTCGTTTCATCTATAGTCGGGTTGTTTCCCCCTCATTCCCTTTTAATCTTTGTTTTTCTTCAAAGATTAATAAAGTTCTTTGCCGTTCAAAAAAAAAGTGTGTTGCTTCGTAAATTCAAATCATTACACTTATTACAACAACTTTTACCTCAACTTTACACTTTTCACATCAACTTTTACTTCTAGTTTCCAAAATTATCCTCCACTTTTACCCACTAATTTTTCAAAAGGGCAAAATGATAATTGTGCACACTTTTGCCCACTAACTTTTCAAAATACACACTTATTAAGGCACAGCCCAAAATGGAAATGTATACACTAAAAAAGGGACAGAGGGAGTATTTATTATATCTTATACCTTTTTTTTTTCAACATAGCACATTTGTACATTGAAATTATTCTATCCTAATGCATTAAAAATATATGAATCATTTTGTTCTATTATTTAGGCTACTACAACATTCACATAGTTATTTTTCCCTTATGAAAGAAATCAAGAAATCAAAGTATAAAATAACTTGTTTTTTCGTAAATGAAACTAAAATTATTAAGATTCATAAGAAATAATTATATTTTGATAATATCAATAATACTTAAAATTGGAGTACCCAGGGGGCCGGGGCCACCCAGCCCCAACGTAGTTCCGGCGTTCCGCCCATTGGGAATGTTACCATTTTTTACCAAAAAAAAAAAAGGCAAAATAAATTGGGGACAAAAATCTGTGAGACTTTTGCTACAAATTTGCCGCCACAAATAGTGTCGACACGACTTTTTGTGGTTGGGATTGAGTTATTCTTTATGGACTTTTTTTTTTTTTTTTACTGACTTCAGCATTATTCTTAGGGAAAAGAGACAAACATGACAAACAAACAAGGATACGTCTGACCCGAAAATTTTCTATAAAGTTTGGTGAAAAAGACACTATTACATTTTTTATTTTTATAACCGGATATTTGGGTCAGTTTGTGCACACCTCGACTATTTACGAGGTCCTTGAAGTAACAACCGGGCATAACCCTTAGTGACTCCAAAAATTTGCTGGCAAGGAGAATCGAACTTAAGACCTTAGGTGGAAGCAAACTCTTAAATCCCAAGGCAAGACCACTTTGATAACAGATTACGAATACTTAGTTTAATGCCCAATTTAACAAGAAATGAAGGGAATGTCCTAACCAATAGGACTTCCCAAATGAATTAAAAATTCTGTAAAAAATTAGTAATTAAATACGACTTTAGTTAAGGAGTCAAAACTAGGCATGGTAGGGTTGGTGGTTACATAATTAGGCTATCCAATTACGTGCGCAATGACCCAAACCTGCGCAATGATCGCCATGACACAGTGTATGTGCTCGTTTGTGCATTTTATGTGTCGTGGTTGTTAATAACCTACTATATATCGTACATATCTTACGATTTGTATTGTTTTATTCGATACCTATCCCAACTTTCTCCTTTTTATGTAGAAATTTCAGGATACGATGACGTATCCTAGATAGATGTGCGCATCTTGATTCGATACGTTTCCTATAATTATTTTTTGAAAAAATAGTAGTTATTGGACGAAGCGGAAGCGAAATGCATTCTAAGTCGTTTGGTCTAATTATGGCGACATTGAAACCATTTGAAGGAAACTGAAACTCAATCCGTTAGAGCGCGAATAGAATACGCCAGGAATTTCAATACGCAGGGGCGAATTTTTTTTCCCAATATACTTTGCAGAGGCAAGCCTATATAATTCATAGCAAATTTTTTTTTTTATGTAATACTGGAGGTTTTTTTTCTTCTTGTAGGGGCAACCGTCCATACTGGCCCCCCTTTGTCTCCATCCCCGGCATGGGACAAGGGGTGGGTGTTGTGCACCTAGATGCTTTGCACCGTGTTGTGCGTCCCTCGGCCATCCGATTGTGTTTTGGATGGTCCAGATGTGTTTTGATTTTTTATCGGTAAAAATAAATCAAAATTAAATTAAAATTGTCGAACACATCTGGGCCGTCCAAAACACAATCGGATGGCCGAGAGGTGCATAGCACGGTGCAAAGCACCCAAGTGCACAACACCTCCCCCAAATCCCCTGGCATGAAAGAAGGAGTTTCTACTAAAACAACATAATTAGAAGGGAGAGTTAATTAGACATCCTGTACAAAAAAGATCAATATGATTCCATCATATGATATTTGAATACTTATGAATCCATCCTGAAATTCAAAAAACCCCCAAACTACCCTTTCTCTCTCCTAATTATCCTACTATTTCTCTCTCCTAATGCTTTCCTAATTTATCTCAATCACTATCTCCTATCTTTTTAAATCTTTCTCTTCCCTAATCTTCTCTCTCCTACTCTCACCTAAAATCTCAAAACAAAATAAAAAATAAAAAATAAAAAAGCTTTCTCGTGACATGAAAAGTTATAATGACAATGAACACAAAAAAACAAAAAAACATGATAAATTATTGAACAAGACTATGTTAAAATTATGATAAATTATTTAACCATCTTAGACTACGTAAAAAACATGATAAATTACTTAATATACTTTTGTTACTAATCCACCATGAAACATATGGTAAATTAATGCACCCAAGCCAAAACCATGAAAAACATGGTTGATTAATGCACCATAAAACCACATGAAAAGCATGGTTGAATCATGTTTTGATTTATTATATTTACTATGCCAAATCACCGAAGTTCCAAAGTGGTAAACCAATGAACCATCTTTTATTGTATCAAATCACTTTAATATGAAAAATCAATAAACCATGTTCACGTGTCATTTATTTCATACAGTGAACATGGTTTACTGATTTACCACTTTTACTGTGTCAAATCGCCAAAATGGTAAATCAGTAAACCATATTCACTGTATGAAATAACCATCTTTTAAAGGGTATGTGAACATGGTTTTTTTTTATTGATTTACCAATTTTATTGTATCGAAGAAAAACATCAGCCTTGAATCGAAAAAAAAAAAAAAAACCCACCATTGAATCGAAAAAACAATCAAAATTGCATATTCATAGTCTCAACTAAGACCTTATACATAAAGAAGAAATTGAAGGGCCTTACAAATAAACAGAACGACGACAATAACAAGGACAAAGCGCAACCAAGGCTTGGAATAATTTATATTTTCCAGCGGCCTTCGGTGAAATCTTCCGTCGTTGACAGCAATTTTTCAATTCCCCAGCTGAATTTCTTCATCTCTTTAATGCTTCTCCATCCCCATTGCTGGAGTTGGCCGATTGCCGACTTTGATAAAGAGAAATGAATAATTTTTTTCTGTAAAAGAGAAGAAGAACGAAAGGAAAGAGTAGTTGGTTTCATCCAAATAGGGAATTTGAATGCCTTAACCAAGTAAAAAAAGAAGGCCACATGAAGGGATATATAGAAAGGATTATGCGTGAAAGCCTTTCAAAAAAATAAAATAAAATAAAGGAACATGTGGGTAATATATGGAAAGGAATTACATGCTTATGAATTCCAACCATTTATTTCCTTTTAAAATACCACAAGCTTTTATTGCACGGTAAGTGCCTAAAATAAGAAACAGGGTATTTATATTGGTATTCCCATACGAGAAACAGAATCACACCAATTTAGGGGATGTGATAATAATCCCTGAAATTTTGGTAACAATATACATCCAATGCATAAGGGTACAATGGTCCGAATATTATGTTTCAGGATGGAATCATAAAGATTCAAACCTCATAGGGTGGCATCCTAAGGATAATATTGAAGTAGGATGACTAATTAAATTTCTCTAATTAGAACAACTGAAATTTAAGCATTTGGCTAAGAGATCGGCACTTTGATTTGCTTCCCACCTCACATGATTAATGTTGGCCTCTTACAAGTTGCTTTTTTACTATGTGCATAATTAATTTTTTGGTTTGTCATAATTAGCTATAACTATTTCTTAATAGAATAGTAACTTTTGAAAGGGAATAGCTCGTCATAGTGGGGATTGGACGGTACCGTCAGTCCTTTTGAGAAACCTAGGATCCCTTCGATAATCAAAAACATTAATTTTTGCAGACTCGTCAAGACCATCAATTTTGTCTAATTTCAGGTTGATGATTCCAATATGAGATTTACTTCTTTAACTTGAAGAAAACAGTTAGCCACACTAGATCAAAGCAATTTATTTTCAGACAATGCGTTGCGATCATGTACTGACCAGGATCAGATCAGTATGAATTTTGGCATGATTGAGGGTCTCATTGAATGATTTTTATCATCACAGTGAAGCCGAAAAAGGCCCATAAAGAGGGCCGACAACACTGACCGGAGATAATCTAATTCCAATTTGAAACTATATAAATCACAATAATAATTATATTACAACTTGAAATGACTCGGCGAGAAGCAACTCTAATCTAAAATTATTATTATCATTTTTTTTTATCACTGGTCTTGTATTAAAATGCATGCGTGTTAATTAGAGAATTATTTTAAATAAAGTATGCGTCAAGAATGCCCTCACTTAACTTGTACTATTTCAGCAATGGTAGATTATTTCCCCCATGAGTCCACTTCCGGTCAGGGAGCCCGGATTTAAAAAAAATCCGGACCTCCACTTTCCCAAATGAATTTGACGATCCGAATCATCCAATGTGTCTAAAAGGTGTTTTCAAGGGTCTCCGTGAGAAATCATCAAAAAAAATACCGGGAAGGGCTTGATCCGAGCCATTTTTCACAAAACTGTATATGTACAGTTTTGTGAAAAACGGCTTGGATCAAGCCTTTTCCGGTATTTTTTTTTATGATTTCTCACGGAGACCCTTGAAAACACCTTTTAAACACATTAGACGGTTCGGATCGTCGAAATTCGATCGGGATCAATGAGGTGTGGATTTTTTTAAAATCCGGGATCTTGGACTGGAAGTGTGGTGTTTCCCCCATTATGGGAGTCTTTCTTGAGTTGTGGTTTTTGGGTGGAAAATAACATGGGTGGGTTAAGGTGTATTTCGAGTTGTTCTAGGTAGTTGTTAGAGCTTGCATATTATTCTTCTTTTCTTTTTTTTTTTCTTTTTTTAGTTGGTGATTATTGGACTTTAAATATCTTTGAGCCACGTTTGGTAAGGAGTATAAATTTGACACCATTTGGGAGGGGCTGGACTTGTCTGGATTGGACTAGGTTGGACTGGAGTAGGATTATATCATTTATGAGCCCATTTTTTTGGGACCAAATAGGCCTTATCCTCCCAAAACCTGCCCCTTTCATGCGATTGTTACGTCCCATGTGAGTCTATGAAATCCATATTTCAATGCTACCAATATGGTTCGGCAATCAAACACGCATGGCCCTGTGTTTGTGCTGTTTAGACATTCTTTACCTTCTAACTAATAGTAGAGAAATGTTACAATACGCAACGGACATTAGGTTGTGTATCGTATGTGCCCAGTGACGGACGTAGGATTGGAGTTAAGCAGGGGCCGAATCACGCGTATTTTCATATTCATAAAAAAAATAAAATTTGTAAGCATTTATCGCTACTTGCAAGGTCCCGAATAAGAGACGATAATGTGTGCATGTGCGTAGCCACCGTTAAATTTTATAAAACAACCTAACAAATTATTGATAACTTGAAATTTTAGGAGTTTTTACCCCACACAAATAGAAATTTTAAGAATTTTTTTCACTCAAGAGACTTGCAAGAGCCAATCTCATGGAATTTTTCTTAATTAACTTGAAAAACTAGTATAATACGTGAGAATACTTGGAGTTGTGCAGGGGCCGGGGTCCCCCCTTGCACGCCCTTGGTTCCGCCTTGCGTATGTCTGAATTGCAAGTTATTTTTCTTTTTGGGTAATTGTATTGTATATTATTCATTTCACATGTATTCAAATTCTTTTTAATTTTTTTTTACAACTCGGTAGCCGGGGATCAATTCCGTTGTAGAGTGTCCAATCCCACTGTGCACTTGTAGATGACGCAACTGAAGTTAGGGCAAAGTCTTGTATCAATTGGCTCAACTCGTAAATTCATAATATTGTCATATAACCTTCAATTCACAATATTATATATGTACGTAATGGATTCGTGTCTTGAAGGATATGTTTTATTATACAAATTTTACTACTATAAGTTTCTGCTGATATATATTGTGACTCATAAGATGAATTTAAGGGGTTAACGTAGAGTGTGGACTGTACTGATGTAAGACTTCCCCTAATACTATATCAGAATGTTCGGACACCATTTCCTACCAATTTAACAAAAGAAAAGAAGAAAGGAGAAGATTCGGCCGAGTTTCCACTATGGTATTATCTGTACAATTGAGTTTCCATTGTGGTATTTTCGGTATCTTCATTATTCTTAGACTACAAATTGTCAAATTATCAAGTCTAAGAATACCGAAAAAACTATAGTGGAATAGTCCCATTCAAGCTCAATTTCTATGTCAACTCAAGTATGCTACACGTGATAAAAAAAAAAAAAACTCAAGTATGCTACAAGCTTCAAAGGTCGGAGTATTCTAATGCCAGCTTGTTGACACAAAATATTGACTTTCTCTATCTTAAGGCATGCTTTTCATTTCAGATGTGAAAGCAGAGATGAGGTCAATGTGTTCCCTCATGGAAATGTTATAGCAATTTTCTTTGGATATTTACTACTCATTCAAAAACTTATATTTTACTCTTCTCCATTAACGACTTTCCAGAAAGGCTATTTCTGAGTCTTTGTACGAATTTTCGTTTATATTGCTTGAAGGGCTGGCCCTGAGCTAAGGCGCACGAGGCGAGCGCCTTAAGCTCCCGAATTTTGGCTCAAAATTAGGGCCCCAAATCGGTATAGCCAGATATGTAATATATATTTAATATATACTTATAAAACAAATGAACTAGCTAGCCCAGCGGAAATTCTTAGTTTTACCATCCAATAGGTACATGATTCAAGTCATGAGGCCTCTCTTTTTCCTCTCCAATAAGAATATTTTTTTCCCCTCACGAATTCGTCTCAGGCCTCGAGAATCTCAAGGCCGGCCCTGATTGCTTGGTGCAAGACTCACAAATTTGATCAATACATAGGCATAAAAATCATGCATATATGATCTTTATGATTCAATCCATTAGGATGTGACATTTGGTTGACCCTTAGAAGGTCCATTTGAAGTAGTTAATGTTACAATTTGATGAAACAAGTGGATTGATTGCCTGTGTTGCATTCAACGAATTGTGACAATTCAAAAACTACTCTCAAATAGTCAGTCTGGTAAATATTGTCTTCTCTAGTCCCTGCTTGCATTTTCGTGTGTTTTGTTTTTCGGGCTTATTTTGATAATAAGAACCGTTTAAAAGGATCTCCTCGACAACATCAATTTGTTTGATAATAATTTAGATGGGATATCGATCTTAATCGCAACACTTTTGTCTTGAGATAAATGAAATCTGATATAGTGTGTTAATATGTTCTTTTAATAATATGTGTTTCAAAATCGAATTTATCAATATCCGGTCGAGGTGATTTCAAACAGAATAATGTTTCGCAAGAAGATTTGAAACATGAGCGGTTGCAATCATAAAAAGTGTCGGACCGCTTTTCCACCAACTCCCCTTAAACCAATTGGTGGTAAGGAAGGGCTTCAATTAAATCTTTTATGACATTCGACATCGCATCCGCAAGTCTGTTTTTAGAGCAGTCGCAGGGAGTGGCATTGTGTAACCAAATCCATGGGGGCACTCCGGGCCCAACAAAAAGGCTCATGAAGAAGTGTAAAAAAGTGTTCTCTCTAGCTAGCCTAGCCTTTCTTGGCTGGATGTCTCTCGTCGGGCACATTTGTACTTCGCAAAAATCAAGATTCGGTGCATTGCCATTAGTAGCACTAACCCCCATTAGTAGCACTAACCTGTGAACTGACCAATAGCGATACTTTGTGCGTAACATCTCGAAATTTGGTAAAGGCCTAAAGGGGGATTTTATGCCGATGCACACGCCAATGAGTGACATATTTGGACTTGAGTTTCAATGCTGCCTCATCAACTCAAGCTAGTGGAGCTTAAGTAATTCAAAATCAGCTTAAGGAGGTGAGATCAAAACCTCCATTGAGCACTAAAAGGGATAAATCGTATAGTTCCTTCTCAGGATCGAAGAGGATCCAGATCTTTTGTAAACCACGTATACCCTTTTGTAAACCATGTATACCTACATGTAATCTTCAAATGTATATGCATATACGCATAACTTAGAAGCTTATAATTACTACATTGTCCTTTACTTGTTGGTTTTTAATATTCAGAATATGTTGCTACTAGGAAAGCTAGCTAATTGATAATTAAAGTTTACTTATGGCTAAATCCTATTGTTTGGAAAAATGTCACAACTTTAGATACCCATAGCCATCATGACTTATTAGTCAATTTGGTCATTAATTATATACATTTCACGTTGATAAATGATAAGACTTCTGATCCATGAAGGAAGAGATTACTGAGTAAGGTTGGATATGGGGTTTCAAGTATTTGGTATGGAAACTTCTATCCACAGCCACTCATTTTCCCTATAAATAATTTGAGAGAGATCAGTTAAAGGCTGAACAAGGAAAGGCCTTGCTAGCATTTTGACTTATGTTTTTATCATTAAATAATGGCCTCCAGTTATTGTCCCAAGCCTCAGCTCTCTCCATAAAAAGCACTTTAACTTTGCATCTCTGTCCATTTAAGAAGAGACCACTTTGCTTCCTCAGAGAGAGAGACAGAGACAGAGAGAGAGAGAGAGAGATGGGGAGGGCTCCCTGCTGTGACAAGGATAATGTGAAGAGAGGGCCATGGTCAGCTGAAGAAGACACGAAGCTTAAGAATTTCATAGAGAAATATGCCACCGGAGGAAATTGGATCTCTCTCCCTCAAAGAGCTGGTAATATAAGTGGCAAAGATGAACTTATTTTTTCTTTTTTTATACTCGAGGTGTCCGGGCAAACTTATGCCTCTCTTGACTAATTCCTCGGAACCAATTTTACCATACATTTGTGCTTAAGGGGAATCGATTAAAGTCAGAACACTGTTTTTTGTGGACTAGAGCCTCATATGGCACTGTTTTCAAAGTTAGAGACTTATGTTACGAGGAAAAAAACTTATGAAATCTCAGGTCTTGACCATCAGACTAACTCTTTGTAGTTTTTCGACAAATGAATCTTTGAAACAAAGATAATCACGTTTCACACATTAAAGTCAAATTTGATATGCTCTGTGTTTGTGTGTTGTTTTTTTCTTATTGGAGTTGTTTTTGGTCAACAGGTTTGAAGAGATGTGGAAAGAGCTGCAGATTGAGATGGCTAAACTACCTGAGGCCCAATATAAAACATGGTGATTTTTCTGATGAAGAAGATAGGGTAATCTGCACCTTGTTTGCTACCATTGGAAGCAGGTACTTTTAGCTTCACTTTTAAAGACAGTGCCATTTCCTCCTTTAGTCCTGTTTGCTGTTTTAGGATATACAAGACTTGCCCTTAGTATTCCTAACCTAAATGTACAGTAATTAAGGACAAAAAACGAAACATGAGAGAAAATTTGACTCTCTGTTATGAAACTTATCACCATGAGCTCGACTCTTGTTCGGCTCGTTAAAAGTTTTTTCGATGGCTACTTTTACAAAAGCAAATCACACATGGACTTCATTTTTTAAGCTTGTTAAGTTTATTACCTAAACTTGGATAACCAACTATTCTTCTCGCGAATTAATACATGAATATAACTCAGTTAATTAAGTATTCAAACAAAATATCATCACTATGCTGGGCTTGAACTTGAAGTTGTTTGCTAAGAGATTCTGCTGTTTCTGAATAATTCTTGTGCATGCCTTGCATTTAAATTCCAACACCCAAAACCATTTCCAGTCGTTTTAATTAAATAGAGAATCTTTGAGTTTTATGGGACTTATTCTCATCAATAATGGCAGGTGGTCAATTATAGCTGCTAATTTACCAGGAAGAACAGATAATGACATCAAAAACTACTGGAACACCAAGCTCAAGAAGAAGCTCATGGGGTTAGCAAATCAGTCAAACCAAACAGAACCCCGGCCTATTCAAATTCCATATCCCCAGTTTCAATCATTGCCCACTTCTCTATCTCCCCTGTACACAAATTTCAATTCAAATTACAACCCTAATCCATTTCCAAACACCGGTTCTCTTCATCAAACTCAAGAGAGCTTGTTCTCCTTCTCCTCCTCTTCCGATGGAAGTTACGGTCAGATCAGTTATGGAAAGGACACCAAACAAGAACAGATGGGGTTTCAGAGTTACATCCCAAATGGGTTTGAAGAAAACCATAAGTTCATGATTGATTTTGGCAACAATAGTGGAGGTGATGAAAACCTGAGTTCGTGGAATGATGATCAGAAGCCATATGGGTATTTTGGGAATGGTAGTTTTCCAGAAGAGGATGATCTTAATAGTTATGGGAGTAACAGTTTCTTCTTGTTCAATGATGAAAACAAAACACAACAGAGGACTTTGTACTATTACTGATGAGTGATTTGTAAAGTAAATCCAGAAAGAATTGATGGGTATGACTATGGAGTGGTTGGGGAGGAGATTTTCAGACAATTTGACTTTCAGTTTCTGGGGTTTTGTGTTGTGAATCTTGTGATGTGTGTGTAAAATGAAACAGAAAACCTCCTTTTCTTTTTTCTCCTCACTGTTTGTGCAGAGGGATTTGAGTTTTGATTGCACTGATTTGACTGCAGAATTCCCAGAAATATATGTTCCGAAGAATTCAACAGTCAAATAATTGAAATTAGTTATAGAGTTAAAATTAGAGAAATTATTCAGTGAATTGTGTGGTTTGAATATTTAATCCGGAAAAATGCATAACTACTTTGGAATTTACCGTATCGCCTTATCTGTAACTACACAAAAAACAATGTGTAGCTAATTCCTGCGCTGAATGAGCTAACAAAATATGTGAACAATTTTCAAAAAATATGGGTACCACACAATGGTAATATGGATACCATCCTCCAAGAGTACCATAGACTTTTATGACACACTTCGGTGTAACTAATGAAAATAATACGTACTACATATTGAAATATTGCATAGCATTTCTATGGTATACCAAGGTCATGTGCACCATAACTTTCTCCTTGCAAAATACTCCTATATACAAGGATCAATTCTTTTTCATTTTTCAAGGGGTGAATCTAAACCAGCAATTTCATTCGGTATGTAACTTTTGTGTTAATTGTGTTTTCATTTCAAACTAAAACACTCCAAAACATGACTCGCAATTTCCCAAATAGTCGATAATTCGTTGATGATCATTTTTCTGTATCTTAGTTGCCCAGGTCCCATATTGAGTCTATTACGTCCGTTAAGGTGTCACATCATCTTTCATATTTGTAGTAATGAAATTTTCTTTTGCCGATAAAAAGAAGAAGAAGATAAGATGGTACTTATATTTGTACAAAAATATTGTTATTATAGCATTAGTATTTTTTAAAATACTACATCCATTTACTGGTATGTTCCCAATGCACTGAATTAAGTTTCCCATTGATTGGGACTTGGAGAAGGCATTGGATTGGTTTGTTAATTTTGATCATTGACCACTGTTTTTTGCTTATTATTCTGCAATGCTTCCGACAATAGTTGACTCTTGTGTGGTACAATCAGCTTAGGTAGCCTAAACTTTATTCTGAATTGATCAATGTGATTCCAGTTGGAAAAAAATCAGTATTAAAAACAAAACATTTTTCATGCAGCACATTATATATACAATTGTCTCCAATCTTTTCAGAGAAGAGAAGACAATGGATTGGACATGGTCCTCCTTGTTACTTGTATGCCATGTTTAATTGGCTGGAAAAATAGTTAGCAAATACATAATTTTATAGGATAAGCGGTAAATTTTGAATTGTAATATTTTTCTTGATAATACAGACGTTTAGATCAGCTTAAATGCACCCAACTAATTCTGGGAAATAAACCCACCGTCTATTAGCGGTGGCCCAATTAAAGTCGGAGCAAAGTGCAATTCTATTACATGTCTAATCCGATCAACCAATCGGTGTTGTAGAACTAACAGTCTAACACCCATAGATGTTGGGGCATACTTAGCTGTAGTGAATAATTTCTCCATAGTAAATTGGAGTTTATGTATTTTTTTTAGTTGGTTCATATGATTGTAGAAATGAAAATAAAGTTTGTTTTTTTGTCTCTAACGCAAGGTTTATTTCGATGGAGTATTATTTTTGGTTTCAGCAATTGAAGGTGCTTAAGAGCATCCTTGTCAGGCTCAGCAAATTTTGGATCAAATTTAACCTCAAAAACACCTTTTATACTTTAGCTAGTTACTTTTTTTAAAACTCACAGAATCAGGCTCTCTATTCTAACTTTACTCTATTAAACTATTTTTTCTTTCTATTTCTACTTTTCTATTCCACTATATCTTTCTAATTTTTTTATTCTTATATTTTGTACTACTTTCAAACAAAGGAAATTTTTTTAATGCTTTACAAACGGCCATATTTTGATCGGCAAAAAATAATTATATCACCCATGCAATATATTAATTTAATGAAAATTTAATAAAAATGAGATTAATACCACCGTAAAAAAGTTAAGGAAGAATTGGATTAAAATGGCAATCATCAGTCCAACTAAATTCCCATTTCAACAAGCACAATTACAAATAGTAAAGCGTAACTCATTACACCGAAAAAAAAAAAAAAAGTGGGGCAGATTCATAGTAAAATAGTATTAAAATATCAACAAACCGATGAATAGTGCCATGGTTGTTGAGGCGAGGAACTGTAGGGAAGTTGAAGAAATTACAAAATGACGATGAAGTAAACGAGCCTGATTTGCAGTGGTTTTTGAGGATTTCCCTCGCCAGTTTGTCTTAAAGTGGGTTTTACCTACCCTTATGCTCTAAGAGTTGAGTGGAAAACCATGGATTGTGTTGGGCTTAAGTGAGCATGCATACATTGGTTGGAGATTAATACTTAATAATACTTGGGCTGGCTCTGAAACCATGCTAAACCTGGCCTATATGAAAATTCATGGTTTTTGTTGGGCTCGCCAGCAAATTTAGATCTAGTAGCCCATATTTTCAGACAATAAAGCCCATATTTTGGGTTATCAAATTTTTTATTAAGAGCAATGGTATTTTTTTTGGTACCGAGGAAAAACAAAGAGAAACTACATCCTTTCGAAAGCCACACCCCTCATGTCAGCTTCGAGAAGGGGAATGATGGTCTCCGGTGACGAAATGTGAGAGACCCACTTGTCATCTTGATCCACACCCAAGTTTGCTAGCTTATCGGCTACCTTGTTGCCTTCACGGTAGATGTGCTTCAGCGTGCACCTTGTGCTTTCCATTAGAGCCTTGCATTCCTTGATTAAGACTAAGTGGGGCGAATGAACTGGCACCTCTTCACTAACGAGAGCAATGGCGGTTGTGGAGTCAGATTCCAGCAATGGTATTGACAATAAATAACTCGCCATATTAAATGTACAAATAGCATTACCACATGGAAAATGCTAAATAGGCCCAGTGGGCTTGTGTTAAGGTTTAAAAAGTGTATTGAAATGTGAAAATCTAATACTACTTTAAGAAGAGCGAAGGGGGGAGTGTTTCCCACACTTTTTATCCCTAGGATGACCTTCCTTAATTTTGAAGTTGCATTGGTTTGCCTCGGGACACACCCTTCAGAAACAACACATCCCTTAGAGCAAACGGAATATTAGATACATGGAATTAATGTAACAGAATTTATTGTCCTTGAACCATCATGTCCCTACGGCCTTGTTTGTTTGGGGGGATTTGGGGGTGGGTTGGAGTAGACCCCATTTTCCAATGTTTGTGTTCTTTTTTTTGCATGGGATATGAAATCCCTACCAAGTTTTTCTCCCAATCTGTACGGTATATAGAATCCCGGGAGATTTGGATGGGATTTCCACATTTTAGTGCAAAAAACCGGATATCCTGAGCAATATCCCATCGAACACAAACACCGGATATGAATTTTTCCCATCCATTGATATCCTGATCCCAAGGATTTCATATCCCACCCATATCCCATGAGATTTCATATCCCATCCATTTATCTCCGGCCAAACAAACGAGGCCTACAAGAAGTGTGAACCCGTGCAAAAGAAATTCTCTCTCTGATTATTTCACATTTTGTTTGCTTCCTTCTATCTAGAACTTCCCCACTTTTCATGTTTTTCTTCATTTGGTTCATTATTCCTTCCCATTCTATTACTCTTTCCAATTCATGTTGTTCATTTAATATCCCTTTTGGTTTCCTTAATTTGTCCCCAAATTATGTTGCATCCAACCAATTGATTGCTTCGCCATTTGTTTTGCTCTGCTCAGGAAGAATGCCAACCGTTTCAAATTAAAGTTGATCTGTAAAAATACCATGATGCGTTCTGAGAATAATTTGGATACATAGTAGCACGTGATTTAAATCACCGATTCGGTGGGGACACTTAGTAGGGTGTGCATTTGAAGTGTGTTCGTTCGTATGAGATTTAGATAACGATTATTTGGAGATTCACATTTTCAAATTGTTTGACACGAGACTCATGAGAGGCATTTCGTGTATTTGCATTTAGACGGCATGAGTACAGATGTTGAGTTGTGTTTGTTGGGTACAGTGTTGGACACTGTGTCAGATACGGAGTAGGATACGTGTTAGATACGAGTTGGGTATATGTGACATAACTAGAATGAGCACACGTTGATTGATGAGTTTTGACGCGCGAAATTTTGAGGACAAAATTTTTCTAAGGAGGGTAGAATGTAAGGACCCGTATTTTTACATAATTTTTCCGGAATAATGTTGGGTAAATGTGAGAAATTGAAGATTAGTTAATGTGGGGCCAATGTGAGTGTGGCAATTGCACTTGGGTTCATTTATAACACATTAGAAACACTAGGGGTGTGAGTGCAATTATTTGGGGTATATATAGATTGTATATGGCTGATTTTTTATGTCCAAATACACTTCTCTTCTTCTCTAAAAATCAGCCCTCTCTCTCTCTCTTCTCTCCTTCTCCATTTTCTTGCTAAAACCCACCAAAATACACCTCTTCTTCAAGTCTCCTTCAAGATCCATGCATGAAATCACCTCCATTGCGCGTATTGGAGCTTGAACCGCGTTTGTTTCGCCTCAAGAAGCTTGGTTTCGGGTTGAGCTTGTTTTTGGGAAGCTAGGGTTTTGGGTTTTGTGGATTTCAAGCTCAAATCTTGAGGTAGGGGAACAAATTCTACTCTCTATAGTTGTATCTATGTGATTTGTTGTATATATCTTGCCCTTGTTCATTAGATTGCTCAAAAATCATGATTTTCCTTCATAGTGGGTTTTGTTGAGTTTGGGTTTTTGATCTAAGGATTTGGTAGTTGATTGTTGCAATTGATTGTTGTTTTACCCTCCCTCCATACCCATTAGTTGCTTGACATTTCCAATTTTTGGAATAAACATCAAAATATGACTTGGGATGAAGTTTCTTGCTTTGGGAAAAATTCGCAGAAAATCTGGGTTTCCCCAACCAGTCGTGCAAAAACCTCCAACCGGTTGGACGCTTCTGAAAATTTCACACGAATCTGTCTCTGCCCAACCAGTTGGGCAAAAACTACCAACCGGTTGGGTTTTTCTGAAAAATTGTGCTTGTCTCTGTTTTGGTCCGACCAGTTGGGCAAAAACATCCAACCGGTTGGGAAATGCTAAAATGCTGTATTTTTATTCTTCGTTCTTTCCATGATCATTGGACGCCTTGTTCCTTCCTCCGATGCATCTTTTCATCATTCGCGTTGCCATGCGAGGTTGTGGGTGAGACTCGTGGAGGTGGTTAACGAATTTAAATAAGGACTCTTGGTTGTTTATAAACGTGGAATGAACTTGGACTTGAGTTGTGATAAATTAAAGGAAACGGATCGGGATTTGATGAGTGAACTAATATGGGTACTTATGAGATACATGGGCATTGGTGGAATGTTTGAGAGACATGTGGGTGTTTGAGAGACACGAGGTACTCATGGGTGTTGTGGGACACGTGAGAGAAACTTATAGAGTACACGTGGGACACGAGAGTGTTTGTAGGATCCAATAAGGCACTTGCTAAATAGTTAGTTGACACGTGGGTACTTAAGGAATACGGGGACACACTAGTTGTATGTTATGTGACACGTGAGTAGAAATTGACCATCGGGATGGCGCCAAGTATATCAAGCATATGTACACTCGCACACATATATAAATGAGATACGATAGGTTGAATATTGATGTGTTAAGTGGGCACGTGGGTAAACCGTTGAAGCGGTGTGATATTGTGGTACTTATGTGAACTTGTAGTATGCCTTGGCACGTATGAGACACGTTGAGACGTATGTGAGTATTAGTGAGACACGTTGGTGCTTGTGGAATATGTTGATAAGTGTGTAGGCTAGGCGGGGTACGTGGACTCGCGGAAATATTTAGATTAGCTTATGATGGGTGAGTATATATATGTATAAGTAAGTGCGAGTGAAATGTTTGGGGACGCGATGAATGGTATGTTATAACTAGTAGTTGCATGTATGGTTTGTTGTGTGGCTAGAAGGATATCCATTGGTTAATTATTTGAAGTTTGGATTGTGGGAGTGTCCTCGGGTGATATGAGAAGTAAAAGATATGAGAAGTACTTTTACTTCAAATGGTAAGTGTAGAAACCTACTTGTAAATATTGGTTTTGCTTTATGCTCTTATTCGATACATGTTATTTATGCATATATTTTCTTTAGAGTCTGAAACCCAAAGGGGACACCTACTGGGCGAAGTGTATGCTCACCCATTTGCTGTTTCAGGTTCCGCTTGAAGGACAAAGCATGGAGTGCTTGGCTTTGGCGTGCATGACATGAAGCATCATTGTTTAAAATATTTGATTATCATAGTCGTGTAAAACTTTTGAGAATTGATGATGTAACTCGTGAGAGTATTTCATGTTGATTTTTCGGAAATGTAAACAATCATGTGAATTGGTACTTACCATTTTGGGGTTCGAGCTTAGAAAGTCAGATTTTGAATTTGTAATGCTCTATTGACCGGATATTATTATTATTTTTGTTTAAGGAAATGCGTTTGCCTCTGATGACGTGGATTTTAATTATGTTTCGATTTATTAAATTTGAGGGCGTGACATGATCCATTTGGAAATTAATTTGCCTCTTGTATAGTAGTATGGTAACCCAATTTTCCCTCCCCTTTTGTCATTAATTTACTAGTTATAACTTTTCGTAAATCATTTTTTAATCATTTTTTCTTTATTTATTATGGCTCACTGAGTATGTCATCCACGCAAAAATTAATTTGATTGAACATCAAGAGGTACATGACTGAAACATATTTGTAAAAAAAATGGACAATTTTGAAGTTTTCCATTCTACTTTGGATTAGGAAAAATAGGAGTGGTTTCTTCATTGGAGGAGCAAAATGGGAGAGGGAGAGAGGGAGATGGAAGACAAATAACTTAAAAAGAAATGGAAACAAATGGATACAAACACGGGGTCAAAACCACTTTTTAAGTTATTTGTGTTCCGATGAGGCACTTAAAGATATTCGATCGATTTGATTTTTGGCGCACTTGTAGTACTCGACGAGCTCTACATGGTGAACGTCTCCGATCGTCGGAAAGATGTCGGCGCGACCGCGCCATGAGGCTGCACAGCACGGTGCTGTGCATTGGGTGCACAGCACCCCCAGGTTCCCTCTTTAACATCTAGGACATTTTATACCAATTGATCATTTCATGTGCATCGTGCTATATTACTAGTTGTATAAAAGGATTGAAAAATGTAAAAGATGCATTGGAGTGCGTGTTTTTTTTCCCTGTCCTTATTATGTGCCCAGTGACTCACAATAGCAAGACCCCGATCATATTCGTGAAGATGGTGTTTCTTTTATTTGTTTTTAAATAATCAAAATCCCATAGTCAATTTGGGGAAGATATAAATATGGGTCTTGCAATGACGTTTGAGAGGGACAACGAGAGAAGGAAGGAGAGGAGATGGATCCGAGAAATTAGTGCCATATTTTTTTTTTTTTTTTTGAAATTGGTACTCTACTTTGCAGTATCAATTAGTATAGTTTTGTTGAGTTGAGGATGGTTTAAGGCATGAACAATTGGATTTCTCAGGACTTTGAGTCTTGAGAAAATTATGGGAGAGAGAAACATAGCGAGTGAGAGAGCACTGGGAGCAGATGAGTAATGACGGCAACGGAGCGGATGAGGGATGGATTTGACTATTCCCACCTCCAATTCCGAACCCCATATTTGGATATGGGTTGAGATATGATCTCCCCAATCTTTTGTATTCTTGGATTGACCACCACCAATTTGTGGTGGATCGGATTTCACCCTATGGGTTTTGATTTCTTAACCGTGAATGTGGTGGACGGCAGCAGCCATGTCGGGTTTTTCCAACACCACTTCCATGAGGCTAGATGGTTTCCAACACCAGAGCTTCCTTTTTCGGCGGCTCTTATTTTTTGTAGTTTGTTTTTGTTTAGATCTTTAGATCTTGTTTTTCTCTTTTCTTTTGTTGTTGTATGTTCTAGTTAGATTTAATTATTGAAGTTCTTGCTATTTCTCTGAAAAAAAAAAAAAAATGTTGGAGAGATCACCATTCCCTCCTCCTAGTACCTAGTTTACAAGCTTTGGAAAACCATGGATTTTATTGGGCTCGTCTTAAACCATGCTAAACCGGGCCTATATGAAAGTCCATGAATTATGTTGGGCTTGGCAGGAAAATAAGAACCGATAAATCCAGTAGCCCATATTTTCAGACAATAAAGCCCATATTTTTGACATACCTATCGTATGTCGGGTCAAGTTGATTTTTTTTGTATATACTCACTATTCTGCGGACCCTACACGATGACCGGTTAAGATCATTATGTAGAAAATACTTCACTTAATTATAATATAAATGAACTATCTTAAAATACTTTCCGCATCATAAGCAGAATAAAAATTTCAGATATAAAATCCTCTATTTCAAAAAACGACACAGATGTCTAAATTGTAATTAATATTTTCTTTTATTTTCTTCAAATTGGATATATTTTGTGTTTTTGCGTTCCAAAATTTCAGAGGAGAAAGTTATAAACCACTATTAAAAAGAAAGGATTTGGGATAAAAACCTACATTTCTCTCTGTGAAATGATAGTGGTTTCTAAAAAGATAAGTTCAAAATAATATGTAAATATTTTTAAAAAAGTTCAAACTTTTTGCATGAATTAAAAGGAGCTCATTTGAATCAATAATCCATAAAAATTTTGACTCAAAACTAATAAATTCGAAAGAAATTTAAAGAAAGACAAAAAAAAAAAACGAAGTCAAGTGACTTATTAAGCTAAACGAGGCATGAGACTTGAGAGATCCCATGAAATTCTCCCTCTCTCTCTTTTTTTTTTTTTTTTGATCGGCAACTTCTTCCCTATTTAGATTCGATCTGGCCTTTGCTGTCTTTATCTATATTAAAAATTAAAGGTGTACAGCTGTTTAGAAAATAGAAAAAAATTGCTGTCACAACTTCGGAAGCTAATTTGATGAATTGGGTACAAACAGCGAAACAGGTTCATTGAAGGAAGTAATACTGACGTTCTCGTGGCCAGAATCCAAGTTTTTGAGCATTTGGGTCCGGCACAAGTATAGATAAGAGAATGACTATAATACACATTTTAAAGGTGTGTACTATATGTATTTATTGTATGATCTACACTGTGTCATTTCATCGGCAATCGTAATATTTTTTAGTGTTTCATAATTTTTCATTAATATGATTTGTAACATATTCTATTATTCATAACATTTGATGCGTCTCGTAACTTTTATACAAAAAATTTGTAACTTTTTTAATAAGAGGTAATCGATTCGTAAGTTTATGTCATTGACTTGAAATAAGTTCTCACTAGCGTATTCGACCACTAGTTCGGACACATATCCTATTTTATTTCGATATATACCAAGAAACAAAATACTTTCAAGAAATAGAAAGAAAATCATTTTTATTAATATAAATCACCAAATTTTACATATTTTAAAACATGGGAATAATTCCTTTTTATTATCAACTGATGCAACTATTAGATTGTTACCCACCAACTCATCTAAAAGTTTAAGTTGTTAGAGAGATGGAAACCTTTATCATTTATATTCTCAAACGCATCCTCATGTGTAGCAAAACTCTCCTCCATAAGCGGGCTAAACACATGAAAATTCTAACTTTAGGTAGGCGGTGAGGTTTGATCACAGGATCTATTGTCTGCTCTGATACCATATTAGGTTGTTCACCACTAACTCATGTAAAAGCTTAAGCTGGAGAGAGACAATTTTATTATTTATATTCTCAATAGCAACAAAAAGCCTTTTCGGATTAAAAACCACAGTCGAAAGTTATGGGTTAAGTGGAAAAATTATTCAGTGGTTTTGAGGTACCGCCACGTGGTGTCCTAACACCCTTGCATACCACACAATTCTATGAATACGGACCTTAAACGTATAGTGAAAAAGGTTAGGCACCGTGGCGGTGCCCCAAGACACCAAATAATTACTCTGGCCTCCGTTGGCTGGTGATCTAAAACATCACTTCGAAGATTACACCAGATCATTACGCCGGATCTCGTGGTTAGAGATTACAGTTGTCAGTCGGGTTCTGGACTTGTTTGTCACTTGTCTCGAGTCTCGACTGTTGGATTGGGTCGGATCGTGGAGAGTCATTGTTGGATATTACAATTGATGATGAATCCGGATCAAATTATAGAACTAGGTCATATAGATTGAATGAATTTGGTATCCTCTATGTTATTCTTTTTTTGGGTGCAAATATCTCCAGATCTATATCTTACAGATTGCCAATTACAATCCATAATCTTTCAGCAGTTAAAAAAACAAAGAAAAAAAATCCATGGTCTTTGAGATTACCCTTACACCTAGATTGCCCCACCAAAACACCGAGTCTTGCGCCGTCTAAAAGGGAAACGGTGAGTTTCACAGACGAGTAATACGTAATTGTGTAGATCCGGAGTGGGTGCTATGCAGTAGGTGTTGTGCGACAAAACTACGTCATTTTGCATGATTTTTGTGCATACTTCCAAAGCTTCCAAGTGCCTTGTTTGGAGGAAGAAAAAACCGTTACAAAGTGCCTAAACCCAAAGTGCCTAAACCCACTGTATCCTACCCCAAAGAGCCTAAATCCCTTAAAATTGAACCCTACACTTAACTTTTGAAACAGGGCCCGGATTCTAATTGTGCATTACAATTTGGATTGCCGCCATCATTCCAAAATAAAAAACGAAGATTGAATTTCACAGGTAATTTTACCGATTCTTGATTTCATTATTCTGATCTTTGAGTTGTATTTGATAAAAATGTTAAAGACGAGAAAAGTACATACTTAGGTTTTGTGGTGTTTGGCTGAAGAGAGAGAGAGAGAGAGAGAGAGAGAGAGAGAGAGAGAGTAATACGGAGTGATTTCGAGTGAGTAATTCTATGAATTAGTGATCTAAAGAGGACGAAGTAGAGAGGGGGGGCAAAGTGTGTTAAGAAGAAAGGGTAGAAAAGGCAAAAACAAAGGAAAGTGGCATTGCTCTAACTCATCCTTTTTTTTCTTTGCAAAAACAAAGGAAAGGGTAGATGGATCATTGGCTTGAAATCGAGTAATTATTGAGTGATCTTCGAATACAGCCGCATGGATTGGTGCCACTACACCTCTCAGCACCACGTGAACCCTACAGAAATTTGGTCTCGGCATGTAAATTCGTTAACTTGTGTCCTTTCTCTTTGTGTGTATGCGCGCGCGCGTTTACTTAATTTGGTTCTTTTTTGTGTTTTCGTGCGTTTGTTGTGTATGGTTAATCTGCATACAGAATGCTGTCTCTGTTTTAAGTGTTTTCCCTTTCGAGTTGCCTTGTCTGGGTTTGTGGTACCCAGCTCTAGCAACAATTTACTAATCATTTGCGGTATCGAGATAGTTTGATCTAAACAGTTTATTTTGTAGTACTTGTTGAGAACTTCAATCATTAAAAAAATCGTATTCTTTTGATACTTTATCGGACATCGATCAATATCTCATTTTCCATGACAAATACCGATACTATAGATTTGATCCAGTATCCTTGAGTCGATTTTCTCCAAAAGAAATGTGTTCTGAAAAGATATTGATAGTATTGGATGAAAATAATTTTTGAAATGATTAACATTGTCAACGTGCTTTGCACGTGAATGTTTCAGATCATCAAAATAGAATCGACACAGGCCTGCAAATGGGCAAACTGCAAGCTGCACGCACTTGGGTCGACCAACCAATTATTTTCCCTTTAACATAATCCACAACATACGTTACATCAGAAGAAATGCGTAAGGCCAATTACCGTTATGGAGTAGGCGTTATTTAATAATTCATGGTGTCTGAATCAACTAAACGCGTACCTCAGATAATTTAGTCCACTAAACAAAAACCGAGTGTTATTTTCATTAAGTGTTTTTTTTTTTTTTTTGGGATACTATCGTGTCACTATCAAAAAGATAATTTCGATGCCTAGCCCTAAGACGTGGATGTAAATTAGACAATATTTGATCAATTCGTGAATGCTTTATTTGTTGAATGGCATAATTTATTGTCATCCTGAAGATCGTAAATATATTCTGTTGACAATATCAACAAATTCCATCCACATTACTAAACGGCTGGAAGGATCTGAACCCAACACAAAAGGTGTGAGATCTTCCGTTCCCAAATTTCTCTGTACCTCTGTTGCAAGGTGGTTTGGCCAGTTGGATTGTGAGTTTTATTTTTATATTTTAAATTTTTTTATGTGATCCAACAGTCTAAAACTCTTTGCAATAAAGGAGTAGAGAATTTGGGAACGGAGGATTTAGTCCCAACACAGAAGTAGAAGCAAGGTTACTGTATATTATTATCTACTATATAGTATTATTATGATTTCAAACACCTAATTCACGGATCCGTAAATAAATTTTTTCCTGATAATATAACTTGGTAGAACTTTTACTCTTATTTTATAATTTAGGGTGTCGAGATTAACTACTTTGTACATTGACTAATTTATGCCAATGAACATAAATCGCCTGTCATTTTCATACAGGTTTTTTGGGGATACGATCGATTCAGGTATAGATAATTGGAAAGACTTTTTCTCCATTTTTACTGTCATTGGACTGTATAATCAAGGACAGAGACAGATCCGGGGACATGTAGTGGCAATCGCCACCACAAAGATTTTTAAAAATAATGTTAGTAAACATGTTACAATAAGAAATTCATCTCCAAATTACATATGCCTGCCACCATTAGCTTTTTTCATTATTCTTTTCTTATACCAAAAGTCTTAATCCTCCAGATTTGCTTGAATAAAGAAGGCCCACTAAAATAGTCAAACATGCAAATTTTATGTGCCAAGTGAATTATTATGAAACATGAGGTATAAATGAATAAAAACCAAACTTCAAACTTTGCTTTATATGCAAACTCCGTTTAAGGTGTTAAATAAAGATAAAATGAAAGAGACCTGGCGGTAATCCGAAGAAAGGAAAGGAGAGTCAGGGACGGAGCCAGGATTTTGGCGTAGGGGGGCCGGATATATTTAAAAAAAATTAAAATTAAGACAACGATATAAATTTTTACTAACTCAATATATATATATATATATATATATATATATATATATATGCGTTTTTCTATTGTCAGACAAAAAAAAAAAAAAAACTTCAATGTACTTTTTTTACTTTTCCATACACTTTTACACATTCCTATACACTTTTCACACATTTTAATATACTCCCTCCGTCCCTTTTTAAATGTGTTGCTTCGTAAATCCAACTTATTAAAGAAACGTTATCATTACACCTTTCACATCAACTTTTTCATCCACTTTACACTATTCACATCAACTTTTACCTCTACTTTCCAAAATTATCCTCCACTTTTACCCATTAACTCTTTACCCACTAACTTTTCAAAAGGGCAAAATGATAATTGTACAAACTTTTACCCATTAACTTTTCAAACCACACACTTATTTAGGGACATCCCAAAATGGAAAGTTAAACATTTAAAAAGGGACGAAGGGAGTACTTTTTAAGCCTTATAATTAGCCCATTGGGCTGATTTTAGAATTTTCCATATACATATATATATATACACCGGTGATCTTGTCAAGGATCCCGGATTGAAGAAAAAATGGTGTTTTCGAGGTTTTAAAAATTATTTTTGCATAATCCGAATCGTCCAATGCGTTTTAAAAGGTGTTTTTAAGGGTCCTCGTGGGAAATCATCAAAAAAAAAAATACCGGGAAAGGCTTGATCCAAGCAGTTTTTCACAAAAACTGTACATATACAGTTTTTGTGAAAAACTGCTTGGATCAAGCCCTTCCCGGTATTTGTTTTTGATGATTTCTCGCGTGGACCCTTAAAAACACCTTTTAAACACATTGGACGGTTTGGATCGTGAAAATTTGATCCGGAACTATGAGTCCCGGATCCGGGAGCCCGGACTAGATAAGGACTATATATATATATATATATATATATATGCGAAATAACACCAATACATATGAAACTAAACATGTTTCTAATATCAACTTAGATTACAAAAGGTATTAACGTCTATCTAATCCTATCTTGAACTGTGCTCGACACTCTTTCTTGTTATTAAAGTATCAATGATAGAGTCTGGGTCCAACCGTCGAACAATATCTTTCTCAATATAAGTGATCAAGAAATTTGTTAAATAGTCATCCTCCATCCTATTGTGAAGTCTTGTCTTCACATATTTCATAGCAGAAAATGCACGTTCGGTTTTGAAACATGCAAAGTTAATATAAGCTGAATCAACCTATCGAAAAGAAGCATGGATACGGGACACGGATACGACACGTATTCATTACACAACAGTTAGGTTTATCAAATTTGCATACATAAGCAGCCCTATTTCTGGACAGACCTGCATTCATTACAAGGGTTTTCTGGGGTGCCATTTTTGGAACAAATTCTGGGAGGCATGCATTCCGAACAGACCTCTATTTTGGGCTGCATACACAATGGCAGCTTGCATACATTTATGGACTTAATACAAAGTGGAATTTCATTGATGATCTGGTAGTTTTTTTGTTGTTATATCGAAAAGGTTAGAGAGAATAGACAATTTGTTTCAGGGGAGTAAATTAGCCCCTTCACCTCCTCTATTATAATGCAAGACAGGGTAATAGATAAATATAAAAACAATTCATTAATTTTGTTGCTGGATTAGTTGTAAGAAGCATCTCTTCTACTGGTATTGAAGAGATTTGTTAAGAGATCTCTTTCACTTAGATGTTGAGCCCAACTGTTGATATCTTATTTTTGTAGTTGGTTCTGGAACTTTGGCCGGGAAGTTTATACGCGTGCTGCCAATTGGGTTTAGCATTTTTTTTTTCTGTGCCTTGCATTATTTAGTTATTTTCATTGCCTTTTTTTATTGCAGGTAGTAGGGCAATATGGAAGAATCTAGTTGCGGATATCTATTTTGATGAAGGACTTCATTAAAGGAAAACTTATGATAGTTTTTGTCATTTTTGTCTGGACAATTAGTCTTAGCCAAGGTATACCTTGTGACAAGTTATGTGATGGTTGAATTATGGTATCAAGGTTTACTTTTGAAGGAAATAGCAATTCCTAGACTTTTAGTTTTATGGACATGTTATTTGATAACAGGTTTCTGGGTATAATATGAAAATAAATGGCTGGCATATATATGAGTGATTTTTATTTTTATTTTAAAAAAGGGGTCTATAGCAACGGTTCCAAGTATTGCTATAGCTGCTATTAAAAAATAAGAAGAATGGTCTATAGTAATGGTTCCAAGTGTTACTAAAGTCCAACAATAGCATGTGTCAAAATTGTGGTGTTGCGACAGTTGTAAACGTTACTAAAGCAACCGTTACTAAAGAGAATGGTGGTACCAACAGTTGTCAAAAGTGTTACTAGAACCCTACAGTGACGGATATATTGTAACACTTCATGCGACAGTTGAGCAAACGTTGGTATAGGTCATCTGGGCCTTTAGTAACAGTTTTGGCCATCTTTTGCAACGTTTTCAACTGTTGCAAAAGTCAGAAATTCTTGTAGTGTATCATGCACTTTCTTGTCTTCGCCAACACTCACTCAACTTTGAAATCGTTGACAGATTTTGGAACTCAGGATGCCTAGACACATCAAGCTTATAATTTTGTCATTTATATCTCATGTGGTACTTTTCTTGCTCAGTGAAATCCATTGGATAATACTTCTTTGCAAGTTTGCAAGTATCTTCAATGTTGAATGATCTGAAGCCATCGCGATGATCTAAAGATGTGCTGAGAATGAGCATTGTATCTTCCTTAAACCGAGTGTTCAATTCTTGCAATTGAGAATCGACTATTTTGGGAGCCCCCAATTTCTTTAGCCTTCACTTTGATGTCCACAGACCACATTAAAGAGTTTTGGGCTTCTGATGCAGAACAAGTAGCAGCCCAATTCTATGATCAATTGGACCGGTCAAAGCCTAAGAGGCCCAAACAACTTCTGATTGAAAATTGCCAATTTCGACAATTTATCGACAAGCCCGGAATAGGCCCAAACTTGGTGAGCTGAAGCAGAATCGCGTTGCGATCAAGACTCACCATCCTAATCGTGACTGACGGTGGATTTCGGCCAAATTCATTCGTTTAGGCCTTCAATTTAGTAATTTTGCTATTTTAGGTAATAATTAGATTACGAATTATTCTTAGCGTGTAATTCCGTTTTCATTGTTTCCAGTTGGGATTCTGTGTTTGTGGTGGTAGACAGGTTTTCCAAGATGGTGCATTTTATTGCGTGTCGAAAGACATCCGATGCATCTCATGTGGCCCGTTTGTTTTTTAGAGAGGTGGTACGCTTGCATGGGGTTCCACAGTCTATTACGTCTGACAGGGATGTGAAGTTCCTTAGCCATTTTTGGGTCACTTTGTGGAAGATGTTTGGGACTTCATTGAAGCGGAGCTCTACTGCGCATCCACAAACTGATGGTCAAACAGAGGTGACTAACAGAAGCTTGGGTAATCTGATTCGAAGCATATGTGGGGACAAGCCAAGGCAATGGGATGATGCATTACCATAAGCTGAGTTTGGTTTCAACAGTGCAGTTCACAGTGCCACAGGAAAATCACCTTTTTCCTTGGTTTATGTGACACCTCCCAAGCATGCAATGGATTTACTTCGTCTTTCGCGGGGTCCTGGAGTTAGTGTTGCGGCTGAGGCAATGGCTAAGCAGTCCCAAGAGGTAATTGAATATGTGAGGCAAAAGTTGGCTGAGACTAATGCAAAGAACAAAGCAGTTGCTGACAAGGGTAGGCGTGTCAAGTTGTTCAATGAAGGTGATGATGTAATGATCTTTTTGAAGAAGAAAAGGTTTCCTGAAGGAACCTACAACAAGCTGAAGCCCAGAAAGTATGGTCCATACAAGGTTTTGAAGAAGATTGGGGATAATGCATATGTGATTGATCTTCCCGAGTCCATGAAGATCTCCAATATCTTCAATGTTGCTGACATTTTTGAGTATTATGAAGAGGAGCCGCTCTATCCAGATTTGAACTCGAGGTCGAGTTCTTTCGAAGAAGAAGGGATTGATGCAGAACAAGTAGCAGCCCAATTCTATGATCAATTGGACCGGTCAAACTTGGTGGGCTGAAGCAGAATCGCGCTGCGATCAAGACTCACCACCCTAATCGTGACTGATGGTGGATTTTGGCCAAATTCATTCGTTTTGGCCTTCAATTTAGTAATTTTGCTATTTTAGGTAATAATTAGATTACGAATTACTCTTAGCGTGTAATTCCGTTTTCATTGTTTCTAGTTGGGAATTTCTTATTTTTCTTTCTAGTTTTCAATTTTGGAAGTTTTCCCAATTTTTGGGATACTTTATTATTTGGTAAGTTTTTGCTAGGGTTTGCTAGTTTTCCCTATAAAAGGACATGTAACATCTATTATTACGGAGCTTTTTATCAAATATAATTCAGAGTTATTTCTCTTTCTTTTTGTGGATTCAAGAACCTCGTGGATTCGAGACCTATTTTCGTTTGAACTAGTACGCAACTAGTTTCTCGTGAATTCCGCTGCGTCAGCTTCCGAAATTTCAGTGAGCCTTAGTTTTTAAAAGTGAACGGGGCCTTGAGTCCGCCCTGAAGTGAATTGGGTTATAAATTTTGGGCGTTGTTTTGTTTAAAATGATTGTAATCAAGCCTCATTAAAACCAATTTTAGTACAAAGTTGTTTTATAACTTGATAAATATTAAAGCTGTTACAATTATATTTTTAACGAAAAATGGAGGGGGGACGGGACTATATAGTTTGATGACAAATATTTTTTTTTTCAATGTAATAGTATGCATTTTATAAGACGTAGGGGGGGACCACTGCCCCTACTAGCCCCTCCCTTGCTCCATCCTTGAGGAGAGTGTTAAGCGACATCCGCGAACTCTGGTACTAGAGGGATGGAGATATTTGTTGTGATACGTGCATAAGGCAAACATTGTTCATTAAAGTTTTTTTCAAAGTCGATAAGTATTCATATTATAATCCATTTTTTTAATATACTTGTTCGCTGCCACTAGGATAAAATCCTGGCTCCATCCCTGATTGTATAAAGAACTACTCTAAGGTCCGTTATAGCTTTTTGTAACATATCTAGTCCACCTCTTAGTTCCATAACTCCTCTAATCCACCTTTTTGCAATTTCTAAGGTGTAAGGTCCACTCTCCATTTTAATAGACAAATGTACCCTCACATTAAATTTAATACATAATATACTTTCATAGGGTACCCTAGGATTTATGTTTAGGCACTTTCATAGGGTACCCTAGGGTTTAGGTTTAGGGGGCACTTTCCTATTATAGGGTTTTTAGTGGTTTAGGCACTTTCATAGGGTACCCTATGGTTTAGGTTTAGGCACTTTCATAGGGTACCCTAGGATTTAGGGTAGGGTACCCTAGGGTTTTAGGGTACCCTAGGATATAGGGTAGGGTATCCTTGGTTTTTAGGGTAGGGTATCCTAGGATTTTAGGGTACCCTAGAATCTTAGGGTATCCTAAGAAGCGAGGGGTATTCTTGTAATTGGTACATGTGAGTGGACTAGATGTGTTAGGATAATATTAGGTGGACTAGACGTGTTAAGAAATAACTATAGTGGACCTTATAGCAATTCTCCCCTGATTGTATTCCTTCTATATATCAATGCTTATCTACTAGTCTGATAAAGTAGAAGATTAGATAACAGATAGTGTACGTCAAGTAAATTTTCTTTTAATTGAACCAAAATAAATATTTTCCCTTTCCGATAGTATATTGTAAATCACGTATTTAAGTTTTTTTTTTTTTTGCCCTTTGCCCTTCTCATGGGCGCTTTAACAAAAACTTGTTGTCGACTATAGCACGAGTTACTGATAAATTACTGATGAGTACTGATGTAATATTTTTGTATCATCTACAGTATCAAAAGATAGAAAATATCAAAATACGTCAAAAATTGAAGAAGCCGTGAATAGTACGAATACTATTCCATTATAATAATGTATTGTACAAATGATTTTTTAATCAAACGATCTCAATGAAACGTCTCCTTGTACTCCGTCAAAAAAATCTCAAAAAAAAAAAAACATATTATTTCTAAAAACAGTAATATGTATTTGAAAATGATTCGTTGCCCTAGGTGGCGGGACAAAAATTCTGGAATAGGTGTTATAGTCAATTATGTTTATCACTTCTCCCACTTCAGTTTGCAATACAGTCAATAGAGTAATTGGTTATGAGATTGACAGGAAACAAAAAGTTGTCAACTGCTTGTACAATTGAACGATTCAGATTATTAAAATGAACGACTCCTTTGGGGAAAAAAAATAAAAACGGATTATTGATTTTTTCATTTTGTCCTTAATTCAAATTTTATTTTTTTTGCATTTGTTAGTTTTGCGTCAAGATTTTGTGGTTTCTAGATTCCTCTCGACTAGACGAATCTAACAAGTATAAATTTATAGGCAAACCAAATATTTTTGAATAAAGCCAAAATTAATCCAACAATCCAAGTATTTCGGCTTTATTCAAAAAAATATTTGGTTTGACCATTTTTTTATACTTGTTAGATTCGTCTCGTCGAGAGGAATCCAGAAATCACAAAATCTTGACGCAAAACTAACAAATGCAAAAAAAAAAAATTGAATAAGAACAAAATGAAAACTCCAATAATCCGTTTTTGGTTTTTTTTTTTTCCAAAGTAGCCCTAAGCACAAGCCAAAAAATGGGCAAATTGTGCAGCTCGGTCGACCAATCAACGCCTTTTTCTTTTAATCTTCTGTGTCACCCAAAAAAAAAAAACTCCTTTTTCTTTTAACATATAGTACTAGTTTAAACATACAATACAAACTGTCACGCATTAGAAAGTAGAAACAACGCGCTGGGCAAGTAACTTTTTCGGAGAATTGCTATAGGGTCTACTATAGCTATTTCCTAACACTTCTAGTCCACATAATATTATCCTAACACATCTAGTCCACTTACACGAACCAATTACAAGAATACCCCTCGTTTCTGAGGCTACCCTAAGATCCTAGGGTACCCTAAAATCCTAGGGTACCCTACAACTCTAGGGTACTCTATGATTTTAGGGTAGGGTACCCTAAGAAGAAGTGCCTAAAATCCTAGTTGAAGAGGAAGTGCCTAAAATCCTAGGGTACCCTATGAAGATGCCTAAACCACTAAAAATCCTATAATAGGAAAGTACACCCTAAACCTAAACCCTAGGGTACCCTATAAAAGTGCCTAAACCTAAACCCTAGGGGGTACCCTATGAAAGTGTCTAAACCTAAACCATAGGGTACCTTATGAAAGAACCTAAACCACTAAAACCTATAATAGGAAAGTGCACCCTAAACCTAAACCCTAGAGGACCCTATGAAAGTGTCTAAATCTAAACCCTAGGGTACCCTATGAAAGTATATTATGTATTAAATTTAATGTGAGGGTACATTTGTCTATTAAAAATGGAGAGTGGACTTTACACCTTAGAAATTGCAAAAAGGTGGATTAGAGGAGGTATGAAACTAAGAGGTGGATTAGACATGTTACAAAAAGATATAATGGACCTTAGAGTAATTATTTATAACTGTTATGGAGCAGATGTTATTTTGGTGGGATATTCCTGACAATATACTCTAGCATGATTTTTACTCTTATTTTATAATTCAAGGAGTCCGGACTAATTAACGCGTACCTCCGCTAATTTATGCCAACCACTAATTTTCTGCCAATGAGCAGAAAGCGTGGGCTATCGGATCACAGATTTTTTTATTTTTTTATTTTTAATTTTGAGATACCCAGCCGCATAGTCAATGGAGAAATCTGGTTATGGGCAAGACGGCATATACAGAATTCAGTATATATACGCAGACTAGTACTTATGGGCAGAGTGTAGAGAACCCTTTCAAAACCAGAATTCGAATAGGCAATGGAGAAATCTGGTTATGGGAAAGATGGCATATACAGATCACTTCGCCCTCCTGTGCTCCTACCCCAAGACCAAAACCTTTCAATGGTCTCCTTCCTCTTCCGAAACTCCTCCTCTTACTCCGACAAACCCGCCCTCATTGACGCCGACTCCGGCCAAACCCTCACCTTCTCCCAATTCAAATCCACCGTCGCCAAACTCTCCCACGCATTCCTCCACCAATTGGGTATCAAGAAAAACGAGGTCGTCCTCATCTTCTCCCCCAATTCAATCCAATTCCCCATCTGTTTCTTCGCAATCGTTGCAATCGGTGCTATTGCCACCACAGTAAACCCTGTGTATACGGTATCAGAGATTTCAAAACAAGTGAAGGATTGTAAACCAAAGGTTATTATTACGGTTCCCGAATTGTGGGATAAGGTTAAAGGGTTTGGATTGAAATCCATCATAATCGGTAGTAAGCAAAAATCAAGTTTGATTGGTACCCCGAATTCGAAGGTTACATGGTTTGATGACTTGGTTAAGAATGCTGGGTCGGTATCGGATTTCTCTTCCGTGGCTGATATTAAATCGAGCGATACGGCTGCTCTGTTGTATTCTTCGGGCACAACAGGGCTAAGTAAAGGAGTGGTTTTGAACCATAGAAACTTTGTGGCGGCGGCTCTAATGGTTACTGCTGACCAGGAACTGGCAGGGGAGATGCACAGGTTGTACTTATGTGTGTTGCCAATGTTTCATGTTTTTGGACTTGCTGTAATTTTGTATGCGCAGCTTCAGAGGGGCGATGCGATCGTGTCGATGGCGAAGTTTGATTTGGAGATGTTTTCGAGGGTTGTGGAGAAGTATAGGGTTACGCATTTGTGGGCTGTGCCGCCTATTGTGCTAGCTCTGCTTAAGAGTAATGCGGCGAGGAAGTATGATTTGTCGTCGCTGAGGCAAATTGGTTCGGGTGCAGCGCCTCTAGGGAAGGATTTGATGGCGGAATGCTCCAAGGCTTTCCCTCATGCAATTGTTATGCAGGTACTTTCCGTAAGAAAACTAGTAATTTGAAATCTAGTAGAAGAGTTTCTAGCGAGTAAGGCTTTGTTTCCGTTTCCTTTTTGCTTTCTTAAAAGGAATGATAATGAACTTTTATAATCAAACATAAAGACATTGTTTTAAATATTGATTTAATTGGTTCAAAAAAAAATATATTGATTTAACAAATGACAAAACACACTCACTATCTCTTTATTTAAATATTGTTAGAGTCACAAGGCCAAAACAATTCTTTTTGGACAATCTTACCCACGGACTTTGAAACAAACGATTGGGATCCAAAACGATCCCGATGAAGAGACAGAAAGTCTGTGACCGTAATTTGGGAACTGAGATCTTAAGTGTTGAATTGATTCACAAATTTGGATCGGAGAGAGAGACAAAATGACGTTCTCCCGCTTTCTACGAAAATGATGCTTCTAGTAGCTCAATTACTAGTTTTTAGGTCGCTGGAGGTGGGGTGGTGTTTGATGGACGTAGGAGTTGATTTTTTTGAATTTTCTGTACAAAATTAGAACTTTAAACTTTTAAAAATTAATTACATGTCACTAGTTTTTGGGTTGCCGGAAGTGGTCGACCAGATGTGGAGTGGTGCGAGGTTACGAAATTAGAAAATTTGAAAAATTAGTGAAATCTCACTAATATTTTGGGTTGCCGGAAGTGGTAGGCCAAAGGTGGGGTAGTGGTCCGCGGGAGGTACAAGTTGATTATTTTTGGATTTTCTGTAGAAAATTAGAACTTCTAAAAATTAGTGAAATCTTACTAATTTTTTGGGTTGCTGGAAGTGGTCGGCCAAAGGAGGGTAATGGTCGGTAGGAGTTGATTTGTTTTGAATTTTCTTTAAAAAAATTAGAACTTCTAAAAATTAGTGAAATCTCACTAATTTTTTGAGTTGTCGAAAGTGGTTGGCCAAAGGTGGGGTAGTGGAGTTGATTTTTTTTTTTTTTAATTTTCTCTAGAAAATTAAATTTTTAAAAATTAGTGAAATCTCACTAATTTTTACCGGAAGTGGTCGCCGGAGGTGGGGTGGTGGTCAGCTAGGAGGTATGAGTCAATTTTTTTTGAATTTTTTATACGAAATTAGAACTTTTTAAAATTAGTGCCATTTCACTAATTTTTTTTGTCTTTATGTTCGATTGCAAAAGTTTCTTGTTCTTCCCTTTAAAAATTTGAATTTTTTTTTTCTGTTTTTATGTTCAATTGCAAAAATTCATTTTCCTTCCTTTTAAAAAAGTCAAATGTTTTGCATTTTTGGCTGCTTAGTTTGCCAAAAGATAAAATGGAGATTTGCTAAAATCAAGTGGGTGATTTTAGCAAATGAAGTGGGGAGCTGATTTTAGCACCAATGAATCTGGACAATTTTTAGCAAATGGAAATCCAAGCCTAAGTGACCCTTGATAAAATGAGAATTTCATAAGTTAATTTTAGCATATTAGGCCTGGCCTGGCTCACAAGTCATCGGGCTCGGACTAGTCTGGTCCAAGCCCAATACGGACACATCAAAGTTCAGGCTTGTGTAGAGCCCATCCTTGTGAAAAAATCTAGGAGCAGCCCCAACCCACGATATTAACAAATTTGAGCTAAGGGCTTGGGTAGGGACTTGGGCCCGCCTACATGTGCTCTTTTTTAACACTAGAGTTTGTTTAGGTTTCCGGATTAAAAAAGAGAAACTTATTCAGGGATTATCCGTGAATATGGTGTTTGCAGCAGCTTATAAAATTTCAACACATCAGCCCCGTTGCGGTGTTAATTTTTTTATTTAAAAAGGCACCGTCGATCTGCTCCTTCAATTTTTGGGCTTCTTCCAGGCCGGCCCTCTTTTGGCAGGAGCGTCCCTTCCAAGTCCACCTCATGTCAAACACATTTCTCTTAAGTCCTTTCTTATGCGCGCCCATCAAAAATTAAGAAATACCGGTTCGCGGTAATAATAAATGGGATAAGTGACGTGACGTAGACGTGCGCAGTAGACGTAGACGTGCGCAGTAGACGTAGACGTGCACAGTAAATGGCATAAAGTCTCTCTCTCTGTGCTATCAATGCAATAGACGTGTACTTCCTCCTCTGTCTCTCCTGAGACATTGATTGGTGCAATAGACTTGTACCTCCTCTCTCTCTCTCTCTCTCTCTCTCTCTCTCGCTTCTGGAACCGGGGGAGGTGTTGCGCTACCCCGTGCTGCGCAGCGTGCTGTGCGGCCCGTTTGGTGCCTTTCCGGCACTGTTTCGATGATCGGAGACGTCCACCGTGTAGAGCTCGTCGAGCACTACGAATGTACCAAAAATCAAGTCGATCGGATATCATTAAGTGCCTCATCGGAACACAAATAAGTTGAAAAAAATTGGAACACACATGTCTTGAAACATTAAATGAAAACCATTGAAACCATTTTTTTCAACATATTTGTGTTCCGATGAGGCACTTAACGATATCAGATTGAGTTAATTTTTGGTACACTTATAGTACTCGACGGGCTCTACGCGGTGGACGTCTCTGATCGTCAGAATGGTACCTGCGCGGACCCAAAATGGGCCCGCACAGCACGCTGCGCAGCACAGGGCTGTGCAGCACCCCTCTGTTTCCGCTCTCTTCTAAGGCATTGATTGGTGCCATAGACCTCTCTCTCTCTCTTTTATTTTTTTATTTTAAAATAAAATAACTTTTGTTACATATATTTATCTTATATAAAAATCATATATATGAAATCTACTCGATGAGATCTTTTAAATAAAATCCATTGTGAATATATAAAAAGTTATTTTATACCCCTTCTAAATAATTCACACCTTAAAAAAAAAAAAGAACTCGTACCCTTCAAATACATCACAACTCAATCTTCAAAATACACAACTCACACCCCAAAAGAAAAAATTCACATAACTGAAATGCAGAATTCACGTCACAACTCACTCTTCAAAAGACAAAATTCACACCCAAAAAGAAAGCGTTCACACCCCTCAAATGCAAAATTCACATATCACAAATTTACTCACAAAAATATAAAATTCACACCCAAAATAAGAGAATTCACATCCCTTAAATGCAGAATTCACACATTCCAAAATGAAAGAATTCACACCCTTTCTAAACAATTTACACCATACAAAATGAAAGAATTCACACCCTCAATTACACAATTTACACATCATCTATACAAAATCACTCGCCAAAATACTTCACGGTTCAAAATGAAAGAATTCACACCTTCAAATGCGAAATTCACACCCTCCAACATGGAAGAATTCACACCCCTAAAAAAAAAAAAAATTCTACACACAATTTTATATTCAATATGGATCTTGTTTGGTAGATGTCGTCGAGTAGATTTTCAATATATATTTAGTTTTAAAATCGGATATATAGATTAAAAGTTATAAATATTTAAAGTTTCAAAAATAAAAAGAAGAGAGAGATGAGAGAGGAGAGAGAGTGTGTCAGTGTATGTTAAATTCAATGGATGTGTTCATGCGTGTAAAGAAAGAGAGAGAGAGAGAGAGAGAGAGAGAGGAGATGGTGCCAGGAGAAGAAAAGTCAAACGGCACATGTGGCTGATGCAAGCGTGCGTCTAAAATATACTCCCACGCGCGCCCATGGCCTTTAAAGAAGTGAAAGACAAAATGGGGTTTGGATGAAATCCCCCACAAAATGTGGGGGCGGCCTGGGATTTCTCGCCAATTTTTTGATCAGTCTCCTCCTCCAATTGGATCTTGTCCAGGGAGTTTATTTTATCGTGCTTCTGTATATTCCAGTTCTGTTCTTGGGATATGCTAAAAAAGAATTTGGGAGTTTAAAAGAACTTATTTGGCATGTCTTAAAAATGGCCACTATTTTGAAAATGCTTCTATAGACTTTGCCTGATTATTTTGAAAATGAAACAAAAATCCAAAAACTTGTCCATTTTACTTTTTCAGATAAGACCTAGTTGGGCATAATAATTCGTTTGGATTATTATTTTGCCCGTTATTCAATTGTTTCACATTTGTTAGTTTCCATAAATCTTATTTTATTGTGGATTATTGGCTCCTCTAGGCGAGAGATATCTAATTTTTTTCAGACTTTTGTAAACATAATTTTTTACTTTTTAAATTCATAATTTTTACATTTTAGATTTCTCTTGTCGAGATAAATCAATATTTACAAAATAATAAACTCAAAACTATAAATATGATTTTTCCTTTTTTTGCATTAAGACAACAAAATAATGCAAGCGAATTATATATTAAGCCAAATTGGGCCTAAATTCCTTGTTAATTAAAGGGGGGGAAATGGGTTGTGGCTCATTGCCCATCTAAATGGAATGCAGGAAGCCAGAAACACTATAGTGCACAACCCGAACTCTTTCAGGGAAGAGTGAACATTTTTTTAATATCCGGAGTGTCGATTGTGGAGATGGATGGTCGGGATGTGCACTACATGAAATTCCCCTAGCACTCCCTACTTGTACCCCTTGCCTTCAATTCCAAGGGGAGGTTTATTGTTCAAGTCTACGGAGAGACTTTGAACCCCATGATATTTTAATGTATGAACAACCCTCTCACTAGGAGTGTCAACGGTCCGGTTTGGTGCGGATTGGTATGAATCCGAGGACCGAACCAAAATTCTACGGTCCAATGTAAGGCAATCCGTGTCCAAACCAAAAGTTTACGGTCCGGTTCCGAAACAATCAAAAAAATCACGGTTCGGTGCACGGTTTATCCACGGATTATAACATTCCACAAAATAACAAAAATAAAAACATATTTCACATTCACATTCTCAATGTAACTTTTGGAACAAATTCATTAGTAGCTTTTAAGTTTTAAAAAACAACACCAAGTCACCAACAACATTGCTTCAAAATGATTCAAAGATATTCACATTCAAGAGAGTACCACTAGCAGCAGTAAAAAGATGCAGAAAAAACATTTTATAAAGCGAGTAAACAAAAGTCTTCACCACAACCAGTCCCGAGTCCGGGACTAGCTAATATACGTGCAAACAAAATTACAATTGTTAATTACAGTTTGCACCTTTACTTTTCAGTTATATTCACCTATTTAGGGTATAAAATTAAGAATAATATGTTTAATTATAATTCTTATCCCAATATTATATATATAAATATATATTTTTTGTATTGATTAAATTCTCACGGTCCGGTTCGGTTTATCCACGGTTCATTTATGAAAATCCATGGACCGAACCGCGAAGCACGGTTTTCTAATTTTTCAATCCGTGTCCGGACCATTAATCCACGGACCCAATCCAAAACCTACGGTTCGGTTCGGATTCATGGTTCTCGGGTTTTTTTTTACAGCCCTACCTCTCACCCTCCCTCAACCACCCCCCCCCCCCCACTTATGAATATCCACTGGCCAAAAAAAAGCCATTTACTATTCCTGATAGTAGACGAGGAAAACAAAAACAAAAACTGAAAATGTAAAAGGAAAAATAAAATTTTTGATGAGCGTGTAGAGTACATAGAGTCATAGACATGATGAAAATGCAATCGTTTTAATTGTGGTAGCATTTCAACCTGAACTCAGATTAATGAACAACATTGTTGACCATAGTTAAGTACGAATACATTTGATTAAGTGTGTGGTTCACAACAGTTTTGGTCCCACATGTTTTTATGTCAATTTCGCTGATGTGTTAAAAGACTATAAGTTGCTGCAAACACCTTATTCACGGCTTAGCTGTGGATAACCTTTTCTCTTAAAAAAATTACCATTATCTGATTTGTACTTTCAAACATATGAAATTATGAATTATGGGCATACTAGGGCTAAGTTAGCTGGATAGCTCTATGGCTGGCTTTCAAGTACGATTGGCTTCAAAACCTTTAGCTAAGCTCTACCCATAGGGCTCGGGTGGGCCTAGGGCTAGGCTAAAACTTAGCCAAATTTCAACTGTTCCTCATAGTTATATGACAACATATTAATGTTTAATGTGGTGCTTATGAAGGACTGCGCAAGATAAACCTTGTTCTATGTCTTCATTTAGGTGTGTAGATTGGATAAAAGTTAGAAAATGAGATTTAAGCCGGGTATGCAGCATGCTATTGTTTTCCTTATCCACAGAAAATTGCATTCATATTAGAGTGAAAGAACTTAGAATTATCCACGGGTTTTCAAAATAATAAACCTCCCCTTCGGTGTGTTGTATAGTAAATCAATGAATGAAAGTGGACGAAATGAATGAACCTCCCCTCTTTCTTCTTTTTTGACGGACAAATCGCTCCTGGAAAGAATCCTATCTTTCGGATTCTTGCTATTTTTTATTCGAATTCAATATTTAATTGAATAAAAAATAGTAAAGGATCAATATTGCACCATGGATGGAATCAAATATGCAATATTTATAAAAAAAAATATTCGGTTATTCGATCGAGAAAGACAGTGGCCTGAATTATTCTCGTGGCTTGAGCCCATAAAGATACCAATGTATGGCTTCCTTGTTATTTAACTTCCAATAACATTGAAACTTCAGCAAAAGTGAGACTGTTTTATTTGTAATTTGGTATGCTGCTTTGAGTGGCTAATATGAATGACCTTAGTACTTGCTTAGGCAATTTTTCGTGAGAGGACTGGGATCATAAATGGTGCTCTAATATAGGAAGAACTCTTGATTTCAGGGCTATGGTATGACAGAAACTTGCGGGATTATTTCTATAGAGAATCCAAGGTTAGGTCCTCGACATTCTGGTTCTGCAGGAATGCTTGTTTCTGGAGTGGAATGCAAAATAGTTGGTGTAGGAACTCTGAACCCTCTTCCTCTTAAGCAGTTTGGAGAGATATGGGTTCGAGGAGCTAACATGATGCAAGGTAATGTATTGTTGAATTTTGCAGTACTCCGCTTATTGATGAGTGTTTCATCAGAATTCAAATATCTCTTTCATTCAAACAAGAATACTGAAACAGCCAAATTAGATGTTGGATTGAGCTAGTTGTCTTCTTCATTTCGTAGTTATGTATTGGCAGAGGCGTCAAATTTCTCACAAGACTCATCAAAGGCCAACGGATACTTTAGTTACTTACAATTTCATGTCGCTACTGTTTTGATAGTACATTCAAGGCATTTGCTTCCTTTGACATAAGAAAGTTATAAATTGTATGTTTTTAGGTTATTTTAACAATCCCCAAGAAACCAGACTTACAATAGATGAGCAAGGTTGGGTCCATACCGGAGATCTTGGATATGTTGATGAAGAAGGACAGCTATTTGTCGTTGACCGACTTAAAGAGCTGATAAAGTACAAAGGGTATCAGGTATGGTACACCGTAATGATGTCACTACTGTTGCAATTGGAATTATGTTATGGCTCTTCAACTATTTTCATTTATTCTTGCAAGGTCGCGCCAGCAGAGCTCGAAGGGTTGCTTGTTTCTCACTCTGAAATACTAGATGCTGTTGTTATTCCGTAAGTAAATTAACGTGCAAAATTACTAGGACTTTAAACTTGTTAGCTCATTATGAACTTTTATTTGCACTTATTTCTTTTAGGTTTCCCGATGTCGAAGCTGGTGAGGTCCCGGTAGCATATGTTGTCCGCTCTCCCAACTCTTCACTTACCGAAAAAGACGTGCAGAAATTTATTGCAGACCAGGTATGGTACACTGTAATGATGAGCAACAAAACATAAATAGTTTGCACGCATAAAGTCAATTCATCACGAGCGGAATTTCTTACGGGATTGACCAAAACCTAGTAAGTTAGGACATCCCCAACAGCCTCAACAAATTTTAAGAAAAAAATACTAGTGAATAGTGCACATTTTTTCACTTTACTTACTCATGTCTCTTTCACCCATCCAACAATCTTATCTATTTTACCTAATCTCCCTCAATTAGTAAAGTATGAATGTTTGAACTTTTATGACTGCAAAATAGTAGAGGCATGTTATTGTTTCGTACAATAGGATTACTAGGGAGTCGAAGTATGCATGTTTGTGGTCGGTTGCCATTATTTATTAACCATTTCCCTTTTCTTAACTATCCCTATTGAGAAATGTAAAATACAGTTTTCTTTGTTGCCTTCTTCTTCAGGTTGCACCTTTTAAAAGATTGCGGCGGGTAACATTTATAAACAGTGTTCCAAAAACAGCTTCAGGGAAAATCCTCAGAAGAGTGCTCATAGAGAATGTCCGGTCGAAGATATAAATTCCTTCAATCATGCCTAATACATTACCGATAAGCAAAAAAATCATGCCTGATACATCATGTGAAACTCAAGAAATGTATGCGGTGATTGCTTGTAAGTGGTCTTTTAAAATTTTTGAGTTTGACCTGATTTGTTAATAATATTAGAGTTTAAGGATGTGTAATTCTCTAATAGGCGTTTACTGAAATATTTGTACAATAATTTGCAGTATAAGCCAGTAAAGCTTTTGCGTCTTCTCATTCAAAGATATGTCTCACTATCAGGATTAAGTGAATGAACATTTGCATAGAGGTGAGCTTTTGCTAGAACATTTGAATGCAACAACACAACTAACTACTCAATACAACTCAACAACCAAACACAAAAGTAATTGTTGGGAAATCCCTTTTTATTCAAAGGGTTTTTTGCTATTTTGACGAAAATTAAAGTGAGATTCAAACACCTTTTAAAGAAGATATGCACTTGATCTCTTTGAGAGAAGTTAGGGTTTGACATAGAGAAGTTAGGGTTTGACAGAGAGAAGAATAAAAGGGAAAGAAAAGAGAAAAAAAGAAGAAACATAAAATTGTATTTCTATTGCCAGAACTTGACTACACCTGGAGAGAGATATATACGACTGTCAAACTAGAGTAATAACTAACTAGAGCTAACTACCTACACATCTAACCACAGTTAATACAAAGAAAATGGTTACAACTGAACTACAATCACACAGAAATAAAACAAGGAATTACAACAAAATTATACCTAATGAGCTTGCTTATAGCCCCCCTCAAACTCATTGGAATAGACTTGACCATGAGTTTGGGAGCAAGAGATTGAAACCTGGCAATGTACACAAGTTTAGTAAAAATATCTGTTGTTTGAGCCTTAGAACTAACATGTTGAATCCACACTTGCTTAGCCAAGACTTTCTCACGAATGAAGTGATAATCCACTTCAATGTGCTTGGTACGAGCATGAAAAATAGGACACCTGTAGACACCCCAATTTGATTATCCGTGAATCCTAAGCAGGAGTCCGGGTGTATCCCCAATGATGAAAAATTACTGACGACGTCGTGAAATTTATCTTATTTAAATCAATGCTTTGATGAACTTGGATTCACCATCCGCCAAGAAAAAGACCAACAAACCCACCGAAATCAATCCATTTGGCCCATTATAAAGCCCAACAAATAAGCCCAAGTTCTAGCCCAATAAAAAGCCCAATTTCTGATCCAAAATGTCATTTTACGGACGAAATATCACAAGAACAACCGACATACGCACGTAGGAGCATGGGCCTCCATGCTGTAAATTGTGGAAGTCTAACCTTGCGGACGCAAAGTCAACCTTACGGACGCAAGGTCAAACCTTGCGGACGTAAGGTCCAACCTTGCGGACGCAAGGTTAAGATGATGAGCAGATCTTTGATGTCGCAGCTTGGCATGGCCGCCCATCCTCCATTCACTCACCTCCCATCCGATTTCTGGCGAAAAATAACTCTAAGAAGCTTCCATGGTGCCTATAAAAAGGACCTTAAGCCTCTCATTTGAGCACACAACAAAAATCCTCAAGAAAACCTTGCTAGAAAAATCTTTGTTCTCATTGTTTTTCCCTTGTAAACCACTTTCCCGAACCCAAAATTCCTTTTCGAAAATCAGCCACGAAAATCCCAAAAATATTAGTCCTAAGCCTACTTTCTAAAATTACCCAAAGCCTTGCCTTTAATCCAAGTTTTTCGAAGCATTAGTTAAATAAAGTGCTTTTCGCGGCGAACAGAGTTATACTCACCGAATTCGTGATTTTGAGGGGAGCATCCGGACGTTGATCAAAAGAAGTTCAGTCTTCGCCTATTTTATCTTTTTTCGGTAATATTTCTTTCTATAAATCTAGCCTCATGCATCGTTAATTTTATTTATTTATTCCTTGTTCCCTTTCCCGTATTTGTTTAAATCACTTTAAATTCTCTTTTAAAATCCCATAATTATGAGTAGAGACTAATCATTTTGATTAGGCGGGATGGGTGCATTTTTCAAATAAAACCTTCCCATCCCGTAACTTAGCTCCCGAACCAAGATCACTCTGGTTATGACGGACCGGTTGTCTCGAATTTTGTACGTTGAATTCGGTTGCTTGGTTAACCTTAAAATCAAGTGGCGACTCTAACGAACGCGATGTTCTAGTACTTCTAAGGTTTCTCGCGGAGGTCACGGGTGCCCACAGTGGCGACTCTGCTGGGGAGAAACGAGAGCTAGACTCGAAAAAAATTATGGGATTTTAAATTTAGTTTTTAAAGTGATTTTCTTGCATTGCACGTGCATCGATGTATGGATAAACCCTGTTCGGCATTATTCGATATCCTGGGCGGGCAACCGTACTTGGGCTATGTCGAAGAAGCCAACAAGCCTTTGGTTGTGATAAGTCATAAGTACTGCTTGACCATTGCCTTGTACGATACTTGGCAATGGGAGGTACGCCTGTGACTTTGAGCCGAGGTACCCTTTGAGACTACTAGCCTTTTTGCATATAGTGCTCCCTAGAACTATCCAAAATTAGGACAGGAATCTTGTTAGGATTATGTGTCACTACATACCCCATAAACTGTACAGGTTGCCGTTTGAAAATCAGAGGGGGTTATACCGAAATGATGAGAAAAGAGGAGGAGATTGCCGTTTCTTAATGAGGAGGAGGATCTTCTTTTCAAAAAAAATTGCGGGTTTTCAAAAGTTGTAAAAAAAAAAAAAGGCATTTTTCATTTCTTTATTTTTTAGTCTCTTTTGAGTCACTTTATAATTCCCCAATATAGTAAAAGAATTTTCGGAAAATTAATGCAATCCTAATTTTTAATCCCACAACAAAAAAAAGAGGAAAAATTCTTTAAAAAAAAAAAAGACAGTCACTTTTCATTTCACCATCTCTTTTTACCTCTTTTTTCCTTTTTACCTCCCTTTTCTTTTTATTTTTGTATAATAAGAATAACACTTTTAAAAAAAAATACCAAATAAAAAGAAGAAAGATAAAAACTAGGATTTCTTAAAATTGCTGAAATTTTTTAAAGTATATTGGGGATTTATCAAGTACTCAATAGTCATTTTTCTATTAACCCGTTAATCTTTTTCATCCAGTTTAATCTTTTTTTTTAGAGGAGGAGTTCATTTTTCAATAAAAAAGGGCCATTAAAGGCGTTTCTAGTATAAAAAAAATGGTCTTAGTTTTTATTTATGACACTTGGCACATTTTCTTGTCAGTTTGCTTGTCACTTTTCGCTGGAAAGAAGGAATACACTCATTTGGGATCGAATCCTTGGTCCAATACCTGATCTAGTTGACACTCATGTTCTAGATTTTATTCCAGTCACCGTTCCAGTTTCTGAACCAGTAATGGCCGAGCGAAATGAGATGGAGGAGATGAGGGTAAACATGGGGCGATGCAAAAGTCCATCGAAGATATGGGAAACGTGATCAAGACCTTGGTAATGCTTATACCGAAAAACCCGTCGCCGAGGAGAGCACCATTGAACAATGAAAGGACGAACCCACTCCATGAGGAGATTTGGTACGAAGAAGAACCGCAACCGATCCGGCAAAACATAGAAGTTCCCGCTGCCGCACCACGACCCCCACTGAATTTTGAGCAACCAGCCACTGATAAATATAAAACTCTTCAAGACCAAATTGAAGAGTTAAAGCGAATTGTCATCCGTTCAAAAGAATCGGGTACCCAAATGGTGGATATGCATAGGCTGTTTCTTTTCCCTGCTATCAAGCTACCAGAGAAGTTCAAAATGCCCGATGTTGGGAAGTTTGACGGCATTGGAGATCCGAAAACACATTTAATGAACTATGCCGGAACTTTGATGCCAATGGGGATCAAGCCGCAGCAATTGGCACAGTTATTCCATCGAACGTTGACTGACACGGCGCTTCAATGGTTTTTGAATTTGGATCCTTCAAAGAAGAACACTTGGGACGACATTGGGCATGCTTTCATCAACCAATATGCCTATAATGTCCAACTTAAAGTGACCACAAGAGAATTGGAGGCTACAAAGATGGACTCCAAAGAAACCTTCACTGACTTTATAGCCCGATGGAGAGCCAAGACAGCAAAAATGGTTGACCGACCTAACGAGAAGGAACAAATCAGAATGGTCATCAAGAACGTGATTCCAGAATTTTCCAAGTACTTGGTGACACAATCCTTCTCAAGCTTTGAAAGTCTATTCAAAGCCGGAATCTCAATCGAAGATGCTATGAACTCGGGGTTGTTGGACAAAGAAGACTCGAGTCAGAGAGGAAAACGGGTGTACAATGGCAACAGTAACTCTTTGTATGGAAATAGTGGAGGAAACTTTACTGGCAGCAGTAGCAATTATGTTGGTAACAACAGTCGTACACCTGAAGTCAACAACATTAACAACCAACCATCTCCCACTCACAGGCCAATTAGGAGTCCCCCTATCAACCATTTATGGATGCCTTCTCAAAAGAGGCATCCTAAAACCTCTGGACCATATGCCAATACCTAACCCCCTTCCACCCCGTTACGACGCCACAAAATATTGCAACTTCCATCAAACAAATGGCCATCCTACTGATAACTAAAACCATTTCTGCACCCAATCGCTAAACCAATGGTGTAGTCAACCCCATGCCTAACCACAACCAACAACAACCCAAACTTAACCAGATAAGTACTTATGTCACACCTTGACCCTAGCCAGTATATTATCCTCACCCAACCAACCAAAACCATCATCCGCTTTCTCAATGCTGCTATCAATATAATTGTTGCCACAGTCAAAACACTGGTGTATATGGTTGATTTTCAAGATGTATGGCATTAAAGGGCAAAGAAACAAATATAGACAATGGAACTGGATTGGAAATCTGGAACAGGCTGACTTAGGTCTTTTGTTTGACAAAGAATTTGGTCCCATGAGTATATGCCAAGATGATGCTCTGATGATGTTTGGTGCAAAAGATTGTGTGAACTGCTCCGGCCTTGTAATGGATGCTGTAGGAGATTACAAAAATCAAACTTTTGTTGTAATTGCTAATAACGATGAGAATGAGTCCAAGTCTGAGTCAGTGTCCTAGTTTTTTTTGTTGAGTCAATCAAACACATTGCAGTTGGCACACCCAAGCATTCTTTTCTTTTTTGAGTTTGAGTCTGAGTTTGTAACCGACGTTTCCAATCAATAAAATAAAGCCCAGTCTTTAATTATCTTGTTGTGCCCGAAACAAATTTTATTGATCCTAAAGAATCTTTTGAAATTGAAAAAATATTCCTCAAGAATTAAAACTTTTTCTTAAGAAAGAGGAAGAAAGGCATGCTCGCTCATTTCAATAAATCTTGGTACCGAAAAGGATCCTCGCATGGTTCAGATTGGTTCCATATTGTCTTTTGAGAAACGCGAGCGACTGATCGAACTGTCAATAGATTCAAAAGATGTCTTTGCAAGGTCCTGAAATCAACGTTATCGAGCACAAGCTAAGAAAGATCTAAATGGGACATTGAAGATCATGAAGAAAGTGGTCCACATAAGAGTGACAACATACTTGGGGCAATGCTATCATTGGAGGCAGACTGTGTAAAATTGGCATAAAGTATGGGCCATCTACGTCAACAGAGAAATCAAGCTTAAGGGGTCAAACGGGTTGCACAATTTGTTGAATGAAACATCACCTGTCAGTGTGGAGTTCCCCACAAGATCATATCCAAGCGCAGTGCACATTTAAAAAAGGAGGTGTTGGAATTGCTAAAAGCTTACAAAATTCAAATCCAAACTTCTTAACATATTGAACGCAAACCAACTGCCTTTCACTCTGTGGGGATATTGGATGTCAATTTGCAAGTTTACTGGGGCAACCCTTTATGCCTTGGTGTACAAAATAGATTCTATTTTGCCTATCAAACAAGAAGTGTCGTTGCTAAAAATATTAGTCAAGTATGGACCAAAAGAGATGAAAGGGATAAGAGGGAGATTTGAAGAGTTGATGTTAGGGCATTCGACATGAAATTCAAGCCATGGAACTTGTAAAAAGAAATATTGAACACCCATCCACGATTCGAGAGAGAAATTCAAGCCAAAATGGGTGGGGCCCTACATTATCAAAGACATTTTTATCAGAGGAGCAGTGCGTATAATGGACTTGGACAAGAGTGAATTCAGCGGCATGACCAACTCAAGAAGTACTACCCTTGAGAGAGCTCGCTGGGTCGAAAACCGCAAGGGCGGGCGGCCTAGGAAAAAATTAGAGCATGAAAAACATGCTAGGTTGAAAACCTTCACAGGTGACCTAGGAAAAATTTAGGGTTTAAAAAATTGAAAAGGCTCGCTAGACCGAAAACCCGAAAGGGAGGTACTAGGCAAAAGGAAGAGCATAAAAGGAGAGTGTTAATACCCGAGTGAACCTTAACCTCGAACTACGTTATGGCCTGATTCTCTTGCTTGGGATACGTAGGCAACCTTGATCCGAGGTTCGGCCTATTCAATTGGTTGGTTCCGTTGGGTTCATTTTCATCAATTTCTTGACATGTTTGATCAAGGGTCTATTGTACGATACTCAGAATTTTGTGGATTGGTGTATGCATGAATCAGTTGATCATATGGAAATTATCGAGAAATGTGCAAGAAAATGCTTTTCAATGCCAAGTTTTATTGATGCTTGAATTCATGCATAACGAGATGAAACTTGCTTCCGAAGTAAACATTTTTCAAACAATTTCAAAAGAGATTAAGGGACAAGACATTTATTCGGGCTCAACGAAGTAATGAAAAAGTCTATTTTCTCATTCTCTTCATTGGGTGTGCTTTCTTTTTTTTTTCCCCTTGTTTCCTTGTCCAACCATTTCATATCTCTTTTTCTGGAACCACGGACAAATCTGTCCCAAATCGCCCTTATGTAGAACCAAGCTTGCGTCCAGAAAGCGTATTCTGTCAAAACTTGGCTGAATTTCCCCATTTCTTGGCCTAAACCGACTTCTCGTGTCACAAGCAAACCAGAACTCACATCGAAGTCATGCTCATCCAGCTCACAAATATGATCAGAACTCAAATAGGAGTCATTCTCATCCTACTTATCAATTGTAATGAAGACAAGATTTTTGAAAGCTGAGCAAATCGCAAAGTTACAACATCCACTATATTGATCGGAGTTTGATGTTACAAACATGCAAAAGGAGAGCTCGAGCCAAGCATCATCATACCTATCATCTACCATTGTGTTGTGAACAAGCAAATAGAATAAAATAAAAAAAAAGGTCGTGGATGATTTTTTTTTCTTTTTTTGACTAGAAACTCAGGGCCTATGTCTTTATTTCCATCCTCACCCTCCACTTCTACCTCCTCCTCACCCTCTTGCTCATCGTCATCATCCTCACCGTTGTCATGGCTAGAAAGAGCTACAAGTAGTGAAACCTGGGGCATTCCTAACAGAGATACCCCAGTCCAGCTAAAACACCCCTGCCACTAAAGAGAGGGTATTTGCAAATGTTTCAGGTGTCCTAGGACTCTCTAGGACACATTTGATTCATCAAAATCTTATCTCAGTCTATCTTGGTTTTGGATGCTCATATCGAATTTGTGCGGATTAAATTTTAGAGTTTTTCCATGTTTTCAATAAATAAGGGCAGCGATTTATTTTCTAATAAAAACGGATTATCCGTTCATTCTTGCATATATTGCATCATTTGTTACATTCTTGGAAAATCAAAAACAACAAAAAATTGAAAAATACAAAAAAAAAAAAAAAGAGCAAATTTTTTTAAATGCAAACAGAACCAGGGGCAACTGCTTAGTGTTCGCCGGACCGAGAAGCTTCATTCCAGAAACAGGGGCAACTGTTTAGAGTTCGTCAGACCAAGAAGCTTCACTCCTCTTTCTTGGCATCCCTGCTGACCGCCGGTGATCAGGGCCGTAAATCTCTGCCGCCACACACCAAAGGGCGCAAAAGATGTAGAAGTCGTATGCAATGAACCTTGGGTCAGTGACCAGACCAAACCATGGAGGATCTAGAAATGTCAGAATGACACCGGAAGCGATTAAGACGAGAGGGACAAAGATGAGCCAGAACTCGTACCCATCATCTGTAAACATTTTCACTGGTTGGAATCTCAGTGAGCCGTACGTCCCCTTTTATTGAGAAACAGAGTCTTACAGAGGAAGGAAGAATTGATTTCTCGTCCGGACGCAAATTTAACGCTACGGCACTCAAAACCCTAGGGTTTCGTCATTTGGGCCAACTTTGGGCCTCTGAAAAATTCACTTGGGTTGAGGCCCAATCTTGTTCGAATTTGAAAAATGCACTCGGGCTAAGGCCAAATCTTGTTTGAATTTGAAGAATCGATTTGGAACGAGGTCCAATTTTGTTTGAATTTGAAAAGTTTGTTTGGGCCGAGGTCCAATTTTGATTGAAAAATGATTTTGATCCACCAAAGGCCTGAGAAAGCCCGAGGTTTTGAATTGATACCTTTACCATGGACCAGGAAAATCCATGGTGAACTTTGTGATTTTACCAATGGCCCAGTAAAGCCAATGGTGTTGAATTGAATGTTTTCGCCATGGGCCAGGAAAACCCAAGGCATCATGGGCCAGGAAAACCCATTATTGAATTGAATGTTTTCGCCATGGGCCAGGAAAACCCAAGGCATTATGGGCCAGGAAAACCCATTATTGAATTTTGTTGTTGCCACGGGCCAGGAAAACCCAAGGCTTGATTCTATGGGTCAGAAAAACCCAATGAGTCGTTTGATGATTTTGAATGCCCCGTGTGAACTACGTTTGGTCTGATCCCTACAATGGGGTACGTAGGCAGCTTGTGAGCGCGACCACTTGTTTTGATTGATTTTACTGAGTTTTGCGCTTAGAAAACACGGATAAACAACTGGGTTTGTCTCTGTATCTTTGACATTCACTCGTATCCCGCAATGATAACTGAGTGATGTCAAAGAGGGGCAACTGTAGACACCCCAATTTGATTATCCGTGAATCCTAAGCAGGAGTCCGGGTGTATCCCCAATGATGAAAAATTACTGACGACGTCGTGAAATTTATCTTATTTAAATCAATGCTTTGATGAACTTGGATTCACCATCCGCCAAGAAAAAGACCAACAAACCCACCAATATCAATCCATTTGGCCCATTATAAAGCCCAACAAATAAGCCCAAGTTCTAGCCCAATAAAAAGCCCAATTTCTGATCCAAAATGTCATTTTACGGACGAAATATCACAAGAACAACCGACATACGCACGTAGGAGCATGGGCCTCCATGCTGTAAATTGTGGAAGTCTGACCTTGCGGACGCAAAGTCAACCTTACGGACGCAAGGTCAAACCTTGCGGACGTAAGGTCCAACCTTGCGGACGCAAGGTTAAGATGACAGACAGATGCTGCAGCTTGGCATGGCTGCCCATCCTCCATTCACTCACCTCCCATCCGATTTCTGGCGAAAAACAACTCTAAGAAGCTTCCATGGTGCCTATAAAAAGGACCTTAAGCCTCTCATTTGAGCACACAACAAAAATCCTCAAGAAAACCTTGCTAGAAAAACCTTTGTTCTCATTGTTTTTCCCTTGTAAACCACTTTCCCGAACCCAAAATTCCTTTCCGAAAATCAGCCACGAAAATCCCAAAAATATTAGTCCTAAGCCTACTTTCCAAAATTACCCAAAGCCTTGCCTTTAATCCAAGTTTTTTGAAGCATTAGTTAAATAAAGTGCTTTTCGCGGCGAACAGAGTTATACTCGCCGAATTCGTGATTTTGAGGGGAGCATCCGGACGTTGATCAAAAGAAGTTCAGTCTTCGCCTATTTTATCTTTTTTCGGTAATATTTCTTTCTATAAATCTAGCCTCATGCATCGTTAATTTTATTTATTTATTCCTTGTTCCCTTTCCCGTATTTGTTTAAATCACTTTAAATTCTCTTTTAAAATCCCATAATTATGAGTAGAGACTAATCATTTTGATTAGGCGGGATGGGTGCATTTTTCAAATAAAACCTTCCCATCCCGTAACTTAGCTCCCGAACCAAGATCACTCTGGTTATGACGGACCGGTTGTCTCGAATTTTGTACGTTGAATTCGGTTGCTTGGTTAACCTTAAAATCAAGTGGCGACTCTAACGAACGCGATGTTCTAGTACTTCTAAGGTTTCTCGCGGAGGTCACGGGTGCCCACAACACCATCAAAGGGAATGTGAAGATTTGTGAGCAGTTGATGCAGCCACATAAGTTCAGTAGTAGTCATTGCTAATGCTTTGTATTCTGCCTCAGTACTAGACCCAGATACTGTACTTTGCTTCTTAGCACTCCAAGAAATGATGTTCTCTCCCAAAAAGACACAAAAACCTGAAGTGGAACGTCTATCCAAATGGTCTCCAGCCCAATCAGCATCACAAAAAGTAGTGAGAAACAAAGAAGAAGGTTTGTAAAGTGAAGGCCATGATCAAGAGAGCCCTTAATGTACCTCAAAATTCTTTTAACTGCAACAAAATGGGTGTAAACACCCCAAAATGAGGCTCCAGTACATGTTTGTGTCCCCAATGATGAAAAGAAATGCTCGGAAAGCCTCTCGGAACGATACCCTCCAAGTTAAAGGAAGTCAACATGGTCAACAGTGTCGTACGACACTCATCTCTCACGTACAACACTTTCCCAGTCACGTACAACATGGTTTTTGGACATTGGCGGTGGGATTGTACCACGCAGCAGAGTTTCTGTATTGCACGGTACAATTTCAGTGCCGCACGGCACTGCTAGGCATTAGATCCACTTTTTCAGCAAACCCAGTAGCTCGAATTGTTGACCTTTGCTCTCACCTTTCATGATGGTTTCGTGTAGCCTACTATTTTTTTAGTACACACCAAGTATACTTGGTGATCAAGCTCAATCTCTCCCCTATATATATGCCAATCGGTTGGGAGAAGAAAAACAATGAAAAATCAGAGAAAAAAACCATGTAAAACCTCTCCTATATATATTCTGTCCAAAGCTCTACCCATATCCTAAATCACCAATTTCCACCATCCTCCATCTCCAGAAACAATTCCTAAGCTCTACCAAAGAAAACCCAGTTGAGAAACCGAGTGCTTTGTTTCGGCCCGAAACCGCGACCTAGCTGTTCCATGCTCAGTTCACTCTAAAAATCAAGCAACCTCATTGCCGTAATCGGAGCAGAGTCAAAGGCACGAAGGAAGTTGAAGCCGGAGCTAGAAGGTCAAGGAGGGTATTCGTTCCAGGAAGTTTTGCTCGAAGGTAAAATTTCGGTTTCTTGACCGATATCTGTTGTTTCGATATTCTGAGGGGTGAAACCAGGTCCGAGATGGTTCCTTAATACCTCCCTTGGGCTTGGTGGATCCATATTCCAGTAGTGTTGGCTAATTGAAAGTTTTCTTATTCATCAAAATCTCCATGGTTACATCTTACGGCTAAATCATTGAGCCGAAAGGAGTAATCGACTAAGTAGAGACATTTTTACAAAAGCATAAGTTTTCTGTTCTTAAAATATCTTAGTTTTGATCAATCTTTCATATCATGTATGTGCTTGTTCTGTTTGCCCTCGAAAATCAACTTTCAAACTATTTATTGCTTAAACAGTGCCGCATGGCACTTTATCTGTATTGCATGGCACAGGTAGAGTACCACACGGCATTCTATTTCTTAATCCGAATTTTCAAATCACTTTCCCTACAGAGCAGTTTGAGATTTTGGTTTTCTGTTTTATTACTTGTTGTAGTATTAATTGTTATGTTTACTTGTTTACTTGTTTTCATTATTATCATCTGCTTTGCATGATTAATTGCTTATTTGTTAAATTTTAGCATTAAAATATTTTCTAAAAATCCCACAAATGTTTAGTAAAGACCGATTTTTAATCGGGCGAGCGGGGTGCATTAAAACTCTTCCCCGTTCGTAACCTGGCTCCTGAATCCAAAATGAATCTCTGGTTTTCAAGTTATTTTCCAAATCATTTTCTAAATCGTTTTCAAATTGGTTTCTCGGGTCCTAAACCATTTTCTATAAACCTGGGTGGCGACTCCTATTTTTCAAAACAAATAGTTTTCCAAAACCAGCGTGGAATCGACCGTCCACAATGGGACTGAGAAGGTGCATGCATGAACTGACACACAGTGAATTACGTGTCATATCTTTATTTTAGTGATAGTCAGATACTGAAGTGAACCAACTAAGGACCTAACTAAATAGCTAGAAAAGGAACGAATCATCCACTGTAGATGGCTTGGTAGAAGAGGGAGATAAACTTGGCTTGTAATCACTCATACCTGCTTTAGTAAGCGATTTTAGGGCATGCTCATTTGTGTTCGCCAAATCACATTTGTGAGAATCTAGATTGATAGGGACAAACAAATGTATATTAGCAATGAGAAATACCAGAGATGGAGGAAGATTCAACTTGACAATAGTAGAATCCATACAAACTGGTGATTAAGATGATGGATTTGACTTTATCACTGTTTTTGTTTCTTGAACCAATTCTTGAATCGAAGGTCAGAAATATAATGTTGAACACAGAATCGTACTCGAATCAACAGATGTCGATAGCTTTGATACCATAAAGAAGATCTGCACTTGATATCTTTGAAAGAAGTTAGGGTTTGATAGAGAGAAAAATAAGAGGGAAAGAAGGGAAAGAAGGGAGAGAAAAAGAAGAAACATAAAATTGTTTTTTTGTTATATGAACTTGACTACCTGGAGAGAGATATATACGACTGTCAAATTAGAGTAAAAACTAACTAGAGCTAACTACCAACACAACTAACCACAGTTAATAAAAAGAAAATGGTTACAACTTAATTACAATTACACATAAATAAAACCTGCAATTACAACAGAGTTACACCTAATGAGCTTTGCTAATACCTTTTGATATGAGTCCAAGTGAGTTTAGATACTTCACAGTAGTAGATTTAATCCATGAAAAGAATGGATAAAAACCAACAAGAGACGAATGAGAAATTATCTTTTAAAGTGGACATGTATGAGATGCTGAAAAGTTACTTACCTCAATCCCTGTTACCAATTTTTTATCCTCTGAACGGATCCACAAAGAACGCTAACAAAGGTAACAACAGGCAAACAAGGGCTCGAATGTGGCTTATTTCCACAAGTGGAGAATGGTTCGTCACCGTACTTTGTTCGATATGACATGACAAGAGTAATAATTGAAGTGTCACGCCAGGACTTTTGACCGAGGGGTTCCTCCTTAGAAAAGAACAAGGGGACTGGTCGAGTGATCCAATTTTTGAAAATGGTAAAGGTGTTTAGCTTGACACCCCACATCGACCTTTCAATTCTGGCCATTCCTAGAGCAAAATGACAACAATTTGTATGTATATTGCAATTGATCTTGGGTCGGGTGGTGAAATTCGAAACATACATTTTCTTTAAGCTCTTCCATTCGGTCATACTTGTTGGAAAAGCTAGACTACTACTAGCTAGAATGAGATTGACACACACACACACACACACTACAGTATTAATACGCGTTGATCGTATAGTTATTGGTGTCCGACTTGTATTAATTTTTTTGTTGATCTAGTCCACGAATTAAATCTAAATGGAATCAAACTCTTTAGTTGCCAATAGTAAATCATATGGCCACTTTTATATTCAATCAATTAGAAAGCCCCATTACTATAATTTCCAACATATGAGAAGCGCGGCGTTAAAGATTGGCCTTCCATATAATTAATTGATGCGGAAAATTTCAGATTATATATTCCACTTAATGGTCAAACTTCTTATCAAATGCCAATTTTGCCCGAATAAATTGGTCGAGCAACGCAAGTAGTGGCTAGCTTATGCGGTAGAGCTCTTTAATATCCCACACTGCATCCCGGGATCGAGTCTCATTCCCCCCTCTCCCATATATAAGCTCTAAGCTCTTCCATTCGGTCATACTTGTTGGAAAAGCAAGACTACTACTAGCTAGAATGAGATTGACACACACACACTACAGTATTAATACGCGTTGATCATATAGTTATTGGTGTCCGACTTGTATTAATTTTTTTGTTGATCTAGTCCACGAATTAAATCTAAATGGAATCAAACTTTTTAGTTGCCAATAGTAAATCATATGGCCACTTTTATATTCAATCAATTAGAAAGCCCCATTACTATAATCTCCAACATATGAGAAGCGTGGCGTTAAAGATTGGCCTTCCATATAATTAATTGATGCGGAAAATTTCAGATTATATATTCCACTTAATGGTCAAACTTCTTATCAAATGCCAATTTTGCCCGAATAAATTGGTCGAGCAACGCAAGTGGTGGCTAGCTTATGCGGTAGAGCTCTTGAATATCCCACACTGCATCCCGGAATCGAGTCTCATTCCCCCCTCTCCCATATATTAGCTCTAAGCTCTTCCATTCGGTCATACTTGTTGGAAAAGCAAGACTACTACTAGCTAGAATGAGATTGACACACACACACACTACAGTATTAATACGCGTTGATCGTATAGTTATTGGTGTCCGACTTGTATTAATTTTTTTGTTGATCTAGTCCACGAATTAAATCTAAATGGAATCAAACTTTTTAGTTGCCAATAGTAAATCATATGGCCACTTTTATATTCAATCAATTAGAAAGCCCCATTACTATAATCTCCAACATATGAGAAGCGTGGCGTTAAAGATTGGCCTTCCATATAATTAATTGATGCGGAAAATTTCAGATTATATATTCCACTTAATGGTCAAACTTCTTATCAAATGCCAATTTTGCCTGAATAAATTGGTCGAGCAACGCAAGTGGTGGCTAGCTTATGCGGTAGAGCTCTTGAATATCCCACACTGCATCCCGGGATCGAGTCTCATTCCCCCCTCTCCCATATATTAGCTCTAAGCTCTTCCATTCGGTCATACTTGTTGGAAAAGCAAGACTACTACTAGCTAGAATGAGATTGACACACACACACACTACAGTATTAATACGCGTTGATCGTATAGTTATTGGTGTCCGGCTTGTATTAATTTTTTTGTTGATCTAGTCCACGAATTAAATCTAAATGGAATCAAACTTTTTAGTTGCCAATAGTAAATCATATGGCCACTTTTATATTCAATCAATTAGAAAGCCTCATTACTATAATTTCCAACATATGAGAAGCGTGGCGTTAAAGATTGGCCTTCCATATAATTAATTGATGCGGAAAATTTCAGATTATTCTACTTGATGGTCAAACTTCTTATCAAATGCCAATTTTGCACAACTAAATTGGTCGAGCAATGCAAGTGGTGGCTAACTCATGTGGTAGAGCTCTTGAATACTCTACATTGCATCTCGGGATCGAGGCGCATTCCCCCCTCCCCATATAATAGATTAGAAATGACGAATGAAAAAAATAAAATAAAATAAAATAATTGGTCGAGCAACCATATTAGGCAGAAATTCTTCCATTTGTTACACTTGGGTGTTATGAACCCTTAAATTTTTAATGTAACAGTTTTTTGTAACACCCTCGCGATTCACATTTGAGCTTGCCACCTCCGCGTTCCAATCTAGGAATGTTGTCCTCCTTCTATGTTGGATTCAAATACTGTTCCCCATGTATCGTGCAATGATTGTGGACTCGTCTTGGAGATGAAATCAGAGAAACGTTCATTTATTAAGCTTGGTAATTAGGTCATTCACAGAAGTATTCAAGATGAATGGATACTCATAACTAGGGGTGCAAACGAGCAGAGCCGAGCCAAGCTTTGCAGTGTTCGAGCTCGGCTCGTTAGGTAAACGAGCCGAAAAATCGAGCTCGAGCTCGACTCGGTTATAAACGAGTCAAGCCCTTAACGAGCCAAGCCCTTAACGAGCCAAGCCAGGTAATTTACTTATCAAGCCTTCTTAAACGAGCTGAGCCTATACAATCAAGCTGAGCTTTTGCGAGCTGAGCTGAGTTTTAGTCAACTCGTTAACTAAACGAGCCTGAAAATCGAGCTCCAGCTCTGCTCGATTTCTAACAAGCCTCGCCTCGCCTCGCCAAGCCGAGTCACGAGCTGCTCGAAAGCAGCTCGGTTTGTTTGCAAGCCTACTCATAACTATGTGATTGGACCACATACATATTGAAAAAAATTAGACAAGTGGAATGAGTTTGACATATACAGCAAGATAAATATGTGTGAATCATATAATTATTGATATGCGACTTGTCTTATTTTTTTTTGGTCGATGAGCTAGTCGACGAGCTAAAATCTAAATGGAAATGACATACGGCATTTCAAATTTTTTAATTGCTAATGGTGAACCATGGCCACTCCCATTACTCGAACCATAGAAAGCCATTACAATAGTCTCTTAAGAACAGTGGCGTACAGGGTTGGCTTTCCATACAAAATAATTTGTGCAAACACAAAATCACAAATTGTTCCACTTGATGGCCAATCTTCCTATCAAAAGACAATCCTTGATGACCAATCCTCCCTACACTAGTGTGTTATGCATATTAGATTGGACTTGTTTTATTATTTCTTGAACGCTGCTACGCGCACCCCAAATGCACACCAGTACATCCCGATCGTCCATTTCAAGAATCAATGGTCCGCATTTTAAACAAATTGTTCGCGCAAACAAACAAATTGTTTGCGTGAACAATTTATTTAAAATCCGGACCGTCGAAAATGCGCACGGACGGCCGTCCGTGCTGGTGTGCATTTGGGGTGCGCGTATGTGGGGTACGCGTATCTTTTTCCTTATTTCTTTTCCTATACTTGGGTTCACATTTGATCAGGTCATTACTATCAAGTTCCAATTTAGCAATTTTACCCAAACCCCACTATGGGTACGCCAAATGTACCATGATTTGTGTGGGATTCCAACATAAGTCCTATACAAATGATCCGAACAATTCAATTCGTTTAAAATATTTTTTTAAGGGTCTCAATACTCAATCGAATATTGTTAAGAGCTTAATCATTTCATTGAAATTTTTGTTCTTGCGAATTGAGGTAGTAGTATGGCATTTCAACCCTCTTAATTGCCAAAGGTGAACGATGACCACTTTCATAATCAAGCAAATTGAAAGCCATTAAAATAGTCTTCTAAGAAAAGTAGCGTGAAGGATTGGGCTTTCATACAAAATGATTGACGCCAAATTAAAAAAAAATGTGTGAACATGGTTTGCTTCTTGTAGATTCTCTAATACTAATCTCTTAACAGAAACATCAGTACATCACTTTCATGTCTACAATCTACGGTGGGATTGTTTCGTAGATAGTGTAAAGGCTGTCTTGAAATTGGAACAATGAAATGGCACCTTGCACGGCACGGCTGTGCTGTGTACTGTTGTGCCCCAGGGGTCACACACACACAACACACATACGAGATATCGAGGAAAACTCCGTTTATATATACAACGTAAAATACAAACTTGAAAAACCTCCGGGAGCAGTAACCGGCTCCACTCCGGTGGGGAAAGCCACACCTGGCTTCCCCTCTCACCCTCACCCTCTCAAACTACATCTCACACACCACACAGCTCTCTGTCTCTCTATGCACGCATACATATACAAAGAGCATAAAAACACAGCCTTAATGGCTACGCGAGAAATGCAGTTGGGGCAGCTGGAACAGTGTCTGCGGACTCTCAGAAAATGATCCAGTGCTTCTCGCACTCCTCCAATTGGGTGGAATCAACATGTACAGCACCCCTGGATTTGTGAAAATGGTTTGCATCTTGTAGATTTGATTTTAAAACGCAAAATGATAGAATTTTAGAGAAACAGATGAAATTAAAAATTATGGCAGTTGCCTGCACATCTCACTGATCTCATTGGATCTTAGCTGTGCGAGGCCGGGAGTTGAGTTTGTAAATATTATTAGAAAATCAACTTCTTGGGAGAATCTTTTGAAGGTTTCTCAAGACTTCAATACATTTGGATATTAGGGGTGTCCACGGATCGGATCCGGACTGATCGGATCCGGATCCGATCCGCTCATAGTGGATTATGGTTTTTAAGATCCGGAACCGAACCGAACATTCACGGATCGGTTACGGATCGGATCGGATCAAATCGGATCGGACGGATTTGACAGATTAAGAAGGATTATTGAGCGGATTGAGCGGATCCAATCCGATCCGATCCGGATCCGGAACCGCCAGATAAGAAATTTTCGATCCGGAACCGAACCGAACATTCACGGATGGATCAACAGACGGATCGGATAGGACGGATTGAGCGGATCGGATGATCCGCTGGACAGCCCTAATAGCCATAGTTGTTTTTTCAGATAAATTCAACTCTGCTGCTGCATATAGTATTATCCTCCAGAGTCTTCTCCTCTCTCCTCTGCTCCCCATGTTCCCACAAACACCCAGAAAATAGACCAGACATAATATACTCTGTGAAAACATCCTCAGAAGTCAGAACCCTTTCAAGATTCAACTGCAACAAACCCAGCCAAACAAAAAGAAAAGACAAACTACAATAAGCCCAAATGGAGAAATCTGGTTACGGCCATGACGGCATATACAGATCACTTCGCCCTCCTCTGCTTCTACCCACAGACCCTAACCTCTCAATGGTCTCGTTCCTCTTCAGAAACTCCTCCTCTTACTCCAACAAACCTGCCCTCATCGACGCCGACTCCGGCCAAATTCTCACCTTCTCCCAATTCAAATCCACCGTCGCCAAACTCTCCCACGCCTTTATCAACCAACTGGGTATCAAGAAAAACGACGTTGTCCTCATCTGCGCACCAAATTCAATCCAATACCCCATCTGCTTCATAGCAACCATCGCAATCGGCGCAATTGGCACCACTGTAAACCCTGCGTATACTGTACGAGAGATTTCAAAACAAGTCGAGGATTGTAAACCAAAGGTTATTGTAACCGTCCCAGAATTATGGGACAAGGTTAAAGGGTTTGGCTTGAAATATGTTATGATCGGTAGTGAGGAAAAATCTAAAATGATTGGTAATAGCTCGAATTCGAAGGTTACATGGTTAAATGATTTGGTTAAGAATTCTGGGAACGTGTCGGATTTGTTCCCTGAGGCTGAAATTAAATCGAGCGATACGGTTGCTCTGTTGTACTCTTCGGGCACAACAGGGCTAAGCAAAGGAGTGGTTTTGAGCCATAGGAATTTTATGGCGGCCGCTCTAATGGTTACCTCTGATGCAGAATTCGCGGGGGAGAGGGACAACTTGTTCTTATGTGTGTTGCCGATGTATCATGTTTTCGGACTTGCTGTAATTATTTTTGCGCAGCTCCAGAGAGGCGTTGGGATCGTATCGATGGCGAAGTTCAATTTGGAGATGGTTTTGAGGGCAGTGGAGAAGTACAGAGTGACAGATTTATGGGTTGTGCCTCCAATTGTGCTGGCTCTGGCTAAGAACAGTATAGTGAAGAAGTATGATGTGTCGTCGGTTAGGCAAATTTTGTCCGGTGCAGCGCCTTTGGTAAAGGACTTGATGGTGGAGTGCGCGAAGAATTTCCCTCAAGCCACAATTATACAGGTACTTTTCTTCAGGACGTGAATACTAGAGTAATTGCATTAGGATTAGAGTTTCGACTGAACCATTTTTTGGGTCTCCATTAAACAAGCTAGATTTCAGCCGGCTATGTAGCATGCTTTTCTTTTTACATCCGCAGAAAGGGTCTCCATTAAACAAGCTGGAAATTTCTTCATCGTGTTTCAATCCGTTTAGTTTGTAGAGTACACCGAGTAAATTATTCCGTAAAAAAATAAATTAATCTAATATCATTTGTTTTTTGGTCAATCTACGTCAGTTCTATCAAAATGAATGATCAGTATATTATAAAAGATGTACTAAATAACACCGATCGATGAATGGTTTCCTCGTTATTTATCTTCAAATAACACTGAAACTTTAGTAAAAATGAGGTGGTCATATTTCGAACTTGGTACGCTGCTCTGATTGGTTGATATAAATGTCCTTACTACTTCGTCATGTATATTTTTCTGAGTGGTCTGCGATTGTAAACTGTGCTTAACTGTTGATTTCAGGGCTTTGGTATGACAGAAACTTGTGGGATTGTTTCAATTGAGAATCCAAGGGTAGGAAGCCGACATTCTGGTTCAGCAGGATTGCTTGTACCAGGAGTGGAAGGCCAAATAGTTGGTGTAGATACTCTGAAGCCTCTTCCTCCTAAACGGTCGGGGGAAATATGGGTTCGGGGAGCTAACATGATGCAAGGTAATGTATCACTAGGTTTTGCAGTTTGGTAATTGATGTTTGGTTCAATAGAATGCAAAGATCTCTGCTTGTGACCTAGCTTTGTGTTGTAGATAGTATTGCCCCAAGTGTAGGGCTGTGTCGGTACGTTGTAGCACGATACACGGAAGTCTGGGGTCGATTGCCATAGGGAAGGAACTTGGAATTATTGAGAGGCTTACTTTACGGTAGGGTTTGGCGTTAGGTGTACGGCCAACATTTTTTATTTTTATTGTGGAATTCTCTCTCTACCTCAAATTCGGGTGAAAATGTAGTTTGAACACTAAATTAAAGGCGGCAAGGTATAGACGTTCATATCAACCATGACTCGTGATATGTAATGGCTCTCAACTATAACTCAAGTGAGAGGCAAAGTCTATTGCTCTCACTGGGAAGATTCGACTTTAAGGATTGATTTTTCACAAGATATAAGGCTTCGTAATGGATAAAAACTCGTTTAGTCATTTTATTGAATGCCTAGAGTACCATTGTTCAAAGCATTGTGTGTGCCAAATGATTTGTCTACACCCAATTACGGAAGTTAACATCCCTAAGTTTAGACCGAAAATAGGAGCGTTTTATCCATTCATAGACCCATAAATGAGCATATAAACATGGAAGCCATTAAAACACTAAAGCCATGGGGTGATATTCACCCCATGACCAAGCCTAAGCTACTACTCACTCATACTTGAAGTAAACGTACAAAGAAATGAAAAGGAAATACAAAACATGGAATAAATGGAAATAAACTTGAGATTTATATAGATAAAGGAGAGACTTACAACATTAATGAAGGTCAAAGCCTTAGTTATTAGAGATTTAAGCCTAAAATCTAGAGAGAAGGTAGAGAAATGTAGAGAGAAGGGAGATGGAAGTAGAGAGAGAGAGAGAGAGAGAGAGAAACAACAATGATATATGTACAACATTTTTTACAACACCTCTCACATGAGGGTGGGGCTCGCATGTGGAGCCTATATGTGGGTCCCACCCTCATGTGAGAGGTGTTGTAAAGATGTTGTAATCCTATCATTTTTCAAAGAGAAAATAGGAAATATCCCCAAAATTTTATGTTGGGTGGCTTTTACAGCCCCTAATATCGTGTTATAAAAGTCTAAAATGCCCCTGGACTTAAGTTGTCTCTAGGGATAGCCATCTCGGCTGACCCTTCCCGATCCAACCTGTCCCCTCCCCGAATGGGTCGGGGATTCAGGGATTTTTTCGGAGATCGGGTAGGGTATGGGGATTTTCTTTTAAAAAAATTCAGGGATCGGGTAGGGGATGGTATAGTTAGTTCCCTCCCCGATCCCCGCCCCTCCCCATTCCCCTCCCCGCCCCGCCCCGCCCCGCATCCCCGTTTACATATATAGGTATATTATATTATAAGTTGATAAGTTTTTTTTTTCACCGGATAAGTTTATAACTTATAACTTGTTGGTTGGTTGTATAAGGAAGATTTTCTCCTTTAATAGCTTCTGTTTTATGTGGCACCTTGAGTGAAATTTTAATCTACCCAAAAACCAAAAACAAAAAAGGAACAAGAACAAGAACAGCGGTAGCACTTTTGAGTGACTTGGTACGTTTTAATTATCTTTGGGAACCACTTTTGTCATTAGCTTTGAATTTTAATACAACTTCTTTTGTATTCACTTTAATAGTTTGAGTGAACTTTTGGATCCCCGATTTCCCGTGGGAATCCCCGTTCCCCGCATTGGGGCGGGGATGGAGGTTAAAAGAAAATCTCCAATGGAGATTGGGGAGGGCAAGTGGATTGATATGAGTTTGGGGATTGGGGATTTGGGGATGGAGGTAGTGGTATCCACCCCATGTCCATCCCTAGTTGTCCCAGGCACAAAAATTGCAGAAAAATGCAGGGGATTCCTCTCTTCTCTTTCTACATCTTCAGCCGCTAGGGTTCTGGCCTGGGGGGGAGGCGCCGCCTCCCTTTCCTCCTCCCCCCGGGCTATCTCTTCCCCCTCCCCTCTCCCTTGCCCTCTGTTTCCTCCTCTTCCCCCTCCTCTACCCCGTTCTCCTGGGTGCTCACGATCTCCGCCGGTTTTCTCACTTGGAGTTTTCGGTATTGCCAAACGGCGTGGATTTCGTGGCTTCTCTTGGTGATGCGGCTGTTCTGCTTCCCCTCCGTTTCCATTCCTGGGTGGTCTCAGTTCTGCCTAACGGCGTGGGGTGGTTGCCCGTGGGGTGGGGGTTTCAGGGTCTGATGGTTAGGCTTTGGGTTTTTTGTCGAGCGCCAAAGGGTCCTATTTTTTTACTGGGCATCGGTTGGCCTTGGGTGGTGTCATCGGCAAGGAGTTTGCCGGCAGGGGGTTCTGATTTTTGCTGGGCATAATGGTGTTAAAGGCGTTGGTGCAGCAGAGATGAAGTAGTGATTGCAACGGCAGTAATGTGTCTGTGGCAGCAAAGGTGGATCAATGACAGCGTGGTGAGGCGTGGTGTCGGTGACTCTTCTTTTTGGCGTCATGGAGCTTCTGGGATCTCTGGGGGTTGTTTTCGTGCCGTTCTCTTGGGCAGCAACAGGGGCTTGTTCCCCGGGCTCCGGCGGTGACTGCGTCTCCTTCTGGTGACCGTGGAACGCTCTGGTTCTGCTATGAGGTTGCGGGCGGTGGCTGCATTTTTCTGGTGGTGCAGACGTGCCGTTCTCTGGGACAGCAACAGGGGCATGTTCCCCGGGTTCCGGCGACGGCATGGCTGCGTCTTGTCTTTTCACTACGGCATCGGGTTTGGCAGCAATGGCGATGAGGATCATTTTGAGGGAAGCTACGGTGTTTTGCTGGAGGTGTGTGAGCGGTGTTTCGGATAGGTGGCTGGAAAAGTGGAGGTTGAGATTGAGGTTTGCGGCGGCAATGATGGCAGAGCATGTGGATTGAGCGGTGGCGCGTGATTCGGAAGTTGAAGGGGCGAAGCAAAAGAAACGAAGAAGACGCACTGTTTTTTCGGGAAGTGGGCTGGAAGGTTTTGTGGGGCTCTAGGTGCATGCTTGTGGGATCCAAAGGATTTTGGTGTGTTGGCTTTCGTCGGAAAGTGGGGTTCGTAGGTTAGGAAATTGCCTTTATTTCTTTCAGCTTTTTATTAGGTGTGGTGGAGAAGCATATTGTAGGATATTTGTAAGATCTGAGTTTTTTAGACTCTTTGGAGTGTTTGGCTTTGGCCTTTAGGTGGGTACCCTCGATTGGTTTCTTGCCAATCGTTGGTTTAGGTCTCGGATTGAACAATTTTTGTTATTTCCTTGTTCCTATTAGTCTTGTATCTATTTCAAGATTAATGAAACTTTTTTGCCTTGCGAAAAAAATTAATACAACCTTTAATACCAGTATCCAATCTCTCTGCTCCTTCAATACCGTTAGTAGTAGATGTATTGCTATCGGTATTGGCTGGGCAGAAATCTGTTCCTTCTCCATTTGAGTTTCGTTTGGCCTTTGGTCTTCCCAAGCCTTGTCCGGAGCTTTGTTTCTTGGCATTCGGGATACGGTGACAGAGTGCCATGTGGCCATGGATGCTCAGGCACCCCTTGGTCTAACCATGGCGTCAAAACATTTTTTATTCTCTTTTTTAATCAAAACTATCAAAAACCCAATTACACGCAAAATCAATCAATTAAAGCTATAATATTCCTGCGCGTGTGACGAAAATGAGGGAGATAAGCCTCGTTATTTACATTATTGAGGACTCATTAATCTATATCATTCCAATAAATTTATAAAACAAAGATTGAAATTTGCTAAATATTACTCCCTCCGTCCCTTTTTAATAGTCCAATATTACATATTGGACTGTCCCTTAATAAGTGTATGTTTTGAAAGGTTAGTGGATAAAAGTTTGTACAATTATTGTTTTGCTCTTTTCAAAAGTTAATGGATAAACGTGGAGGATAATTTTAGAAAGTGGATGTAAAAATTGATATGAAAGGTATAAAGTGGCGGAAAAAGTTGATGTGAAATGGTTAACCTCAAGTTATACCCTTAGCCTAACTACGTGGCTCAAATGGTTAATCTCGAGTTATACAATAGCTGCTCGATTTGTTAGATATATTACTTGTATTAATTTTTCATTACCCACCTGGGATAATCACAATGAGGGTTCTGTCATGCAAACAATTAGACAAAACAACAACAGTTGTCTTTTCTTTATACTTTTTTTTTCCTCGTACAACTGATGGTACTGAGGAAATGCACCTTGTCAAGAAGAAACAATTATCACACTATAGTTCTTCCAATTTCCTGTTACTGGTGTTTTTCTACAATTCAATGCATTTGCTTGCTTTTATGTTCAAAAAAAGTAAATTTTTAAACCGCAATTTTTCAGGTTATTTGAACAATTCAGAGGCCACCAGATTTACTATAGATAAGGAAGGTTGGGTTCATACAGGAGATCTTGGGTATTTTGATGAGGAAGGACAATTATTTATCGTTGACCGACTTAAAGAGCTCATCAAGTACAAAGGCTTTCAGGTAACTTGTTTACCTACAACTTCTGCATCATTCCGATAATTCCTTTTGTACCGAACGTGGTGCAACGACAACATACCGACGCTGTCGGTGCGTGGTCGGTGCACCACAGTCGGTGCGTGTAGAATCAGATAAAATTTATTTACCTCTGCATCTCAAGTACTAGCACACCCCTGACCCCACATGCACTGCTTGATTATGCTTTTATTAATTTACTACCTTTTGTTCTTCATAAGCCATTTTGTTTTTATCAGATGAAAAAGGAACGTTGCAATTGGTGGGAAATGTTTTTCTGAGTATTCTGATGATTCGTAATTGATATTTTGGCTGGCACCTCGTAAAATTACATAATCATGTTGTTACCCTCTCGCGAATCCTCTTACAGTTCATCATGTTTTTTCGTGTTCATTTTTACGATTCCTAGATTGCACCAGCTGAGCTCGAAGGGTTGCTTGTTTCTCACCATGAAATACTGGATGCTGGTGTTTTTGGGTAAGTTAACATGCAAAATTTCTACAACTTTAAATCTCTCAACTCATGAAAATTAACTGTAACCTTTTAACTTGGCACTTCTTCTTTTTCAAAAAAATATAAAATTATCCGGTACTTCTTCCTTTTAGGTTACCCGATGCTGAAGCTGGTGAGATCCCGGTTGCGAATGTTGTCCGCTCTCCTACCAGTTCTCTTACAGAAAAAGATGTACAGAAATTCATTGCAGATCAGGTAGGATTACCGCATTAAATTATCAATATTTCATCACATGCCCAAATCAAGTGGTCACTAGATAGAACTTAATTGGTAATTCGGGAAAACCTTGCAATTAGGTGATCCTTCCTGAATTAATCAAAAGAATGAAATGTTGGAACATGTATGAGGTTAAAGCCCACCATCCCTATGAAAGAAAAATAAGTGGCAGGCTTCTTTTAGTGGCTATAAGTTCCAAACAATGTGTGTCCGGTCTTTGTGCTAATCTGGGCTCCTCTTGCTTCCCTCTCTTGGTTTGAGCCTTTGGTGTGCGGGTTGGTTGTCCTGCACGCATGCAGACCTCTCAACTCTCAAGCTCAGGCCCTGTTCCGCTAAAAAAAAAAACAGTTTTATTTTAACACAAAAACTATCTCATTCCACTAACAAAAAATCACTTAGTTTTTTTGCAAAACTAAAAACCAAAAAAGCGAAAAAACTAGTTAGTGAAACAAGTTAGTTTTTTTACAAACCAAAAAACTAGTTAGTGGAACAAGTTAATTTTTTTGCAAAACTAAAACATTCAAAAACACCAAAAAACCAAAAAACAAAAAAATAAAGTTAGTGAAACACCCCCTAAGTTTACTAACATGTGAAGCTGATCACTGATATGATGATACTAGACATCATAAATCTCTATGGGAAAAGTTGACTGTTGTACTTATTGTAAAACCGTAGGTGTTGCCTAGACGTTTACTCTTCAATTATATAGCATCTCCAACTAATAAAGTCAAAACCAGAGTATCAAATGCTTAAATGTCACATAGCATCTCCTCTATCATGTCAAATTTGACAAATGATGTCAGATTTTTTCTTTGATTAAGTTATTGAGTAAGTAGACCCTCAATCTTGGCCAAAACATTTTAACTACCATATAGCAAAAGTATATATATCACATGACTAATCTTTTTCTTTCAATACGTTATTGAGTGAGACCCTCAATCTTGTCCAAAACTTGGTAAATTTCAAAAAAATAAAAAAAAAGATAAATAAAGTTTAAATTCTTGAGAGACCCCCTGATCTATGTTTTAAAATCGTCCAGACAGACCCCGTAATCTATAACCTTCATACACGGTAACCCCTTCGTTACGTTACCTTTTTAGTAGGTGAGGTGGGAGATTTGCGAATTTTTTAGACAAAAATGCCATTCTACAACCATCTCGCCCTTTCCCTTTCCCTTTCCCTTTCCCTTTCTCTGAAAAGATTTTCCAAGTCCAAAACACAATCTTGCCGCTCAAAAAATATTTATTTTAACAAAATTGAAAAAGGAAAGTTTTGAAAAAAAAAATATTTCGAAAATTTTTCAATTTTTAATTTTTCAAATTTTCAATTTTTGAAAAATTTCAAACTTTCAAATTTCAAATTTTCAATTGAAAATGGAAAGTTCAAAAAACAACATTTTTCAATTTCTTAATAATTTTTTTCATAATTTTATTTTATCAAAAAACTATTATGAAAATTAATTTTTTTTTGAAAAACTACTTTCAAAACGTTTCTTTTGGAAAATATTTTGTTATAATTTTAAAAAATTTGTCCTTTTTTTTTTTTTAACAATGCTTTCCTTTTTAAAAATGCAATATAAAAAAATAACATTTTTTCATATTAAAAAAAAGCTGGTTGTGGGAGAAAAATGCTTCTTAAAAACTGTTTTTTAAGAAAGTTTTTTTGTCAACTTTCATTTTCAAAATGATTTTTTTTAAAACACCGTTTTTCCATTTCTCTAAAACGTGTTTTCAAAATATGTTTTTCAAAAATTACTTTTTAAGGGATATTATTGTCATTTCCGTCATTCCGTTAACAAAGTAAGGGGGGTTTTGCATTTCGCATAGATGAGGGGGTCTGTTTGGACGCTTTTAAACGTTAGGGGGTCTCCGTGAAAAAGAGGTATGGATGAGGGAGTCTCCATGAAATTTAACCATAAAGAAATTATAAGTTTGACACAACAGTGGGAATGTGCATTTGAAGATGTCAAATATTTATATGCCAAATTGCCACATAAGCCTTCCAACAATCGACATTCCCAACTTTTAATTTAGGGGGTGTTCCACTTGGCTTTTGACTTTTTCGCTTATTAGGCTTTATGAGACATATTATTTTCCTCACATACATCAACTAAAAAAAGTCAAAAATTCAAAAAGCCAAAAAACATGGAATGGGATTTCAAGTTCTCATCATTAATTCTTAGTGTATGATAACAAAGAGCGTTGAGAGTTCAAGGTTTGATTATTTCAATCTCTATGTTGGGAACTGTAATTCACCATTTACCTTTCCCAGCTAATCATTTTTAAAATGCATTTTCATCTTCTTTTTCTTCAGGTTGCACATTTTAAAAGACTGCATCAGGTAACATTTGTGGAAAGTATTCCAAGATCACCTTCAGGGAAGATTCTTAGAAGAGAGCTCAGGGACAAAGTTCGGTCCAAGATATGAAATCCTCCAATCATGTCTAAAATAAGCAGTCTTGGGAAAATTCGAGGATTGTATACTATTGTCGCCTTTTGATTCACGTAGGGTCTTTAAAATTCTAATTTCACCTATTTTGTTCAGGATTAGATATATAGATTCATCGTTCTCCAGTCAACTTTTGTTGAACTTTGTAAACAATATTTTGAGGTATATGTCATCGAAACTTACCTCATTTCTAGTTTATGATCAAGTGTGTTTAGTTAAAAAGCATCCTCTGTAACTAATCATTTTCCCCATAAATATGACGAAAGACAACACCGCATAACATATATATAAGATCTGCATCTTTGAAAAAACCTATGGTATGGACTATGGATATTAATTTTTCATCCACAAAAAATGGAGAAATGTCAAAAACCCTCATACGATCAATACATTTATATGAGTAGAAACATGAGTCACATGACCAACTTGTAACTTAGCCTGAGGGGAAAAGAAAAAAAAAAGATGTTACCAAAAATTCAAAAAAAAAATTTAGTACTAGGGATAGATTAAAAACGGGTAAACCAAGTCAGATTACAGAGTTAAAACAGAATAAAACAAGAAACAAACCAGGACATTAGTCCTTGGACCTAGCGGTACCCATTCCATCCTCGAGAATGAATGGCAGACAGACTGAGGGTCCATAGAGACAACAAGTTCTTTCATCCTGCTCAGCACCCATATGCCCTAGATGATCAGCACATTGGTTAGCCTGGCGGTAGATATAAGAGATGGACGAATTTGTACGAGCTAGAAATCATTGATCAGTGAGAGAAGGGGGTGCTCTACATTCGGTTATTCCTTTATCAATTGAAAAGCAACGGCTGAGTCACACTCAATAGCAATATTGGAGTAGCCTTTCTCCAACACTATGGTTAGACCACGGTACATGCCCCAGATTTCAGTTTTCAAACTTGAGATGCATGCCAGTTTGCCATAGAAACCACATAACCATTAGCCTTGATGATCCTTGAACAGTCCTCCAAATCTAGCTTTGTTGTTGCTTTCATAAAGACATCCATCAGTGTTAAAGTTTGACACCAGCTGTGCGTTGAGGAAACTAAAGATTAGAATGGAGTTGGAACAGCCAATGGATAGGGTATATTTGTTGGCAAAAGCTTCTGAAATTTCAGTAGCATAAATCATGAAATTTCAGTAGCATAAATCATGATGTTTCTTATGCTGAGATTAGGATCAATATCAATGTTATCAAAGCTTTTTTTATTATGATCCTTCCATATTTGCCATAGCGATACAGCAAGTAAGATACTCCAAGAAATATTTAGATTATTGCCAATTATCCCTTTCCTTTTTAGATTGAAAGTGATCCAATCTTGGATGGGACTATCAAATCTATCTCTTCTCCCGTGGCTATGAGGCATAAGAAGCCACAAAGCTTTGGCTTTTTCACAATGCCACAAGAGATGAGAAATATCTTCATTCCAACAATTGCATCTAGGGCAAAAGTTTTCTAAGATAATCTTTCTATGGGCCCTTAACATGTTGGTGGGGAGACACTTGTGAAAGATAAGCCACAGAAAACCAATGATTTTTTGGGGAAGCTTCAGCTTCCACAACCATTTCCAACCATACACATCAATAGAATCAAGTTTAATAAGATCATACCATTAGAGGAATGATCCCAATAAGCGCAATCTTTCGAATTGCTATTGTGACAGCCCAGGACCCACCTGGATGCAACAGAGTTCTATGATATAAGAGAATAGATCATGCCCTAACTTGCACAAGACCTTTTAAAGTCGTGCAGGAGTCAAAGCTCATTGGTTTTTCACAGTTAAACGTGCTCACCCTGGAGCAATCTAGTGATGCGTGACCTGCTGGGAAGTCCTTGGAGCTTGGGTGGCCAAAGCGGACAATATTATGCAAGGCGGGGGTGGGTCGTTACAGTTGGTATCAAAGCACAACCCCAGACTACGGGATAGGAGCCACCTCTAGAATCTGCAGGAGCAAAGTGTTATGTAGAACTAAGTGCTATACCTGTCGGGGGAAGGTCGTTGGGCCAATATGCAACGAGGACGTTGCATCACAAGGTGTGGAGAATGTGACAGCCTAGGACCCACCTGGATGCAACGGGGTTCTATAATATAAGAGAATTGATCATGTCCTAATTTGCATAAGGCCTTTTAAAGTCATGCAGTCGACAAAGCTCATTGGTACTTCATAGTTAAGCATGCTCACCCTGGAGCAGTCTAGGGATGGGTGACCTACTGGGAAGTCCTTGGAGCTTGGGTGACCAAAGAGGACAATATTGTGCAAGGCGGGGGCGGGTCGTTACAGCTATGCCTCAAGAGATGCATTAAATATTTCACTAGAAGTATGATCAGATATAATGTGGGAGATACTACTAAGGTCCCAGATGCCTTGAGGATCAATGAGCTGACTAACTTTGATGTCATCATTAATGTGAGTGCCAGGATATATATCAATAAGAGGTTTATTCCCACACCACCAATCAGTCCATAGGCTGACAGACTGATCATCACCTATGGTCCATTTAATACCTTTATCAATATGGGGTCTGGTGTGAAGAATGCGTTTCCAAGTGTGGGACATGGCAGTGTTAATGGGACAATTAGAGAAGTTATGATTTCAGAGGTATTTGCTTCTCAGGACAGAGGTCCATAAACTGAGGTTTTCAGTATGCATGTTCCATGTAAGCTTGGATAAAAAGGCAGTGTTTTGAAAATTCAACTCTTTTGCGAGCATATATTGTACGCAAAATGTCATCATCCATAAATCTTCTCCTCTCTAGTAAGCCATCCCATGTGCGCACAAACACCGACACATACTTATATGTAGAGTCTCTTTCAAGATAGACTCATCTAGAGTCATCTACATATGGAGTAGCTTATTTGTATCTTGCATGTGTTAATACTTCTTCAGAGAAAACTTCTTTAGAACACTTTCAAAACCCAGAATTCTAATAAGGCTAATGGAGAACTCTGGTAATGACCAAGATGACATAGACCACTTCGCTCTTCTTGGCTTCTGCCCACAGACCCAAACCTTTCAATAGAGCTTATTTTTACAAATGATCCCCAATGAATTAGCAAGATGTCAATTTGGTCCCCAAGATACAAATCGCGTCTATTGTATCCCTAACATTTACAATGTGTATTAATGGTCCCAAACTTTAACTCGGTTTGTGTTCCCCATCAAGTGTATGTGTATATCTGGAACTTCATCTCTAAACAGCCCACCTCATAGAACTTCACTTGCAAATGGAAAATAGATAACAATGAGAGATTTGATGGCTGGAAATCAACTCTCTCTCTCTCTCTCTCTCTCTCTCTCTCTCTCTCTCTCTCTCTCTCTCTCTCTCTGTTGTCGAAACCAAACTCGTCCATAGGGTGCTTAATTTTTAGAAGAAAAGTGGCATTTATTAATCATACCAACTATTAGGAGTTACATTAACAAAATTCTAAAACCCAGATTCCTGAACTAATACAAGTTACTCCAATGCAAGTTTCTATTGGCACGTCGAAATACCGGACGCGGTAAGCAGACCAGACTAACCACAACGACCCAGATCTCATCGCAGTCCCACCACCAGAAACTGGTACAAACTAGTCCGGAACAAACACAAACTACACACCTAAAACAAAAAAAAGATCAACAAAGAGCAACTAATCATAAACCCAGTCAGACAGAGCCACCCGGAGCGCCCATCATTGACTCGAGCCAAGTCAGCCCGAGTTGCATTGAGTTGAAGACAAGTTGCTTATTGCCCACCACCATCACCCACCTTATCCAGGGAAACCAGACAGATTCAAAGACCAACCAAGAAACGCCCATAGGGTGCTTAATTTTTAGAAGAAAAGTGACATTTATTAATCATAACAACAGTTCGAGCGCTCAATAGATGCGCTTGAGCGCTCAAAGCCCTCTCACTCACTCATGCTTCTGATGTTCCTAATGATTCTGATTTGATGAAAACATGACTCAACCACCATTGTTTACTCAAAAATAGCATTTGAATCACTAAACAAAATGGCATAATCACATAATCATGGACTTAAAACTAATTCATGGACCAAAATGAGGCAAACAGTAGAGAAGGAATGAAGGCTCAATGCTTTGAAGCTTTGTAGAACACTCAAAATGCCAAAAACAAGCCGAAATAAGAGAATGATTTGATTGGACCAGAAGACAGTTTGAGCGCTCAAAGGGATGCATTGAGCGCTCAAGCCATCTCCTGGATTTGAGTGTTTCTGCAGCATGCTGCCCTCATCTGGACCACAAACTAGTTCAACATGATATATGATGATGCATAATGTATTGAAATTTCACCAACATGAATAAAATAAACTTGAGGTGTCAACATGAGTGGAAAGTAAGCATTGGACCACACATAAGCATGATTAGAGTGAGGGGGAGAAGAGATCAGGTTGGCCTAGCCAAACATCAACACACACACACCTCGTGAACAGGTTGGCTTAGCCAAACATCAACACACACACACACTAGAGAACAGATCAGGTTGGCTTAGCCAAACATCAACACACACACACACCACATGAACTGAAAATAGAATGCAGACCTGAAATAAACAAGATTCAAATGCTAAACTGAACAAGGTTTGAGCGCTCATTGTGTCATAGACTAAGCGCTCAAACCCCATTCAAGGGTTATGAGCTTCTGTGATTTCTGGCCATTATTTGGTGCTTTGTGAGCTTAGACAATTTGATCATTGTTCAAAAGAGTGAGATACACTTATTCATCCCACAAACAAAGCTTATTCATTACTTGATGATGTTAACACATCATTTCCACGGCTTTTGGCTTCATTGATCAATGATCAAGAGTGAAGTAAACTGATTTGAGAGTATTTAAACCAACCAAAAGCCATCAAATAATGATATCAACATGAGAAAGCATCAGAAACCACAAAAACAACAAAATGGCCGAAACAGTTTGAGAGCTCGAACTGTAGTATGAGCGCTCGAGCTCACAGTTTGAGCGCTCGAACCATTTCGAGCTGAGATTTTTGAAATTAGATTTTCTTGATATCTAAGACCTTGTGAGCTCATAGAAGGTATGTGGAACCTCCATGAACTCACTGGTCTCCCTCAGGATGACCAAAACGTGATTTTTCACATGATTTTCTACCTTTTCGGCTATGATCAAGGCTTGAACTTGGGGTTTTGATGGATGATTGAGTAATGGCTTGGTTATAGGCTATAGATGAAGTATTTTGGACAAAGGAGTGTGAGTGTAGGGCTGATTGGATGATTGATTGAGTGGATGGGGGTGTATTTGGGCTTAAAATGGTGATTTTTGAGTATTTGAGTTCTTAAAGTGAGATGATCAATGAAGAACAAGGACTGATTGAAGTGGGTTTATGGATTTGAGGGAGGTTTGAGGGCAGTAGGCTTGGTGAGAGATGATTTCTTCAAAGACCCATGGAGTTTAGACCTTTTAAAGAAGGTTTTTGGGTGTTTTGGAGATCGAAGATGATGGAAATGGATGAGAGAGGCTAAAACGTGATTGAAGGATGAGAGAGAGTGGCTTTGGTCTGATGAAGGGTGTGAGAGTGTAAGAGATCAACCAAGGGTCTTTAAACAATGGGTGGAGGGTGGTTTATATAGAGAGAAATGGGGGGAATTTGCAATTTGCAATTCAAGTTGGAGAGGGAATGTTATTAGAGGGATTTTGGCGTGAAAACGAAGCTGTAGAAACCAGGGGGAGCCCATAGTTTAGGTGGAAAACCAGCTGAAAAATGCTTTGAAAATTTCTGGTTCGCGGATGGTTTGAGCGCTCAAAAGGGGCTTTGAGCGCTCAAAGGTCTGCACAACAGACCAAACTTCAAAGGGCTGCTTCGGGTGCTACCAAACTCCGTTTCGTGCGTGGTTTGAAGCGTTGGAAAGCTTGTCGAGTGTACTTTCTAACCCAAGTGGTTTGAACCCAAGATAATTTGTACATCCAAGTGTGTGACCATTTTACCCTCAGAAGGTCGGGAAAACAAGTAATTTTGGTAAAACAGGCACATCTCCCTCATTTCAAAACGGATTGAGACGTATTATATATCAATAAAGAGGGTTTTGAATGTACTAGAAGATGGTGTAGGCTTGGGTTTATTTTGAAGAGCATTTTGGATGGTTTGAAGGGTATTTTGGTCATTTTGGTTGGTTTAAGGTTGTTCTAGGAGGGTTTAGAATGGTTTAGGGTGGTTTGGTGAGTTCGAGCCTTGTTCTTAGCCTCAAGGTATGCACGATTGGTCTATTTCATCATCGGGAATGCTTGATAAGTTTCTCGGGTCAAAATTGGGGTGTTTACAGCGGGTTACCTCTCCAGATAAGAGTACTCGAGGTGGAGGAGAGATGGAGCCACGGAAAGTGTCCTGGTGATTGGGCACGAGTGTCCCAGAATTGGCGGACGCGGATTATTGTATCCGAGGATGTGATGCAGGCGCTTAGGCACGGAGAAGGACAGATATAAATGGAATCTGTTACGGGTACTCTGTTCAGGGGGTGCGGGCACTCCGGTTAGGGGGTGCAGATATCGATGGAGGTCGATATGAGCCAGGAAGATCTAGCATAACACGAAGATGTTCCAGAGTTTGCGTATCCCGATTTGGGGGTGTAATGATGCTCGAGAGGGAATGCGGTGTGTCGATAGAGACAGGTGTCGGCCTCTTCCCAGGCGGTGTGTGAGACCATCTGGTGGAATGAGCCTCTGGTGTGAGCAGAGGGATGCTGAGTTAGTTCTCGAGACGGATGAATGCTAGAGTGGCGGATCGCGGCTGGATGATGCTGCATGTTCGATGATTACTCCACATGGGTGAAGGGGGTGATTGTTGAAATTCACCCAAGTAGGTGGAGTGCGCGAAGCACTAGATTACAACCTTGAGGTGTCGGCTGTACGCATGCTCATGGATGGGGTAGTTGTGTTCCCCTTGTGAGGTCAAGCATTACGTTTTAGTATCTCCCTCACCTGTTTCACGCGTAAGCCATTTAATGGTTGAGCTACTTGTTGATTTATCTGCCTATATATGTTTGTATTGAGAGCAGAGAGTGTGTGGTGTAGCAATGTAGAGTGGAGAGGGTGAGGTCGAGTGAGTGGGAGCCGGTTTGGCTCCCCGGAGGTTTTTCATTTGTATATGTGTGTATATATATATACGACGGAGTTTTTGCCTCGAATTCATTGTGTGCTGTGTATGTGAGTGACCCCTGGGCACAACAACATCAAAGTAAACACACAAAAGGGTTCGGTAGGATAAACCTACCTTAACTCCTGCAGATTTAGCTAAATTGGAGTAGTTTGAGTGGGACACGAAAGCGTCGAGCAGTGGTGGAGTTTCTCCTTTCTGTGCAACTTCTTCTCTAGTTCCCTAGCTTGTTCCCTCACTGTTTCTTAATTTCTCTATCTCTCTCTCTTTGTATTGTTTGTACGGTGAAAAGAAAGACGAGGGAAATGAATTATTATAGGAGAAAATGGAGACAAAGGAGTAAATAATGGGATGGGTGGTGGTTGGGTATTTCAGTTCATTTGATGTAATTTGCATATTTACGAATTTCGTTTGTGTTCAAATGTGCATGCGTCCGAGAGTGTTTACGTACAATAACCGATCATATTCATGTGTCTATATAATTTCTGTATATAGATGTATACACATAATATAAATCCTAAATTATTGTTATATCCAAAACCTTTAATTTCCCTTTAATACCGGACTCCGGACTTGCAGACCCCTATGATCCGAGCATTTTTTTGACTATGCGAACCGTATTTACAGTTTTTGCAAAAAATTGCTTGGATCAAGCCCTTCCCGGTATTTTTTTTTTTTTGAAGGTTTCCCGCATGGATTCTTGAAAACACCTTTTGAACACATTGGACGGTTCGGATTTCCCAAAAACAATTTTTAAAGTGAAACAATTATTATATATATATATTTTTTAATACCGCGTGTTCGAAAATTTGGATTTTCATAAATATACTTAATCGAAAAATAGTTTAGTTTATAGGATCGAAAATTGGGTCATTACAAATGTGATATCTAAGATTCCATCCTCGAAAATCCTTTCTATCCTGTAACCTCTAGCGTTTGGCAACTGGTGTGATTCCACTTAGACTTCCCTTTGTAGATTAAGGTCCGGATCAGAGCAACTAAGTTATCTACCCGGATCTCTGATCCACAACCACACAATGAATTAACAAGACTTCACCGGGTTGTGACTCAAGCAGGCTGCAATGGGTAGTGACTCAAACACGCTGCCCCGGGTTGTGACGCAAGCACAGTTCCACCTTATATCCAAATCGTACATGAGCTAATCACCACCGTACTTTACCTAGGGTCTCGTAATTTCAATATTCAGAATCCCACCAATCATTTATCCTCCGGAACCCACAAAGGTCACCCTCACAACAAGGCCACCATTTACTCATTACCATTTCACATAATTCTTTTTCCATTATTCCTTATACATCGTACCTCCCATGAACTCCTATGCAGTGAATTCCTCACAACTTGTAGCCATCCATCAGCCTGCAGCAAAATCACGGTCTTTAACAATCCAACAAGCACTCAATAATAACGATTCATGAGATAGAAATAACAATTCATCATAACAATTTGAGTACTCTTAATCAAATCACGAATGATTGATTGCAAACCAAGTCAGTCCCTTTCTTCCACTAAGCCTACTATCTTTGATCCAGATCCTAAGTTTACTGATGTTCATTGGTTTAGGCAAGTGGTTGGTTCTCTCCAGTACCTTACCCTTACCAAACCAAAGATTTCCTTTGTTGTGAATCTAGCATGTCAGCACATGCATTTGCCTAAGTACAGTCATTATGTGGCAGTGAAACGTATTTTGAGGTACATAAAGTGTAGTATCCATCAGGGTTTAGTGTTCTCTCCTAGCTCCTTGCAGTTAACTGCCTTTTCTGACGCAAATTGGGCAGGGGATTCTTTAAATAGAAGATCCACCACATGATTTTGCTTATTTTTGGGTTCTAACCTAGTCTCTTGGTGTGCTAAAAAGCAGCATATTGTTGCTCGATCATCAACTGAAGCCGAATATAGGTCTCTTGCTCAAACTGCTACGGATATTACATGGATTAACCATCTTATGACAGAATTGTTTATGCCTCTTACTGTGCCCACTGTTCTCTGGTGTGATAATCTATCAGCCATTGCGTTGGCCTCAAATCCTGTCTACCATGCCCGCACTAAACATGTGGAAATTGATTACCACTTTATCCGAGAGAAGGTTCTTTCTAAAGACATTGTTGTGCAGCATATTGGCTCTACTGATCGATTGGCAGATATCTTTACTAAGTCTCTTGCTGTAGCCAGATTTGTGTTTCAAAAAAACAAACTCAGTGTTCTTGACATACCCCTGAGTTTGCGGGGGAGTATTAGCAAGGGACATTAGCAAACTGTCATTACTGTCATTTGTCATATCTTCAGGGTGTTTAGTGTAATTAGTAATCGTGTAAACAGTTTGTTTGTATTTCTGTTAATCCTCTGATTATAAGAGGGAAATCGTGTATTCAGTTAGGAGTTAAGCAAATAATGAAATCTACATTTTGATTACTGATCTCTCTCTCTCTCTCTCTCTCTCTCTCTCTCTCTCTCTCTCTCTCTCTCTCTCTCTCTCTCTCTCTCTCGATGAGTTTCTTGTTTCTTTACACAAAGTCTAAAAATGACTTTAAACGGATGAGGAGGCTATGTGATGAATCTGATCTAGTCATCACAGGTTACTAAGAATTTCGGTTACAAGGATCTGACGATTGATTTCAAGGATTTCAGATGCCAAAGATAGCTAACACGTTCACCTGTCATTGTACAAGGATCTGATTGTTCCACTTGATCGCCGATCTTCCTATCAAACGACATTCCTACATTTTATAAATTGGCCGAGACTGCATATTAGGCTGGAATTCTTTCATTTCCTACACTTACGGCCCGATTGGATGTCAGATTATTTTTAGGGGCATTATATATGGAGGAGGTATAAGATAGTAGGAGCTAATATATATGGAGGGTGGTCCCACTGTGATGTGACATTTATGGATTAGGGGATTAAGTAGTACTTGGTTGGGATGATTTTGTAAGAAGAGGGATTAAGTTTGGGTGGATGATGTAAAAAGCTGTCCAAAGACTTTTTTGCCCTCGTGTGCATATTCGTATTAGTTATGTGTTTTTTAATTAGATAAATCTAATAATTAATTAATTTATTATTGAAACTCAATAACTAATTAAGCTATAAGATTTAATTGTAATTAATTTTTATATTAATTGTTTTATTATAAAAATTAATTTAGATGTTTACTTTTTTTCATTGAACTGGAGCTCAATTTTGTTTCAAACCGTTGATCTCGTTTAAATGAGTAAAATAAAAGGTCCTGCAAAATTTCAGCTTAATCGGATATCGGTAAATGTTTGATCCAAACAATTTTAAAAACACTAGTTCCTGTAATAGTTTTTGCAAAACTGTTTGGATCAAGAACTTGCGAATATCCGATTGAGCTGAATTTTTGCAGGACCTCCTATTTTACTCATTTAAAAAAGATTAATGGTTTGGAACATCACAGTGGGGCCCGAGACAAAATCGAGTGTTTTTTTATGTGTTTTTTTATGTGTTTTTTTAAGTGTGGGGGGAACCAGCCCCATCAAGTATATAAAAAATGATGACTTTTATTCATGATTCCAGTCACACCATTCTAGAAGATGACATTTTTATTCTGAAAAAGATTTTTTTTCACTTCAATTTCTCATAAAGGCACTTCAAACTATGTCGTCAGGGCCGGTCCAGGCCCAAGGCCCACACTATTTCGACTTGCCATGTTGAAAACTCAAATTATTAGTTTATTGGGTTTTGTTTAATAGAAAATTAGTTTTATGAGTTTCGTCTGTTTCGATAGGGTTTTGCTTTGCTTAGATTAAATATTAACAATCGTTTTAGGTCCCCGAAAGCAAGTGGTAATCGTGCATTATATGTATTTGGAAATTGTGTTTTGACTTTTATGTTATTTAAAACTTTATATTGTTTTAGCTTTCTCGATTGTGGTTGTTGCTGGAAAAATTATTTAAGCGTTGTACTCTTAGGGCACATTTTTTAGACTAGGCCTAGGGTACTCCGAACCCTCGGGCCGGCCCTGTATGTCGCAATAGGTCAGGAGGTCCTGCCAACCCCAATTTGGACCATCCAAAAGTGTTTTGAACGGTTTAGATTTAAAATAAAAAGAATTTCGAGGAAGTGAGAACTCTTATTTTAAAAATCCAAAACATTGATTGCGGAGACGAACGGCCTTGATGGGATTGGCAGGCCTTACCGAACAATGGGTATAGCAAAGCCCCGCGTCCCACCAAGTTTGTCTTTGTTACTTGAGTTTATAGTACTAATTTTAAAAGTCAAAAAAAGGGGAGTGATTTCTACACCCCCCAAATTGATAGCCACACCCCTTTTTTGTCTTTTAGTGAAGTTTTTATGTGTAAAATCTTCACTAAAAGACAAGAAAGGGGTGTGGATATCAATTTGGGGGGTGTGAATATCAATTACCCAAAAAAATTATTGATTATTCTAACGGGCACGTGGGTGCGCTGGGTAAAAAAGTACTCCTAGGCAAAAAAAGAAAACACCAATTGGTAAAACCAATAAAATCAAATAAAGTATTCTAGCAATCAGCGAATCAAGTACTGCTAGCGCTAATAAAAAAACAATTTTGTTATACGTAATGACCAATGCACCGATTTACACACTGATCCAACGTGGAATGCTAGGCCCCAGTGGGCCATTCAAAATTGATAAAAACAAAATTGGGCCCCAAATAGGCGGGAAATTTGGACCCTCTACAGATTTCTCTCTCCATCCTTTCCAAAACTTCCTCTCTACGATTCTCTCTCTGTTTCACTCCGCCCTCCCTGTATCACTCCTGCTTCCAAACCCACCGGTGCTCCCCACTCTCTCTCCTCCCAAACCACCGCCAATGGACGATTGCAGTCCACCACGACGACCAACTGATGATCAGACTCCACCGCCACTACCTACGGACAATGAGATTCCGCCACTGCCACCGACGGAGGATCAGACTCCACCGCCACAACCTACAGACTCCACCACAACCACCGATGATCTCTTCTCTCACAGGTTTCTCTCCCTCACATCCCTCTCCTTATATTTGCATTTGATTTTCAAAATACATGAAAAGAGTAAGAAATTTCGGTTGAAATTTGATGGGTATGTATTTGGTGTATTAGTACTTTATGGAGTATACATTTTGGATTTTTGTAGTTAGTGTGACTGCTTCTGATTTTCTCTTATTGATTCTTTATCATGCTTGTTTAATTTTGGGTTTAATTTAGTAATACAACTAGAACTTGGATGGAGGATAAAGTAGTGTAGCAGGTTGCTCTGGGTTTTCATGAGTAATGGTTGGTGAACAAAAATAACACTCGCAAAATATGTCATACAACCATTATGTCAGGTTTTTTTTTTTTGATTCATTCATCAAAACACTTACATATCTTACATTATATGGTATGGTTTTTTTTTTTTTTTTTTGCAGCATCATTAATATGGAGGTGGTGGTATTGGAACCTCAGATTGGAACAATATTCAATTCGGAGAATGAAGCTCGTGAATGTTACGCTAGTTATGCGAAAGCAAAAGGTTTCGGGTCGATCATAAAAACCTCTAAGAAGCGTGAGGATGGGATAAAGTCTAATGTAACTTACGGTTGTCATCGGAGTGGAAAGCCTAGGAGATAAACTTTGAATCCTGTTAAATCCCTGCCAACAACAAAGGTAGATTGTAAAGCTCATATGAATATTTCTTTGCAAGGGAGTGTAGGATATGTTGATACTTGCAGCTTTGACCTAAATGAATCTCTATTTAATTTGGAAAATTAAGGTACAACTTTAGTGTAAATGAAGTTATTTGATTTTTCCGTTTCCGTGTCGTGTCCTAATGATATTGGTTTATTTTGTACAAAATAACGTGCCTTTTTTTTTTATACCGAATTGCAGTTTTTTGGTGATGGAATGAGCACCCTTTTGCGCATCCATGAGTTCGTGGTGGAATTGCAGTTTTTTGGTGGTGCTCCTAATTTTATAACAACCATGTTATGGAGGATTTCAATTGTATTTTCTTGCTGTGATCTGGATAGTGAGCTTGGAAGGTGCATTTGGAGGATACAAGCTGGGCTATTTTTTTTTCCTGCTTTTGCTCAGAGTTGATTTTTTATTAACTCTTTGTAATTCTGTACTGATCTATGTTTTCTTTGCCTTACCCTTGTTTTGGTCTGGTGGGAGAAGCCTCCTGTGTTGGCTATCCAACCCTCTCCTATTTGGGTTTTGGCATAATTTGTAATTATCCTCCCTCTATCAATATATTTTCTCTTTGCTGATCAAAAAAGATGAAGAAATGTTTAGCATTTTTTGGGTTTTGGTACATAAAAGTTTCTCATAAATTCACCCAGAAAATGCTTCGAACAGGTTAAATCCAGCCGGACCGGGTGAATTTCACCCGTTGGATGTATTTTCTGAGTGAATTTATGAGAAACTTTTCATGTATTGTAGCAGACCTCATTTCTCAAAGCAAAAATCAACCAACAAACACTGGCTCCACTGATAAAGAACAAAAAACTGCGAGCAATGTTAAGTCATGGGAAAATTTTGACAGGGTTCCCTTGCATTTTGGCCTTGCACGGCGTCTCACGTCTCAAACAAATAACAATAGTGACAAACAACAAAAAAATCAACAGTATATATGAGCCTACAACAGGCATTTTTTTTTTCCTATATTACCATTTACAATCCAAAAATACATATAAACCCATGCCACATACACAGCACAAAACCCATAAATATATGAGCTCAAATAGGAAAACCCATACGAACCCACACTATCTGGAATTTGCCAAATCCTAACACAAATTCAAGAAATACATAAGCAACAAACAGAGAACTCAAAAGCGGTTGATTGAATCTCATCTTTTTATTAATAAAAGAAACCCAACAATATTAATTCAGATGTTCTAATTCCTATCTCCATTATCTCAATGTAAAATCTTAAAGTTTGGGCAAACAAAATGCATGACCTTCAGGCCACTGAGGCGTCAGAGCAGAGAAAAACAGAACGCCTCCACGATGTCTCGATGAATTGCAGCCATTTAATCCAATTGAAGGGTTCTGAACATTTGGTTTCGAACCAACATCGAAGGGTTTTTTGGAAATCGAAGGGTTTCAGAGCGAGATTAAATGGTTTCGAACCAAAATCGAAGGGTTTCAAAGGGTTTTTTGAAAGTCGGGGAAAAAAAACCTATTTTAAAATCAAATGCAGATGTACGTATAGGGGAGTGTGAGAGAGAAACCTGTGAGAGAGAAGAGACCAATGCATGGTGGAATCCGATGATGGTGGTGGCGGAGTCTGATGGTGCGTCGGTGGTGGTCTAGGAGGAGAGATGGGCGGGGGAGAGTGTATCGGGGGAGCGTAGAGAGAAATTAGGTCAAGAGAGAGGAGATAAGGTGGTGGCACGTGGGTGGTGGCGACGGCGGGGGTTTGGGAAGGATGGAGAGTGATTCTCAGATCTATTTCAGAAGAGAGGAGAGAGATATACCCTACCCATTTGATTCAAATTTCTCGAAAATTTTGAATTTTACAGTGGGGCCTTCTATTCCACGTAGATAAGTGTGGGGATCGGTGTAGGAGTCATTACGTATACCAAACGAAAAATGATACACGTACAACAGAGTTTTCCAACAGAGTTCTCCAACATGCCAAAACGACGTCGTTTTGGCATGCTGGACTAAAAAAAAAAAACTCAAAATCAGATCTGGCTTCTCCCCCTCCCCATTTCCGACCAAGACCTCCCATTCCACCAGCACCACCGCCGGCGACCCAGCTCCTCTGCCCTCCCTTTCCACCTCCGGCGACCGCTGCCGCCTCCATCGCCGCCGCCAAGAACACCTTGAACCAAAAAGAACACCCCGCCAAGAACACCCCGCCTCCATCGCATACATCTAGAGCTTTTTGGAAATGTTGGTAGTTGTGAATTTGTGAGGCACGTGAATGGTGAAGATTGATGAAATGAAGCTTTGGTTTTCCCTTTTCCAAAAGAAATGTATGAAGGTTTTCGGGGAGGCTTTTAAAATTAGGGCTTTGTACAATTGTACCATATTTGTACCAGTGATCTGCGATTGGATTTTGATGGAAAATCATTTGTGAATGAAGGCAGATAGTAAAACGTTGCCCTGTTTTCATGTCCGAAACTCTAATTTGGCTTGACGAAACACTTTATGGTATTTGAAAGTGTGGAGTTTGAAGTATGTCAGCATAGTGAACACCCTGAACCAAAAAGAACACCCCGCCTCCATCGCATACATCTAGAGCTTTTTGGTTCAGGGTGTTCTTGGAGGCGGCGATGGAGGCGGCGGCGGTCGCCGGAGGTGGAGAGGGAGGGCGGAGGAGCTGGGTCGCCGGCGGTGGTGGTGGTGGAATGGGAGGTTTTGGTCGGAAATGGGGGAGGGGGAGAAGCCAGATCTGATTTTGAGGTTTTTTTTTTTTTTTTTTAAGTCCAGCATGCCAAAACGACGTCGTTTTGGCATGTTGGAGAACTTTGTTGGAAAACTCTGCTCTACATGTATCATTTTTCATAGCAAAATTGTAAAAAAAAGTACTCCCAGGCAAAAACTAGTTTTTCCTTCTGACCCGGCCGACCATGATTACACTTCTTGGCACGGGTATATTTTTTTTAAGAATTACTCCCTCGGTCCTAATTTAAAATAAATCTAATCGACTTATGTTATGATTTAAAAAATATGTCAAAACGCATGAAAAAAATATACAAATAGTTATGAATGTATTGACAAGTGTAAAATGTACTAGGGGTGGAAAAAAACCGACAGGATCCAAATCAACCGAAAAACAGAAAATTCAGTCCGGTGTTCGGTCAGTCCAGTCTGGGAAAAAAACCGAACCGAAAAATCGAAATACATCTCGGTTCGGTTTCGTTTTTCGGAATTTTTGTCAGACCGAACCGAACTGAACAGAAATACCCTAAAATCATGCCGAGTTGGACCGAATTACCTCGAAACCACCCCTATTTGGACCGAAAACCGAAAAATCCGATCTTGACCCCCAAAAAATAACGAATCCTAGCCGTCCATCTCAATCATAACGCCATCCCGAACTGATCGGTCCATTGTTTTTTTCGGTCAGGATCGGTTCCGAGCAAAATCACCCCGAACAGATCGGTTCGGTCCCGAACACCCCAAAAACCGAACCGAATCGACCGATTTTCACCCCTAAAATGTACATTAGATTGTGTAATTTTTGGTTACGCACTCGTCTTCGCGTTGTAGAAGTTGGTGGCGCAAAATTGAAAAATTTTGCTAAATTTTTTTTAAAATTACTTACTCCCTAGTTCCAATTTGATAGTTCATTACGAAATTACGTGCAATTTTCAAACTTAAAAATAATGTACTTGCAAAAATATTTTTTTAAATCAATACAGATCTTGTTTAATAAATCTCATTGAGAATTGTAATACGGTTAAAAAAAATTCAAAAAATATTTTGATAAACACATAATTTTTTAATTTAAAAATTACATGTTATTTCGTTGTGGAGTATCAAATTGGAACAAAGAGAGTATGACTTTTTAAATGATTTTTTTCAAATGTTGGTCTACTTTTTTTAATTTTCCCACGTTGAGATGAATTCAGATTTCAGATGGTGATGTTTTTGTACTTTATTCTTACATTTTACAAGCATTGAATGGTGTATCTATTATTTTTTCCCAGCCGTGTCAGAAGAAAAACAAGTACATATTCGTTTTTTTTTTTTTGGGAAATCCTAACGTGGCCTTGTTCCCTTCCATTTTTTCCCCATTTTCAAAAACAATTTTCAAAAAGATTCTTTTTTTCTAAAAAGATTCTCCCTCCACTCATTACCTTATTATTTCATTTTTCTCTCTATCTCTCTCTAATCATTACCTCATTATTTTCATTTTTAAAAACTCAACCAAACATTATCTCAAAAATTCATCTCAAAATTTTCTTTTCAAAGTCTAGAAAAGCTACAGTGAGATGTTTTTGGAAAGCTTTTGGAGATGTTTTCAAATTTTCTGGCCAAGACGGCATATACAGATCACTTCGCCCTCCTCTGCTTCTACCCACAAACCCTAACCTCTCAATGGTCTCGTTCCTTTTCAGAAACTCATCCTCTTACTCCCACAAACCCGCCCTCACCGACGCCGACTCCGGCCAAAGCCTCACCTTCTCCCAATTCAAATCCACAGTCGCCAAACTCTCCCACGCCTTCATCAACCAACTGGGTATCAAGAAAAATGACGTTGTCCTCATCTGCGCTCCAAATTCAATCCATTTCCCCATCTGCTTCTTAGCAACCATCGCAATCGGCGCTATTGCCTCCACTGTTAACCCTGCATATACTGTATCAGAGATTTCAAAACAAGTCGAGGATTGTAAACCAAAGGTTATTGTAACCGACCCCGTATTATGGGATAAGGTTAAAGGGTTTGGATTGAAATATGTAATGATCGGTAGTGAGGAAAAATCTAACTTGATTGGTTATAGCTCGAATTCAAAGGTTACATAGTTAAATGATTTGGTTAAGAATTCTGGGACGGTGTCGGATTCGTTCCCTGAGGATGAAATTAAATCGAGCGATACGGCTGCTCTGTTGTACTAAAGAAAAGGTAAAACAAGAACAGAAATGAAGTTCAAGAATCTAGAGAGAGAAAATGTAAACTGATGTATTTCATTTCTATTTTCACGATCGTCTCAAAGAAGAGCTTAGAGCCCTCTTTATACAGCTCAGACTAAACTGCATCATTAGAAACCATAACCGCCTAACAAATACCATTAACTGTAACCACCTGACTAAGCAGCACCAACCATGGTTAACTTGACAAGTGACCTTGGTTTACAGCCGCCTGCAAACTCATGGGCAGTGAGACAACCATGAGTTTGGTACGCAGAAACAAAAATCGAGCCACAGTCAAAGATTTAGTGAATATGTCAGCCAGCTGGTCCATAGTCCCAACATGTCGTACTACAATTTGTTTGCTCAAAACCTTCTCCCTGATGAAGTGATAGTCAACCTCCACGTGCTTTGTTCTAGCATGGAAAACTGGATTCGAGGCAAGTGCTATAGCCGACATATTATCACACCAGATAATGTGAGGAGGTTGATAAGAGACCTTTAAGTCCAGAAGCAACTGATGGAGCCAAGATATATTTGCTGCAGTGTGAGCAAGGGCCCTGTATTCAGCCTCTGTGGAGGATCGGGCCACTGTGTGCTATTTTTTTGCACACCAGGATACAAGGTTGGGACCAAGAAACACACAAAAACCAATTGTGGATCTTCTGTCATGATGATCACCAGCCCAATCAGAGTTAGAGAAAGCTGATAAGACCAGAGGACCAGGGACAAAATGTAACCCTTGATGCAAAACTCCTTTAACGTACCTAAGAATTCTTTTTACTGCCATGAAATGACTTTGGAGAGGGTTATGCATATGCTGTCATGCAAGATTAACGGCAAAAGAAATCTCAGGATGTGTGAGAGTGAGATACTGTAATGAACCTACCACAGATCTGAACCATGTATGATCTCAAAAAGGTAAATCAGGATCTAGAACAACAGGCTTTGTAGATGAAGGAGAGGAACTGGGAGTACACTCTAACATCCCAGCCTTAGTCAATAAGTCTGTAGCATACTTGAACTGGGACAAAAACAGACTATCTCCATGATAATGCACCTCAAGACCAAGAAAATAATGCAACATGCCCAGGTCCTTCAAAACAAACTTGGTGCTTATAGACGAAATCAGTTCTGTAATATAATCTTGATCACTGCCTGTGATGATTATATCATCCACATAAACAAGCACAAAAGTGATGCCTCTGTCATCTTTGAGAATGATCAAGGATGGATCTGCTGGATTAGGAACAAATCCTAGCTGTAATAAACAACCAGAAAACATCCCAAACCAGGCTCTGGGAGCTTGTTTGAGCCCATATAGGGCTTTTTGAAGCTTGCATACATAATTGGGATGAGTGCTGTCCCTATACCCCTGTGGTTGCCTCATAAAAACTTCTTCCTCAAGAATGCCATGCAAAAAGGCATTTGACACATCCAATTGTCTGAGTTTCCATTGATAATGAACGGCTATAGTAAACACAATTCTAATGGTGGGTTGCTTAATTACTGGACTAAAAGTTTCATTATAGTCCATGCCCTCAGATTGCTGGTTTCCATTGGCCACTAATCTGGCTTTATACCTAGCAACACTTCCATCAGAATTATGTTTGATCTTGTAGATCCATTGACACCCAATAACATGACCATGAGAAGGTGGAGAAACAAAAGTCCAAGTGCCTTGCTTAATCAAAGCACCATATTCCTCATCCATGGCCTTTTGCCACACTGAGTATTTAGCAGCCTCTGAATAATGTGTACGTTCGACAGTAGGTAATGGTAAAGGTAAAGAAATAGCAGATAGAGTGAAAGGTTTTCTGGGTTTAGTAATACCAAGTTTAGATCTTGTAAGCATTGGGTGAAAAGAAGTAGAAGAAACAATAGGGACAGTAGTAGGGACAGCAGTAGATGCAGGAGACAAGGTTGATTCTGCAGGAGCAGAGGTGGAGTGAGAAAGAGTGATGTCTGGGACAACAAAGGGAGAAAGTTCAATAGTTGGTATAGTGTTAGAAATAGTCACAGTGGGACTTGTAACAGGTACACTTGGAATTGAAGTAGAAATAGGAGCACAAGGCATAGAAACAGAAACAACTAAGTCACTGAAATCAGTTAAAGGCATAAGAAAAGTAGACACACAAGAGGAAGAAGAAAAAGATGAAACAGATGAAGAAGTAAGAGACAAGTAGGGAAAATCATGCTCAACAAATCTAACATGTCGAGAAATGAACACTTTATTGCTTGTAGGATCAAAATATCGAAAACCTTTGGATGTGTCACAGTAACCCAGAAAAATGCATGGAGAGGATTTGGGTTCTAATTTGTTGGATGTATAAGGTTTCAACCAGGGATAGCAGAGACAACCAAAGGTTTTTAGAGCCATGTAATCAGGTGTAGAGTGAAAGAGCAGAACATAAGGAACTTGAAAATGCAAAAGAAGAATGAGGAAGTCTGTTCGCCAAGTAGACTGCAGTAGAAAGAGCCTCAAGCCAAAAAGACTTAGGTAAATTTGCTTGAAGTAATAGAGCAATAGTTGTTTCAATTAAATGTCTGTGTTTACGTTCAAGTAAGCCATTTTGCTCAGGGGTATGAGGACATGAAGTCTGATGAATGACACCAGATGAAAGGAATAAGTGAAGAAGAAAATTATTAATGAACTCACCACCGTTATCACTTCTAACAACCTGAATAGAAGAATGAAACTGTGTAAACACATAAGCCTTGAAGTTTGCAATGGTTTGCTTAACTTCTGATTTGTAGTGAAGAGGAAACAACCAACAAAATCTAGAAAAATCATCAATCACAAGAAGATAATAGCGAAACCCTTTATTAGATGGAATAGGTGAGGGTCCCCAAACATCCATGTGTATCAACTGAAAAGGTGCAGTAGTAGTTGTTTGAGACAAAGGAAAAGGAAGCTTGTGACTTTTGGCCCTATTACATTCAGGACAATGAACAACAGAATGCTTGGAAATAGGAAGATTGTATTGTTTAACAAGAGAATGAAAGAGAGAGTCACTAGGATGGCCCAATCTCTTGTGCCACATCATGGTATTATCATGGGCTGAAACAAGAGCTGTAGTGCCAGAACCAAAAGAGCCTCCTTGATAGCCTCCTTCTTTAGAGAAGTTCAGGCTAGGATAAAGACCCTGAGTGCAGGGGCCCCTGTAGAGTATTTGGTTGGTTTGCTTGTCCTGGATGACAAGTCCAGAGGAGTCAAAAATCAGAGTGCAATTGTTGTCCTTTGAAAAATGATAGACTGAAATTAGATTATGAGTGATACTAGGTGAATGCATGACATGTGAAAGTTGAAACGTTTTATGAGGTGTAGGAAGAAGTCCTTTACCTGTATGAGTGACTAGAAGAGTGGTACCATTACCTACAAGAACCCCATGATTCAGAGATGCAGTTTGAGGTTGCTCAATGTTGTGTAGATTATTGGTAATGTGATTTGTGGCCCCACTATCAAAGTACCAAGGTTGAGAGCCAACTAGAGTGGAAAAAGGAGTTGCACTCATGCCATAACCAGTACATCCAGTAGAAGCACTGCTATTCTGATAGTCTGAAGGATACCCTTGAGAAGAGACACCAGGAAAAGGATACCCTTGAGAAGAGACACCAGGAAAATTGGTAAACTGTCCTCCAAACTGAGATGAATTCCCAGAGAATTGATTATACTGCCCTTGTGGAAACCCTGTAAAGTGAACCTGTGGTTGAACAAAAGAACCACTAGGTCTTCCAGTTTGAGGTGAAAAAGATGAATTCTCAATTTGTGGACCAAACTGTGAACCAAACTGAGGTTGAAACTGAGCATACGACTGATTAGGCCTCCAAGTAGAATTCATAATCTGTGGTCGTTGGGCTGAAAAATTACCCAACTACTGTTGTTGAGGTTGAAAATGAGAGGGTTGATATTGTGAAGATTGATTCCTAAAATAGCAGTAGTTGGTAGTATGATTGTTGCGTCCACAAACATCACAGGGAAAAGTGATGCAGTAGCCAAAGAGGAAGAGTACTTTCGGCATTTTAAGCCTCTGGTGGCAAAATCGTAATTATGCTGCTGTGGAATTTTGCGTTGGGCCCACTTGGGTCGGACCCGAATCGGCCCAACGGTCAAGACCCATCGCTTATGCCATGGCGTACGTCGTTTTTCGGGCTTTCGTCGCTGTTTAGGGCTCTGGATGTCCAAATTTGCCGTTTAAGGAAAGATTTGACTTGCCAATTACTTGGGCAAGGAAAATCCGAATTAAGTTGCGCTTCTGGGAAACATTCTGGAATTTTATCTAGTTTCTTATTTTGCTATTATTTCTGAATTTTCCATTTTTGGTAATTTTGCGTTTTTTATTGATTTGGCTTCCTTTTCGGGGCAAATCAATTAGGGTTTCCGGTTTCTTATATAATAAGTTGTAAGCCTTAAGGGCGGGACAGTTTTTGAGTATTATTGAATGATAAAAGAGTCTAGAGAGCGTTTTCTCTAAACTTTCGTGTTTGTGTTCGATTGTTGCACGTCTTTTTCTGTAGTTCATAAGGCGCCCTGCATCAAAAAGGAAACAAACGCTGAGATCGGCCACCTCTTCCTTTTCCATTTCCATTTCCATAACCTCTATTAGAGTAACTAAAGGACTGATTATCTGAGACAAACTGTTGTTGTGGCATCATGAACTGACCCTGTGAGAGATTTGCACTAAACTGATTTTGTGGAATAACCTGTTGGGAACTAAAACCCCCTTGTACAGCAGTAGGGACAAATTGTGACTGAGTTACTTGTGACTGAGTATGCTTTGGAGCATTATTGGTAAAGGACTGAGATGACTGAGAAGTCTGAAGCTGTGTACCTTGAGCAGTCTGAACCCCACAATTGGAATTAGTGGCAACTAAAACAGTAGTTGTATCAGAAACCTTTGAATCCTTGGACATTTCTATGTCTTCACCACCAAGAATGCTCACAAGTTCATCAAAAGTAAAGGTCTCAATGCCTCTTGTTCTAACAGCTGTTTTGAAACCCTTAAAATCACTACTTGGCGGTCCATGTAATGTATGAAAAATAAGATCATCATCTCTCAAAGGATTCCCAGCAGCAGCTAACTTCTGAGCATAATCTTTGATAGTATCAATATACACCTCCATAGTTGAGGTTTTGGTAAGATTATACAGTTTTCCTCGTAAGTCATGAATATGTGTTTTGGACAATGAGTTATACCTATTACTCAAGGATTCCCAAACTTGACTTGCATGTTCAAACCCTAGCACATAGGGTAACGTAGACTGAGAAAGGGATGCAGTTAAACAAGACAAGATTTGACGATCAATCAGTTTCCACAAGGCATACTCTGAATTCGTAACCGTATTACCCTCAGCATTTCGAATTTCAGTTGCAGGACACACATTACTGCCATCAATATATCCTAAGAAACCATTAGCATTTAGAACATTCTCAAACTGAGTCTTCCACAAAAGATAATTGCCTCCATCAAGTTTTACAGTTACTAACGAATTAAAATTCGAAACCAGAAAAGCTAGGGTTGGAGGAATTGTAACTGATACCGTTGTGGTTGCCATGAATTGAACTTTGAATCTTGAACAAGAAAGACTATAGATGAATCGATGATGTAGATGAATCGATCTCGTTGATTCACGAACTGAGAGACAAAATTCAAGATCTGTGACTTCCGTCTTCGCACTCTGATACCATAAAGAAAAGGTAAAACAAGAACAGAAATGAAGTTCAAGAATCTAGAGAGAGAAAATGTAAACTGATGTATTTCATTTCTATTTTCACGATCGTCTCAAAGAAGAGCTTAGAGCCCTCTTTATACAGCTCAGACTAAACTGCATCATTAGAAACCATAACCGCCTAACAAACACCGTTAACTGTAACCACCTGACTAAGCAGCACCAACCATGGTTAACTTGACTAGTGACCTTGGTTTACACTCTTCGGGCACAACATGGCTAAGCAAAGGAGTGGTTTTGAGCCATAGGAATTTTATGGCGGCGACTCTAATGGTTACCGCTGATCCAGAACTCGCGGGGGAGAGGAACAACTTGTTCTTATGTGTGCTGCCGATGTATCATGTTTTCGGACTTTCTGTAATTATGTATGCGCAGCTCCAGAGGGGCGAGGGATCTTCTCGATGGCGAAGTTCAATTTGGAGATGGTTTTGAAGGCAGTGGAGAAGTACAGAGTAACACATTTATGGGTTGTGCCTCCAATTGTGCTGGCTCTGGCTAAGAATAGTATAGTGAAGAACTATGATGTGTCGTCCCTTAAGCAAATTTTGTCCGCTGCAGCCCCTTTGGTGAAGGACTTGATGGTGGAGTGTGCGAAGAATTTCCCTCAGGCCGCAGTAATACAGGTACTTCTTCCCCCGAAGTAACATGACATACTACTTTTTGCTTGTATATATTGAATAGATCATTTTTGGTTTAGTATTCTAATGTACCCTCTTTTTTCCAATTTGATAGTCCCCTACGAAAAGACGTGAAAATGTTAATTGGACTAGAAGTGTTAGGAAATAGTTATAGTGGACTCTATAGCAACTAGCCCTAGAATAGTACTACTAATTTTAATCAATAAAAGTAAAAAAAAATATTGATTATTCTAACGGGCACTGGGTGCGCTGGGTAAAAGAGTACTCCTACGCGCAAAAAAAAAAAAAACACCAATTGGTAAAACCAATAAAATCAAATAAAGAATTCTAGCAATCAGCCAATCAAGCACTGCTAGCGCTAATAAAAAAAAGTACTCCTAGTTTTTCCTTCTGACCCGGCCGACCAGGATTACACTTCTTGGCACGGGTTTATTTTTTTTAAAAATTACTCCCTCCGTCCTAATTTAAAATAAATCTAGTCGACTTATGTTATGATTTAAAAAATGTCAAAATGCATGAAAAAAATATACAAATAGTGAATGTATTGACGAGTGTAAAAGGTACTAGGGGTGGAAAAAAAACCGACAGGATCCAAATCGACCAAAAAATCAAAAATTCAGTTCGGTGTTTTGTCAGTCCAGTCTGGGAAAAAACCCGAAAAAACCGAACCAAAAAACCAAAATACATTTCGGTTCGGTTTTGTTTTCCGAAATTTTTGTCAGACCGAACCGAACCAAACAGAAATACCCTAAAATCATGTTGATTTGGACCGAATTACCCCGAAACCACCCCTATTTGGACCGAAAACCGAAAAATCTGATCTTGACCCCCAAAAAATAACGAATCCTAGCCGTCCATCTCCATCATAACGCCACCCCGAACCGATCGGTCCATTGTTTTTTTCGGTCGGGATCGGTTCCGAGCAAAATCACCCCGAACCGATCGGTTCCGTCCCGAACACCCCAAAAACCAAACTGAACCGACCAATTTTCACCCCTAATATGTACATTAGATTGTGAAATTTTTGGTTACGCACTCGTCTTCGCGTTGTAGAAGTTGGTAGCGCGAAATTGAAAAATTTTCGCTAAATTTTTTAAAAAATTACTTACTCCCTCAGTTCCAATTTAATAGTCCATTACGAAACTACGTGCAATTTTCAAACTTAAAAATAATGTACTTGCAAAAATATTTTTTTTAATCAATATAGATCTTGTTTAATAAATCTCTTTGAGAATTGTAATACGGTTCAAAAAAATTCAAAAAATATTTTGGTAAACACATAATTTTTTAATTTAAAAATTACTTGTTATTTCGTTGTGGAGTATCAAATTGAAACAAAGAGAGTATGACTTTTCAAATGATTTTTTTCAAATGTTGGTCTACTTTTTTGAGTTTTCCCACGTTGAGATGAATAGATTGTGATGTTTTTGTACTTTATTCTTACATTTTACAAGCATTGAATGGTGTATCTATTATTTTTTCCCAGTCGTGTCAGAAGAAAAACAAGTACGTATTCGTTTTTTTTTTTTTTGAAAATCCTAACGTGTGCCAAATAAGCACATTTTAAATTTGAAAAAGTGTATTGAAATGTGTAAAAACGGTATAAGAATACCGAAAGTGTAGGATACAGACAAAAAAACAGGTACCTCTTTAGAATAAACCAAAAATTATAGCCGAAAAATTATTATGATCATTTTTTTCCATTTTCTTTTTCATAATCAAACCTGCAGATTTCTTTTTTCGTAATCATTAGAATAGCAAAAATGATATGTGCAAGGAAGATTTGTAAGGAATCACGCAACGAAGGCCGTACGGGGACCAATACGGATCTTAAACGGCTGAATCTGAGCCGCTCAAAAATTTTAAAAAACACATTTCAAGTGGGCTTGCGAGAAACCAGCTCCATCCGATATGTGTAGATGCATGATCCAAACTTTCATTTTTGAATTGCTCGGATGAAAAAGAAAAAATGAAAGTTTGGATCGAGCATCTAAACATATCGGATGGAGCTGGTTTTAAGAGGACGCACTCGAATGTGTTTTTAAAATTCTTGAGCGGCTCAGATTAGTAGTTCGAGATCTGTATTGGACCCCGCAAAACTTTCTCTGCGTGATTCTCTGAAAGTCTTTTCCTTGCAAATGTCAAATCAAATTCACCATAAAATACTACCTGTAGCGGAAAAATCAACCCTGCTGGCTGCTGCTGTATTTACGCATAGTACTCTGTTTACACTTCTGTGAAAACATCTTCAGAACCCTTCAAGATTCACAACTACAACAAACCCAGCCGATCAGATTGATAAGAAAAGCTACAGTGAACCCAAATGGAGAAATCTGGTTACGGCCAAGACGGCATATACAGATCACTTCGCCCTCCTCTGCTTCTACCCACAGACCCTAACCTCTCAATGGTCTCGTTCCTTTTCAGAAACTCATCCTCTTACTCCCACAAACCCGCCCTCATCGACGCCGACTCCGGCCAAAGCCTCACCTTCTCCCAATTCAAATCCACCGTCGCCAAACTCTCCCACGCCTTCATCAACCAACTGGGTATCAAGAAAAATGACGTTGTCCTCATCTGCGCCCCAAATTCAATACATTTCCCCATCTGCTTCTTAGCAACCATCGCAATCGGCGCTATTGCCTCCACTGTTAACCCTGCATATACTGTATCAGAGATTTCAAAACAAGTCGAGGATTGTAAACCAAAGGTTATTGTAACCGTCCCCGTATTATGGGATAAGGTTAAAGGGTTTGGATTGAAATATGTAATGATCGGTAGTGAGGAAAAATCTAACTTGATTGGTTATAGCTCGAATTCAAAGGTTACATCGTTAAATGATTTGGTTAAGAATTCTGGGACGGTGTCGGATTCGTTCCCTGAGGCTGAAATTAAATCGAGCGATACGGCTGCTCTGTTGTACTCTTCGGGCACAACAGGGCTAAGCAAAGGAGTGGTTTTGAGCCATAGGAATTTTATGGCGGCGGCTCTAATGGTTACCGCTGATCCGGAACTCGCAGGGGAGAGGAACAACTTGTTCTTATGTGTGCTGCCGATGTATCATGTTTTCGGACTTTCTGTAATTATGTATGCGCAGCTCCAGAGGGGCGACGGGATTGTCTCGATGGCGAAGTTCAATTTGAAGATGGTTTTGAAGGCATTGGAGAAGTACAGAGTAACACATTTATGGGTTGTGCCTCCAATTGTGCTGGCTCTCGCTAAGAATAGTATAGTGAAGAACTATGATGTGTCGTCCCTTAAGCAAATTTTGTCCGCTGCAGCCCCTTTGGTGAAGAACTTGATGGTGGAGTGTGCGAAGAATTTCCCTCAGGCCGCAGTAATACAGGTACTTCTTCCCCCGAAGTAACATGACATACTACTTTTTGCTTGTATATATTGAATAGATCATTTTTGGTTTAGTATTCTAATGTACCCTCTTTTTTCCATTTTGATAATCCCCTACGAAAAGGCGTGTAATTTTCAGATGAAAAAATAAATACTTACCGTTCTATTTTTTGAATTTTTTCTCACCAAATTAAAGAACTAATCGAGATCTTTAATTTAGTACGAAGAAACTCGAAAAATCATGTGTGAAATACTTTAATTTTTTATCCATAAAGTCCATGTACTTTCATATGGGACCATCAAAATGGGACGAATGGAGTATATGTTGTAGATTCTTGACCCCATAAATGGGAAATCTTGTATCCGCCCCTGATCAAGGGGTATCGTAGTGCCGCAATGAACTATGGGGTGTAGGGCACCTCGATAAGTGCGATCGAAATTTCTTCATCGTGGTCCGATCCGTTTAGTTCGTAGAGTAAGCCGAGTATATTATTCTGTAAAGAATTAAATTAATCGAATGTCATTTGTTTCTTCGTCAATCTACCTCATTTTTATGAAAATGGATGATGAGTATAGTTTAAAAAATGTACTGTGAGACACAACTATCTTGATTATGTAGATATCAATGTTCGATTAACTTGATTTTTTGTTCAAATGTAGTGTTTGACACATCGACTCATTGAGGCGCCCTACACCCTTGGAGTGCATTGCTGCAGGAACTTTTTTGTTCAAATGTAGTGCTTGAATTATTCTCGCGGCTTGCATTTATAAGTCCCAATTTAGAAAACCATGCTCATGCATATTTTTGTGAGCGGTATGCGATTGTAAACTGTTCTTCACTCTTGATTTCAGGGCTTTGGTATGACAGAAACTTGTGGGATTATTTCAAATGAGAATCCAAGGTTAGGACGCCGACACTCCGGTTCAGTAGGAATGCTTGCTCCAGGAGTGGAAGGCCGAATAGTTGGTGTAGATACTCTGAAGCCTCTTCCTCCCAAACAGTCGGGGGAAATATGGGTTCGGGGAGCTAACATGATGCAAGGTAATGTATCACTAAGTTTTGCAGTCTGGTAATTGATGACTTGATGTGTTGATCATTAGAATGCAAATATCTCTGTCATTTATCATGCCAACTAGTACACAAAAACTACGCTACTCTTTTCTTTATCCTTTTTTTCCCCTCGTACAACTGATGATTTTCAGGAAATGCACATACTCAAGAAGAAACAGAACGGGGCCAAAAAATGCTGATGGTATTTCGATCGCCAAGGGTTACTACACTTTAATTCTTCCAATTTCTTGTTACTGGTGTTTTGCTAGTACGCACAATTCAACGCATTTGCTTGCTTTTATGTTTAAAAAAAAAGGTTAATATTTCAAGCTGTAATTTTTCAGGTTATTTGAACAATTCAGAGGCCACCAGATTTACTATAGATAAGGAAGGTTGGGTTCATACAGGAGATCTTGGGTATTTTGATGAGGAAGGACAACTATATATCGTTGACCGACTTAAAGAGCTCATCAAGTACAAAGGCTTTCAGGTAACTTGTTTACCTACAACTTATGCATCATTCGGCCTTGGTAGTCAAAAGAACATTATGTATCGTCTTCTATCCGTATGAAATGACTACGATACACACTTATTAAATGTGTGTATCATATTCACCTATTGTATGGTTCAGATTGTGTTATCTCATTGGCAATCGTAACATTTTTTAGTTTTTAGTAACTTTTCAGCAATATGATTCGTAACATTTTGGTGTGTCTCGTAACTTTTGTAGGGGTGTGTATGGTACACCCAAATAAAGGGTGTGTATGATAGCCTTTTCCCCGTATGCAAGCATATTATCGGGTTATACCCAGAGTGTTCCCTTTGCTGAAATCTCAAGTACTAGTACACCCCACATGCTTGCACTGCTTGATTTTGTTTTAATTTGTTACCTTTGGTTCTTCATATGCCATTTTGTTTTTCTAAGATGGACAGTGGCGGCTCCAGAAATTTTAGACAGGGTGTTCAACATTTATGTTAAATGTACTAGCTCTACTAACTAGTATAGACATACAAATTTTCATATATTAGTGTGAATAACGAGGCCAAACGATATGAAAATGCATAAGATGTCACAATTTTTCTTGGCGAATTCTGTGTTATTGGGTCAAGTAAAATTAAATCGGGGGATAACTACGCTATATTATATTTATTGTAGAAATTTGTGTGATGAGTAGGTTCGCACAAATATTTGTTTATTTTATATAGAGAGTTGATTGTCAGAGAGAAGTCATAGGACGATATCAATACAATAATACATTTTTTTTCTTGATTTTTCTAATTTTTTCGTAAATAGTGTACACTTTATTTTGAACTGGTGTATTAAGGATTCTATCGTGAATTACCAGGATTGATGAGTGTTCTTAGTATAAATCTTCAAACAAAACCAGATATAAATTTATCACATGTAATATAAAATATAAAAGGTTTTAAAGTCTACATTGACCATCTACAGAAAGACTTTGGACTTTATTTGGTTGTTTTCATAAAATTGATTTGTGAGTTGATTTGTTGAGCTAGGTGTTTAAATATTTTTGAGTAGGGTGTTCAAATATTTATGAGTAGGGTGTTCAACAATAGTTATACTTAACTAAAAATAAAAATTTTACATGTATTCCTAAACAAAAAAATTTCTTGAGGGTGTTCAAGTGACCACCCTTATTAAAGGGTGGAGCCGCCTATGAAGATGGAAAGGAAGGCTGCGACTGGAGGGACATGTTTTTCCGAGTCTTCTGATGATTCGTCACTGACATTATGGCTGGCACATCGTAAAATTACATGCATATTCATGTTGTTACCCTCTCGCGAATCCTCTTACAGTTCATCATGCTTTTTTTTTGTGTTCATTTTTACTATTCGTAGATTGCACCAGCTGAACTCGAGGGGTTGCTTGTTTCACACCCTGAAATACTGGATGCTGGTGTTTTTGGGTAAGTAACATACAACATTTCCACAACTTTAAATCTATCAACTCATGAAAATTGGAAATTTTTAATCTGCCACTTCTTCCTCTTCAAAAGTTATAGAATTATCTGGTAATTCTTTCTTTTAGGTTACCTGATGCTGATGCTGGTGAGATTCCGGTTGCAAATGTTGTCCGCTCTCCTACCAGTTCTCTTACAGAAAAAGATGTGCAGAAATTCATTGCAGATCAGGTAGGATTACCCCATTAGAGGATCAATATCTCATCACATGCCCAAGTCAATTGGTCACTAGATAGATTTTAATTCAAAATTCGTGAAAACCTTACAATTAGGTGATCCTTGAATTAGTCAAAAGAATGAAATGTTTGGAACATGTATGAGTTCCCTGTGATGCAACTCCAAAGTATCAAATGCTTAAATGTTAGATAGCATAACTGTCAAATTTGACATGTGATGCCAATTTTTTTCTTTCATTACGTTATTGAGTGAGACCCTCGATCTAGGCCAAAACTTGTTAAATTACCTTTTAAGTAAAAAATATATATTGCATCACTAATTTTTTCCTTTCAATACTATATTGAGTGAGACCCTCATCCTCGGCCAAAATTTGATAAATTACAAAAACAAAAGATAAATAAATTATAAGTTTGACACAACGGTTGGAATTTGAATTTGAAGATGTCAAATTTTTTATATGTCAAATTGCCACATAAGCCTTCCAACAATTGACATTCCCATTCTTTAATTTAGGGGGTGTTCCACTAAATGCCTTTGTAGCTTATTACGCTTTACAAGACAAGTTATTCTCCTCACATATATTAAAAAAAAAAGCCAAAAAGCCAAAAAAATATGAAAATGGAATTCAAGTTCTCATCATTTTTTCTTAGTGTATTGGTAACAAAGTGCGTTGAGAATTCGAGATTGGATATTTTAGTCTCTATATTGGCAACTGTAATTTTACCATTTACCTTCCCCAACTAACCATTTTTAAAATGCATAAAATACATTTTTCTCTTCTTGTTCTTCAGGTTGCACATTTTAAAAGACTGCATCAGGTAACATTTGTGGGAAGTATTCCAAAATCACCTGCAGGGAAGATTCTTAGAAGAGAGCTCAAGGAGAAAGTTCGGTCTAAGATATGAAATCCTCCAATCATGTCTAAAATAAGTGGTCTCGGGGAAATTCGACGATTGTATACCGTGGTTGCTTTTTGGTACACGTAGGTCTTGTAAAATTCAAAATTTACCTATTTTGTTCAGGATTAGAGTATAAATTAAGATTTATCATTCTCCAATCGACTTTTGTTTTTGTGAACAATATTTTGAGGTATATGTAATCGAAACTTGTCTCATTTCTAGTTTGTTTAATTAAATCATTTTACCCATAAAACCGAAGAAAGACAACACCACATAACAAATCAGATCCAGACCTTTGGAAAAACTTGTGGTATGTAAATTAATTCTTCATGCACGAAAATGGAGAAATTATAAGAGTACAAATATGATTCATATGACCAACTTCTTGTTACATAAGAGTATTTTGTTAATTTAAAAGGTACACCAAATGTACACTGGACTGTGGGGTCCTACACAAATGATTTGAGTTGTTTAATTCATTTAAAATATTTGTTAAGAGTCTTTACAAAATACAGCTCAATCAAATATCAGGAAGAGCTTAATAAATTCATTTCATTTTTTGTTACGGAGAGTTCACGAACAAAAATTATCAACTACCCTCCCACAAAAGGGTGTGAAAGTTCAAAAAAGAAAAGAAAAAAGGAACCAGCAAAGTCTATGTAAATTGGGCGACCGATTGCCTCAGTCCAACCGTTATATGTACAAAGTAGTTCCAGGTCATTCAACAACTGTAAGCTCCATAAGCAGCCGAGCTCCCTTTTGGGTTGACACGTTAATAACTAAAATTCACATTGGCATGTATTCCTCTTTATCGAGTTATACGCTTTATTGGTCAATTAATTTTTTTATTTTTTAAAGCGTCTGTTTTAGGATGTGGAAAGGAATCTCGTACATTGTATCTTCTTTATTTTCCACATGAGTGGTTTTGAGACTGATTTTCTCAATTATTACTCAATAATTACTTCCATTTATCTCCAATTATTACTCATATTTTAATTTTTATTCTCATTTTTCTCTCTATCCCTCTCCAATCATTACTCTCTATTTTCAATCATATTACATTATCCTTATTTATCCTTCCAATCATTACCCAAAACTCAAACCAAACAAGATCTCCTCCCCTATCAAAACTCAAGACTACATTGCATGGTATAAACTTCGCAAACATTGTACCCATGCGATGAACATGACAGGAGAGTGATAACATAAAGTTTCTAATACTAGTAATATCTGTAATAGAAATATCATTGTCATGTCTACAATCGATGGTAGGATTGTTGCGTGGATACTGTAAAGACAGTCTTGAAATTGGAACAATCAACAATGGAATGGCAGAAACGTGTGAAAATGGTTTGTTTCTTGTAGATTTGACCCCTTTTTTTTGTTTTGTTTTGATCCGCTAAAATAGTGAGAAAAGATTACAACCAGCGTAGCAACCCCTCTAGGCGTAATTACAAAGGCTCCCGATGAATTGTGGAATGTTCAATTCGAGCCATAATTGTCCGTGAGGACAGACTATCAGCATAGTGCCGCTTAAGTACTAGATGGTAGTAGTCTAAGTGTCCTTTTATTAAGAATCGAACCTAAGTCAGATGTTGGGGGTGAAAACTGTCATGTCATCTAAGTTACCACCATCGGTGGTGGTTGTAGATTTGATTTTAAACCACGAAAATTCGAACGTAAAACTACCAAATGTAAAAAAAAATTGAATAAAGACAACCAAAAAAACAAAAAACCAATTTTTTTTTTTTTTTTTTTGCCAAAGCACCCCTTAGAAAAACGGATGAATTAAAAAATTATGACAGTTGCCTACACATCTCATTCATCTTAGCTGTACGAGGGTGGGAGTTGAGATTAGAAAATCAAATTATTGGAACTTGAGAATTGACTTTGGAAGCCTTCCCAAGATTTCAATAAATTTGAACAGTATACTCCTATATATAGAGGAACTCTCTAGTCCGGGTTCCCTAAGTCCGCGACTCATAGTTCCAGATCAAATTTTCATTATCTGAACTGTCAATGTGTTTAAAACGTGTTTTCAGGGGTCCCCGCGAGAAATCATCCAAAAAAAATACCGGGAAGGGCTTGATCCGAGCAGTTTTTCATAAAACTGAAAATGCACAGTTTTTGTGGAAAACTGCTCGGATCAAGCCCTTCCCGGTATTTTGTTTTTGACGATTTTTCGCGTGGACCCTTAAAAGCACTTTTTAAACACATTGGACGGTTCAGATCACGCAAAAACACGTTTTAAAAGTTTCAAAACACCCAAAAGCCTTCAGTCCGGAAAAATTGGACTGAAAAGTAGCCGTATATATATATATATATATATATATATATATATATATATATATATATATATATATATATACATATATATACACACACAAAAGTTTCCTATGAGGGCTCCCTCACAAAAAAAAAGTGCGAGAAAACAGTTGTGAGCCATTTATATCTATATAACAAATTAGAGTGGTTTTCAAATTTACACATTTTGTCTACATAAATCTTGACCCTTAATTCATTCGACTTCTGAGATTAGCTTAGAATGGGGAAGCTTCCTCTTCACACCTAGAGGCAGCGATACCCAATCTCAGACACTTCTCGCTCTCTCTCTCTCTCCCAAGATTTGAATAGTAGCCTTCACCTCTCCTCTCTTCTCCTCTCCGCTGTTCAAAACCCAATTAACCTACAACACCTCTCTCTTGGATTGGCATATCTCTCTCTCTCTCAATCTCTCTCTCTCTGCAGCACCGATTGTCCCTCACCGATCGTCCATGGTAGTTGGGTTTTAGGGCTTTTCTGTGTCAGATTTTCACAATGGTAGTCAGGTTCTAGGGCTTTATTGTGGGAACCGATCTATTTAGCAACAGCAACAGCAACAACCGGCACCGCTACCCGTCAACCACCACACCACTTGCGAGTTGCGACCACTCTCTCCCTCTATCGGTACTGATATCTCCCTCTCTCTCCTCTCTTTCTTTCTCTCTGTCGACACATACACACAAGCATACAGTGCGAGCACACATACACACCGGTAGCCATGGTTTCTGGCGAGAACAATGGCAACCTGAATCCTCCCTCATCCGTCACTGATTCTCTCTCCCTCTCACCGGAGTTCTCTCTCCCCCTAATCTCTCTCTGTCTCTTCGTTTAATTCTCTATCTAATTTTAAGTTTAAGGTGTTGGCCATTTCTAACAAATTCAGTTTTTGTATGTTGGGATTTTGTAGGTTCGTGGTTTTCAAATTTACACATTTTGTCTACATAAATCCCGACCTTTAATTCATTCGACGGCTGAGATTAGCTTAGAATGGGGAAGCTTCCTCTTAACACCTAGAGGCAGCGATACCCAATCTCAGACACTTCTTTCTCTCTCCCAAGATTTGAATAGTAGCCTTCACTTCTCTCCTCTCTTCTCCTCTCTGTTGTTCAAAACCCAATTAACCTACCACACCTCTCTCTCTCTCTCTCTCTCTCTGCAGCACCGATTGTCCCTCACCGATCGTCCATGGTAGTTGGGTTTTAGAGCTTTTCTGTGTCAGTTATTCAGAATGGTAGTCGGGTTCTAGGGCTTTATTGTGGGAACCAGTCTATTTAGCAGCAGCAACAACAACCGGCACCGCTATCCGCCGACCACCACACCACCTGCGACCACTCTCTCCCTCTATCGGTAATTATATCTCCCTCTCTCTCCTCTCTTTCTTTCTCTCTCTCGACACATACACACAAGCATACAGTGCGAACACACATACGCACTGGTAGCCATGGCTTCTGGCAAGAACAATGGCAACCTGAATCCTCCCTCATCTGCCACTAATTCTCTCTCCCTCTCACCGGAGTTCTCTCGCCCTGTCACCGGAGTTCTCTCTCCCCCTAATCTCTCTCTCTCTCTCTTCGTTTACTTCTCTATCTAATTTTAAGTTTAAGGTGTTGGCCATTTCTAACAAATTCAGTTTTTGTATTTGGGAATTTTTTAGGTTTTGTTTTCAAGTCTACAAGTGCCTCAATGGAGCTATTTCATGTAATTCTCTCTCTCTCTCTCTCTCTCTCTCTCTCTCTCTCTCTCTCTCTCTCTCTCTCTCTCTCTCTCTCTCAATTAATAGATCTAACATCATTTTTTTTTAATAGGTCTACTGAAATTTGCTTGGTTTGTGATATTTGTAATCTATATTTGTATAACCAATCACTTAGTTGAATTGAAGTTGGGGTCTTATGATGTGCAGGCAGCCAGGCACAGGTCGTACTTCCCTACGGTGATAGCCGATTCCTCAGATTTTATAGTGCGTGATTAGTGTGATTAGCTTAATATTATGTGATTTGTTGGGCATTTTTTCTTTGGTCCACCAATGAAACATTCTATGTTGAAAAGTTTTGTCTATCTTTGTTATCGATGGTAGAGTTTGTTGGAGATTAAGCCAAGGTTATGAAATAGGCATTACCAATTCATGATGATTTAAAAACTGTTTTGGACTATACATCGGCCAATTGAGAGTCAGTCCTTTTAGCGGCAAAAAAAAAAGAATAATGATACATACACAAACTTTGTGCCACAATCAACCACAACCCCACTCACATGGGGTGTGGGGCCCGCATGTGGGGCCCATATGGGACCCACACCCCATGTGAGTGGGGTTGTGGTTGGTTGTGGCACAAAGTTTGTGTCACAATCATTTTTGAAAAAAAAAACCACTTCAGAATTGAAAATGTGGTAGGATTGGGAGATTAATAGATTAATGCATTTTCTTAATCTTTCACCCCTAGATTTTACATTGGGTGATGCTGATGATGAATCTTGAAGATTTTACAGTCACGTTTTGAATTTCTTGCACTGGTTAATTTTAACTTTAATTTTCTTTTCTTTTTCCCTAATTCTATGTGCAGAAGTTGGTTTGCGTTAGCCATTACCAATTTTGTTCTTCTGACTCGAGTTCTATTGGCATAAAAGTGAGGTATATTGAAAGAGATTACCACCAATAGACACTCTATGTGATTTTCCAATTTTTGAGAAGTTTTAACTTAAAACCTTTCCTTTTCTTTTCTCGGGCTTACTTCTAAAGGTTTTTTGGTTTGAATTGTTGTCACAGGACCTTCTCTTTGGCTTGCCTCCATCTTTAGCTACATCCTCGAGTAGGTAAAGCTTTTGATTATAGTTCCTTAGAGTTCACAGATTTTAACCATCAAAGAGGATACAACTGGGCCATATCATTGTAGTTGGACTTATATTCTGGTTTGTGTTCTTAGGGGAGGACTAAACGTCAATTCAAAGAGTAGCTTAAATGTTATCACATAATTTTTTAATTAAGAAAGCAGGATTAAGTAGAGATTTTTTTAGAATGAGCTTAAATGCAATGCCTGTCTATAATAAGCAAGCTCAGTTTCGTTGGTTGTTGTAAGTTATAATGTCGGTAGTTGTATTGGTGGAAGTGGCCGGAGAGAATCAGCTACAAAAGTGTGGCATTTCTTTTTGCTCTTTTGGGTCATTTTTGGGAAGGTGGAATGACTATAAAATTTCTACAGTTAAAATAGAAGTACTCATGTAAATTTTCTATAGGTATCTTACTACACTATTAATTGGCTTCCCTAATATTCAATTTTGAGTTTTACTGCATGTCAAAGTATGAGTCAAAAAAAAAAGAAAACTATATACATAAGTGGAATGGCTATGACTTGCGTAGGCTACTTCCATATTATAATACGACCTTTTTTTTTGTTGTTATATGACTTATCCTGTTCGTGCTGGAAAACAAGGACCATAGAAGAAAAATGGTTAAGTTAGCAAGTACATAGCATTGGCATTTTTAAGGCTTTAGGGAAGTGTTTTCAAACTATCCCCTCAAGACCATTAGACATCGGAGGGGATAATGTCTATGTATGAGTTTATTGCTCGGTAGCAATTAGACATTAGATTTTCTACTTTTCTATTTGCTTTCATGTTTTTGGGCTAATGCCAATGAGTTGAGACATAAGGTTTCCACTGCATTAGAACTTTTCTGTTTTTGTCTCCACTGCATTCGACTTTTTCTCCCAAATACTAGTTTTGATTATTTTTTTCCCTAATAAGTTTCATGATTTATTAGCTTGACTTTTTCCTTCCAAATATTGGTTTTGAATTCTTTAATTTTCAACCAACTTTTCTTCATTTTGCAGATCTAGGTCTCAACGTTGGGAAGCCGAAAATTTTCAAAACTTCAAATTTATAACTTGGTTCCTCTCTCCCGGCCGGATTGCCTCACCCACCACCAGATGGTCAGGTAAGTAAAAATATTGGTGGATCAATGGTAATTTGGTGTTTGGAGTCCTTTTTTAAAGTTGGGTTAATAACCTAGACACCCCCTGTACGTATACGTTTTCCCCCAAACACCCCCTACAAGAAAAAAATCTACGACGACACCCCCTCTAAGTAGCAAAATTGTCCCATCCCTATCTTCTGTTAGGCCTTGACCCCCCTACCGTTAAATTTTGGCAAAAAATATGACATGATCTACCAAATATGCCCCCACCCCTCTCTCTCTCCCCCACCCCTACCAAATATGACCTCGCCCAATCCAGACCGAGCTTCACAGCTCTTTCCCACCGCTGCTCGGTTTTCACCCTCCCTTTTCATCACCGTTCGAACCACCCCAGCACCACCTACAACCTCTCTCGTCGATGTCTGAGTCGCGCCGTCCTCCCTCGCCGTCATTCGGGCCACACCACCATCACCCACCACGGTTTCAGCCGCTGTTTGGGCTTCGTGGCCCTCACCTGTCGCCGATTTGACCTCACTGCCCTTAGCCGCCGCTGTCTGGGTTTCACCGCCCCTCTCCACTGTTGCTTGAACAACCCCATCATCATTTACTGCACCATTCACCGCTGTTTGGGCTTCGTTGGCCCCTTTCATGGCTGTATGGGCTTCGTCGCCGTCGTTTTCCGCTACCACTCGACTGGTGGTGTTGCTCGGGGGCCCAACCAGTCCGGCCAGACCATGGGTCTGAGATTTTGGTTCAGATTGCGGCTTCTCTACCCCAGTACTGCTGTCGTCAGCCTCCGTGGAGGCTGTATTGGGTTCGGTTTGGCCAGAATCGGCCATGGATGGATGATTTCGGGAAGAAATTTCAGAGCAATTTGTGGGTTTGAAGAAGATGAACAGTATTTTGGGCGATTTGGAAAATGAGGAAGATGAACAGTATTTTGGAGATTTGTTGGTGCCAATTGCTGAGGTGTCAATTACTGAGATCTGATGAGAGAGAGGGAAAACAGAGGAGATTTGGAAAATGATTGGTTTGAAAGATTTGTTGGTTTAGAGTATTTTGGGAAAAAAAAAATTATTAGTTTTTATCTCTGATTCTTGATTTTTCTTATAGCATGTTGGTGGTGGTTATGGGGAAAATAAGAAATCCGGTGGGTTTGGTGGGGAGGAGAGTGGTGGTTGGTTTTGTTGGAATGAGGAGCAGAGGAGAGGAGGGTAAAATGGTTCATTAACTCTTTCCGTTAACAGAGTTAGAGGTCCAAAAATTTAGCTACTTAGAGGGGGTGTCATCGTAGATTTTTTCCTTGTAGGGGGTGTTTGGGGGAAAACGTATACGTACAGGGGGTGTCCAGATCATTAACCCTTTAAAGTATTGGGGTTAGGGAGTTCTATGGGGTTATGATTAGGATTATGAAATTTGTTTGATGAAATTGCTACATTTTCATCTTTTTATGATCATCAATTTTTGCGTACTAGATGTTTAATTCATTTAAGTACTATAATATCTTAGCAGTGTCATGTTTATTAGACATGACGAAAAGTCAGTTTTTATGAGGATTGAAATGAAACCTTAGAAACAAGGTTGAGGGAAATGAAACTACTTTGGGTGATTTTGGGTTCTGTATTTTTTTTTTTTTAATACGGATTGAAATATGTCTATCATGTAATTTCACCTTTTTTTCTTTGCACCTAAGTTATTAGCGCATCTCCATTTTGCATGCTATATCATCAAGCAGGTCAAGTCACCTCTATAGAAGTAGCAGCATTGTCTTGCATGTTCTCTTTATATAACTTAAAACAAAAGGATATGCCAATGAGCTCTCAATAAAGCTATCCATTTTATTGTCATTGGCTTTCTTTAATTTATACACATTCTCTTTATCTAACTAAAAACAAAAGGATATGTCAATGAGATCTCGATAAAGCTTTCCATTTTATGGTCATTTGCTTTCTTTAATTTATCGCTACTTAAGTGGAAAATTCAGATTTGAAACTCTTGTTTTTTGTGAGGGAGCTCTCATAGGAAACTTCTTATCCGGACTTTTCATATATATACACACACCAAGAAGTTTCCTATGAGGGCTCCCTCACAAAAAAAAAGTGCGGGAAAACAGTTGTGAGCCGTCAGATCGCCTGAAAGGCATAGGATTCAACTGCCCACAACTGTTTTCCCGCACTTTTTTTTGTGAGGGAGCCCTCATAGGAAACATCTTGTATATATATAATATTTATTACGGAGTATCTTTTAGTACTATACAAGAAAACTATACCCATTAAACCTCCACGTTCATGCCTTCCAGTTTCTCTTTCTTTTTTTCTTTATTGTTATTCCTTACCACCTTCTAATTAAATATTGGATGCACAAAGATTGAAAGTCATACATCCGAATGAAACGATTTTTGCTCCAAAATCCAAACTAAGATTATCACTATTAAATGAGGAGTGTCAACACTTAAATCTTGAATTAGTAGAAGAACAACATATAACTTCCTCTGTCGCTTTTTAAGTATGACAATAAAAAAGATATAGGAACAAAATATTAAAAAAAAGGAACTTCGACAAATACATGACACAAGTACTAAAATTAAACCCCGGAACATTTTAAAGTTACAGACACAAATGAATGGCTACAACACACACCATTAAAGGAGTACCATATGCACCGGTTTTATATTGTCACCTCATGACAATCGTAATATTTTTTAGTGTCTCATAACTTTTATATTAAAAAACTCATAACTTTTTATCCGTATGCCTCATAACATTTTCTCTATGATTCACAACATTTTGGCGCATCTTCTAAATTTTATGCCAAAAAAAAGTTATAACTTTTTATGCATAAGAAGTAATTGTTTCGTAACATTTTTAGAGGTGTATATAATACACACCCAAATAGTGTGCGCATTGTAGCCTTTCCCATTTAAATAACCACAAAACAACGTAATTTAAAATCATAAGTTGAAATGGAATTTCACCGAGTTTTAACCTTTTGTATTTCATTTTGCGTTGTCCCAAAATGTTAACCTTTTACAAAAAATAATGTACTTTATTTGATAAATTTTGAATTTTACCCTTTCTTTTTTAATGTGACAAGAACCATTTAAATGCAAAGTTGTAATGATTATGGACTATATGGGAAACATAAAAATGAAAAAGTATAATGATTATGACTTTAAAAAAAGGTTCACTAAAAACGAAGAAAATATCAAACAACTGTCTTTTTATGCAAAGTGTCTTATATGAACTTTTTTTTAACTTCAGCCCATATTTTTGTATTTTTTTCAATTTTTCTCGTCGATGTGAATAATTTAATCCTAAATGTTACGGCGAAAAACTAAAAGTAAAAAGTGACTCAAAAGACAAAGAGAATTAAGGCTATAAACGAGCCGAGCCGAGCTTTATTGTGTTCAAGCTTGTTTATTAAGTTTTTAATGAGCTCGAGCTTGAGACCGAGCTCAATGAAAACTTAACAAGCTGAGTTGGTCAAGGTTTGACTTGAGTGCAAGCTTATTCACGAGCCAACGAAAATTTATATATATGTATACTCGCACAGGCTTAAGACAACAAAGAAAGGTTTACTTGTGCGTGTACATATGTTTTATATCTATATGCTCTACAGAAAAATAGTCTCAATTTTAAAATAAAAGCGAAATCTAATAAGTTTTTTAAAAGATAGTGCAATGAGATATCAAATTGAAATAAGAAATTATTCTATTTTATTCCTTTAAAAAGTAATCCCTCCGTCCCAAAATGAGGTCCCTTTAGGGACTGCACGTCATTTTTAATAGTTTATATATTTTGATGTGAAGGTCAAAAAAATGCATTATGAATCTTTTTTTATACTATATCTTAATTAGTTAAATTATACAAAGTTTTCAAAATCATAAAATATATTATAAACTAAAAGATATAAGCTGTTGAAAATGGCATGTAATCCTAAAAAGGACTACTATCATTCTGTGACGGAGGGAGTAAACGAGCCTTATCGAGTCTTGCCGTGTTTAGGCTTATTTGTTAAAATTTTTAACGAACTTGAACTCGAGCTAAATCTCAATAAAAACTTAACCCTAAAGAGAATTAAGCTTATATATTTCTTTTCCTTTCATAATCAAACTTGGAGAGTTACATTTTCGCAATCATTTGCATAGGAAAGGTCAAATTAATTTCACCCACAAAAAAAGCTGCTATATAACGGAAAATTCAACTCTGCTGCTTTATACTCCCACCAGAAGGTCCAGAACCTTCTCCTCCCTCCTCTGCTCCCATGTACTCACAAACAGCCACAAACATACTCTGTTTACACTTCTGTGAAAACATCCTCAGAACCCTGTCAAGATTCACAACTACAGCAAACCCAACAGATCAAAAAGAAAACAAAAACTACGAGAACCCCAAATGGAGAAATCTGGTTATGGGCCAGACGGCATATACAGATCACTTCGCCCTCCTCTGCTTCTACCCACAGACCCTAACCTCTCAATGGTCTCGTTCCTTTTCAGAAACTCCTCCTCTTACTCCCACAAACCCGCCCTCATCGACGCCGACTCCGGCCAAAGTCTCACCTTCTCCCAATTCAAATCCACCGTCGCCAAACTCTCCCACGCCTTCATCAACCAACTGGGTATCAAGAAAAATGACGTTGTCCTCATCTGCGCCCCAAATTCAATCCAATTCCCCATCTGCTTCTTAGCAACCATCGCAATCGGCGCTATTGCCTCCACTGTAAACCCTGCGTATTCTGTATCAGAGATTTCAAAACAAGTCGAGGATTGTAAACCAAAGGTTATTGTAACCGTCCCCGTATTATGGGATAAGGTTAAAGGGTTTGGATTGAAATATGTTATGATCGGTAGTGAGGAAAAATCTAACTTGATTGGTAATAGCTCGAATTCGAAGGTTACATGGTTAAATGATTTGGTTAAGAATTCTGGGACGGTGTCGGATTTGTTACCTGAGGCAGAAATTAAATCGAGCGATACAGCTGCTCTGTTGTACTCTTCGGGCACAACAGGGCTAAGCAAAGGAGTGGTTTTGAGCCATAGGAATTTTGTGGCGGCTGGTCTAATGGTTACCGCAGATCCGGAACTCGTGGGGGAGAGGGACAACTTGTTCTTATGTGTGTTGCCGATGTATCATGTTTTCGGACTTGCTGTAATTATGTATGCGCAGCTCCAGAGGGGCGATGGGATCGTATCGATGGCGAAGTTCAATTTGGAGATGGTTTTGAGGGCAGTTGAGAAGTACAGAGTGACACATTTATGGGTTGTGCCTCCAATTGTGCTGGCTCTGGCTAAGAATAATATAGTGAAGAACTATGATGTGTCGTCCCTTAAGCAAATTGCGTCCGGTGCAGCGCCTTTGGCAAAGGAATTGATGGTGGAATGCGCGAAGAATTTCCCTCAGGCCTTAGTTATGCAGGTACTTTTCTTCTTCAGGACATGATAAATGCCCTTACTACTTGCTCGTGCAAATTTTTGTGAGCGGTTTGCAATCTGTGCTTCAATTCGGAAAGAACTCTTGATTTCAGGGCTTGGGTATGACAGAAACTTGTGGGATTATTTCAATTGAGAATCCAAGGGTAGGACGCCGACATTCCGGTTCAGTAGGAATGCTTGTTCCAGGAGTGGAAGGCCAAATAGTTGGTGTAGATACTCTGAAGCCTCTTCCTCCTAAACAGTTGGGAGAAATATGGGTTAGGGGAGCTAACATGATGCAAGGTATTGTATCTCTAAGTTTTGTAGCAAGCGCTGAGTACTCGACTCGTTATTCAATCAACTGGATTGATTTTAGCGAATAAGGAAATCATTTGCTAAAATTTTTGATTTTCTATTTTCTAAAATCAACCCAATTGAATTGATTTTATGGGAGTTTTTATTTTAGCAAATGGAAAACAAGACCTCATTATTTAATCTCCCATTCGTTGGGGGGCACTATGGCTTTTACATTTTAAAAAGTTAATATTTAAACTGTAATTTTCCAGGTTATTTGAACAATTTAGAGGCCACCAAATTTACCATAGATAAGGAAGGTTGGGTTCATACAGGAGATCTTGGGTATTTTGATGAGGAAGGACAACTATTTATCGTTGACCGACTTAAAGAGCTCATCAAGTTCAAAGGCTTTCAGGTAACTTGTTGACCGAATTAATGTTTTTATTCTATTTCCTTTGGTTCTTCATATGCCATTTTGTTTTTCTAAGGGGGTGTTTCACTAACCCATGCATGATTTTTCATGGTTTTTTATGTGATGTGTTGTGAGAGAATGATTTGTCTCGGTGTTTGAAAAAAACAGTTTTTTGTTAATGGAACACCCCCTAAGATAGAAAGGAAGGTTTTGACATTTTAATTAGCTGCCACCTCGTAAAATTATATATTCATGTTGTTACTCTCTCGCAAATCCTCTTACGGTTTCTCATGCTTTTTTTGTGTTGTTTTTCACTATTCCTAGATTGCACCGGCTGAGCTCGAAGGTTTGCTTGTTTCTCACCCTGAAATACTGGATGCTGGTGTCTTTCCGTAAGTAATCATGCAAAGTTTCTACAACTTTAAATTTCTCAACTCATGAAAATTGAAAATTGAAAATTTTTATTCTGGCATTTCTTTTCAAAAATTATAGAATTATCTGGTACTTCTTACTTTTAGGTTACCCAATGCTGAAGCTGGTGAGATTCCAGTTGCGAATGTTGTCCGCTCTCCTACTAGTTCTCTTACAGAAAAAGATGTGCTGAAATTCATTGCAGATCAGGTAAGATTACCCCATTAGATGATCAATATTTCATCATATGCCCAAGTCAAGCGCCCACTAGATAGATTCTAATCGGTAACTCATGAAAACCTTACAATTAGGTGATCCTTCGTGAATTAGTCAAAAGAATGAAATGTTGGAACATGTAAGAAGTTAAATCCCATTATACCTATGAAAGAAAAATAATTGGCGAGCTTTGTCTTTTGAGTGGATTTGAGTTCCAAACAATGTGTTTGGGGTCTTTTTGAAACAGTAGGTTGTGTAATTGCATAAACATTTACTCTTCGATTAGAGCATCTCCAACCAATGATGTCAAATTTGACCTAATTGGAAGAAATTCCATGTGATGCAACTCCATCAAAGTATCAAATGCTTAAATGTCACATGGCATCTCCTCTCATGTCAAATTTGACAAATGATGTCAATTAATTTTTTCTTTGATTAAGTTATGGAGTGAGACCCTCGATGTTGGTCAAAACTTGTTAAATTACCGTAAAGTTTACTATATACTATCACATGCCTAATCTTTTTCTTTCAATACTTTATTGAGTGAGCCCCTCGATGTTGGCCAAAACTTGATAAAATAAAATAAAATAAAATAAAAAAGAGTTTGACACAACAGTTGGAATGTGCATTTGAAGTTGTCAATTTTTTATAGGCCAAATTGCCACATAAGCCTTCCAACAATTGACTTTCCCATTTTTTAATTTTTTTTTTTTTTTTTGTCAAACGATAGACGTCAATTATATAGATGATAGCAAAACCGTACAAATCAAACTGGGCAACCGTCTCCCTGAAGAGGGGAAAGAAGCCACAAAGGAGGCCTAAACTCCCAAGTGGAGAAAACAGGACCTCTCACAGCTCGCTGAGCAACGCTATGGGCCACCCCATTGCCGCTCCGCTTCACAAAGGCTATGTCCACTTCCGAGAATCCAACCAGCAGACGAATTATGTCAGCAACTATAACTCCCACTGTATGGTGGTCTACCGCTTGCCTCTGGATCAGTTGAATGAGTTGTTGGGAATCACCTTCCAATAAAATGTTGTTAATTCCCAATTCCGAAACCAGCTGTAAACTCTCCCTTGCTGCCAAAGCTTCAACCAAGAGAGGATCAGTAGCATGTTTTATTTGAATAGCCCTTGCTGAAATAAACTTTCCTTGCCAATCACGGATAACCATGCCCAAGCCACCCACGCCTCCATACTTATCGAGTCCTCCATCGAAATTAACTTTGAAGATACCTCCACTTGGCCTCCTCCATTTGCTATTGCTCACATCGCCCTGAATAGCTACAGCGCTCTGTTCATCAACCGCATTTGTAGTTATAAACTCAACCGCCTCCCGAATAGCTTTTTGGCATACAAGGTCAGGCCTCTCCAAATGATTATTGAACACCACATCATTTCGGCAAATCCATAACCTCCAAATGATTGATCCTATAGCAGCCCAGAAGCTTTTATCTCCTTTGGCTCCTTTCCATCTATCAAGAAGATTGCTCCACCATTCTAATAGAGACGCTCCTTGGATAGCTCCCACATCCAGACGACACGGTGAAATATGCCAAACAATTTGAGCAAAATTACACCGTACAAACAAATGGAGAACAGACTCCTTCTCCATTTTACATAGCGGACACAGCAAATCACTCGTCAATCTACGCTTGTGAAGAACTTCCTTGACTGGGACGATATCTCTAAGTGCTTTCCACACAAACATTTTAATTTTTCCTTGGACCGGAAGAGACCAGGCACTATTCCAAACCCGTTTCATCTGACTCCAGTTGCTGCATTCTCCCATTGCTTGCCTCCCACACATCCCGTTCCTTTTTAGAACCAACGCTGATTTGTATCCCGATTTAACCGTATAATTACCATCAACTGTAAAATGCCAAATAACTTTGTCATCCATTGGATATCTCGGCAGCGCCATAGAGAGAATAACTGCAGCCTCCTCTTCGCAGAAAACTTGCTTGACACGATCCTCGTTCCAAGCATGAGAGTTATGGTCGATCAAAAAACTCACATGCTTACCTTTCGCCATCTCCGAAACCTGTGTAGGAACCACGGGCTCAGTCTTAAGAAGCCACGGGTCTTTGTCAATAATCACTTTATTTCCGGACCCAATCCTCCATCTCATACCAGCCTTTAAAACTTGCCTTCCCTCCAAGATGCTCCGCCAAGTCCATGATGGGTTTGATCCCACTTTTGCTGAGAGGAAAGTTCCTTCCGGGAAGTACTTGGCCTTGAGAATTCTATGTAGAAGACAGTTTCCCCCTTTTAACAGCCTCCATCCTTGTTTCGCTAGCAACGCCAAATTGAAGCATGAAAGATCTCGAAAGCCAAGGCCACCTCCGCTTTTCTTATCACATAGCTTGTCCCATGCAAGCCAATGGATTTTTTTGGCATTGTCTTTAGACCCCCACCAAAATCTAGCCATCATTCCATTCAACTCTCTACATAATTTATCTGGGAGCTTCACACAAGACATAACATAATTGGGTAGCGTCAATGCCACAGATTTTAGAAGTACCTCCTTTCCCGCTTGGTTGAGGAAAAAATCATTCCACCCTTCCAATTTAGAGCGCATTCTATCTTTGATAAAGGCGAACGTTTTGCACTTAGAATTTCCCATCCCTGTTGGGAGGCCCAAATAATTTCCCAAATTAACGTCACGTCGAATACCCAACCTTTGACTTAACCGATCCCTAACCTCTCCTGGGGTGTTCTTGCTGAAGAAACAAGCCGATTTACTGAAATTAAGCAGCTGCCCTGATGCATTACAGTAAGATTGAAGGACCGTTGAGACAGCCCTCACTTCCTCATCTGTGCCCTTATTAAAAATCAAGGTATCATCCGCAAAGAAAAGGTGGCTGACAGAAGGGCTACCCCGACAAACCTTTACGCCATGGATTTTCCCGGTTGATTCAGCATGTTTGAGTAATGTCGTGAGTCCCTCTCCACATAATAAAAAGAGATATGAGGAAAGGGGGTCGCCTTGCCTTAGACCCCTTGAAGGTTTGATGTATCCTTTCGCCTCCCCATTAATCATGACGGAGTAGGAAACAGTGGACAGACACTCCATAATCCAACGAACCCACGTCTGATCAAAGCCCATCTTCAACATGATTTTTTCCAGAAAAATCCATTCAACCCTATCGTAGGCCTTACTCATATCAAGTTTAGTCGCCATCTCATACTGCATACTGCGCCTCTTGTTCTTCATATGGTGCAACACCTCTTGCCCAATTAAAATGTTATCTGAGATGTATCTCCCCGAAACAAAGGCCCCTTGATTTTCAGAGATGATAGCAGGAAGAATCACGCGTAACCTATTTGCCAATACTTTTGATAGAATCTTGTATGAAACGTTACAGAGACTGATTGGCCTTAGCTGCGTCATATTCATCGGACACTTTACTTTCGGAACCATGACAATATGGGTGTGGTTTATACCTCGAAGAAGCTTCCCATGATGGAAAAAACTCCTAACTGCAGCGACAACATCATTCCCCACCATATTCCAGTACCTCTGAAAAAACAGCGCTGTCATTCCATCAGGCCCCGGCGACTTGGATGGTTGCATTTGAAACAAAGCTTGTTTGACTTCTACAGCTGTAACTTGGCGTGTTAACCTGGCGTTCATTGCCGGGCTAACCCTTTGTTGCACACAACTCAGCACCTCGTCAAACCCATTCGGACTGCTAGAGGTAAAAATTCCTGTGAAATATCCCAAGACAATGTTCTCCACCTCATTTTCTCCCTCCATCCAAACCCCGTTCTCATTTTCCAAACCACGAATCCTGTTTTGTGCTCTCCTCTGAACCGTTTTGGCATGAAAAAAGGAGGTGTTTTTGTCCCCCATTTTCAGCCAATCCGTCCTAGACTTGTCACGCCAATACCTCTCCTCCTCCCTACTTGCTTCTTTGAGTTTATTTTCCAAACTTTTGTACTCCTCCCCATCAAAATCATCTGCTTCATACAAAGATTCCAGCTGTTTTTCAAGCTCCTGCATATTTATCCGTGAGCATATTTTTTAATTTAGCGGGTGTTCCACTAAGTACCTTTTTAGTTTATTACTGATATTTTACGAGACATGTCATTCTTCTCACATAAAAAAATCCAAAAAAACATGAAAATGAGATTCAAGTTATCATCATTGTTTCTTAGTGGATGATAAGAAAGAGCCTTGAGGATTCAAGGTAGAATATTTTAGTCTCCATATTGGCAACTGTAATTCACCATTTACCCTTCCCAACTAACCATTTTTAAAATGCATAAATTGCATTTTTCTCTTCTTGTTCTTCAGGTTGCACATTTTAAAAGACTGCATCAGGTAACATTTGTGGAAAGTATTCCAAGATCACCTGCAGGGAAGATTCTTAGAAGAGAGCTCAAGGAGAAAGTTCGGTCCAAGATATGAAATCCTCCGATCATGTCTAAAATAATCAGTCTTGGAGAAATTCGACAATTGTATACCGTGGTTGCTCTATGGTTCACATAGGTCTTTTAAAATTCAAAAATGCTAATTTTATCGAAAGCATGTAAATCGTACAAAACTTACATAATGAAACACAACGAAATACTTAAAGTTTAATTGGTGAACGCTTGTCAACACTAGAAGTGTAGAACAGGGAAGTCGGACAGATAAATCCGAACAGAGGATCCTCAGGCTACTTCAAATTTTTGTGTGCTATTCATATTGTAGGCCTACTCTTGATTGTAGAGTTCTTTTTCATAGAGTTAATGTCACCATTAATAAACATATATTAACTGTAAAATAAAGAGGGGTTTATCAAAGTGGGGACCTAGAGCCCATGCCTAATTAGTTGCCTAATGGCAAAATCCGCCCTATGTAGTTTGAGAAAGTCTAGTCACACATTTATTTTTTTAACCAATCTTACAACCGATTTATCACGTTATCATATAGGCTCAATTATAAATGTTCACTATATAGGCTCAATTATAAATGTTCACTTTATGCAGCACATCAAGAATAATAAGAATACCAAAATTTAAGTTTATTGGATGTCAGTAAATGTATGATCGAAAAAAAAAAAAAACAAACAACGAACTCATAATAAGAGAAATGTGTTCCAAACAGGCATTTATCTACATCCTATAAACCTGAATTTCGATATTGTCATTATCTTCGACATGCTCTATAAGGTGAAGGTCTCCAATCATCCACATGATGGGGCCTGCATGGTAATGTTGCAAATCATTGTAAAATTGGTTGTAGAAAAATACCCCTTAGAATTTATCAACATATTTGATATCTAAACCTGCAAATAATGAAAAACACGGCAACAATTTACAATTTTTAACCAAAAATCCCGACCAACCAAATAAAATTACATAATAGTCAAAGATTCCAATCTTGAAGGCTAGAATTACATATTAGACAATTCTTTGAGACGTCCAAAAAAGGAAAGAGGATCAACAAATTGGGACGGAGGGAGTAATATCTATATTGAGGAAACCCTTGGAATTGACAATAACTCAAAGGTTCTAACTATGAATAACATATTAGATGTGTGATAAAAACCAGGTCGGGGATATGTAGAACAGCCTCTAACCGGATCCCTAATTTTATTTTTATTTTTTCCTCCAAATCCTACCCGATAGCCTAAAAAATCCCCGAAAATCCAACCTAAACTGGAAAGGAGCGGAGCGGATCGACCGGAATTGCCATCACTAAGAAAGGATTTGTAAGTGGTTTTAGATTTTGTTTGGGCGTTCGTGCGTAACGGAGTGCCTTCTGGCACGGCAATTTGCTAGTTGGCAGTTGCTATATATGGGATGTACATCACTATCATGGGTGCGAAATGAAAACATAGCTAGTGTCAAGGTAGTCTTGCCATTGGAACAATGAAATGGCAGAAACGTGTGAAAATGGTTTTGCTTCTTGTATATTCAGAACCGGCTCACAATTAGAAGTTTGAGGTGGAAATTTAAAATAGCCCTTTTCACACTAGTTGATATATTTTTGGGGCATTTAAATAATCATCCTTTTATTCACTTGAAATTAGAAAATCATCCTGAGCATTTTTAGGAGTTATGTTTCCATCCCGAGATTTAAATACACCCTAAAATTCCCTTTATATATATAAATATATAATATATAACAAATTAGGGGATTGAGGACTAAATTAAATGTTGCTTATAGGAGGCGGTAGAAAGTGGACTAAATTAAATGTTGCTTGTAGGAGATTTGGGACTAAATTCAAACTTTTGAGGATTGAATTATGGGTATACTAATATAGGCTGGGAAATAAGGATTGAATTCAAACTTGAGGAATTGAGCTGTAATTTAGGGATTTGGTGATAAAGGGATTTGGTGATAAAATTCGATCCCCCAAATTACGCATCAATCTTCCTCCCCATTTAAACTTTGGAAAACAAATCTGAAAAAACTTTACCCAAGCAGCCCCAAATCGCCGTCCCAAACCTTCACCCCTTTCGATCCCAAGTCGTCAGCAACAATATTCTCTTCCGGCGAACTCGGCATCAACTAGTAGGCGGCCCAAATCTCCGCCCTTGCCGTCGCAAATCTTCACCCTAAATCTTCACCCATCGACGTTCCAATTCGACGCTTTTCATCACCGTCCTCCATCACTGTTTTCCATTCCTGTTGGTCACCACCATCCTCTATCGTCGTCGACAATCCGACACAATTGACTGTGATACTCGCAAGGCAGAAGAAACAAGCAACTACCACTTGGTTTTTTATTTTGGTCTTCGATCCGTTTGGTTCTCTGTATGTTTGTTGCTTTACATGTGACATAGGTTTTGTCATTTTGGTAATTAAGGTCTGATTATGTTGAGATTTTGTTTGCCCATTTTTTTATCACACATGAAGATGAGATCAACTTTGTCCGAGTTTTTTTGGGGGGGTTTGTGGTAATCGATAGTTGCCATTTGCTCTTTTGAATAAATTTACCATGTTACTCTTTTGATTTTTTTTTTTACCATGATCAGTGAAATATATTGTTGATGTTCTACCATTATCTAATTTCGTAAGTTCTCTTAATATACCTTGTTTTATAGTCTTGGATTATTTTTACCATGATAATTGGAAGGTGTGGCCATATATTTCACCATGATTCGAGTTGCACATATTCACCAAAATTTACCATGGTGATTGTTCAAGCAACAAATGTAACTATAGTCAAACAAGTATTTTACCATGATGCAACTTGTTATGAAGAATAAATTTACCATGATTATTGTAAATTATAATCAAACAGTAGTTATGGTGATTGTTCAAGCAACAATCTTAGTTTTAACCATGATTATTGTAAAATTTACCACTTTCTTAGTTGTTGCCATTTTTAAAGATAACTTCGTAAATATGGTAAAATTATCCTTTGTAATTAACAAGTTGTATCTTGGTAAAATATTTGTCCACTACTGGAATAAGGTTTTGATGTGGATTGTGATTTTAGGATGACAATAGAATATATATAATAGCAGATAATTGTCCCACCATCTTCTATTCTAAAATTTATGAAACTATGATCAATCCCACAAATTTGAATTCCCACACTTTTTCTAAAATTGCAAGATTTTTTGTACTATTCTTTAAATGAGTTATATTTGGGAACAAATCTCGTGTCCCTCAAATTTGAATTTACAAATTCTCCTTTATTTTAGGAAATACACTCATCGCCACTCATTTTGAAAAACCCCACAATTTTAATTAATCCATGATTTTCGATAGTCACAAAATCAAATCCCCAACAATTATGAAACAAATATGCTTTGTAATATACATGTCAAAGTAAGGGTAAGAATGGTAAATCACATCTAAGGATGAAAACATAACCCCAAAAAATGTGTGGGGTGAAAACTTACGTAGAGTTCAAAAATAGGATGATTGTTTGTTTGCCCACCTACTCGTTATTAGTTGTTATTTAGTTCATTATGCAATTTGAATAATCTTACACGGAATAAAACAAAACGGAATGTACTCATGAAGTTTTCCCAATCATGGTAAATCTGATCATAACAAACCATCGATATGGTAAATTTGAACAAATAATAAATTGTGACCATAAAAAATTGATCATGGTAAAAATTAAATATGTGATTTTTTCATGGTAAATATATTCAAAGAGCATGTTAAACCATAAAAAAGAGAAAAATGGGGTAACTAATTATCTCACCACAGTCACTACCCCCTCTTTTTCAAACATCCCTAATAAATAGGTGAACTTCAACCCGTTTTTAAGTTTTGACGGTAAACCACTTGATCACACCAAAATCAATCCTCTTTTGAATTTCAAAAATTATTTCCATTTTGTATTTTTCATCCTCTAATATTTTCATCATCTAATATATAATAAGGGTAATAATGGTAAATCACATTACAAGAGGATGAAAATATATTTCCATAAATAATGGGGGATGGAAATCTAATTTGCACCCAAAAATCGGATGGATATTTAATTACCGGGTTTTAAATGGCTTAAAAAAATTATTTTGCATGCAAAATTACTTAACAAGTTTGGCAAAAATAATTACGTTCTATTGATAATACGGTTTATCTATTTATTTTTTCTTGTGCTATTGTTGAATTAAGGTATAATTTTATTATTTTTAATTTTGAAAATCTTTTTTCAGTGGTAGCGACAGTTACAAAAATCGCTACTAGTGGTATACAATGGAAGTAGGCATTAGATTAGAATCTAATATTTCTAGCTACTAGCTGGGCATCCTCTGTCCGGATATATCTGTCTGACTCTCCAGTCCTACATCTCTAGGGTTGACAAGTGTCCACCATTTAAACCTCTTTAAGTCTCCGTTAAAAAGTATCAATTCCTTCTACTCCTCACTCCCTCTTGGGTTAGAGATGGTTGTATGGGGTGCACTTTGAGTTCTCAGTTCTCACGCAAATAATCAAAGTCAATCAATAATTATAAAATAGAGTAGTTATTCGAAAGGCCTTGTAAAAAATCAGCTTAATCGAATAAATATAAGTAATTGATCAAATCTTTAAATTTTTCTTTCAGAATTTAGGAACCTGGATACTAAATGGATATTTAAGAAAAGTTAAATAATTTTGTGCCCAGTAAATGCATAATCAAACCGCATATATTCTAGGGCTTGTTGAGAAGAGCATTCAGTAAAAAAAATTATCTCGATCAGATGTTGATCACTATCAAAATGCGAGGATTATTTAACAAATATGAACTGAATCGATACCAATCGATTTGATCACGAATGTTTATAGCTATCAAAATGCAAGGATTATTTAACAAATATAAACTGAATTGATAACAATCGATGTTTGATGAAAATAATTTTTTTTCTGAATGCTCTTCTTAACAAACCCTATAATATGCGATTTGGATTACGTGAATACCAGGTACACAATTATTTAAAATTTTCTTAATAATTCATTCAGTATCTAGGGTCCGAAATTCTGAATGGAAAAAAAATTGAAAGATTTGATCATTTACTTATATTTACCCGATTGAGCTGATTTTTTACAAAGCCTTTCGATTAACTATTTTTAAATAATTACCAAAAAAAGACTATTTTAAAATTATTAAATGGCTTGGATTATTTGTGTAAGATCCTGAAGTGTGCCCCATATAACCAACCTAACCTACGTGAGAGAGGGGAGTAGAAGGAATTGATCCAATCTTTTAACAAAGTTAAAGAAAGTTTAATTGGTGGACTTGTCAACACTAGAGGTATAGGATAGGGAAGTCAGACACATAAATCCGGACAGAGGATCCTAAGCCTACTTCAAATTTTTGTTTGCTATTCGTATTATAGGCCTACTCTTGATTGTAGAGTTCTTTTTCATAGAATTAATGTTAGGGGCACTTAAATAATCATCCCCTTATTCCCTTGAAATTAGAAAATCATCCTGAGCTTTTTAGGGAGTTATTTTTTCATCCCGAGATTCAAATAAACCCTAAATTTCCCTATATATATATACCGGGAAGGGCTTGATCCAAGCAGTTTTCGCAAAATATATATATTTACAGTTTTTGCGAAAAATGCTTGGATCAAGCCCTTCCCGGTATTTGTTTTTGAAGATTTCCCGCGTGGACCCTTGAAAACACCTTCTGAACACATTGGACGGCTCGGATTTTCCAAAAATAATTTGCAACACAAAAAAATCACTTTTTTCTTATTAACGGGAGGGTTTGGACTAGAAAATCCACCTATATATATATATATATATATATATATATATATATATATATAATGTAGAATATATTAGGGGATTGAAGACTAAAATTAAAGTTGCATATAGGAGATGGTAGAAATGGATAAATTTCAAATTAGGTGGTCCTCTTCCGCAATTATGGGATGATGGGATAAAACTCAATCCCTCATTTGTCGTTCTTAAAAACAATCCCTAATATCTCTCCTTCTACTGAATCCCAAATCAACACTAGTCCAGAATTCCCAAATCAAAGTTAGTCCATTGAATTTTGCCATTCTGAAATCCCAAATCAACGCTAGTCCACTGAATCTTGCCGTCCCGCCATCGTCCATCTTCGCCGTACGGCGCCTTCCCCGTCGATATCACCGTCCTCTTCAACGTCCTGCGACGATCAGTACCGCCGCAATGGTCTCAGAATCGTCCCGCCGCACCGGTCTCCTAATCGTCCCACTCGACATCGTCCATCGCCATACTCATCGCCGTCCTAATCAATGGTCGCCGGCAGCAGTCACTTCACTAGTTGTTATAGTCCAGTACTTCCTCTCTATTTTTTCACATGGATGATGTATCATTACTGCTGCTGCATCAATGGTCCAGCAATTCCCCATCTCTCTCTTTCTCTTTAAGTTTATCTTTTTTGTCTCTCGGGATGAATGAGGAAAAAGAATAAGAGAGAGAGAGAGAGAGGGATTAGGAGGAAGTTGCAAGGAGTTTGTCTTGTTTTGGGAAGATGTAACCGTCGGTGGTGGTGGAAATGGTAAAAAACTAAAATGCATATTTACACAAGCATGCCATCCCTGGCACACCTCTCTATAATTTTTTTGCATTTTGGATTGTCAAAGATGTTTGAATTATGGTCAAAATAGATTATTGATTTGTAGAGTGTTTGGAAGATGTGTAATTGAGAGTAATGAATCTTGCCACCAATTGGGAGTAATCACTAGAATAGATTTTGATGTGATATTTTATCTGTTAATAGTCTTGATATTCTCTCCAACTGGACATGGTATAATCAGTATACCTCGAATACCCAATTAATGCATAAATATACCATGAAATATATTCTGATCTTCCCATGAAATCTGGTCATTCTGAGAGCAATTTGTATGGGTTTCTCGAAATTTTTACCATGAATATATGAACATTTATTGAGACTTCTTTATTTACCATGGTTTTCGTTAATCATTGAAGGCACTTATATTCCCATGATTTTTGTTCTTTATTTCATTTTTACCATGACATCTAGATTATGCCGATGCCATTTTTTTACCATAATTTAACTTGTTAATTCAACTAGTTTTACCATTTTTACTAGTCATTATTTACCATAAACATATATGATATGTTTTGGTATTTTTACAAGTTCTTTAATTGTTCTATATTTACCATGATTTTTTGCTACACATAGGGTTTGGCCTTTTCAATTGGGATTGCATCAATTATATAGGAGTAGCCTCAGTGGAATTATGAACTTGATATTACCATGTTACTCTTTCGATTTTTTTTTTCTTTACCATGATCAGCAAAATATATACCATGTTTTCTAGTCTTGGACTATTTTTACCATGATAATTGGAAGGTGTGGCCATATATCTCACCATGATCCGTTTCACATATTCACCAAAATTTACCATGGTGATTGTTCAATTAACAAATGTAGCTACACATTCGACAAGTTTTTAACCATGATACAACTTGTTAAGAGGATAAATTTACCATGTTTATAGGTCATTAAGTGTTTTTTACCATAAAACTCAGATTTTTTTTTATTTTTACCATGAAATGTCAATTATATACTGTGATGCAACTTGTTATATATAAAGGATAAATTTATCATGTTTACTGTGCCCTTTCAGAGCTTTTTACCATGTTCTATGTTAAAAGGTGGAATTAATTTTTAGCACGTATATTCAAAAATTTACCATATTTGCTTATTGGACATATTTTCGTACAATAATTGCCCAATCTGAGTTTTTACCATGGTCACTAGAAAAAAATATGAACATGATTTGATCATAACTATTTTTTAACCTAAAATTCGGTGCTAATAAGACTCAAATTTGGCAACAATATCATTCCCTAATTTTGAATCTCCACAACAATTTCAAAAATTCTTTGATTTTAGGTAAGTAAATCATACATCATTTCAAAACTTCCTTAATTTTAGGCAAGATAATCAAGTAAAATTTGAAAAATAAGTAACTGACATGCATTTAAAATTTCAACAATCCCTAAAAAGAAGGAAGTAACTACCATGCATTTCAAATTCCTTACTCCCTACAAAGAAGTTCAAAATTTCCTATTTTTTTGGCTATATATCTTGATATATATGTATATATCTCTTAAGAAAGGGTAATAATGGTAAATCATATTAAAAGAGGATGAAAACATAACTCCGCAAAGTAAGGGGATGAAAATTTACGTAGTGTCTATAAAATGGATGGATATTTAATTACCTCATATTATTATTAATAAAGATATATTAACTGTAAAATAAAGAGGGGCTTATCAAAGTGGGGACCTAGAGCAGTAGAGCCCATGCCTTAGTTGCCGCAAAATCGGCCCAATATAGTTTGAGAAAGTTTAGTCACACACTCATTTTTTTAACCAATCTTACAACCGATTTATCATGTTATCATATAGGCTCAATTAGAAATGCTCACTTTATACGGCACATCAAGAATAATAAGAATACCAAAATATAAGTTTATTGGATGTCGATAAATGTATGATCGGAAAAAAAACAAAAAAAAAACCCATAATAAGAGAAATGTGTTACAATCATGCATTTATCTACATCCAATAAACCTAAATTTCAATATTGTTATTACTTTCGTTGTGCCCTATACGGTGAATTTATCCGATCATCCAAATGATGGAGCCTACATAGTAATGTTGCAAATCGATTGTAAAATTGGTTGTAGAAATAGGTGGGTGACTAGACTTTCCCATGTAGATTTGATTTTAAAAGGCAAAAGGAGAGAATTATTGGAGCAACAAGATGAACCCGTGCTATGCGCGAATTGATTTTCAAGTGCACACGATTATTGTATTTCCTTGATGCGTCCAATGATGCGAAAATGTTGAACCTACACAAATTTGACAACTTTAAGGCGTAGGTATATAATGGAACAAAACTATTAACCACAAAATCGAACACACAAAAAAAAATCCTACATTGGGTATAGAAGAAAATTCCTTTATGCGGATCGTTTTGGTATTGGATATTAACAATGACAGGTAAATTGTAAATCCATTCATACGATTTCACACAACCAACTTCTTTGCGCGCTTGTTATTGGCAAGCCTAGATTAAGAGGTTGGATTGTTAGTCTTATTGACAATAATTGAACGTAAAAATGATATTCATCTCAATTCTTTGTTGTAGATCGAGTGTCACTCCTATTGAGGGTGAACAAAATCGCTCACATAACTTATGTTACCTGTTGGTGGGTCAGTAACCAAATTTCGGGCTGCAATTGCAAATAGAGCTAATGAGATACAGGTCTTGTTAAAGGATTCTTGTCTTTTATTGGGCCTAAAACTAAACAGATAAGCAAAGCATCTGACTTTAGTCTGATAAAAAAAATGCATATACTAACTTTTTCATTTTTTATCCATGTTTTTGCATTGATCAACAAATTAAACTTTTACACATAAGCATAACTCATTGTTTCAGAGAGAAAATCTTGTATGGTATTAAAAAATGAAAGTGATTACCTTTGCTGTAAAAATCTGTATGTCCTCCCCTCTACACGATTACTTTTGTTGTTAAAAAAATATCAACCAACAGAAACTTATTACCACCAAATAAAAGTAGAAAAAAGATGATGACATATTAGTTTAGCAAAGTGACAGCAGTGGGAATTGATTCAATTGAATAACCAGAAAATCTTGGAAATTTTCACCACTCACTTTTTTTTTTATGATTTTACCAATAGTGATCATTAAAAATGAGAAGGAAAGTTGCGGAGCAAAAAAAATTTTAAAAAAATTTGAGAAGGAAAGTCTGTGTTTTCAAAAATGGGTCTTCCTTCAACAAGGACATGGTATATGAGTCAATTATGAAAATAGGACATAAACTAATTCCTTAATGCCAAGAGAACAAATCACTCTCACATTCCAAAAATGCCCCCGCTAACCAATGAAAGTGCCTAAACCCCAAAAATCCTGTGAAAATACCTAAACCCCCAAACTTAATAAAAGCGCCTAAACCCCCAAACCTAATAAAAGTGCCTAAACCTCCAAAACCATATGAAAGTACCTAAACTTCTAAAACCTTATGAAACTGTATGATACTCTAAGTGCTTAAACTCAAAATGCCTAAGCTCACTATACCCTATACCCCAATGAGTCTAAATCTCCTAAAATTGAACCCCCAAGTTTCTTGGACTCGAAAAAAAAAATCACAAAACAAAATCTCTGACATTTTCTGATTGGCGTGATGACAAAGAAAGGGAGTGGTTCGGTCAGAGCATGAGAAATCAAAATTGGGTTTACATTATTACTCCAATAACGTAAAAGAAGTTCTGAAGCCACATGATTCGATCAGAGCAGGGGATGATTCGATCAGAGCAGAGTACGACATTTCTCATTCACATGCGCACATTTACTGTTCCATCTCGTTAGGGGTATTTTTGTCTAGTATTGTCCTTAAGCCCTAAAAAACTTCCAATTCATGTATTGAACACCTTAAAATAAATTAGAGTGGACAAAAACCCATTAAAAGCCTCAAACTTGTCATTTTGGCCAATTGTCCGTTCAAAAGTTGAAAAAGGAAGTTGCATATGTAATTGCACCATACCTAAATAGATGAAACAGATTTTGTAGACTACAATTTGTTTGGCAACGAAATTTTGATAATTGAGAGAAACAAATCCCGTGAGAAATCTTTCCTTTTATATAAGTAGGTCTTATGATTCTAAAGATATTGAAGATCTGGAAGGGAAAAATTAAGTTATAATTTTACCTATGTATGGATACATTTAAGGAGTGCTAAAAAGATTGTCACGTGTGCTACTAAAAACTTCAATTACAACCCAATTAATTCATGTCACTTGTCGCGTCCACTGCCCTACTCACAAAAACTCATTCTGTAATAATTAGGACTGAAATCGGTTCGGTTTCGGTCGGTTCGGGGTGAATGTTTCCCGGACCGATTCGGTTCGGGGTATGGTTTGCCGGAACCGATCCCGACCGATTTTACGAAGGGACATATTCGGTTCGGGGTGTATCGGTTCGGTCGGGGTTTTCGGGGAAATCGGTTTAACCGAAATTGGTACATACCTCAGCTATGCCTTATTTCCCTTGCGCTTAACACCGGATTTTTTACAGCCTGAACCCATTCAGTGATAGCTTGAACTATAGTTATCACACCGATGCATGCCCCTAAACTTAAGAAAACAATAGTAATAAACAGCCTAAGAAAAGACAAAAGAAACTGCAAACCAAACAGCATATGGAAGTCTCTAACAATACCTTTTTCTGGTTGCTTTAAATTAAGGCAAAGTTATCCAAGTAGGCAAGTAGAATGAGATCAGTATATCATTGATATTTTTACTATGTATTCTTCGATCGGCAAGGAGAAGAGAGGGAGAAGAGAAGAGAGGTCGTGCCGTCGTGGGGTGTGTTTGGAGGAGGGTGGGCTACTGGGTTGCTGCAAATGGGAGAGAAGAGAGATAGAGATGTATTTAGGGTTAGCCTTAGGGTTGGCTTTTATATTTTATAGATGGATGGTGTAGATCAAAGAAGTATGGACGCCTGGACGGTCTTGATTAAAAATCGCTAGGTTAATGATGTATGTAATTCGGTTCGGTCTTAATTCGGTTCGGTTCGGTTTGACCGTAATTTCATTGAACCGAAACCGAACCGAGAATATATTTCGGTTTTTTCGGTCGGTTTTTTCGGTTTTATTTTAACTTGGACCGACCGAAAACCGGACCGAATTTTCAGTTTTCGGTTCAGTTCGGGTCCCGCCGATTTTTTTTCCCACCCCTAGTAATACTATATAAGATAAGATGACATTTTAAAAGTAATACTACTAAAAAGTAGAATTATCCAAAGTAAGAATAACTTTTGCAGCTTTTTAGTACAGTATTTCTTTTGTTTTTGCTTTATGTGGTCCTTATTCCTACCCAATAAAAGCTTGCCCACGTAATAACAAAACATAGGATCAGAGAGAAAGTGACACTTTCTACTCACCTACATCTACTTGAAACGATTTTTGCCCCAAACACCCAATAAGATTAAGAGTATCACTAGGTAGTAAATAAAGGGGTGTTGCATTTTAAATCTTGAATTTGTAGAAAAATGAAATAAGACATGAAAGTAAATTAGATGAAAACATAAAAAATAAAAACTTTCATCACTGATTTCACCCAAACCATTAGTCAAAGATGGCATTTTACATTCTGAAAAATACTCCCTCCGTCCCAAAAAATTTGGCCTATTTATAAATTTCAAAATTTTATGTACAGTACACAATGTTACCCAAAACTTGTAACTTTCAAGTTTGTCATTCATTATTTGACTCAAATAAAAGAGGAGTTAATCAAATTTTGAATTTAAATTGTTTTCTGGAAAGCGAAAATCTTGCCGCCAATGTAATCAAAGAACTTTATCAAAATTTTAAAATACACTTCAAACTTTAAATATTTTAATTATTCTTCTTTTGGTCTCATTGTTTTGATTGTTAAAAGAATCTCAAGGTCAGAATTGAAATTTATCGACTTTTCTTTGTTGAAAATTTTTAATTGTTCCTAGATTTTAAGACAATCAAAAAAAAATATTGGCCAAATTTTTTGGGACGAAAGGAGAAAGTACCTACCCGGAAATGGAATACCTCTATTTTTGGAATAACAAATACAGTATAGAAGAACAGAAAGTTGGCCTACTTACTAGTATACTATAAGAATTTAAAGTATATACTCCTAGGTATTAGGTAAACGGATCCACCTACTAGTATAATTTAAAAAGGAAAATGTAAATGTGTACCCAATAGGCACACGTTAAGGTTGAAAAAATATATTGAAATATGTGAAAAACGTATAGAGATATGTGAAAGTGTATTAAAAAGTGTAAAAGGTATATTGAAGTGTGTGTTTTATTTGTTTGTTTGTGTACTTAATGTGTGCCTATTGAACACACGTTAGCAAGACCCATTTAAAAATAGTAAATGGCAATTTCTTTTTTGTTTTTTTTAATCAAACGTGCTCTTCCACGAGCTCCTTGTTCAAGCTACCAACGAGATTGGCTCTTGGTGCACAGATCGGGTGTTTACTGGCTACTTTTAAAATAATATTTTAAGTGGCATTGTAAAACAATATCTCAATCAAATAAATATAATTACTTGATCAGGTGTTTCAATTTTTTATTCAGAATTCAAGATAAAAAATTTTAATGAAAAATTGGTAAACTAAATTAAACCGATTTCATTGGTATATGAGTTTTTCATTAATTCCAGTTAAAAAACTATTTTAAAATTAGTGAATGCCTCATATTTGTGCTTTTAAAATTAGTGAATGCCTCATATTTGTGCGATACTGTAAGTTGGCTTCAATCGCGAATATAGGTACCATCAGGCTTGGTATATGAGTTTTTCATTAATGCCAACTAAAAACTAGTATTTTAAAATTAGTGAATGCCTCGTATTTGTGTGATATTGTGAGTTGGCTTCAAGCACAAATATATGTAACCATGAGGCACCCTTCATCGGTAAGATTCGAATTATGGTTTCCGACCATTGAGAAAATCAAAGGGGAATGGCAAGAATTCGGGAAGAGATAATCTTCTTTACGGATGTGGCGCAAACCGCCACCGATTGTGGTGTCCAGCATTCGATCATTGCAATAATATGATAGGTATTTCAAAAGTTAAATTTTGGTTTAAAAAACAGAGGACAAAGATATTTTAACTCAACAGTTATTGGGAGAATCCAGACCATTTTTAAGCCAAAATTCAATTTTTGACATATTTATCGATATTCAATCAAATTAATTTTTTACGTGAATACATTATTTTTTACATGCCTATAAGATGAACAGCTCCACATCCGTAAAAAAATTCTCTCATATGGGAATAGTACTACGTGATCCGAGATCCACGTCAAAAACAAAAATCAATAAAAATCAATTTCTGCCGGGAAGAAAAATTCGGCTCTGCTGCCTGCTCTGGATATACTCCATCCGCAAGAACTTTTTGTCCTCTGCTCACATGTGGCCAACCGGCACGCGGCACGCCCACCCAGGCATTCACACAGCAGAAACAGACACTCTCTATTAATACTGCTTCTGTGAATAACATCTTCAGAAGCTTTTGAAGATCCAAAACTACAACGAACCCAAATGGAGAAATCTGGTTATGGGCGTGACGGTATATACAGATCGCTTCGGCCTTCTCTGCTTCTACCCAAAGACCCAAACCTCTCAATGGTCTCATTCCTCTTTCGAAACTCCACCTCTTACTCCGACAAACCCGCCTTCATCGACGCCGACTCCGGCCAAACCCTCACCTTCTCCCAATTCAAATCCACTGTCGCCAAACTCTCCCACGCCTTCATCAACCAACTGGGTATCAAGAAAAACGATGTCGTCCTCATCTTCGCCCCCAATTCAATCCAATTCCCCATCTGCTTCTTTGCAGTCGTCGCAATCGGGGCCATTGCTACAACTGTAAACCCTTTGTATACGGTATCAGAGATTTCAAAGCAAGTCAAGGATTGTAAACCAAAGGTCATTGTTACCGTTTCTGAGTTATGGGAAAAGGTGAAAGGGTTTGGATTGGATTATGTTATTATGGGTAATGAGAAAAATTCTAGCTTGACCGGTAACAGCTCCAATTCTAAGATTACATGGTTAATTGATTTGGTAAAAAATTCCGGGTCCACGACGGATTCGTTTCCCGCGGCTGAAATTAGATCAAGCGATACGGCAGCTCTGTTGTACTCTTCAGGCACAACAGGGTTAAGTAAAGGAGTGGTTCTGACCCATAGGAATTTTGTAGCAGCAGCTCTTATGATTACTGCTGATCAAGAACTGGCGGGGGAGATGCACAACTTGTTCTTATGTGTGTTGCCTATGTTTCATGTTTTTGGACTTGCTGTGATTATGTTTGGGCAACTGCAGAGGGGGGATGGGATTGTGTCGATGGCAAAGTTCGATTTTGAGAGGCTTTTGGGGGCTGTGGAGAAGTATAGAGTGACACATTTATGGGTTGTGCCCCCTATTGTGCTTGCTTTGGCTAAGAATAGTATGGTGAAGAAATATGATTTTTCGTCGTTGAGGCAAATTGGGTCAGGTGCAGCGCCTTTGGGGAAGGATTTGATGGCTGAATGCGCGAAGAATTTTCCTCAGGCTACAGTTTTGCAGGTACTTTCTGTGTGAATACAAAATTAAAATCTATTAAAAATTCGTTACTATGGTTGCAAGTCTAAATTGGTGGAATTGTGGTGGTAGTATCAAATATGGCAAGAGATGAATGTTTAATGCGGTGCTTTTGTATGACTGAAGAACTTTTCTTATTCGCAGAAAAGTATCCTATGAGGGTGAAAGAACTTGGACTTATTCTGTGGTCTTCAAAATTGTTCCATTTACGAATACTATAGTTGTCATTGGCTTGAATTATTCTCACAGCTGGAGGTTATAAGTCCCTAATTAGAAAACGATTCTCATAAGGATACCAATGAATGGTTTCTTTGTTACTTAACTTCCAATACCTTTGAATTTTTACTAGAAATGAGGTTGTCATGTTTTGAATTGGGTATGCTGCTCTGATCAGTTGATATGAATGACATTTCTACTTGCTGTCAGCGGATTTGGACTATAAATTGTGCTCTAATGTAGAAAGAACTCTTGATTTCAGGGCTATGGTATGACAGAAACGTGTGGGATTGTTTCAGTTGAGAATCCAAGGTTAGGTCCTCGACATTCTGGTTCAGCAGGAATGCTTTCTCCAGGAGTGGAAAGCAAAATAGTTGGTGTAGATACTCTGAAGCCTCTTCCTCCTAAACAATTGGGGGAAATATGGGTTCGTGGACTTAACATGATGCAAGGTAATGTATTGCTTAGTTTTCAGTTTGGTAATTAATGTGCAGTTCATCAGAATTTAGAAATCTCTTATCATTCAAGCAAGAAGCAGACAACATATATATTTAAACTTTGCTAGGCAGTAGGAAGTAGATGCTGGTTTTCATTTTGGAAGAGGCGTCAATTTTGAGCGGATATTCAGATCCTATAAGTTTTTCAATGAACTAGGACGTTTTCATTTGGATGTTGAGGAAAGCAGAATGGTTGCCATGTGATGGGCTATTTGAAATACACATATTCAAGTTTCACATATTCTTGGAGTAATTTTACTTAATCTCCCATTCATTGGGTGAACTATTGGACTAGTGGTTGATTTTTTTAGTGTTTTGTGTTTTGCTAATCCTTTTTCTCACACGAATTATCAAAGGCCTACGCTTACATTTAACTTCTTCTTGTTCCATGTCACTGCTGTTTTGCTAGTGCGCTCATGGCATTTGCTTCGCTTTACATTCAAGAAAAGTTACTATCAATTTAAATAAAACAACGCTCATGGCATTTGCTTCACTTTACATTCAAGAAAAGTTACTATCAATTCAAATTGTATTTTTTGTAGGTTACTTCAACAATCCAGAGGCCACCAGACAGACTATAGATAAGCAGGGTTGGGTCCATACAGGAGATCTTGGATACTTTGATGAGGAAGGACAATTATTTGTCGTTGACAGACTTAAAGAGCTCATCAAGTACAAAGGCTTTCAGGTAACTTGTTCAACTCCAACTTATGCATCATTCAGATTTGGTAGTTTTCTTTTCTAGTTTCTCATCTAATTTGCAGAAGGACCTGTAATAAGCAATATGACGGGGTGTTTCCAATTTCTATTGGGATTGTCGATTGTTCATGTTTGATTTGTTATACTTCTAATATTTTTCCCTGCTCGAAAATCTTGTGGTAGCAAGCCTCCACTTTTTGTGTTTGTGGGTCTGTGTTTCTTTCTTTTTCTGTGTTTCTTTAAACAAACAGTATCGTCTTCTTTACCTGTGCAATCATCAGATTGGATTATACCAGATTGCTACCTTGGTAAAATTTCAAGTAGCAGTTCGTTTACTCTATGACTAATCATCAAATTTTTCATTTACTCTATGACCTCTTTTTGCTCGGCTTTTATTTAATTACCTTTGGTCCTTTAAATTTCTTTTTTTTCCCCCTAAGATGGAAAGAAACATTGCGATTGGAGGGAATTTTCTCAGTTTATTTTGGTGATTAGTCATTAGGAATATATTTGGCTCATCATAAAATTACATGATCCAGCTGTTGCACTATGATCGTCTTATAGTTCATCATGTTTATGTCTGTTCTTATCATCACTAGGTTGCACCAGCAGAGCTCGAAGGGTTGCTTGTTTCTCACCCTGAAATACTGGATGCTGTTGTCATTCCGTAAGCAAATACAAAATTTCTACAACTGTAAGCCTCCTAACTCACGAAAAATGTGACTTTTTAATCTGGTACTTCTTCTTTTTAGGTTTCCCGATGCTGAAGCTGGTGAGGTCCCGGTGGCATATGTTGTCCGCTCACCCACCTGTTCTCTTACTGAAGGAGATGTGAAGAAATTCATTGCAGATCAGGTAGGGTTACACCATTAGATGACCAATATTTCATATGCAGTAAATTACATGCCCAATTCAAGTAGTCGCTAGAGATATTTCTTTGGTAATTCCCGAAAACCTGACAATTAGGTGATCTTCTTCATTTAGTCAAAAGAATGAAATGTTCGAAAACTAGTGGCTCATATACAATGTTTCGTCTTTTGGGTGGGTATGAGTTCCAAACAATGTGTTGGGCCTTTGGTGCTATATTAGTCTTCACAGACCAGCACGCGTGCAGACCTCTCAGTAACGTTTTCTCTTCTTCTTCTTCTTCTTTCTCTTCAGGTTGCACCTTTTAAAAGACTGCATCGGGTAACATTTGTAAACAGTGTTCCAAAATCAGCTTCAGGAAAGATTCTGAGAAGAGAACTCATTGAGAAAGTCCGGTCCAAGTTATGAAATCCTTCAATCATGCCTGAAACAAGCAGTTTGGGGTAGAACTTCAATCAAGTTATGAAATCCTTCAATCATGCCTGAAACAAGCAGTTTGGAGTAGAAGTGCGCCTCTGCCCTTCAGTTGTCTTGTATTTGTTCCTGTGAATGTATGATATCTGGGACAAAGCACAAGAGATCGGAATAAATTACAAAATTACAAATATCATACATTCCGATCTCTTGTTATTCCAGTAAATTCCAAAATTACAACATATTCCAGTAGATAAATTCCAAAATCATTTGTTATTCCATCTCCCTTTCCTTTCTATTTGGGGTAGAACTTCAATCATGTGACTGATATTCTTAAATCATTTGAGCCATATTCTTAGTGTCAACGTGCACCGCTCAAAACCCAATTCCATATCTGCCTGCTCAATCGAACTCAGCAAACAAACACCGTACTAGTCAATTGAAGAACAATGCAGCGGACACAACTTTATAAACACAGCTCTAGAGACAATTGTGTTCGGAATTGTTGAATGCACATGAGTCCATATGCATCCAAAATGTCCGGAGTTTTGTTCTATTGTGTTTATCTAATCATCATCTCTTTGCAAGTTACTAATGCTATAGGCATGAAATCTTTTTACGCCAAATGTCATTTAGGCTCTGTTTGTTTTGGGCTGAAAAAGTTTTTCTATTATACATCGAGAAAATTTACCCTAGGGAAGTTGAAAAGTCGGGAAAGGGAAACGTCGTGAGAGCAACATATATGCCAAGTCCAACACCACCTTCAAAAAGTCCCAACTCTTAAAAAGAGTGATGGCATCTTATACATACCGGCATGACAGTCTTGACCCGCAATCGACTGGAAAAAGTCCCTACTCTTGGAAGATTGGTGACACCTTTTTTTTTTATTCGGACCAATACACCATCACTAATGTGGATCACATCAAAGGCGGCTCTACATATTAGCTAGGGTATGCAAATGAATACCCTAGAGGAAAATTGATGCACCCAAAAAGTTACCCTGTATATTTATGTTGGTCCACTCCATTGAACAATCAATCGAATTCATGTCGAACGAAGAATAACTCTCACAACACCTAGTTGATGGTATTAATGTATTAGATTTTGATTATATACTATTGCTAATAAAGCTAATCGAGTTCAAGTGGTGGCTAGCTCATACGGTAGAGCTTTTGGATACCCCACACTGTATTCCGAGATAGAGTCTCATCCCCCTCCTCCATGTAATAATTAGAAATGACAAACGACAAAAAAAAATAAATAAATAAATACACATCCAACGATAGTTATATGGAGCTGCCACTGGGTCGCCCGACCATGGGATAGAAAATTACAGCTACGTACTAGTATATACAGTAAACTTCCAATCAGGTATACCTGATGGGATTCCCATCAGAGACTCTTACAATTCTATAATTTCCCGATCAAATTTTCATAATTTGAACTGTCCAATGTGTTTAAAAGGTGTTTTTAACGGTCCCTGTGAGAAATCAGTGGAAAAAAAACCGGGAAGGGCTTGATCCGATCAGTTTTCGATAAAAATGTATATATATAGTTTTTATCAAAAATATATTCATTTTTATCAAAAACAAATCGGATCAAGTCCTTCCTGGTATTTTTTTCACTGATTTCTCACGTAGACCCTTAAAAACACCTTTTAAACACATTGGACGATTTAGATCATGAAAATTTGATCGTGAAATTGGAATCCCTGATAGGAAGCCCATCAGATATACCTGATTTGAAGTGGACTGCTAATATATAATTTTATGTTTATCTATTATTTGATATCATTAACCTAGAATATAAAAATAAAAAAAAATCTCAAAACGTCAAGCCAGTAGATATGATTGCAAGACCCCCATTTCTATAGCCAAACATAAAAAATAAAATAAAATAAAATAAAAAACCCTAATTGAAGAACTTTTAAAATAAGGTATTTTAATAAAGTTCAGGTACAAAAAAAAAATCTATATCATAAACATAGTGAAAAATATCTAGGCATACAAACAAAACAACATCCACGGCCGTTCAATCATATTCTAATGTTAAGGTTGTGTAACCATCGTATCATTTCTTTTTTAAACGGTAATATTCTCCTATAGATAGTGAAACGTTTCAAAATGGTAACTGACGCTATGGGAGTATGGGTTGATTGTGTTTGTCGGATAGAGTGAATAGTTTAGTTACGTTGAGTCAATATAATAGGTTTCGGCATGCATTTAGGCACGTGTATCCGCTACTGCTAGTAATATTATAAAGCATTCTCTCTTTTTTCAATTTTTGTAATAAAGATTTGGACCAATTGCGTTAGCGCATCACTTTTAGATTAATTTACTATTTTCTTAACTCTAAATTAAAGGAATAAGGATTTTATTTTGACAAAGCATAAAGAAATATATTATACTAAATGAATGAGGTTAAAGGAACAAGAATTTTATACGTATGGTTTCTTGTGCACAAGGCGACGGTAGAAACATCGGAATTTATGGAAAGACACAATAACACGAAAAACTAAACAAGTCGGGTTATGGTTAAAGAAAAAGCAGGCTCCTCTATCTCATGCCTAGACCACAACGCCAACACTTAATTTGAGTTTCCTATGATGATGCCCTATATATATACACATTACAATCCTAATTAACCTACTGTATGTGTGAGACAAAGCCACCAATATTTTTCATTCAGTTCATGTTTCCTCTTATTATAAGACCAATTAAGATATGTTTTCAACTTAACGTCCCATGAAATGATCAGTGACATAAGAAACCTACAAGTGATCGAGATGTTCCCTTATTGAATCTCTTGTTTGAGTAAGATTGTAACTAGAGGTGACAAATGTGTGGATTTGGGCGGATTTGAGCGAGTTGAAATGGGTTATGGAGTAAATATACATAGACGAATTGAGAATACGAGTCAATAATAGACGAGTTCAATGTGAATAGATCAAATATGAGTCAAATCATACTCATAAACCCCTTTGCAAATTTAATTCGAGAGTTCAGTGGGGTTATTTCAATTTTCAATTGCATTAAACAAATCAATTCCCGAATTCATCATCCACCTCTATTACTGCCTTTACAAATTTCAGATTTTTTTTTTTTTTTTTAGAAAGAGAGAGAAGGGGAAATCAATCAAAAGTTGATTTAAAAACAAACAAAAACACCCATACAACAATCACTCAAACACCTTAAGTCTCACCACCATCATTGATAAAGGATCACGCCACGCCACTACCACAACCCACCATCGACAACAAAGAGCTACGCCATGCCACTGCCATGATATGTCGAACAGATCATAGAAGGCCGGAACATCAACTCAGGCAATGACCATAGGTCACCTTCTTCAAGTGACAACCCAACCGGAGACACCCACGACCACCACCAGAAAACCGGCAACACCACCGCCTCCCCCTCATCCGAAATGCCCACCACCAACTCGGACCTCCACTGCCACCATATCTACCCACCACCTCCGAAAGCTACTCCACCGCTGACGCCACCCCAACCCAACACCCACCACCCCCGCCGTAAAACCCAGATGAGGCCGAACCACACTCAAGCACAGATCTGAAAAGCTGTTGGTGAAAAAATGGAAACACCAGAAAAAGAAGAAAATAGGAAGAAGAGAAGAGGAGGAGAGGGGGAGAAAGATTCCATTCCTAAATCAAACTCAACCAAACCCTAATTTGATTTTTAAAAAAACAATTCGATTAATTACTTGAGAGAGGGATTCGAAGTCGAGAAAGTACCTGAAGATCAGCTTCTTTGCGTGAATACTGAATAGCTTGCTAATCGTGAATGGCTGTTTGAATTCCCATCCTAGCGCACTCCTCAGTGTCTTCGATCTCTAGCTAGGGTTTCCAGTCGGTGTTCACTTCTCAACTACTGTTAAATTGCTATAGGAATCGCACTATATATTCTGGAGTGGTTTTGTACACAATCCAATCACACACACACACACAGAGAAATACGAGCAACACTACATACATACAAACAATTTACCCACAAATGACCCAAACACACACACAAGTACGACCAAAACCTACCATCTACTTACCAAAGAAAAAAGTACCAAAACCATCCGTAATAAGGTTACCGAAAACACTAACGTGAATAGTGAATTTATAACGGTGTGTAACTTGACCAAAATCATAAAAATGTACGAAATGGGGCGTACCATATGTACCTCATTATGAGCGGGCATGTTTGTAGCACTCACCGGGTTCAATACCTTCAGATGCCTTCAGTTCAATGTCTGCAGTGTCCTGTGCCCATAGCTTGAATAATTACCTGCACGTAGCTTGGTTGATGATCTTTTTGAAAGAGAGAGAAAGAGAGAGACAGACAGACAGAGATCTCCACAACCCTTGTAAGTCGTAGCATAGTCATGAGAGACTGATGATGATGATGACAGCTTTGAAATCTAGACCAAGATGGCATTCACCTGCAGCTGCATCTGCACCTTATGATCCTCTGTACACCTGATCATCATCAGGGCTTATAATTAGCTTCTTGTTGGCTAGACGTACTGAAGCTTAATTCCTAAACCACAGATTTAACAGAGTACATGTATGATCAGGTGCAGGTGCAAATGCAGATAAAGGCTACATCTTGGACGTTATTTTCTTCCTTTCTAACGAGGGTTTTGGTTTGAATTTGACAAAGGCTCACGAGTCCATGACTCACCTCACAGTAAGGAACACTACTTCCGTACGTACATAAACACACTCACTCACTCAGTACCCCCTTTCTCTCTCTCTCTCTCCATCTATATATACGAATCAATGTATATATATACACCAAAATGCATAAGTCACTAGATAAAAAAACCTAACCTCTTTACAGATAGAGAGAGAGAGAGAGAGACAGATATTTTTAGGCCAAATGTCATTCATCTCTACCTCTATATCTACCGTTTTGATGGATTTTTTTTATCATTATTTTGATAGGTTTAGGCCAAGCTTGGCATAACAATAAATTTTACTTATTTTTTTTGTCTTTATTCAATACTTTCGCATTTATTAATTTCGCTATAAATTTCTATGTATTATTGGTTCGTCTCAATAAGAGAAATTGAAAAGTTAAAAAAATACTCGTATGAGCCAAATTTAATTTTTTTCAAATAAGACAAAGTTAAGTCAAAAAAAAAATTTGACTCCTTTTTGTCTGTATTCAAAAAAATTTGGATTTGGGTCATAATTTTATAATAGTAGGCATATTTCACACAAAAAAAAATATCAAATAGTTATTAGTATTATTAACTTTATTATTAAAAAATATTAAAATAAATTATTATAACTTCATTGTTGAAAATTATAAAATAAGTGAGTTTTGTAATTAAAATTTGATGTAATGCATAAATTAATATAGGCATGCGCAAAGGCAAATACATCATTTGCACAGAGATAATTTATTTTTTCTCTTTCTTAAAAAATCATCCAAACCAAATATCACTATTTGTTGATACTAATAAAAAAAAGTACCATCATTTTATTCTTTTATAAATGTCACATCAATACCAAGTATCACTATTTGTTGATATAAAAAAAAAGTACCATCATTTTAACCCTTTTTATAAATGTCGCATCAATACTTTCATACAATCAAATCTTATTTAGCATCCATCCAGGGGCGGAGTTCAAGGGGCTGGGTAGGCCCTGGCCACCCCACTTCAAAATCAAAAAAAAAAAAACAAATCCAAGATGAGGACTTTTTTTCTCTTTGCTTGGCTTGGCCTCCTCCAGCCTCACACTCTCTCTGTGGAAAAAAAGAAAATCAAAATTATTTTTGTTGATCTTTTGCGGCAATGAAGATAAACAAAACCAGCTTCGGAACAAAATGGAGGATGAGTTTCTCTTGGACTCTGCAGTTCTATACATCGAAAGGGAAATTGTGATGAAATGCAATACAGAGTCGATCTTAGATGATTTTCGAGATTCAAGAGAACGCGAATTGCACTTTGATAGATTGTTAAACTACGTTTGTTCAATCTTGAAAACGTGTTTTTTGCTTTTTCTTTGACTATAGAATGCATCGATTATAGTAGTTGTTCAATCTTGAAAACGTGTTTTGTTCAATTTTTTTTGCTATTTTTAGGTTGAAATTTTTTCTTCCTATAACTGGCCACTGAGTATCTTAATCACGGCTCCATCACTGTCAGCATCCAAACAAGTAGTAACGTCCAACAATCTTATTAATTGGACCGACCAAGTACTAGAAGATGATATGCTAGAGAGAAATTGAACAAACTCATTTACAAATCGTGAAAAGTCAATTTATTCTCAAAACACTATTACTGGAACAATCTCTTATACTCATTTACAAAACTCACACTCATAATTTGTAGAACAGTGTTTTTGGAGCTCAAAAGGTTATGTGGGGTTAAATTGGGTGAAGTTCAGTCGCCCACGAACTTGGAAAAAATTTTGGGTGCCGAGTGGGTATTGCCACTTAGTACCTAAGCATGATCCGAGCCGTCCAAATGTGTTTTGGACATCCTGGATTGATTCCCTCTCTTCCTCTCACCCAAAAAACCCTCCCTCTTCTTTTTCTCTCTTGATGGATGACCGTTGGATTGTTTTATGAATAACTGGGATTGCCGAGCGGATACCATGGGCACTGAAGAAATTCTCACGAACTTGGGAGTGTCGCCGTCCCTTGTGGCCCTGTCTGTTACTGTTGCACAAACCGAAAAAGACATTACTCCAATAGAGGCCACGTGATTCATAGCCCGCCAACCACGTGGGATGGGATGCACCCACTAATGAAAGGATGACACGTATTGAACAACGGCGGGCACTCCACCTGAAGTGACTGGGTCGCCTCGTGGCCTTGCCCTCGCTCACTTTATTAGTACAACTAATACGAAAGAAAAACTATGGGCATATCAATTCTTTATTTTGTTCTTTTTGGGTACATGGGATGGGAAGGATCATTTGGCATAAAGCCCTATTTGTTAGCGAATATGCTTTGGAGGGGAAAAAGTGATATCATAAGAGGGGGATATAAATGTGGATATGGTTACTACTTGATTTGTTTTGTTATTGTAGGAGGGGGATGCGAGGGGTTGGATAATGAAAAATAGAAAATTCTAAAAATCGGCCACCTGAGCTATCGTTAAGGTTTAAAAAGTGTGAAAAATGTATATGAATGTGTGAAAGTGTGTAGAAAAGAGAAAAAATAAATACACTGGAGCGTGTATTCATTTTGTCTTCTTCTTACTTCATATTCAGTCCATTGCGCTATTAATAATAGAAGGACCCATCTAATTATATCCAGTCCTCTTTTACCAATTGGGGACAAAATGATATTTTACACAAGGGGAGATTTGTCTAAATTTTATCCCTCCCCATAGGGATATACATCTAAGGATATCACATTCGAATAGTAAAAAAAGAAACAAATGCTAGATATGCGACACCCAGATTTCTATATCTTGCCTCTCCCTATATCTCCCTTCTATTTTCCTCTTACAAACAGGGCGTAAATGGTGAGAAAAAAAATTATTTGGTGTACACCAAATGTACACCATCTCGTGTGAGACCTATTTTGAGATCATATATAAATAATCGGAGCTTTTTAATTTTGTTAAAACATGTTTTTAAGGATTTATATAAGTAATTACCCAAGAAAATGTGTGTAATTGTTTTAAAAAAAAGGTGTGAAAATTATTTCCATAAAAAAATAACTCATTCTAATTAATATTAGTAAGCGTTTGACAGTTTTCGTCCCTAATTTCGCAAAGATAAAATTGAATGAATTGATCAATTTTTTATCGATATCTGAATGGGCTAATTTTTTTGTAGGGGTCCATAAAATAATGTTTTAAACAAATTTAACGGCTTCAATCATCAGTGAGGGATTCCAAAACGGGTTCCACACAAGGTGATATACATTTTTTTTTCTTTTATTGATTTGGTAGTGTACATTTAGTGTACCCATAGTTGGGTTGTTGTTAATACTAGTGATGGTTTATATAATTCCAAGAATGTGAGCGATTCGATGGATACCGTAAATGATCAAAAAAATGTATTAGGAGCCCATTGAAGACCATAATTGATTAAATAGCGTGCACAATTTTAGGAGTCATTTTAAGAACCCCACTTGTGGATGCCCTAGTATTTCTTGCTACAACCATTAGAGCATATCCAACCATTACTCATATTTTTACTTAGGTGAGTTTTCTTATTGTCTAAATTGACTAAAGTTCATGTTCTAACAACTCTATCTACATATATCAATTAAAATATCACTTAGTGGAAATAACTTGTCTATTGTCATTAGTCTGAATATAAAAAATTAGTAAAAACTCACCCTTAAATTTTAGTGAAAATTCCAGTAAAAGCTTCATTTTGTATGAAACACTCCAATGGACAAATTCAAATCGAAACATAAATTTGAGAAAAGCCTCGTTAATTGCATGAATGTAAATTTGAGTAAAAATCAATTTGGCATAAGACTGAATCAATGAGTGGACTTGGTTTTGAGGGTGTTTGTACCCAATTTTGGCAATTTCATCAGGCCCTAGGGTAGAGTGCCATGTGCCTAGCTCATGGTCAATAAAAAATTAAAATCAAGTGGACTCGCATTATTGATGAACAAGAAAGTCAAAGTGTGACAAGATCGATGGTTGAGAAACCAAATATATATGACAAGAGTACACTAGATGTACCATACCTTATCATTCAGCAACAAAGTCCTACATTTTAGGGTAGTTGAGGTTTTTCAGGGTCTGATTTCATTCACGAATAGATTGTCAAGGAATATTTCTTATATTTCCTTAGATTTTAAGCACTATAAGTAAAATACACGAGGATTTGGTCATGAATACCACGTGACACTTAATGGAGCCGAAATGGTTGTACAAGTAGCATTTTTGTTTCTAGTTGGAGATGATTAGTGGGTTGAGCAAAATCAGCGAAGATGTCCAAAAAACTAGGAAGCTCTTAAACTTTTGACTAATTCCAAGGGCCACGTGGCTGCCGTTAGGAGACTTATGTTTTCAATCAACGTCTACAACCAATTTGAGTTCCTGAAAATAAAAGAAAGTGGTTTGGACATCGTGTTCGCATTTAGGAGGAAATGTTCCTCCATTATTCGACATTTACAGTGGCTACAAGATTTTGTACATATATGGATCTAAAGTGAGTCGTGATTATAGCCAAAATGGTTCGTGTATATAAAGAAGTAGGAATAGCCTCTGAAAAATAGGATTATGGAACAAAGGGATCAAACGCCAGGCTTGATGGTGAATGTCTAAGACTTTAGTAACTTGTTCTTGTTTAGAGCAACTCCACCCCTTAACTCTTTTTTTTACTTAAACTCAAAATTTGAGTAAAAGGCCTTAAAACACTCCTCCACTCCTTACCCATACCTATACCAAATTGAGTTTTTACTCAAACTTAAACCCAAATAGAGTTAGACTCAAATTTTGAAGGCAAATTTGACACCCTCATATTTACAAGTTTGCCATTAATGAACCTTTTACTCAAATTTGTACTTGAATTTGAGGTTGCCCATTGGAGTACACAATATCAAATGAAGCTTTTACTCAAATTAATTTGAGTAAAAATATAAGTAAGGGCTGGAGTTACTCTTAGGTCTCAAGTTCAAATCTTTTTAACTGCTATCAACTCTCATGGCTTTACAACAGATTTAATCAGAGCCTCAACTAGTGGATATGAATTGGACCCTCAAGAATGATTAGAGGTATACTGTCTTTCAATTATTGGAAGGAAAAAAAAAAAAAAAAAAGAGGATAGAACATGTCCAGATCACTTGTGGGCCTGAATAATCGAGGAACGGTCCTACATTTGTACTCATTGTTTTGATTGAGGCCTAAATAGCTCTCCAAAGCTTACTCGAGCCCAACAACCAAGGACCAAGTTGGCAATAGACTATACAGATCATGGTTAGCCACAGTTAGAAAAACCCAATTAAGGCTTCGGCTTAGGCCAGAATTGGGCCGTCCCTGGTCAGTGTAGTCATGCGTGAAGCATAAGGGGTCAAAAAGGAAACTGGGCCCAAGAAATATATTGGGCTCATCGATATTGCATAAGTAATCCAATAGTAGTTCATTTTCAATTTTCTTTTCATGAGGAAGTCCTATTTAAGCATAGCTGTAGCAAAAAATCTATATCCAATAGTAGTTCATTTTCATTTTTCTTATCATTATTTGAATTCCTTATATTTTGTAGGGCTGCTCAAAAAAACCGGTGAACCGTGAATCTGGTCCGGACCAAACCGATCCGTACCTTTTGGATTTTAACCGTGGATTAATGGTCCGGACACGGATTCAAAAAATAAAAAACCGTGACTTTTGGATTGGACACGGATTTTGATTTTGAAACCGTGGATTAACCGATCCGGACCGTGAGATTTTTATTATATATATATATATAATTTTATCACTTTTATAATTATAGTTATATAGATATTGTTAATTTAGCAAACTTACGGTTTTGTTGTACTATTGTAGGAGTTATGGTGCGGATATTGTTATCTCTATAAAATCTAGGGGGTAAAGTGTTATAAGTGCTACTACATATACTCTCTGTTTGTGAGTGAACTGGAAGTAACTATTTGCTAATTGTCTTTGTGAGTGAACCGGAAATAACTATCTACTATCCTTTGTGGTAATATAAGTTTGTGTCTTTGTTTGTTCAGTTATATAACTATCTGCCTTACTGCCTTTGTTGTTTTTTATTGGGATTTCCAACTTTGAACTTTCTATTTAGTACATTTGCTACTTGCTAGTGCCTTATTGCCTTTGTTTGTTGTTTTTTCCGAATAAGTTAAAAATCCGCGGATTAATCCGGAACCGATCCGTGACTCGCGGTTCGGATTGGAACCGAACCGTGAGACTTTTGGATCGGACACGGATTGTATTTTCAAAAAATCGAGACTCGCGGATTAGGATTGGATTCATGCCAATCCGGACCGATCCGGACCGTGAGCACCCCTAATATTTTGCACCGTTGAATCTTAATTCAAGGGCTCAAGTAGCAAAGAAACTACTCAAAGGCTGAGATTTAGCTCTTGAGTTGTACGTTGACAACCACCAACGTGAAGTAGCACCTGAAGTACTTGAGGTGTCTTTAATTTTTTTCTTTTTTTCACAGGTGCCTTTAAGTTGATCCGGACATCTTGAGGCTTGAGTTCTAGGAAAAATACGTGATTATGAGTTTTAGATTAAAATAACAAAAAAAAATCTGATTTGGATCAAGATATTCTTCTTTTTAGCACCTTAATTTGTTTGAGATCATTATAATTCATGTTTGTATCTATTTACGATACGAGAAGGTGGCACTTACCATCTGAAAAATCAGGGTTCCTTAATAATCTGTTAAATAAACAACCCTAATAGTATGAATGCGAATCAATAAGTTACCCAACACAAATCACACAAGCAATCAAACAGATGAACGCGCGATATACGTGGAAAATCCCTGAATAGGTAAAAACCACGGGAATGAATCAAATCACTATAATCGTTGTGCAGTTACAGATATACCTATCCAAACGAAGTAAATCCTCACAACGTTCTAAGTATCACCTGCCGAGTCACACGTACACCGCACCCAGTGATCTTGATCGCCAACGCCTTGAATAGCACAAGCCCTCCAATCCTTTGCCTTTCGAACTCTACGAAAGGGCTTAACCTAAAGAACGATGATGTTGATGTAAAATCCTCTCGAAGATTATTTGTTGACTTAGAGAATCAATCAATCTTTGAAGTTCTTCGAGATTTACAAACCCTAGCCACCACAGATGTTTGGAGGTGGAAAATATGAGTGTTGGCCAAGTTGTCTCCACAAAACCCTAGCCAATGTTATATTTATAAGCTTCAAAATGTGCTTGAGTAGGTTCGGAGTTGCTCGAGCAAGTTACTAAAGGCAGCCCATTTGCTTGATGTGTAGCTCGTACGTTGCTTGAGCAAGTTTCTTGAATTACATCAAAATAATGACCGCAATAAAAAGAATTGCATATTGATTTCCTTCCACACATAAACAGACACTCTAAATAATAAAATTACAACTCGATGTAAATGTGTGTTTTGTCAAACGGAATTGCCAATACAAAGGAAACCGAAACTTGGTCCTTACAATCTCTCCCTTTGGCACTTCCATGACAAAACACACTACAAAGGCAATCTATCCTATATGAACGAGTTGTAGAGAGCCTGCAAACAAAACTCAACATCCAAACATATTAGAACAACAAGCAACCTACTCCCCCTTTCATCATTCTCCCCCTTTTTGACATGGAATGACAAAGGGCAAATAAGATAAATAATAAAACAATAAATGTGAACAATTTAAGACCAAGAGAAGCAGCCAAATAAAAAATAAATAAAACGGAGCGCGGAAATTAGCATAGATAATATGACAGCTAAATTCAAAAGCGAAATAAAGAATGAAAAACATGTGAAACTCAATAAAACATAATGAAACTAAATACTAAAAGATTAATTTATTTTTTTTAAGATATGAGCATGAGAATGTTTTAGCGCAAGTATTATATCATGAGATGAGATATGAACAAGACGTCTATACTTTAAGACACAACTTGATGATATAAGACCATGCAAGTCAGAAGAAATACAACACGCCATGATCAACGACATGTGAGGAAAATGTGTGTGTGCGCATCCATGGCCTAGATATCAGGTTAGCTCAATTTAGGACCCATATTCTCATGAACAATAGAAGTATCAAGATGACTCCCCCTCAAGAAGTCAAACCAAGCTAGGTCCTCAATGATTTTTTGTTGATAAGTACTTGCGGAGCTCCCCCTCAACCTCTATTTTTTATTCTTTTTACAAAGTATTCTCTTTTACCCCACTCGCCGTTTGACGCGACCGTTCGGACTGGATAGAGCCGAATGCAACCGGTTACTAAGCAAGTGGTCCAATACTAATACCATCTTTTCCATTAACTCTCATTTTTTTTTTATATAACCTCACCGATGGAAATATTTTTTTCATTGTATTTTGCACTATCATCGGCGGCTTTCACACTACTAGGACTTTTGTTCTATAGGTAGCCCTTTCCTCAAGTCATTCATTCTCTCAATTTTGGAGGGGGAGATGGAGACAAAAAATAAATGGTGGTGGATGGATTTCAACATCACATTTGTAATTCTAACCACGGGTCAATCTCAAAAAGAAATCTCAAGATACAGACCAAGTTTATGAGAACAAGACCCCTAATTGTCAACCATCCATAATAGTCATGAATAAGTGTACAAAATGTCGGATACTCATGGTTTATTGGCATTCGAATGTTTTTGCAGGAAGAATACCAAAAAGAAGTGCAATAAAAATAAGGATGAACATGTTCATAATATCCAATGATATTAAACTACGCACTGAAGACTATCATGCTCAATTCACACAACAACTAATAAAACAGCCACAAAAAAAATAATTTTTTTAACTTTTATATGAAATAACGCAAAGAAAAAAAAACGATGAAATAAACTATGAAACTCCATAACTCTAGGTATCAAAAAATGCAAGATCAAATAAACCTAGATTATGGAACCACGAACTAGCCTCAAAAGGCAAGGCCAACCTCTCCAAATTAACTATAGTCATCTAAAGAGTTAAGATCATCAACATAATAGACCAAATCAGTTTTACACACCCAAATCTGTCTAGGCTTTCCCTTGTCAACACTAGTTCTTTTAGTCTGCAAATGCATTTTATGTCTAGGCCTTTGAAAATATTCTCTATGATTGTTCATGTTATGGTAATGGGGAGGAGTCCTATGATAGCCATAAAGGGCAAAACAATAAGGACGAATATGGCCTCTAATTCCACAATGATGGCAAGTGGGCACAAAATTATTATGACCATAAAGAAGAGCTACATGTGGATGTGAAGTGTATGACTCATGCATCCTCTTACAGTGCGGTCTAATATGACCAGTCATACCGCAATAATGACAAGTTGGAACGAATTTAACAACAGGATTAAAAACTTGAGACTTAGCATTATTAATAACTTTAGTTTTTACCTCCTTGCGTTTGGGATGTCTGTTTGCCACTGTTGTCGTTTGCTTCTTTGGCGTGGGAGAATTGAGTCTGTTTTGCATGCAATTAGAATTCTTCTTCTTATCTTTACAATTGGTCCCTTCTCTCCCAATTGGTGGAGTTGAAGATGTCGCATGATAACCCAGCCCTGAACAATCGTTAGGATGTCGTTGGATGGAAAGAATATGATCCAACACTTGGGTCCCTGTCTTTGTATCATCCTCTATTTTTTCCTTCGACTTTGCACTAGTCAAGGTCTTATTTTTCTCAAGAAGGAGCTCAATTTCTTTATTCCTCTCATCCCTCTCTTGAGTGCGTTCATTCAAAGTAGCTTCTAAACTCTTGACCTTATCAGAAAGCTTATCATTCACCTTCATCAATTTTTTACTAAAAACATGAAGTTTGTTGTACTCCTCTTTGATCTCATCCATGTCATCACAGCTTTCCACCTCACTATTATCTGTCTCAGAACCACTCGATTCGGAAAGACCCTGAGGATTTAAGGAAACTCCGAAAGCCAAAAAGTTTCTATCATTATTTTCGTTGTCGTCTTGTTCTTCATTTGATTCGTCAGAATCGCTATCATCCTGTTAGGATTCCAACAACGCACCACACGCAACAGAAGCAGTAATACAAGAGATAAACACGACACACAATATACGTGGTTCGGCCAAATCAGACCTACGTCCACGGGGAGGGGGGTTTCACTATAATCCGGAGACAATCCGTGTTCTTGTGTTACACACTCACACTCAATCTCACAATAATGAAATCCTCACTAGTTCTCTCGTGTATCTCTCTCTCCGGGAGAGCCACAACCGGCTCCTCCTCTCACACTCTCTGCCTCTATCTCTACATTGTGCTACCACACATAATACACAGGGCATCACAGAGTATTTATAGAGTTACACAGACAAACCCTAATCCACTCCCTCTGGGCCTAAGCCCAACTGGCCCACACGGGGTGGAATCCCAACAATCACCCCATCCACACCGAGTGGGCAATGTCGTCTGCAACACCCCCATGTCACCTCCTCCAATCAGCTAACTCTGGCAAGCGCCTGTGTCACTAACCAGTCGAGCATCCATGCACCACCAAACAGAGTACACATAACCCGAAAGAGTGTATCCTTGCAAAACCAGACTCCGCAGCCAATCAGAAAATCCAGCACCGCACCCCCTCAACTGGAATGCCTCCGCCCGTCCGAGTACTGCACCCCCTCAACTAGGATGCCTCCACTCGCACACCTCAAACCCAAGATGTATGCGCTCACCAACAGAAGCGCCCGCGCTCTCCAAAAGAAGCGCATGCAGCTTCATCGCCGCGCTCCGCCACTCTAGCATCCTGCTATATCTCTGTGGCTCAAACTAATCTACCGCTCTGACAGGCGCCTGTGTCATTCCCAAACAAGCATATCCGCACTCTAACCGGGCACACTACTCGAATGAATGTATCCCTGCAAGCCAGATCTTCCGCGGTTGATCATAATCCTGCACCCCCTATCCGGAGTGTCCACATCCAGGCATCCAAAACCCAGATGCTCATGCCCAATCACAAGACATAATCCGTGACTCCATCTCTCCACACAATCATGAGCTCATAACTGGAAAGATAATCCGCCACAAAAAACAGAGAAGAAAGAGATTACCATGATGCATCATGTGCTCTCCATCTCAATCCCTCTGTCCGGAGCTCCCGTGAACATATCCTAAACAACCAGTTGCATCATCGTTGCTGGCCAGCATCCTGCACACTCCTGATTCGACTCTCAGCGCATCCAGTACCATCCGGTCATGACTCCTTGGTACAATCCCGCGCCTATCCTGTGTGCATCCACAACTGTCGTCATCCCTGCTCACGTCACAACACCCATACTGCATGACCATGCCTGACATCAGCTCCAACTGTCACTGCACTCCCACAAGCCTGTATGGTGGCCTATCATCCAATCCAATGCAGCTCGAATCACAACTGCAAATCCTGATGATAGGTCTTCAAATCCGATTGAACCAGACTGCCTCCGATCACTGTTGACCAACTCCGACCTGTCACTCTAATAAGCGCCTATGCCATTTAACCAATCAAGTGTATCCGCACCCACCAAACAGAGATGCAACACTCGAAAGAATGTATCTTTGCTCACTAGCTTCTCCGACTGATCACCACAGCTCAAACGCCGCGAATCCGCAATCACCCGATTGCTCCGGTCAACCTCCGATCTCTGCAAAGTCTGTCCAATACTCCTGGTGTGTAGCTATCCAACTCCGCTCGCCTCTTTAGTCACCAATCTGTCACCTATCTGCCACTCCTGCCACTATCCTGGTCTCTCGCCAATCTCCGTCAGCTCTCCCGGGTCTCATCCTGCCTCCCAGTTCATCCATGTTCCATTCCCAGCTCTCCCAGCACCCCCTGGACTCCCATCGGATCTCCCATGGTTTGCCTCCGACTCAACAACATCCCATCTGATTGATCTGACCGCGTCGGATCCTTCTCAATCTCTCTAGATGTATCTAGGACTGCAAAATCCGGCCTGAATCACACAAAACCAAGCCCACCACTGAATCCGGAACCGTCCAATTAGCTAGGAATAGCCTCCTCACAACCCAAAACGCCTCCAAACACTCAAATCCGGCTCAATCCAGCAATAAAACATGCTTCCGAGCCTCTTCACGAAAAACAGAGCGCGTGGTTGGATCCGGAACGAAAAACCAAGTCGGGAACCGGTCTGAACCGTTCAAAATCCCACTGAACCGGTCAAATAACACAATCTGGTCTGATACCGGACCGAACCCGGTCCACCAATCCTGCGAACCACCGGTCTGGACCGGTTTGACCCCTTTGACCTCCGGTCTGACCCCTTTGATCTGGACCTTGACCTCTTTGACCCTGAACCCTGACCCTTCTGACCCCCTTTTGAACCTTTTGCTGACGTGGCATTGACCGTCCTCCGTGGCGCTGACTGGGTCGTCTTCATCCTTTGACCGCGCGTGACTCACACGCCGACGCGAGATCTGACGCGCCTCCTTTCAAGTCGCGCGTGCGGGCGCGTGGGGCACTTTCCGGCCGACCACCTTCGTGATCGTCTCCTCATGGGCTACAAAACCCTATGCTCAAAACTCATGCCCGACCTCTCTGATAGGATCGATACTCGAACCCGACGCCGCCTCCGCCCGCCACTGTTCAACCCGCTATTCTGACCCACTCCGGTGACCAAAACTGACTCCGAGCACTCCGTTGGACTCGTCTCTGAGAGTAGCACAATTCCCTCTGATCAAAAACAAGTTTCGTCACCTGTTTTGTCCAACCAAAGCTTCAAATACTGCTCCAATGGCCTCCGAGTGATTTTCCGACTGCTCTGCGCTCTCCGGTGCTTTAACCCAAGCTCTGATACCAGTTGTTAAGATTCCAACAACGCACCACATGCAACAGAAGCAGTAATACAAGAGATAAACACGACACACAATATACGTGGTTCGGCCAAATCAGACCTACGTCCACGGGGAGGGGGGTTTCACTATAATCCGGAGACAATCCGTGTTCTTGTGTTACACACTGACACTCAATCTCACAATAATGAAATCCTCACTAGTTCTCTTGTGTATCTCTCTCTCCGGGAGAGCCACAACCGGCTCCTCCTCTCACACTCTCTGCCTCTCTATCTACATTGTGCTACCACACATAATACACAGGGCATCACAGAGTATTTATAGAGTTACACAGACAAACCCTAATCCACTCCCTCTGGGCCTAAGTCCAACTGGCCCACACGGGGTGGAATCCCAACACATCCCACGTTTGAGTAACAAAAACCATCTTTTTCTTTTTGTTAGCACAATCTAGGGCATAATGACCAAAACCATGACACTCGAAACATTTTTCTTTTTAATTTTTTTAAAAAATTCTCCTTTTCCTTAATCATTTTTCTTTTTCATACTATTTTTAAATTGTTTGAAAAAAGCTTTCATCTTCTCAAAATCGACATCACTATCACTATCTGAACGTTTCTTATATTTTTTTTGAGTACTTTTAAAAGCAATTGAAGACTCCGAATGTTTTACTTTAGGCTGAACAGGTTCAGATTGCAATAGGTCAGCCTCATAAGTTTGGAGAATCCTAACTATTTCTTGAACAGATTTTTCTTTTAATTTTCTCTTACCCTCCAGCATAGTTACTTGAGTTTTAAATCTAGGAGGTAAGGAGCGTAATATTTTTTTAATAATATGAAATGAAGGAATTGGCTCACCCAAGTTCTCACAGCTATTGACGATGGCGATGAGCTTGGAATAAAATTGATTGAAGGTCTCTTCCTCCTGCATTCTGATGGTCTCAAACTCCGTAGTAAGCCTTTGCAGCTTAAACTCATTAACCACGTCTGTCCCCTCGTGACAAGTAACCAGAATGTCCCATGCCTCTTTCGCTATTTCACAGTTAGCTATGTTCCTGTGCTCATTAATATCAACAGCAGAAAATAAAATATCAAGTGCACGGTTATTAGCCTGAAGTAATGCTTTTTCAGTGACTGATAACTCAGATTGGGGTTTTTTAACCTGTTTGTCCTCTACAGTTTTCATGGGCCGAGTGTACCCCACAACACATGAATCCCAAATTTCTTCACCGACTGATCTCATTATAGCCTTTATTCTAGATTTCCAGTAATAAAAATTATCAGTATCAAGTATAGGCAAATTTCTAGACACGTGATTCATGTTCATACTCATGATGGATCTGCTCTAGGAAAATAAATCCTAACGGAAGGAGCAGCTCGCTCTGATACCAATTGAAAAATCAGGGTTCCTTAATAATCTGCTAAATAAACAACCCTAATAGTATGAATGCAAATCAATAAGTTACCCAGCACAAATCACACAAGCAATCAAACAGATGAACGCACGATATACGTGGAAAATCCCTGAATGGGTAAAAACCACGGGAAGGAATCATATCACTATAATCGTTGTGCAGTTACAGATATAATTAATCCAAACGAAGTAAATCCTCACAACGTTCTAAGTATCACCTGCCGAGTCACACGTACACCGCACCCAGTGATCTTGATCGCCAACGCCTTGAATCGCACAAGCCCTCCAATCCTTTGCCTTTCGAACTCTACGAAAGGGCTTAACCTAAAGAACGATGACGTTGATGTAAAATCCTCTCGAAGATTATTTGTTGGCTTAGAGAATCAATCAATCTTTGAAGTTCTTCGAGATTCACGAACCCTAGCCGCCACAGATGTTTGGAGGTGGAAAATATGAGTGTTGGCCAAGTTGTCTCCACAAAACCCTAGCCAACGTTATATTTATAAGCTTCAAAATGTGCTTGAGTAGGTTCGGAGTTGCTCGAGCAAGTTACTAAAGGCAGCCCATTTGTTTGGTGTGTAGCTCGTACGTTGCTTGAGCAAGTTTCTTGAATTACATCAAAATAATGACCGCAATAAAAAGAATTACATATTGATTTCCTTCCACACCTAAACAGACACTCTAAATAATAAAATTACAACTCGATGTAAATGTGTGTTTTGTCAAACGGAATTGCCAATACAAAGGAAACCGAAACTTGGTCCTTACACCATCCAATATTGTCTTAAGTTCCATTTGAGGTACTTGCCAACCAAGGGGCTGTTTAGGAGCCTCATTTTCAACTTTTTAGTTTTTTAGCTTTCTGGATTATGGTCAGAATGTATTTTGATTCTAGTAGGAGCGTTTGGGAGAAATGTGCAGAATACATTTTGCAACAGGAGTAGTGTTTGGGAGAATGATGATGAAAATGAATTATGGACTGATTATTTACCATTTTGCCCTTGTTTCTTTAGTATGGTATTAAAAATATGTATGAATATTATTTTTAGCAATTCTTTTTAAAGTCATATTGAATTTTTTTTACTAATCCATTTGAAATTTTCATATCCTAACAAATTTTCAAAAAAGAAAAAAATGAAAAAGGGAGATCAGTGGTACTTAACTGCTCTCTCTCTCTCTCTCTCTCCTCTCACCATTTATAACCCAAACCCATCTTCTTCGTTTCCTCTGCCACAGTCCACAAAAACCCAACCAGAAAACCTTACCCACACACCCAACCCCGTTTTTCCCTCAATTTCACCCAGAAACCTTGATTTCAAACCCTAAACTCCTCAAATCCGAGTTTATACCTTCACCCAAACTCGGTTTTCACCACCCATGACTCGAGTAATTCAACAATTTTGGCCCACAAAACAGCAAAGGGGAAGAAGGTATGTTAATCTGGAAAAAGGGAAGATGGGGGTAGAATGGGGGAGTTTTCGTTCAGGGAAACCAGAATGAGAATGAGAATGAGAAATGAAAAGCTCCCCCGGAGCACTTTTTGCGTTTTGGCTTGGATTGTGAAAATTGAAGAAGCTGTTTTGAGGAAATGAGTTTTGGGTATGGTCGCCCAAACACCCAAAATTTGAAAACGAGAATGAGAAAACATGATAAGCCGGCGGCCAAACACCCCCCAAATCTCCCATAGGGTCAACTACTACCTCTGACCGTGTTTTTTTTATTTTTTATCAGGTTTGGGTCCTTTTATAACTTATATTGGATTTTTTTTTTAAATTTGGCCACAATGGTTTAGGCCCAGTTTTTCAAAAGATTTTAGCACCCAGTTGCTAAAATCATGATATTTCAAATCAGAAAATGAAGGAGTTCCGTGTATCGTTTTTCGATTTTTTTTCACCAAATTAAAGTACACGAGAAGTAATTTAATTTGGAGCGAAAAAAATCGAAAAACGATACACGGAACCACTTCATTTTTTGATTTGAAATATCATGATTTTAGCAACTGGGTGCTAAAATCTTTTGAAAAAGTAATATTGGGTTTTTTTTAATTTGGGTAAAAAAAAGAGTCCTAATTTAGCCCATTTTTAAAAAATGTTGGAGTGCCCCAAAAATCAGCCATTTTAGGTGTGCCCTAGGCCCAGGCCTCTTGGGCCTTGAGCTTGGGCCGGCCCTGTTCTCTACCACAGTTACTGGATGCAAATCCACCACACAGTTGAAGTAAATCTCTTCAAGAATCAGCAGAAACAAATACTCTTCAAGAATCAGCAGAAACGATACCGCAGTCGGCCGAATTCGTTACTGGATGATCCACTGGACATTTGAAGTTCCACTCTTCAAAATTGTTACCCTTTTGTTCCCCCTTTTTTTTTGGGTAAGTTTTGTTTCATGTGTTTTGTCTCTGTCTCCCTCATAATTTAATGAAGCCCTTTTCTGTCTCTGTCTCCCTCATAATTTGTGCTATCAGCATGCATGAATTTAGAAATCGAAATCCACAAAAGTATTATGTTGTCGATAGATTCATTAATATTGTATTCTTGTTTGTGTTGTTCCGTCGAGTCATCGGAAGGTCCTTTTGATCATGGTTAAATTATCATTTCATCACTCCACAGATTCCAGCAGCATTTCATTTCCATCTTATAAGAGATCTATGGGTATTCTTGATTCCGATGTGAGAAGAGTAAATACTCCTCTAAGATGTGGAGAATCAAGTTGTCAATTGGAAGAACTGAATTTCAATCTACTAGCTTATTTTGGTCAGATGATTTTCATTGTTAATGGGCGGTTTGATTGTAGCTCCATACGATAGGTTGAGTTATTACAGCTCCATTATCTCTGATTGTATTGAGTTATTACCTTTATTTTCCTCTTGCACTTTTATGCATGTCAAGAGATCTTGTAATAGGGTAGCCCACTCTTTGGCTAGAAAAGCCCTATTAGGTATTCATTCTGTTAATTGGGGGGGGCCTGTCCCCCGATGGATGAAGGACCTTTGTTCTGGGGATGTCCAGTCCTCGGACTATGTTTTGAATTAATAAAACTCCGTCTTTTTCCGTGAAAAAAAAAAAAAAAAAAGAATAATATGGGTTCCCATGTGTATTGGCTCCATACGATATATAGGTTGAGTTTTATTGACTCTATAATTCCTATTGCTTATGAGTTTCTGGTAATACAATCACATTACCTTTGGATAAAGACGATTTTGTTTATAGTTTATTTTATTTAAGTTGAGTCATTGTCGATATAGTTGTTGGATCAGTCGGAGTAAGTCAAGATTAACAAGTAATTGGTTCTAATTGAAACCAAACTATGCAGATGTGTACAGGGCAATTGTTCACACCTTGCTAAAGACACCCGAAGCTACATTGAATGCCAATTTCTTTGAGCCGTGACTTCAGGCACGGGCATGCGCTAGTGTATTAATAATGTACAGAATTGCCATGGTAAAGGGACAAATTTAGACCGTTAGATGTGTAGTAATGGAGGGTGTTAGATGTGTAGCAATGGAGAGTTGAAATTCGCTAGAAGAAGAATATTTTATTGAAAGAAAAAAAATATCCTTGTATTGTTATATAGATGTAGCTAAGGCATTCAGCCCTTTTTCCCCCCGAAATGGTAGCATATTATTAGATATTAAACAACCAATTACATCATTCAGATTGACAATCCTTATTAATAAAAGAATTTAAGCAAACCCGGAGGCCGGAACTCCCATGTGTTTATCCCAAACCCTCTTAACCCAACTCGAGCCATCTCATTCGCTATTGCATTCACAGATCTCCGAACAAACCGAAAATTACAAACTCAGAACTGATGAGTCATCTTCCGTCCCAATATCCTCAATAATCACTTCTACTTTCGAAGGGCAAACCATTTCCTCCCGCATTGAGTATTTACCAACACTCAATAGACCTGAATCTTTCCTCTTTATATTTACTCATGCTTTTTACCGTCTATCTTTCCTCTTTTTATTTACTCATCCTTTTTATAATCTATATCTAACACAAAACAAAGGTTTGATTCATGACATGTCATTACACTTGTACGAAAACACATTAGCTGTCACGACACAAGCATGACAGTTATATGTTTAAGAAATTTGAAATCAAAAGGTAATCTCTGGTTCAAAAAAAAAAAAAGTAATCTAAAAACCTGAAATGTCCCTGTAATTATATGTCTAAGAAGAAATCATAAACAAATTTAATTTGTCTACATTCTTCTCCCTCGACAACCTCTCAAGTTGTTAATAGGCAATTACATTGCCTATTCCATAATCTATGAAAACAACGTGGGGTAAGGGCAAAAAATCGGAACCGGGGAGCCTATAGTAAGCAACTCACTACAAGTGTGTAGTGAGAATCTCGGTCATCCATTCTTGTTTTGGACGGTCCCGGTCTTAAATAAACTGTTCGTGTGGGAACAGTTTATGTAAGATCCAGACCGTCCAAACAATTTATGTAAGATCCGGACCGTCCAAAACACTTTAGACGGCTGAGATTTACTCACTACAAGGTGTAGTGATTATAGGACCCCGCTCCCAAAAAATTCGTGTTTAAGTGGTACATCGAATCGTGTTTATAGGTCCTCGCACTTAACAATTTAAGTACTGGACCAAGCTAGTGATATTCTAACCTCTACGACATGTACATCTCGTTTGGTTTGAGTCTCAAGACCCACTCTGCACGGTCCCCAATAAAATTTTCTTTATATTTCTCTCTACTCATTATCCCCTAAACACTCCCTCAAAACCCAAACCGAACAAAGCCGTAATCATGCACCGTAATCTTGTTCTTTCTAAAACTAATTAACACCAACACACAGCGAATTAATGGTGAATCCTATCTCTTCTTCCCGTCCAGCTCAAGTTCGATCCACAATGAACTAACAATAAAAGTAGTCATTTTATACGGTGTCACTAACCATACAAATTTCCTAAAAAATTGTATGAGAGATATTTCCTAAAAAAATTACATGAGAGATATTTCCTCGGTGTCACTAACCATACAAATTTTTCTGTTCAAAAAACAAAATACAAATTTCCTAAAAAAAATTATATGAGTGATTTTTCGTTTTCTCCTTACTAACTTGCTCCTCTATGAGATCACATGTTCCATTTTCACGAAGGCTAAACATTCCAAACTTTGGGACAAGTGGAGGTTTATCTGGTTGTGAACTTTAGGGCCTTGAAATTGGCCGAGGTGTATGTAAACTAGCCGGACATCCTAATGCGGAGCTATATTTTGCATATCATTTTATAAGTATTCTTTAAAAAAATTAAAATTTTCAAAAATAATTAAAATGTAAGAATAATTATGGTGTATGGTGTCGTGCGATAATGATACTGTGTTTGTCTAGGATATGATAAAAACAGTACTCGAAATTAATTTCTTAATTTATCAAAACCGTTGTATTGAAACTCAAATGACTAGATTTAATCTTGAAAAAATTATTGAACCAAGATTACTTTAATGCCCCCTCCGACTTCCATTTCTGGCTAGCCACTGGCCCACTACGGACATCCAATTATCAAAAAAAAAAAAAAAACTCAGTCGTACGTTCTCACAACCGTTGTGATGGTGTAGCGCATCTAATGCACTGAACCGTACAACACATACTTGGACCATCCAAAAGTGTTTTCAATGGTCCAGATTTAAAACAAATTCTTCGCAAAAATAGAGGAACTATTTTGCGCGAAAAGTTTGTTTTAAATCCAAACTATCGGAAACACTTTTCGACGGCTGAGATGCTGCGCTGCACGGCCTGATCCATGTTCTTACCACCACATTGTTATGAGATTTGCCACTCATCACATGCTAGTATTAATTATTTGATTAACATTAACATCACATATCGAATGTTTTGCCTACAATGATACAATCCCAAGTACAAACAAAATAAAAGCTCAGAAAAAGTTAAGGCTTGTGGCTAGGGATGGGCATGGGGACGGATCGGGGCCGGAGACTACTATCTCCACCCCCAATCCCCAAACCCCTTACTCATATCCATCCCCTATCCAATCTCCAACGGGGATTTATTTTTATCCTCCATCCCCGCTCCAAACGGGGAACGGGGATCCCCACGGGGATTTCGGGGATCCAATCATTTTCCCTAGAGTAACAAGTAAATAGTTATAGAAGCCCAATTACAAATTATTTTCCCTAAAATCAAGTGTGAATTCCGAACAAAATAACAGGCAGCCCAACATATAACATTGTGAATTCCGAACTCCCACTAGTTGGAAAACATCATTAGAAGGCCATGTTTTCCATTATGTTTACATTCTTAAAACCCTCCAATTTTTTTTAAAATGAGATGTTCGCGAAGATGGAAACTAAATGGGCCACATCTATTGATATGTACTTTGACTTGTTTCAATTGGCTTTTACTTGATGGAATTAATTAGGTTCCAGTCACAGGAAAATATATACCTAAGCGAAGAAAAAAACCAAAAATCATTAGAAAAACATGTTTCTAATGATTGGGAAATACATGTCACGCTAAAACTCATTACACTTGCTAAAACCATATATTTGAAGAAAATTCAGTGAGACCCCAAAGTTTCATAATTCATAAATAGACTCCTATATTTCGGGGATTCGGGGACGGGGCAGATCGGGGACGGGGCGGAGCGGGGCGGGGACGGAGCGGGGAACGGATTCGGAGCGGATTCGGGGCGGGGACATGCCTATCTCCACCCCCTATCCAATCCCCAAACATTTTCAAAAAAAATCCCCATATCCTATCCAATCTCCAAACAGATCTCCATATTGTCGATCCGTTCGGATCGGGGATCGGATCGGATTCGGACGGGGCGGATGAAATGCCCAACCCTACTTGTGGCGTGGGTTTCCATTGTGGCATAGACCTACCTACTAGGGTGGAGGTACGCCTCAAGCACTTCCCACTAAAATGTCAGGTGAAAATTTCGCATCAACCGCCATTGTTCCTTCCAATCACGCGCAAAATCATACATACATACATACATCATACATCCCATCATGATTCTTTCATGCCATGCATCCATACACTGCGTTTATTCACCCATACATACATACATACATACATCATACATCCCATCACACATACATATATAACCTGTGCTGTGCGTATCAAAACCCCATTCCATCGCCGCCTCTCTCTCTCTCTCTCGCGCGCGAATTCACAATGGGGAAGGTGACCTAACTCTGAACTCTCTTTTCTTTCCTTTTCTCTATCTCTGTCTCTGATTTTTGTTTCTGTTTGCTGTTTGATTGCAGAACAAGAACAAGAACAAAATCAACCAGGGAGAGCAACAAAACGAGCACGAGAATCAAAACGACGATGGAAACAGTAACACCACTGATGGCGGAGAGAACAAGAACGGCGGAGTACCCACGGTTGTTCTGAAGGTCGACCTGCATTGTGAGGGCTGCGAAACCAAGATTAAGAAGTGCATTCGATCCTTCAAAGGTATATTGTCACTTCAGATTGCTCTGTTTCGTTACTACCTGTATATAATCTGCCTTTTTTCCACTCTGTTTCACTGATTTTTGCGATTTTTCCTTGCTACTTTCTCCTTATTTTGGTTGTCTCCGGGTTTCCTCACTCGATTCAGTTTATTACTCGTCTTTTTTCTGATTTTGCTTCTGTTTTGTGTATTTCAATTTTTCGCATTATCTCTTGGTTTTTCTGGAATAGTTTGTTAAATTCTTGTAAATACATAGAGATTAGAGACTGTTTAATGCTTTCTCCACATTTTGTTGTTTCGATTTTCCGTTGTGTACTCATCCTCTGTTCTTGGATTTGTGACTGATAATATAATGCTTTCTGAGATAGGATTATTATTTGACTCATTGAATGCGGCTTTACAGATCTATACTCGTTCGCTTCGATTTTGCAACTCATTCGTGGTTTTTGTTTTTTGCGAAGGTGTTGAATGGGTGAAAGGAAGCGATGACGGTTCGAACAAACTGACGGTGATCGGTAACGTGGATCCGGTGAACCTCCGTGAGATGCTTGAGAAGAAGACTAAGAAGAAGGTTGAACTCGTCTCTCCACAGCCCAAGAAAGACAAAGGCAAGGACAAGGACGGCGGAGATAATAAGCAGGAGAAAAAACCGGAAAAGGAGAAATCCAAAGAGGTACGAGAAATTGGGGGAATTTATTTGAAATAATTGTTGTTTTGCTTCTCTTTTTTTTTTTTCAATTTCATGTGATCAAGTTAATTGCTGCAGTTCATTTGTAATTTTCTCAGATTCCGGTGACGACGGCAGTGATGAAGCTGAACCTGCATTGCCAAGGATGCATCCAGAAGCTTCGCAAGGCCGTCGCCAAAACCAAAGGTGAGAATATCCGTCCTTTCCGTACAAACAGTTAAATAACGGCATCCTTTTTAGAGTATTAAAGTATGTTTGTCTGACGTGCTTAACGGGGAGTTAACGGGGTTACAGGGTTTCACGATATGTCGGTTGACGAGGAGAAGAATCTGATAACGGTGAAAGGGGCGATAGACATGAAGGCATTGGCGGAGTCACTGAAGGTGAAGCTGAAGAAACCGGTGGAGATAGTCCCGCCGAAGAAAGACAAGGACAAGGACAAAGACAAAGACGGTGGCGGCAGCGAGAAGAAGGAGAAAGGCGGCGGCGGCGGGGAAAAGGGTGATCAAAACATGGTCCAGTATGCTCAGTATGGGTACCCGAATCCAGAGTGCGTAAACGGGTACGGGTGGGTTTATCCGGAGGCGCAATTCCATGCCCCGCAGATGTTCAGTGATGAGAACCCAAATGCTTGCTCGATTATGTGAGTGAGAGGAGGGGCCAAAGTGGTACATATGGAAATTCAAGGTGGGGTATATATCAGAGAAGAAACTGTAAATGAATCTACAGAGATGATGGGTTTTTGGGCAGGGTTTTTTGATGGTTTAGAACTAATTATGTTAGTATTATGTTAAGTGAGATTATGGTTGGGATGAATCATCCAGGTACTAATTTGGGGAAACTGTTTGATACAAGAAAGAAAAGCATGAAAAGGCACAAGAAAATGTATTCGACGAGTGAGATTCACCCGGTACGCTGTTTAAATGGTGTAGTGTACCGAGTGAATTTCACCTTGTCGGATGTACTTTCCTATGCCTATTCATGTTTTTCTTTTCTGTATTGTATGATTGTATCAAGCCTCACTAATTTTTGTTTCTCGAATTCATGATCACTTTTAAGATGAGCCAGCTTTTTGGTTTCGTGCTCAGGAGTCGGGGTTAAGGTGCAGCTTTTACTGCTAATCCATGGCATTTCCTGAAACCCACAAAGATGTTACTAATCCTACATCAACTTTACCTATGGTAGTCTGTTCTGCCTTTTCTATTCTCATGTGCTTTTTCCAAAATATTTTAAAATATATATAGATGCTTGTTTAGGATTTTGGATTTCAGCCGATTATCCGAATAAATCAATGGTTCAGATCTTGATTAGTCTTTGATCGGTCAAAGAGCTTTTTTATCGGTCAAAGAGTAAGCGAAATCAGGACCGTTAACAATGCTCTTCGACGGTGCAGACTGTCGCGTAGATTTTTTGTTTGGATTTTCATTGTAAAGTAATAAGTGATAGCAACGGAAGAAGAAAAAAAAACACGAATGATTAAAGTTGAATGTTTGTTTACCTATGTGATATGCTAGGCCCGTCTCTTTCGATATTCGTATTGATATTTAAATGTGAAGTTTTGGAAGGCTTAACCCAAGTTTTCGGACTTCATCTTTTTGATGTCCAATTCAAGAAAAGAATGATATTAGCTCGGGTTTGACGTAGTAGTCAATACCTGAAAATTAGAGCATCAACAACAGTTTAGCTAAAGAGCAAGCTAAGCCATTTTAGCCAACCAAAATGTGAAAAAATTGCCTCCAACAGATTAGCTAAACCATTAGCTATCCTTTCCTAAGTTACAATACTTAGCCATATTCCCCCAACCACTATTCACTGGGATTGAATATTTTATTATTTTTTCTTATCTTCTCCGTCTCTACCTTTACCTCTCTCTGGCCACGGAAGGCTTAGTTTTCCATCTGCTAAAATGGACATTTGCTAAAATCAACTGGGTGAATCTGGACACTTGATTTTAGCAAATGTCCATTTTAGCAGATGGAAAACTAAGTCTTAGCCTTTCCGTCTCTACCTCTCCGTCAAACCCGTTATGGAGTTCCGATCAAACCCAGTTATGGGGTTTTTCCAATCAAACCCAGTTACGGAGATCCGATCAAACCCAGTTTCCAATCGCGAGTGGATTTTGTTCCAATCGCGGTTTTCAAACTCAGTTTCCAATCGCGGCGGTGTGGAGGGAAACAATCGGTTTTGACAAAGGAGGAGGTGGCGACGGCTACGGAGTTCTGTTCCGGCTTGATGGTGCTGTTGCCGCCGCTTCTCCCGGCTATGGGGTTCCGGCGCCTACTGTTCTGTTCCGGCTTGGGAGTGTATATCTTGTAGTAATATTTTAAAAAGAATAAAATATTATTTTAATATAGAATAGGTAAAATAGAATGTATTGTTGAAGTGTTGAAAGACATGTGAGGTAAATATGCACTGTTCACCAGGTCTTTTAGCAAATTTTTTACCCAGGCTGTAGCTCTTGCTCTTATGGAGTAGTAAGTGTTATTTTTCAAATCCTTCATTAATAATTGAAATGCGTAATTTGGCTTGACTCATGGATGGTAAAAATTAAATTTGCAATATCCTAACCCAGTGCCACATAAAAACAAGAAGAAGAAAAAAATTAGGATTCCCCAAAATTTGTGACCTAATCATCAAGCCAACTATAGGTACGGATGAGAACTGTACCGATAGGATACCGACCATGCGTAGGCTCCATTTTTCCACATAAATATCGGTACTCCATTTGTACTCTTCGGGTCGGTACCTGTAGCATTTGCCCCTAACCATATACTCAAATTCGTTAAGGATTTGATCCAAAAAAAAAAAAAATTCGTCAAGGACTGCTGGGGGTACAGAATGAGGTGTACAGAAAATGTACACAGTGCGTTCGGCGACTCATTTTTTGGTCTCACACGAGTGATCCGAACCGTTCATTGTTCTTAAAATATTTTTCCGAGGAGGCCTACAAAAAATCAGCCCAATCGGACGGTTAGAAGTGCCTGGACCAAAGTCCCACTGTTTTGATTAACGGTTCGAATCACTCGTGTGGGACCCAAAAATAGGTCCCCGAACGCGATGTGTACATTTTCTGTACACCTCGTTCTGTACCGCCAGGTTTATCGAATTCGTTAATCAAACATGCCACAGACACAAGAGATGGTGTGCAATTTGTGACAGATCTGATAGAGTTCTCGATATTATCTGCTCCTGTCCTTCCTGTTTGTCTGCACTTTTTATGTTTGTCATTTTCTCTGTTATGTTTTGGGGCCAGAAGCATTGCGCGAGCGTTGTGTTCGTTAGTGGAGCTTAAACCATTGAGGGGTTTGGTTTAATCAATTTTTAGAATTTTTCCCGGCCACTGCGAACTTGTTGAAAAAATCACTGCAAATTTATTATAAAAAATTGCGAATTTGTAAAAAAACCTAATTGAAGAAGAAGAAGAGACGTAAATGGAAGAGCAAAGTGAGAAAATTCCCCATCGTTCGCATTCAAACCCTACTCGATTCAGATCAAGTGATTGATAGATTTGCAGTTTTTTACTTCCTAATAAAACTGCGAATTTGTAAATAAAAAGAGGAATCCATATAAAAATTTAATTGTTAACGTATAACCCGATCTAAACTTTGATTTCAGTCTACAAAAATTCGCTGCGAATTTGTAAAAAAACACTGCGAATTTGTAAAAAAACACTGCGAATTTGTAATAAACTGCGAATTTGTAAATAAAAAAGAGGAATCCATATAAAAAATTAAATTGTTGACGTATAACCCGATCTAAACTTCGATTCGGTCAACAAAAGTTCACTGCGAATTTGTAAAAACAAAATTGCGAATTTGTAAAAAACTGCAAATTTGTAAAAAAATAGTACAAATCCCAACATTCAATCAAAGTGGAAAACAAACAAGAAAGAAGCAGCAAACCCAATATGAACTTCGAAGTTCTGTTGCAGCAAACCCAATATGAACTTCGAACTTCGAAGCACCTTGGCGGTGGAGGGCCTTGTCGGTGGTGCCATATCATCAGCACCCGATTTGGTTGATCTGATCTAGTAGCTCCGAAAATTTCATCAAGAGGAGCGTTGATTTCATGCTTAGCAATGGAGAGAGCGGAGGGGAGAGAGAGAGAGAGGCAGCGTTGATGTGAAACAGCGTTGGTCTAGAGCGGAGGAGAGAGAGAGGCAGCGTTGATCTAGAGCGGAGAGAGAGAGAGAGAGAGAGAGAGAGAGAGAGAGTAGCGTTCATCTGAAGCAGCGTTGCATCTTTTCTGATTTTGTAATAGTGCAAGGGTCATTTTGGGTAGAAAATTAGGAAAAAACCTTAGCTGTGCTTTCTTAGAATAAGTTGTACTTGGACGTAAATTGGGTCCACGTGTTGGACCGGCCCGTCAATTCCTCATTCAAATATGTTGTGGGCTTATTTGTTCAAAAATATTTTGGATAGGGTGTTCAAAATGACAAAAAATAAATAAAAATTAAAAAATTACATGTATTTCTAACAAAAAAAAAATTCAGGGTGTTCGGGTGACCACCCACACCCTAAGGTGGAGCCGCCTCTGGATAAAGATACTGGTACAGAAGAAAAGGACCCGAAAATGTACCGATCGCGTTCGGACGGTTGGGTCCCAGACGAGTGATTGAGCTGAAATTTTATTCAAACGGTGAGACTTTGGTTCGAGCTCTTCCAACCGTCCGATTGAGCTGAAATTTTGTGGGGCCCCTCGGAAAAATGTTTTAAGAACAATGAACGGTTCGGATCACTCGTGTGGAACCCAAAAGTGGGTCTCCGAAAGCGATCGGTACATTTTCGGGTCCTTTTCTTATGTACACCCAGCAATGTCCTAACCATATACTCAAATTCGTTGAGGACTGCTGGGGGTACAGAACGAGGTGTACTAGAAAATGTACACAGCTCGTTCGGGGACCCATTTTTTGGTCCCACACGAGTGATCTAAACCGTTCATTGTTCTTAAAACATTTTTCCGAGGGGGCCTACAAAAAATCAGCTCAATTGGACGGTTAGAAGTGCTTGAACCAAAGTCCCACCGTTTTGATTAACGGTTCGAATCACTCGTGTGGGACCCAAAAGTGAGTCCCCGAACGCGCTGTGTACATTTTCTGTACACCTTGTTCTGTACCGCCAGGTTTATCGAATTCGTTAATCAAACATGCCATAGACACGAGATGGTGTGCAATTTGTGACAGATTTGATAGAGTTCTCGATATTATCTGCTCCTGTCCTTCCTGTTTGTCTGCACTTTTTATGTTTGTCATTTTCTCTGTTATGTTTTGGGGCCAGAAGCATTGCGCGAGCGTTGTGTTCGTTAGTGGAGCTTAAACCACCTGCACACAACGGTACACGCAGCTTTATTCCCCCTTTAAAGTATACAAAACAAAATTGTTATCCTCCTTCCAGAGGTGGTTTCAGGATTTTCATCCATCGTTGATAAAAATACATAGCGAGGTCGCCTGACAAAAAACCCAGCGCTGACAATACTAGAGAAAATTTAATTCATATCTAAGTTTTCATTTTTTTTCAGTGTATTTTTTGAATCCAACAAAGTCGCTACCTTGCTGAAAATACCTTGGAGCCGCTCGTGCCTCCTTCACTTCAATTTACATTGAACGCTATGAGCATTCTTACCGATAAAAGAGTGTTTTTATCATCCGCCCAGTGAACTAACAATAAAAGGAAAATCATAATCATCGTATTATGTACTTTCTCATGGTGTGGACTAAAAAGGAACCTCAATTGGGAGGAAGGGATCCCTGCTTCATACATTTATCATCATGCTTATTCCATAATGATCAAGGACTGGTATCTTTTCCAAGCTCCTGCTATCGAAAACAGAAAAATCTGGATAGAAAACCTCTTGACAATTTATTTCTCACAATCGTTTTCGGCGAACCTTTTGAAAACAACACAACAATATCTTTGGCAAACACTTGAGCTTCAAATTGGAGAATTCCAGAGTGATTTGGTTAAATTGCTATGGGGTTCCAATTAATTTATGGAATGCTGGAACGTTTTTCAGTATTGGGAAGCTTTGGGGAGAGACAATAACTTTAGACGAAGCAACTTCTAAGAAAACATCCTTTTCAGTGGGGAAGATCAAGATTTCTACGAGCAATTTCGAGGTAATTAACCACTCTTTAAATTTGGAACACAATGGAGTTTTATTTCCTATTAGAGTGGTTGAAGAGCAAGTGGTAGTTCAGAACTTTATGAAAGCGGTTTGTGAATGCAAAGGGTGTGGTTTTGCAAGAGTTGTCTTTTCCCCTTGCTCTGGGGAGAAATTGATATTAGAACAAGACAAGTTTGAAGGCAATCTGGTGGCTGGTGACAAGGTTCTTACTGTTGAGATGGCGAATTTGTCAAAGGATGATGTGAACGTGGATTCTAATAATTTGTCTACTTCAATGGTTGGAGAATCTCTTTGCCCTTTGAGACCTGAAGTTAAGGCTGATCTGGTGGATGCTTATTCTCCTAATAAGCATATTATCATTGATGATTTAGATCTTAGCGATGGAAACAATGTGGGTTTTGGGGAGCTTAACAGAAAAGATACTGATGGTAGTCCTTTGGGACATGGAATTATAGGGGAACAAGTCAAGGATGATAATATCTCACCTTGCAAGGATGGTGGCCGGGTTAACGGCATGGTTTTCGAATCTGCCAAGGATACTTTGTCTAAGGAAGTCTCAGACTCGATTACTAGCCCTCTTCCTCATGAGCAGGTGTTTGATCACAAGAGGATTCTTTCGAAACCTCTTGCCTCGATTCTAGTTGCCAAGGAGACAATATCAAGTTCTGATTTGGTCGACTCCTCATCTGATGATCTTGTGTATGTCGATCCCCTTATTAATTTTGTGGAGTACATGCGCCATAAAAAGAAAGCCCGTGCTAAAAAGGGCTTTCAAAGGAAACCTCTTTGGACTAAAAACCCTTTGAAAGCTGCCATCTTTTCCAGGACAGTTAGCCGGGATCAAATTGAGAAGAGGTCTAAGTCTTTAAAGCTGGGTTTGAAGAAAGATAGTTTTGATGGGCGATCTCTTTCGACTGAAGGTGAAGCTAGTAGCGACATTCGTAAGAGGAATGCGATTTTAATCAAGGAAGCCCGTGAGAGTATGGAGATTAATGATTCTTTGGGTGTAAAATTCTTCGGAAGGGAGAGCTACAATATTAAGAAATTCTTAGAAATTCAGGGTGTTGATATATCTGAACAGGATATTAAAGCTTTTATTGATTTGGAGGAAGGTACCTCCATTTCTGTGGAGTTCTGATGTTTCCTTCTTTGGTGGTGGTTGTTCGAGGTTTCGGCGTTTTGGGTTTTTTTGTAGTGCTTCGGCGTTTTTTGGGGTTTCTGCTTCCCTGGTTGGGTTTTGGTTCTCATGGTTTTGCTTGCTTTGAGTTGTTTTAGGGGGAGGTGTGCCTTGGTTTTTCTTGCTCTTGGCTGCTTTGCTTTTTTGTTCAGGAGTTTGGTCGTCTTGGTTGTTTTTCTGGTTCTGTTGTTTGGCTGGTATCTTGCCGCCCATGTTTGTCTTGTTATTTCCCCTTTTGGGTCCTTGGCGTTTTCAGTCTTGGCCCATTTAATCTTTGTAATCTGTTTTCAAAGATTAATAAATTTTTTGATTATCAAAAAAAAAAAAAAAAAAAAAAACACTTGAGCTTAAAACTATGTTTTAAAACAATGTTAAGAGTCTGTTTGCTTGACTGCAGATGACTAGTATATTGTATGCATTTTTTCCCCCGAGATTTGGAATTGCCTACAGTGGACATATCCTGTATAGCCACAGATCATACTGTATATAATGTTGTATTATCTGTATTGTTATTGTACGAATCATTGAAGTGTTGTCAGAAAATGGAAAGTTATCTACTACCCAAAAAAGACACACACCCAAACACTCCGTAGGTTGTGCCGAAACCTTTTCAATTTTTGGAGAAACAGGGAACCAAGGCCTGCACACTCGTTTTTGCTGTCAAAAGGTATTTGCAGAGGGAAATATTGTAAAGCTGGAATGAAAATATTGTTAGGGGGCATTCCATTGATCTTTCAATCCAATGTGAATGCGAATCTCTCGACAAATTGATCTCTTTAATTCTTGTATCATAGAAGTATAAATTATAGATCGCGACAAAGACATAAACCTCGGACTTGCCATATGAGCAAGTTTCTTACAACATAGTTGGCTACATATCCGTTGTTAAAAACATACTACTTTCTATAGTGGTAAGGCTAAGACTGTATTTCTATGATGAATCTTTAATACTTACATGCATCTTTTATAAATAAATAAAAAGGCATTTCGAAAAAAACATTTTTTTATTTAGAATTCGATTCACGATTTGACCACTGTGAAGCAATCTAACCGCTTCAAACACAAAAATTCAGCTGTTTTTGCATCCAAGGGCCTCGGTTAGGAAAGTTAGTAGAGGTAAAAAATGAAGTATGATACGCACTTGGGATTTTCAAAGAATTCCGACATCTGAGACAATAGTAATACTAAGATTCAAGAGAGTAAGCAGACATCGAAAAAAGAAAATGCCATCCTCAATTCCTAGTGTTGAAGTGAAAACAGTTCCGAGGATTATTTCAGGGTCGTAATATCAGTTGGCTACCGATGACTAAGCAGAAAAGCTCCCGGCTTAGGCTGTTTTCGGACCATCAATTTCTATATAAGTATTTTAGGAGAAACGAAAAGGTAAACCAAATGATAAGAATACGATGAAGTTAAGAAGAATCCTCAACGGTTTCCCATGCTTTCTGTATCTATCATCAACAAAAACACAAAGAAGAATCTTCTAGAAAAATAATCAAAGATGGGGCCGTGAAGTACCATGGTCATCTTCGTCATCAAGAATGAGTTTGACTCCGTTGTTCTTAAGTGAATTTACGATGGCCCATATCTTTGTACGGTTCTTGAAACCTTTCTTCTCAACCTCTTTGTTAACATCAACATGGATACCTCTCCCCTGTCCATGTTCTAGACCCTCCACCTTGAGCCGCATTGCCAACACATCTCCCACGACTGCAGCTGCCTTTGCATTGCAAGACCTACCACATTCCAATGTGCTCTTGAGGGAATGTTCCACTGTAGATGCTGTTGCCACGATCCGTCCGTTGTTTCTGTCAACAACATTTGCTGTAATGTACTTCAGTGATATGAATAATCTTAGAACGTACCTCTTTAGAACCGTCATGTTATGGAGCTCGAATGCTCTGTTTCACAAAGGAAATACAGAGTGTGAGGATTTCGAAAAGCAAGACAAAACAATAAGCTAAAAAAACTTGAAATTCCAGTTATCTAAAGCTGCAAAGAGAACAAGACACTTGTGTTTAATTTAACTGATTAATTGGACATACATATAAATTTGGGAATGAACCAAATTGTGGTAAGTTCCGCTGAAACAATTAAATCTATTTATGACTCCTCCCAGAAACAAAAATGATAGATACACTCCCTCCCCAACCACTCCCTCTCTCACATGTGGTAGGTCCCACCATGGGTCCCATATGTGATGGGTCCCACCACATGTGAGAGGGGGAGTGGTAGGGAGTGGTTGGGAGGGAGTGTATGTATCATTGTTCTCCCAGAAATGAAAAACATCATAAATACAAGTGGAGGTCTAAAAGGAGTGGACACAAATGGAAATACAGGAATGCTACAAAATGTCAATTTCAAATCAAAGCCTTGATACTGACAGTGATTGGAAATTTTGAAGTGCAATAGCTAGGTAACTTAATTTGCTTTTGAACCAGATGGATCATTTCTTTTTCCAGAATACGAAATAGAGGATTTTACTCGGTCAATAGCTTGGAAATCTCGAATCAAACCCTTTTCTATAGGAGACGGAAAGCGTTAAGAGGAAAATGTTTAAACTTCATTTCAGAAAAGCCATGCAAATGATTGAAACTGATTCATGAACACTAGACAGATATCAGGTCACGTACTTAGAAAAAATGGTACCTAAAATCTGCAACACAGTCTAGCATAGCAAAGCTTCATATGAAAAGATCTCACATTATATTTCAAATTGCAAGAATTCCTTCCTGTCTTGCTCATTTTGTTGAAAGTGTGAGTTTGAAACATTACCATTTACCACATATTGACTACAAACATATCTAATAGCATGCCGATTGTTAAACAAGCATTTTAGATGCCCCTTGTTAAACAAGCAATTCATTTTAGTGACAAATCTCAACCTTAAGTATTATCGAGTCCAGTGAGCTAACTGTTCAAGTCTTCAGGATAACCTTCTTCCTATTATACGCCAGAAATTATGAAAACAGCTTTCCTTGAATAACTACTTCAATACATAATTGGTCCCCCAAGAGTAGTCAAGGTGCCCATAACCTTAAGGCAATAAAGTCAGTGAACAGACTTTTGACTGGGATCAAAATAGAGATGAAATGGTGTGTGAGATGGTTTATTTTCAAAAGCAAAAGCTGGCAGGATTTCGAAAAACGGAAGTTAAGGTCTACACTGGGAGTAACCTGGACTACTGGAGTATGTAGTCCTTAAATAGATGGCCATTAGGTAGGAGAAGGGATACTGTTAAATTGTGTTGATTGCACACGAGATACAAATGATTGTCTTGAGGGGTCGTGAGTAATAACCCATAGTAGTTGACTCATTTAGAAAGAACCCAAAAAAGAGAGGAAAAAAAAAAAAAAGAGAGAAGCGTTCACCCATATTCAAAGAAATTCAGTCGCAAAATTTCGTTATTAACCTCTTTCGAACAGTATTATGATGTGGGTATTCATAGGCTATTATAATTATGCACTCCCATTCATATTCTGACTAAAAAGAAAGACTATGGGTAAACTTACTGATCTCAACAATCTAGAACTGCTAAAAAGTACCACATATTGACCCCAAATCATACTTCATCTGAATTAACCAACAAACAACTATGTTCAGCAAATCACAAAATCACCATAACACCGATTAGTCGATTACACTTACCTAGCAAAATACAATTCATAATAGCAATCCACCAACTCATGAAAACATGAAGTGAAAAAGAATAATAGCAATCCACCAACTCATGAAAACATGAAGTGAAAAAGAAATGCTAAATCACTGCAAAAACAGAAGAATAATGAAGTTTCCTGTATCAGTAAACCTAACATTAAACCCAAAAAGCTCCCCTAGTGGGCCCTTCAGGAGAAATCAAGTCAGGAATACCCAATCCTAACAACCAGGTTCCCAATAATCGATTGAGCGAGTAGCGAAGACGCCGAAGAGGCTCTAATCATAGGGTTGAATTTGAGACAACAAAGCTAAGAACACCCACTTCGTTGGTACAATTCAAAAAGTTAATATCATCCAGTTCGAAATAACTAACTCAATTTTAGTTACACAACAGACCACTACAGTTAATCTACGTTTCCTTTACTCGTTTTAATCCGATCAAACCGGGGATTTCGATTCTCTCAGGAGATTTTTGGGTAGTTCATTTACGGCAATCGTTAGGCAAACACGCCAGTTGATATTAACCCTTTAAACTAGGTTCTGATCACAATAGTCTTTCAAAGCTATGATAAACCCGAATTTACAATAAACACATACGTCTATCTGTAGAGAAAATGAAGGGACATGAAAAGAAAATCTGGGCGATAAAAGGCAATTAAAGCGGCAAAAGTTACTCACCATTCTTCGAACGATCAAAAGCGAGATTGCTATAGCTTCAGAAATCCACTCTCGCAGGGAGAGAGACGGGTTCAGTGACTTCTGTCTGCCTTGGCCTGAACGCCGCGTAGAACGTCGATTGAGCGGTCGCCCTGTATTCCAGCAAAAGGGGTAAATTACATATATAGTCCATAAAGAATGCGCCTTTTGTCTTTTTGGTCCTATATGCTCTACGTTTATCAAACTTGTCCCTTAAGCTTTAAATTAGAGTCAATTTAGTTCCACTTTTATCGGCAGTTCCAGACACTGACAAAAATAATGATCCTAAGGCCTTGTTTGGTGGCACTTCTGTTTTCTGTTTTCTGTTTCTGTTTTCTAATTTCTGTTTTTCGTAAAAAGGAAGTGAAAACAAAAAATATGTTTGTGTGAAATTATTTTCAAAAAAAAAAAAGTAAAAACATAATTATGAGTCGGTTGGAGGTGTGCCGGCGGGAGTTGGTGCATGGTGGTGGGGTGGTGGGTGGCGGTGATGGGTGGGGGTGGTGGGTGGTGGTGGTGGTGGGTGGTGGTGGTGTGTGGTGGTGCATGGTGGCTGGAGGTGGAGGTGGTGGTGGTGGTGGGTGGCGGCGGTGATGGTGGGTGGTGGTGGTGCGTGGTCGCTGGAGGTGGTGGTGGTGGGTGGTGGCGATGATGGTGGGTGGTGTGGTGGTGGTGGGTGGTGGTGGTGGTGGAAGTGGTGGTGGGTGGTGGCGGTGGTGGTGGGTGGTGTGGTGGTGGGTGGCGGCGGTGATGGTGGGTGGTGGCGGCGGTGGTGGGGCGGCGGCGGTGGTGGGGTGGTGGCGGTGATGGTGGGTGGTGTGGTGGTGGCTGGTGGCGGTGGTGGTGGCTGGTGGCGGGTGGTGGCTGGTGGTGGTGGTGGTGGTGGAGGTGGTGGCGGTGATGGTGGGTGGTGGCGGGTGGTGTGGTGGTGGGTGGTGGCGGTGATGGTGGGTGGTGGTGGTGGTGGTGGTGGTGGTGGTGGTGGTGGTGGAGGTGGTGGTGGGGTGGCGGGTGGTGGTGGCGGGTGGTGGCGGTGATTATGGGTGGTGGTTGGGGTGGTGGCTAGGAGTGAGAAAACAAAAACAGAAAGTGAAAGTTGAGATTTTCAACTTCCCCAAATTTCATAAATAGTGGAAGTAAGAAGTAGAATTTGAAAGTGAAAGTGACACACAAACAACATTCTGTTTTTAAATTGTCAAAATTCTGAAAACAAAAACAGAAAACACAAACAACATTCTGTTTTTTTTTTTTGTCATTTGTCATTCTTAATCTATTACATGGGGAGGGGGAATGAGACTCGATCCCGAGATGCAGTGTTGGGCATCTAAGAGCTTTATCGCATGAGCTAGCGACCACTTGCGTGCATTTACTGTTACTATGGTATAGTTCCAATTTTATGATAAATATTTCTAAGTTCCTGGTTGAATAATATGGAAATTTTGAACCATAAATGTTTTTTTTTTTTTTTTTAGGAATAGAAGTAAAATTTAGGAGCACTTAAATATTGGTGCTCGGGAATACTAAACTAAAACTTATGTTTTCATCCCGGCCACTTTTCGAGATTATGTTTTCCTCCCAAAATTCAATTCAGTCTTGCTAACATCCACCCAATAAGTGGAGGATAATATGCATGGATATCAATACAGATTTTAAAGATATCAATATATTTTTGTGGGTATTAATACATTTTTGTTAAATATCTATGCAATTTCTATTTATTATCCTCTACCTATTGGGTGGAGGTTAGCATTTACCAATTTAAATAAACTAATTCTATTTGCTGAATTAGTGGAAACTAACTACTGATAATTATGCGTATTTTGAAATAGTGGGGGAATCCAAAACGTACCCTAAATTTGTGGTAACTAATTACTGTTTCCAAAATTAGTGAAAAATAATATTGTTTCAAAACTGATTATTTCTAACTCAGCAATAATGGTAAATTTATCAAACCATCTTATTATTGTCAAAAATAAGGTCATACCAGTGTTCATGGTAAATTTGGCAAAAAAAAACAAAAGCAAAGATACCCACGTGAAAAGCACACACGCAACATTAAATATGGTAAATTTAACTCCCTCAAATTACGGTAAAAATAAAGATATATTATTTTGAAATATAGGGAAATTAGATCCACCAATTTAAACCCTAAGACCCTAAATCCTAAACCCTAAAGGACTAAACCCTTAAACCTAAATGATTAAACTCTAAACCCTAAATTAGATCTACCAATTTAGATTTTACAGTTTTAAGGTTTAGGATAGGGTTTTCGGCTTTTAATTGTCTAGAGTCAGGGTTCTAGGGTATAAGGTCTAGGGTTATAGTCGTTCAGGGTTTAGCGTTTAGTCGTTTACAGCTCGTTTGGATGCGGGATGAGTTTTGGGTGGATTAAATAATGAGGAGGGATAAAATAGTAGGGGTTAATATTTATGGGAGGGTGGACCCACAGTGATGTGACATTTATGAGGGGGAATTAAATAGTACTTCGTTTGAATGAATTTGTAATAGGAAGGGATAAAGTTGGGTGGATGATGTAAAACTTGACAAATGACATATTTGTCCTTGTGTACGGTCATATTAGATTATACATTAAACTCATTATATAAATACAAAACTAATTAAATAAATTATACTTGTCAATAATGAAGCTATTATAATTCTTCTTAATAATTATATATAAAATAAAATTATTAAATATTAAAATTATTTTTACATATGTAATGAATATACATAATATTTTTACACACACAGTGACCATTGGATCATTGGACACTTCAAGGTTCCATAGGAAAGAGCAACACCATATAATCTTCTCTTCTTTTATTTATTCCTTGTAAACATTGAGACACTCTTTATCTCCCTCTATGCCACCAAGAAGTCCACCTCTCTCTCTCTCTCTCTCTCTCTCTCTCTCTCTCTCTCTCTCTCTCTCCATCTGAGACACTCTTTATCTCCCTACATGCCACCAAGAAGTCCATCTTCCTCTCTCTCTGTGTCTTCATATCCCTCTCCATCTCTCGTTAGATTATCTCCAATTCTTACCCAAATCCTATATTAAATTCAAAATTGAGTAAAAAATGCCCCAAAAAAAAAAAAAAAAAAAGAAAAAGAAAAATAAACACCTATTCCACTCCTTCACCTAATCTACTCAATTTTTTCACCAAATTTGGTGAGAACCAAACCCAACATCAAATTTTGAAGGCTATTTTCTTCCCCCTAAAATTTACAACAATGCCATTAATGAGGCTTTTACTCAAATTTATGCCTAGATTTACTTTTTCCCATTGGAGTGCTCCATAACAAATCAACTTTTTACTCAAATTTGGGTAAAAATCTAGGTAAGGGGTGGAGATGCTCTGACAGTTTTCCAATCACTCGAATTTTTCTCTCCCAACTGATCACTCGGATCTCTCTCTCTCTCTCTCTCTCTCTCTCTCTCTCTCTCAACCGTGCTGATTTCTCTCTCTGGCGAGGAATTGTTAATCGCTCCAACGGCAGCAGCAACTAGAGTTGTGGATGTCTGACTTCGGATTTCACACATCCTGGTGACGACTTCAATTTCTCCCTTAAAACTTTTCAATTTGGTAGGATTTCCATTTTTTAGGGTTTTTTAGATGGATTTTTTCCCCAATTAATTTTGCCATGGCTGGCCACTGGATGGTGGAGATGATCTTACGTAAACTGATGAGAGACCTAAGGGAGAGGGAGCCAAGGGTAGCAAAGTCTTTGGTCAACCAGATAAAATTTGGACAGTACCCTTTCCAAATATAAGAGGGTCTGGCCCGGATTAATTTGTTGTGTGGATGAGTAATCCGGGTGCTGAACTTTCCTCCCAAATCATGGATAACTTGTGGGCCCGGGATGAGTAACCCAGGCGCAAACAAGCCCTTAGGGGTTTAGTATTCATGTTGGGAAATCCTAAAAGTTGGTGAGAACCAGAAAGTTTGTATTATTCGGCCAGAAAGTTTTTCCCTTCATATAGCATTCGGCTTAGTCCCAAATTAACTTATGAATTGGTCCCAAAAATCTATCCCTAACATCAGAATTTTTACCTTATTCAAGACTTACACTATGACAAAAAGTTGTTCCTCACATCATAATCTAGTAACCTAAAATATATTAAGTTTCGAAGGTGTTTTAGTATGGTTTTAAGGAGAATGTTTTCTTAACAACAAAACTTGTCAAAATCGGTAATCAGTGGGAGCTTCTAGCAATTTATTGGAGGTCTTAATGTAAACAAAAATTACAGGATCTAGAACATCATGTATTTTCACAACTAAAACATTATGCAAAATTTATCATAGAAACTTAATGTACATACCGGGATCCATTCTGAGTATTGTGTTGAATCGAAGACACCCGGAAGATTGCTCCTGATTTTCTTTAGAGGGTGATAGCCCAAAAGAAGTGGTTTTCTCTCTCTTGATTCTTTTTCTTTAATACTTAGACAAACTTTAGAAATGGGAAAATCTGAAGTTGAAAAATTGTACTGAACGGAGACAGGACCCTTCCTCATGTACAATCACATCTCACCCACCCATCATGGTGAGACTAAACGAGGTATCACGGCCCATGCCATGCATTCACCTCTATGACCAGATCTAAGCCAATTTACTCATCTTCATGTCATGGAGGCCACAACATTTATAAAGTAGGTTCTAACATTCTCCCACTTGGCCCATATGATTGCTCACATGAGAGTTTAATACGGTAACATTGAGCGCGCAATAAATCTGTGTTTAAACTTTGCTTCAATCTGGTCAGAAACATAATATGACTATTAAACAAATTACCAATGCGAGTCATGGCGGTTCTACACGATAATTGGTATAGGTCCTTCATGTACCACAACAATAGCAATTTGCTTAATATAGTTTGTAAAGATTCAAATAATTAAAAAGAGTTTGATTGATTAAACAGCGGAAATAACATAAGTGTCTTAATTTGATTACAAACATAAACAGTACTTTATTGGGAAATTAAATTACATTATTCCAACAGAAAAATAAGGAGACTCTAGGCTTCTAGAGATTCAGATTCAGATTCCAGTTCTCCTCTGCACTTGATCAGCTGCAAATTCCTCCATCTGGTAGTATGGTTCACCTTCTGTACCTTTAATACCTGGCGTAATATGCCAGAGCCATAACAGCACCATGAGCGAACAATCACTCAATAGCTAAACCCTACCCGAACCCATAATTTACAAATAACAGGATATATCATGTAATTAAAGTAAAGAGCATTCCAATTTAATTACTAGCCTTTATCTCAGTGAATTCTAAAATCTCATCCTTTGAGAAACATCCTCCCGTGTTAACCACTAAGACTACGTCCGGCCAATCGTGATTCACTCCCCCCTTGCTTGCCTTATCTGGGAGCCCAGATGAATGATCTAAGTTATCTACTTAATCGGATTCATCAATCTCCTCACAATGATGAATTCCCTAGGGTCTGTCGATACCTTCTGGGCCCGTGAGAAACTATCCATAACCTCGGGAGTATATAGACCATGACCCGATCTATAATACAAACCACCCTTTTATCGCCTAAATTCATAAGGAGTAATCACTTATTGCCATAACTTAGGGTTTCCGAATCGCTGGCAAACTGCCAATCATAATCTTTCAATTCTCCAAAATCAACGAGCTATCTGCCGTTCAAAATCCTCAACTCATCAACATCATCCGAAATCATCATTTCAATAATCCACTATCATCATTTCATTATCCATTTACTTAAACGTCTATGTGAATTCTAAGTATGAGCACCAACCCAGGAACCTATTTGTCCATTCTACATTATCCAGAGAACAATGTCAAGTACCAAACAATCATTTAAATTCACTAAGGTCTCGTTTGTTTGGCCGGAGATAAATGGATGGGATATGAAATCCCATGGGATATGAGTGGGATATGAAATCCTTGGGATATTGCTCAGGATATCAATGGATGGGAAAAATTCATATCCGGTGTTTGTGTTCGACGGGATAGTGCTCGGGATATCCGGTTTTTTGCACTAAAAACTCCAAATCCCCCAATGCGATTTTATATCCCGTACGGATGGGGATATTAATTGGCTGGGGAAACCAAATCTCATCCCAAATAATGTTACCAAACAATGGATTTTGGGACCCACATCCAAATCCAAATCCCATCCCACCCCATATCCTCCCTAACAAACAAGGCCTAAATAAAAACATATCCTTACAAAATAATATTTATCTAGCACATAAAATTGGTCAACGTCCAATTCTTTAAAATGCCTTAATTAGGCTCGTGCTGAGTCTTGATGCACAATACATATTTCCATGGTTAAGTTATGCACTTTCTTTATTAAAAAAAAATGATTAACCTAAACTAATACTTTTGGGAAAAACATGTCAACAAGATTTAACTCTTATTATACCTTTTAAGCTACTTGGGTAACATATGCTAACTTTCGAGAAACAACAGTTAACGATTCCTAACTTATTTGCTTATTAAAAGTGCACGGCTTAATCCATTCCAGTGGCCTCCATTCACATTCTAACTTATTTGCTTCCTAGGGTATTGTCTGTCAACTTGGGAACTATTAAACTATGATTACCATCAGTTAATGGGTCAATGGTTAAAACACGTCAAGCATTTAACAATAAATTAGCTACGGTTGAGGAACAAAATAGTAGTTCGACCAAGTGACGTGTCGGTCGACTAGTTCACGTTTTCTTTTCTTTTCAATCACTAGTCCGACAATGGAGTGAAAATTTAACTACCTCAGTCCGTAGTTCTAGCGTGTAACGGAGTGAAAATGGAGTTGGGTTGTCGGGTAAGCCGCACGACAATGGAGCTCCACCGGTGGCTGTTTGTGTGAGTTTTTGGGACGTTTTGGGTCGGTTTCGGGATATTTAACAGCTGAACTGGGTGTTGTGTCTACAGCTGCTCTTGGACTGGTTTTTATGCAGTTTTTGGAAGCTATAAGGGGCTATTATTTGCGGTTGCAATTGAGTTGAAATGCAGCAGCTTTCGGGATGGTTTCGGGTTCGTTTCGGGCTGTTTTTAAGTTGGCTCGAGAGCTATTTTGCAGCTGGTTTTGGAGTTATAATTTATATGAAAAGTATCATACTAAGGAGACAAGGTTAATGAGTTCAGGACAAATTGGACAACAAAAAACTCATCCACAACCATTCCCAAATTCTTTAGCTAAGCAGCCAAATTAGACATTTCAAGGACGTGCTCATGCATCCCAAGTGTACCATCAAATTTCATTTTGGTAAGTTTAGCCATAAGTGTCCCGGCGAGGGACTTGTCTACTATTTTGAAACGTGCTTCAAGATTTTTCAGAAATTCCTTTGCATTTTCAGTAGGAGGTAGGGTGGATTTGATGTTGCTTGCTATTGTCATTTTCATGAACATAAGGCAAAGTCTGTTTGATCTATTCCACGCTTCATGCACAGATCTGACACCTTCAGTGCTGAAATCTTTAACAACAGGGGTCTTACTATTTGGATCAGTAATAGTAGTGACCTTACTGCTTGAATTAGTCAGGCCAGCAGGTTCGTCAGACACAAGTGCCAAATCAAGATCTAAAACACCCAAGTGAAACTCCACCCATTCTTTCCAATCCAAAAAATTCATTCCGTTCAAGAGTGGAACAAGCGAAGCGTGAGAGTGTAGCGAAACGAAAGCTGAGGCTGCAATACATAATTCATGCTCATTACATTAGTGCTTTGAGTTATACCAAAATTTATGCTAAACTATAAATAATAGTACACCGTGATCTACCTTTGAGAATAATCTAATGACATACTATTAACACTTATGGTGACTCCTTTTTCATCAATAGGACTAATTGGTGAATATTTATAATTAAGTAGGACTATTACCTTTGGGAATTAAGTCCAATCTTAATTACAAATACTCACTAATTATCCTATTCCAATTTAATAATCACTTAGAAGTGCCGCACCTTATCCCTTCATCATCTATGATTGGTCAATCTGCTGAGACGCAGTGCTATACTTTGTACACTTTCAGTAGAAGTGGTGCACCTTTGGGCCAACCTAATATCTTTGTGACTAGAAAATTGCGATTTGCAAAAGTCATTAATTTTACTACTAAGGAGTTAGTAATAAAATTTCAATCATTGATTGTCAATCTATGATGCATTCCGGATGGGCTACTTTGGTAACTACCAACCGTATCGTAATATAGATTACAAATCTAAATAATAACTTTTGCACGATTATTTAAACAACCAGTAATGTATAAAACACATTAATGTTTTTGAAAGGCCATGAATAATCCGTAATGATTATGAGTAGTACATGAAAATTCAATATGGCTCAGGTTCTTAATGTCCGGGACATCACATGCACATGTTCATAGCATAAATGAGGTACAATGGACCTGTCTGACTAAATATTCCATGAAATAAAGATAAAGAAAATATACTTTCATTATATTATGCTAATATAAAAGTATATTTTCTTGTAACTTCATGACATAGGAACATGTGCATCATCAGAGAAAGTTATCCACGTTTTTATTTATTTTAAATACCTTGAAAACCTCCAATTGCATTAAAGAGATGAAAGCAAGACTTGCACCTATTTCTAGCGCAAATCAACATGGAACCTTTTATGAGAAAACACCTATGCCTAGTTGCTTGAACTTTTACAGGAAACCATGTGATAGTTTCCAATATTAGTGTTATTCGACTCTTGATTTCCATAAGCCTTTTCACTTTCTAGTCCGGTATGGGATCTGTCTTTCTTTCTCTTTTTTTTTTCTATCTTTAGGGAAAAAACATGATAGTTTCTACTATGCTCTAATACCACATGTAAACAAAAATTACAGGATCTAGAACATCATGTATTTTCACAACTAAAACATTATGCGAAATTTATCATACAAACTTAATATACATACCAGGATCCATTTTGAGTATTGTGTTGAATCAAAGACACCCGAAAGATTGCTCCTGATTTTCTTTAGAGGATGATAGCCCAAAAAGAAGTGGGTTTCTCTCTCCTTACTCTTTTTCTTTAATACTCAGACAAACTTTAGAGATGGAAAAATCTGAAGTTGAAAAATTGTACTGAGCGGAGAGAGGACCCTTCCTCATATACAATCACATCTCACCCACCCATCATGGTGAGACTAAACGAGGTATCACGGCCAATGCCATGCATTCACCTCTATGACCAGATCTAAGCCAATTTACTCACCTTCATGTCATGTGGGCCACAACATTTATAAGGTAGGTTCTTACACTTAAGCCTTAAATTTTGATATTCTATTTTTACTGGAAGTGCTGAGGATGTGTTGAACATGTAGAATTTATTACATCCTAATTTCACCTATCTAAACCACAACTTGCCATATTTCTAATCATGGCCAAATCTGGACAGATTTTCTTCGAGGACACTTTTGGCTCACGTAAACTCATTTAGTGAAAATGTGTACTTCAATAAAATATGCTCATAACATCTTGAATTAATATCCCGTAAAATTTTATAACATTCAAACTACGATTGAACATTCTGGAGAGAGACGTTAAATTTTTTAGTGCATGTCTATTACTTGTTAAGTCTCGATTCACTGATTCAAGTGGAGTGATGACATAGTTGATAAAAATATTGTTATTAGTGTGTTATTTTTAGATTGTGATTACTGTTTCATTTAACATACTGTGATTAAGCAGGGGCGGACGCAGGATTTAGTATCAGCGGGGTCAAGTATACAGTAGATCCAATATAATACTTAACCAAAAGATATTTAATATATATATATTAAGCCCTTCCCGGTATTTTTTTTTTTGGAGATTTCCCGCGTAGACCCTTGAAAACACCTTCTGAACACATTGGACGGCTCGGATTTTCCAAAAATAATTTGCAACACAAAAAAAATCATTTTTTCCTTATTTTCGGGAGGTTTGGACTAGAAGTTTTACCTATATATATATATATACACACACTCTCCTGTCAAGGATCCCGGAAATCCCGGATTGAAGCATTTTGAAGCCCTTCCCGATATTTTTTTGACGATCCGAGCCGTCCAATGTGTTCAAAAGATGTTTTCCAAGGCCCACACGGGAAATCTTCAAAAAAAAATACCGGAAAGGGCTTGATCCACGCAGTTTTTCGCAAAAACTGCATATTTACAAAATTGCGTGGATCAAGCCCTTCCCGGTTTTTTTTTTTGAAGATTTCCCGCGTGGGCCTTGGAAAACACCTTTTGAACACATTGGACGGCTCGGATCGTCAAAATTTGATCCGGAACTATGAGATCCGGACCCAAGGGTCCCGGACAGGAGAGTTCCTCTATATATATATATATTAGCGAAAGTGGTATGTCAACCATAACATATCATATCGTTTACAACTCGCCCCGACGGTTTTTCATATTTTGAAACCGATTCATGATAGCTTCATTTGAAATGGTAACAAAAATCTCTCGCTCAATGTACACAACCAAACTATCTTGCATCCACTGGTCACCCATTCTGTTACGAAGTCGGTTCTTCACAATCTTCATTGCAAAAAATGCTCTCGCCAAAAAAAAAGATTAGAGGTGATCTGGAAAAATTATTTAGGCATACTTATATTTATTTTTTGTTACTTGGGGCAAGATTAGAAAATAATCTATACGGTATGGGGGCAAAATTACCAAAATATCCAAAATTATATATACACGGCAGTAGAAAATTTCGGTCCAGCGAGGTCAACCGAAAAAATTACCTATGCGGGGCCGCCCTTGTGATTAAGTATTACTCATCTATTCATATGAACTGCAATTATTGTGTCACACGTCATATTGTGATTATGCAATTATTATCTCTTATCATATTGTTGATTAAACTTCCGTCTTATCCCTATAAGTTGTATATGGTGGATTGATTTGTGTTAGAAAAGACTTGGATTCACAGGATAGCAGTCGAATAAGTGATCATATAGACACTTTTAAATTAATGAAAATTGGAAAAGATAGGAGATTGTGTGATGGGTGGGGAGGTTATCCTACAAAGTCCCGGTGTTGTTATTAGTGATTAGCCAAAAGAAGGTGTGATTATCAGCGGAACTAGGTTATGGTTAGCCGGAGAGATTGATATCGAGGATCGAAACCTTAGATATGGCATTGCGTGATTTCTCTTTATGAATAGGAGATAAAATGTGATTTTGTATTATAGTTCCAGTTTATGCTCTCTCTCTCTCTCTCTCTCTCTCTCTCTCTCTCTCTCTCTCTCTCTCTCTCTCCCTATATATATACAAGAAACTTCTAATAAGGACCCTTATATGCGGACCAAAGTGCAGACCTCATGCTTCCAGACCAAATTTTGACGATCTGAACCGTTAGATGTGTTTAAAATGTGTTTTTAAGGTCCAACGTGAAGATTCGTCAGAAGAAAAAAAAATACCGGAAGGGCTTCATCTGATCAATTTTTGTTAAAAATGCTATATAACAGATCTAACGATTTGGATCGTCAAATTCAGTTCGGAAAGTGGAAAAATGTCTAGGTTCGCATGGAATTTAAAATGAGGGATCCCTTATTGGAAGGGGATCCTATATATAGCATTTTTAACAAAAACTGATCGGATGAAGCCCTTCCGGGTATGTTTTTGGACAAATCCTCGCGGTGGACCTTAAAAACACATTTTAAACACATCTAATGGTTCGGATCGTCGAAATTTGGATATATAGGATCAACTTCTAATAAGGACCCTTATATGAGGACCAAAGTGAGGACCTCATGCTTTCCGACCAAATTTCGACGATCTGAACCGTCAGATGTGTTTAAAATGTGTTTTTAAAGTCCACCGTGAGGATTCGTCCAAAAAAAAAACCCGGAAGGGCTTTATCCGATCAGTTTTTGTTAAAAACGTTATATATAGCGTTTTTAACAAAAACGAATCGGATGAAGCCCTTCCGGGTATTTTTTTTGGACGAATCCTCGCGGTGAACCTTAAAAACACATTTTAAACACATCTAACGGTTCGGATCATCGAAATTCAATTCGAAAATTGGAAAAATTGCTTGGTCCTCACTTTATTTAAAATGAGGGATCTCTTATTGGAAGTTGATCATATATGATCAACTTTATATATATATATATATCAGAACATATCCTGTGAGGGCTCCCTCCAAAAAAAAGTCTTGGAAAAACTTGATTTGTGCCGTTGGATCCTATGCCTTTCACGCGATCCAACGGCTAACAACAACCGTTTCCCGCATTTTTTTTTGTGAGGAACCTCATAGGAAACTTCTTGTATATATATATATATATATATATATATATATATATATATATATATATATATATAGGTTCCACTTCCTATCCGGACTCCGGACTTCCGGACCTCCGTGATCTGAGCATTTTTTTGACGATCCGAACCGTCCAATGTGTTCAAAAGGTGTTTTCCAGGGTCCACGCGGGAAATCTCCAAAAAAAATACCGGGAAGGGCTTGATCCAAGCAGTTTTTCGCAAGCCCTTCCTGGTCGTTTTTTTTTTTGTCGAATCTTCACATAGGCCCTTGAAAACACATTTTAAACACATCCAACGATTTTCATTTTTTTATAAACGACTTATCCTTCCACCATTTTTTCATTAATTGGACGGTTAGAAAAAATGACTTCTCGGTAGTAAATCGTTTCTAACCGTCCATTTTTTTATAAACAACTGTTATTGATTTTAGTAAATCGTTTCTTACTTTTCATCAAACAAACAAACAAAAACTAAATAAATGGACGAATGCAAAAAGAAAGGGAAGAAGTTGGATAAAGTGATCAAATACTTTTATGTAGTTTATGTAGAGCTCTCTATATCCTATACGAAAATCTTCTATTTTCATAATCGATGTAACCCGTGTGAATATCTTCTATTTTCATCATAAAATCGTCGTATCCTTTGAGAAAATCTTCTAGTTTATAAGATCAATGAGTTCTATTCAAAAGATCGCATATTGTACTCTCTTATTTATTTTTTGGATCCAATTCCAATATTAACATTTAGTGATCATTTGAAGCAATTAAAGATCCTCAGAGGCAATCGAAAAAGGAAAAAAAAAAAGAAGAAACGAGTTGAAGATTGCAAATTGCATATTTAAAAATACTGAAAATAATTATGAAACTAACCGTCAATCTGATTTCCAAGGTCCATCTTTTTTGCATCTGACTTTTGATGTCTGATACAGGAAAAAAGGAAACAAATTGAGGCGTGAAGTGAACAAATTTGCTAAATTTCCAGTGAGAAAATTCAACACACCTGGAAGTGGAATCTGGATATAACACGCAACTGAAGTGGGTCCCAATTAAAACATCACCGTTCGACATCGCCACGTGTTCCCCTCTCTATTCCTCACCACCCATATAAATATCGGAAATCCTCCCCGGCCCTCGCCACCGGCGTCTCTCTCTCTCTCATATCCACCGAGAACAGTAGAGACAACAATTCCAGATCTCTCTTCTGATTCTCATCAACCTACTCCGATCTCTCCTCAACTCATCAAGGTATGATATAACATCCTCTGTTATTTTCTCTGTTTTCTCATACTTCTTGTCGGAATTTCGATTGATTATCGTTATTTGTATTTGTATTTGTTTGTGGTGAATAGATGGTGTCGGAAGCGAGCAAGAAGAAGGCGGCGCAGAAGAAGGCAGCGGCGGCCGCGAAGAGAGGAGGGAAGGCGGCGGCAGTTGCAGCGTCGTCGAAGGCGGCTGCGGCTGATTCGCAAACGGTTGATAACTTGGCAAATGGAGCGGACAAGCTTGTGATTTCGGATCGGACTTGTACTGGCGTGCTTTGTTCGCACCCTCTCTCTCGGGATATTCGGGTGAGTGTTGTTGGATTGGTTTAGCTTTGTTTTTTTGTCATGGTCTCCGTTGGCTTCAGTTTGCATTAGGAAGACTGTTGCTTTGCAGTGTATTTTGCAAGCATGCTTTGATTTGTAAGGAATCCTTAAACACAACTTTAGATGGTGATTTTGTTAGCACAGAAATGTAAAGAAGTATTTGAATAATTGATTTAACCTTTTGATCATTTACGAATCAACTATTCTTTAATGCCGTTTGCAAAATTAGTGATATAAGTAGTAATTATAGTATATGTGACCTGTTGCACTTGTCAGGGGACTGGGTAGTTTTGAAAATTAGTTTGGGATGCAAAACCAGCAAGGTGTGAAATGTGTACAAAGGTAGCGATGGCAATTCAACCCGCCCCGCTCCGAATCTGCCCTATCCGCCCTGATAGGGTAGGGTGTTTTTCTATTTTTTTGGGTAACGGGTAGGGGCAGGGGCAGGGGCAAGGGTATGGTCACTCCGTTCCGATATTACCCGCCCCGACGTACATACATATGTATAACTATATTTATATACTCTTATATGTATGTGTGAAATTATATTTTCTCCCTTATATGCATCAAATTTTACATGTATTCTTATAATTTTATTTTTACAATTAAAATACAACATTAGATAGTAGATTTTGGTTAAGTTGTAAAAGTTTTTTAGTGAACTTTTATCTTTTGTGCTCACTAATATTGGAGTCTAAAATATATTTTACTAATATGTGAAAAAAATAGGGGCGGGGGCGAGGGTATCCATAAATTACCTGGTCGGATTTGTGCGTACCAAATGCGTGAATAAATTATGTGGAAAGCAGTTGCAAAAACAAACAAGTCTCTTTATGTTCCCGACAGCGAAACCGGAGGAGAAGGTGGGGGCTGTGATTCAGTGTATCGCGTCGTCTCTTTGGCTTTGGCTCAATTTTTAAGATTAACCTCATTCCAGAAATTTTTATTTTTTTCCCAAACATAGTGTTAGTGATTCCTAGACACAACCAAACATGGGAATGAGAATGACTATTCCAATCTCAATTTCTCCAATTCCATTCCAATTTGCATTCCACTCTGTCCAACCAAACGTAACCTTAATAGTGTGATGGCAAACAATCTAGTCTCTCTCTGAGTTTATTGATGCTTGCTTGTTGCTCCTAGACAAGCACCTAGGCCTGCAGATGTGACCCGAGTGTTCTGCCAACCATGTTGCCTGGGTTAATTGCATGAACACTTCTTTTTCTTTTATATGACCTCTGGCAAAGGAGGTAAATGTGAACACCTTTACAACTTTTCTTTGAACTGAACTAATTATCTTTTGTTTCTTTAAGCTGCATAGTTGTAAATATCGATGATAAACTGATCTGTATGTGGTCGTTGCAGATAGAGTCTCTATCGCTGACTTTTCATGGACATGATCTGATCGTTGATTCTGACCTGGAACTCAATTATGGCAGGTTTTTTACTTATGCACCATTTTGCTCGTTATAGAGCCCCTTTTAGATGCATTTATGATTGTATATATTTATTTATTGCATTTTGCTTTACAGACGCTATGGTTTGCTTGGATTGAATGGGTGTGGAAAATCTACTCTTCTTACTGCAATTGGTTGCCGAGAGCTTCCTATTCCTGAACACATGGATATTTATCACCTCTCGAGGGAGATAGAGGCTTCCGACATGACTTCACTAGAGGCTGTCATAAGTTGTGATGAGGAGAGGTTGAGGTTGGAGAAAGAAGCTGAAGCATTGGCAGGACAGGTGTGTCTGAGTGATTAATGAATATTGTACTTTATATTTTGCTGTGATCAGGAATTCAATTATAAACTCTGTAGTGATTGTGTGGCGGCTTTAGGAGGATGGTGGTGGAGAAACTCTTGAACGCATTTATGAGCGTTTGGAAGCCCTTGATGCATCAACTGCAGAGAAGCGTGCTGCTGAGATCTTGTTTGGTCTTGGATTTGACAAGAAGATGCAAGAGAAGAAAACACGTGACTTCTCTGGTGGCTGGAGAATGAGAATTGCTTTAGCACGGGCTCTGTTTATCAACCCAACCATCCTGTTGCTCGATGAACCTACCAACCATCTTGGTATGTTCTAATTGCTCTAAAGCTGCCCATGGTGGTTAAATTTTGGTTGTCTTTATGCTTTTTATAATGTTTTGAAGTTCGATAAAAAATAATGTGTTATCTACTATTATTTTTTCTCTTTGTCCGAACAACTTTGATAGAAATACTAATTACTATAGTCGTATGGTGGCATGGTGGAACCTTATTTTAAATAGTTTGTAAGCTATTGCACCTCTTTCAATAGCCTTTAAGAGTTTCCAAATAAGTGTTTTGTAATCGAACCTTCAAAAGTAGTTTTGCACCATTACTCGATGGTATGGCATATGGCGTCAACAAATTTGGCTATTGGTTTAAAGATGAATCGAACTACGACATGTTTGTGGATGATTGAATTAGTTTACCCATCAGGTCAAGATTTACCCAATCAAAATATCAATTTCGTTATGTAGTAGTTGATGATTGATATTTGGAAATTTTCCAAAATAGAATGGTTATGAAGTGATTATAACGAATGTGGTGTTGATGAGAAACCATTTTCTGATGACAGATTTGGAAGCTTGTGTGTGGTTGGAGGAAACTCTAAAGAAATTTGAGCGCATTTTGGTTGTGGTTTCCCACTCTCAGGACTTCTTGAATGGTGTTTGTACCAACATCATCCACATGCAAAGCAAAAAACTGAAGCTTTACTCAGGTAACTATGACCAATACGTTCAAACCCGTTCCGAGTTAGAAGAAAACCAAATGAAACAATACAGATGGGAACAAGAGCAAATTGCTTCAATGAAAGAGTACATCGCCCGGTTCGGACACGGATCTGCCAAGCTAGCCCGTCAGGCCCAGAGCAAAGAGAAAACCCTTGCTAAAATGGAGCGAGGCGGGCTTACAGAGAAGGTGGCAAGAGATAAGATTTTGGTCTTCCGATTTACTGACGTGGGAAAGCTTCCCCCACCGGTACTACAATTCGTGGAGGTAACGTTTGGTTATACGCCCGATAACCTCCTCTACAAGAATCTCGATTTCGGGGTGGATTTGGACTCTCGAATTGCTCTTGTTGGGCCCAATGGAGCTGGGAAGAGCACTTTGCTGAAGCTGATGACTGGGGATTTGGTCCCACTTGATGGCATGGTCCGGCGGCACAACCACCTGAGGATTGCGCAGTTCCATCAGCATTTGGCTGAGAAACTTGACCTCGAATTGTCTGCTCTCCAGTTTATGATGAAAGAGTATCCTGGAAATGAGGAAGAGAAGATGAGGGCAGCGATTGGGAAGTTTGGGCTCACTGGTAAAGCCCAGGTGATGCCCATGAAGAATTTATCCGACGGGCAGAGGAGCAGGGTGATTTTCGCGTGGTTGGCATGGAGACAACCCCACATGCTTTTGTTGGATGAACCTACTAATCATTTGGATATCGAAACAATAGACTCACTGGCTGAGGCTTTGAATGAGTGGGATGGGGGAATGGTTCTGGTTAGTCACGATTTCAGGCTCATTAACCAGGTCGCGCACGAGATTTGGGTGTGTGAGAATCAAACGGTGACCCGGTGGGAGGGTGATATTATGGACTTTAAGGAGCACCTGAGAAGTAGGGCTGGGCTTTCTTATTGAAGCAGATTTGATGATTCAGACGTGTATCTGTTGGTTATGCCTAGCTCCGCTGATGCTCCTTCAGCGTACCTTCCATTGGGATTATGACAAAAAGCTAGGTGAGACTGTTTAGTTGTATGAAATTCCGAAGTATCCACACACACAGACAACAAAAAAAAGCTAGGGTGAGCAGACGAGGCAGCGACTGAGACTCGGTTATTGTTTCGAGCTCATCGGCCCGGTACTCTTCTGATTATTAGGAATATTCCTGCCCTGCTTATCTATAAGTGTATGTACTTATTCTTGGATGTAGACCAAAGGAGATATATGAGGGTATTTCCTTGTTGATTGGAATATATATATATGTATATTTATAAACCTGTGTCTGTTATTTCTGCAATTTGAATCTATTGTTATGTTTTCTATCAGACACACTTCTCGTGCACGACGAGCTAAAATAACTTCCTGTTCTGATACTCAAGATTCCGAGCTTGTTACTTTGATAGGAAGATAAATAAAGAACATAATAGTCTTGCACGCCATCGAGTTACAAGCGTCTCTCAGTTCCCCAGCTAAATTGATCAAATAATGTTTCTTGATATGGACAACCAGGAAAACTAGGGTTAGGACGTATCCTAATGACCAATTTCTTCATTTTTAACAAGAAGAAAAAATACTCCTAGTAATGAACACACCAGTGAATTGTTAGCTACAGCAGATAAAAGCTCTCTTCAAGCTCCACATCAGCAAGTGGTTACAGAAGTGGTTAGTTAGTTACGATGGTGGTTACAAGTCTTAATAGCTGTCAATAGCTGTAGTTAGTTAGAATGAGCTGTAATTAGCTGTCTTTGCTTCTGTTATATGTGTAGTATATAATGGAGGTTTCACTCCTCTTTCTCTGTAATCGAATATACTTTCTTAATACAAGAACTGCATTTACATTTTCTCTCTAGAATGAGCTTCTCTCTATTGTTCATATGGTATCAAAGCACTTAGACGAAAGTCACAGAATTACTCCGATCCTGTTAGCTACGATCTTTACTCGGTCAAATTCAGAAATCGCTCATGGCTTCTCAATCTGCAACAGATTCGACATCAGGTTCATCGTTATCATCGCTACCGCCTACTCTGACATTTCTGATTTCCAATTTTCAGTCATTTGTTACAATTAGACTTGAGAGTTCGAATTACTTCGCTTGGAAAACACAGGTCGAAAATGCTCTGAAAGCTAATGAATTGTTTGATTTCGTTGATAACTCTCTTATCATACCTGCTTCACATAGCTTGGATACAAATGGAGTTAAGATACCTAATCCTGAGTTTACTAACTGGATTACTGTAGATCGCATGTTACTCTCTTGTTTGATAGCAACCCTAACTCCATCTGTTCTACCACATATTGTTGGTTCGAATCACACATTTCAGTTTTGGAATAAACTTGAGGAAAAGTTTAATCTGCTATCTCGATCACATGTTCATGACCTAAAAAGAAAGTTGTATAGTCTGAATAAGACAGGTTCTATGGATCAATATCTTGACTATATCAAAGGAGTTGTTCAGAAATTAGCTGCCTCTGGGCACTATGTTGATGATGAAGATCTGATATTCCATACTCTAAATGGTCTAAGAACCAAATATGACTCCTTCAAGCAGGCGATTCGTACTAGGACAGATTCTATATCATTTGGAACTTTTACTTCTATGCTTGTGGCAGAAGACTTGCACATTGAGAATGCTCAGTGTACAATTGATCCAACATCCATACTTGTGGCTCAGAGCTCTAATGCACTTGTACCTGCTGCTAATGTTCCTAGTATGTCTTATCAAACACCTGGTGTGCAGTCTAGTAGTATGTCTTCATCACCTGCTCAATTTCAATTTCCTGTTCCTATCTCACCACAACAACAGTTCTACCCCTCTAGCTCTGGGGGGAACAACAGATTCAATAGAAACAACTTCAGATCAAACAGAAATCAATACCCACAGCCTCTACGAAATCAATACCCACAGCCTCAACCAAATTTCACTAGTGGTTGTCAAATCTGTGGCAAGACAAACCACATGGCACACATTCTTGTTATCATAGACAAAACCTTGACTATAAACCCATGGGATCCACTGGACGTTCAGGCCAAGGAGGCTACTATTCAAATACTGGAAATCCTGGGTATAATTCACAAAATCATGGCATGACTTATGGAAATTTTGGTCCACCTGGTGGTTATGGTAATTCTCCTCAGTCAGGAGGGCATTCAGTAGGGAATTCAGGTTCTGGCCTTCAGTCTGGGAATTTTGGTCAGAATTCTGGCCTTCAGTCTGGGAATTTTGGTCAGAATTCTGGCCATGCTATGTTTGTCATGTCTGATGCTATGGGCTATTATGGGAATGCACCTTCTCAAGATGATTGTGCTTTGATGACTTCATCTGGTCCAAGTTCTTTTTCTTCACAGACAGCTCCAAATACTTTTCCTCCTGGCTATGGTGGTAATGTTTCATCTCCATGGTTCTTTGATTCAGGTGCAACCTCCCATGTTACTCATGATCCATCTCAGATTCAGGTGTCCAATGGAGGGATAGGAACTGGTTCTGTGACTGTGGGCAATGGCCAATCAATTCTTGTTGCACATTCAGGTAAGGGTCTTCTTGCTACACCTTCTCAGTCTTTTGACTTGACAAATGTCCTTCTTGTACCTCAGATATCCCATAATCTTTTGTCTGTACATCAGTTTGCTAAGGATAATAATTGCATCATTCTCTTTGATTCTTCTGGCTATGTCATTCAGGACAAAGCCACTCTCAAGGTTCTGCATCAAGGGACCTGTCACAAGGGGCTTTACCCCCTTCTTCCTTCCTCTGACTCTGCTACTGCCTTGTTGAGCATGCCTTCTACTGCTTCCTTATGGCACAACAGGCTTGGTCACCCTCACTCTGGTTCTCTTTCTATTTTGTCCAAGAACTATAATCTTTCTATTCCTGGCATAACTCCTTTAGAGTGCTATTCCTGTAATAAAGCTAAGAGTCATAAACTTCCATTCTCACTTTCTACTTCTCACACCACTGCACCTTTTGAATTAGTGCATATGGATGTATGGGGACCATCTCCTGTGCTTTCATTCTCTGGTTTCAAGTATTATTTGCTTTTGGTTGATGACTTCACCAAGTATTGCTGGATTTTCCCTTTATATGCTAAGTCTGATGTTGCTTCTTGTGTTCAAGCTTTTAAAATTTTTGTGAGTAATCATTTTTCATTCACCATTAAATCCTTTAGAACTGACAATGGTGGAGAATTTATAAATAAATTGATGGCTTCCTTCTTTGCACTCTTTGGTATTGCTCATGAAACTACATGTCCTCACACCCCAGAGCAAAATGGGGTGGCTGAAAGGAAACATAGGCATATTATTGAGACTGCTATCACACTCTTACAACAAGCTCACTTGCCTATTCAGTTTTGGTTGGAAGCTATCACCACTGCCCTTTATCTTATCAATAGACTCCCTAATTCATCCATTGACTTTCAAGTACCATTTCATGTTTTGTATAAAAAAGCTCCAGATTACCATCTTCTCAAAACTTTTGGGTGTTGTTGCTTTCCCTGGCTTAAGCCATATGTCTCAAATAAACTTGTTCCTAGATCTACACCTTGCATCTTCCTTGGCTATTGTGCTTCCACAAAGGGATATAGATGTCTAGATCCTACAACAAATAGAGTCTATATATCCAGACATGTCAAGTTTCTAGAATCTGATTTTCCATTTCTCAAACTCACAAAGTCTTCCCCTTCCACAGCTCATATACCTTCTTATTCTGCAGCTCCTAGTTTTAAAACCACTTCTCTTTTTCCCATTTCTCCTGTCCTTTCTTCTTCTCCATCCCTTACTATTCATGTCCCTTCTCCTTGCTCTATCCCAAGTCCTACATCCAATCCTACATCTACTTCTGCATTACATCATTCTCCTCCTAGTTCTCTTCCTTTAGCATCCCTAAATCCCATAACCACCTCTCCTGTCCTTCCTTCTCCTTCTTTCAATGTTGCTCCTGTCTCCACTCCAACTGTTTCATCTTCACTCTCCCACTCTCTTTCCTCTGTTCATCCCATGATCACACGTTCAAAAAATGGGATTTTTGCTCCCAAGCATCCTTTATCTCTTTTCCTACATTCTCCTCCTCAAACTGAACCTCTTTCTTTCAAAGAAGCAATTGCCTTTCCTGAATGGCAACAGGCCATGGCAGATGAATATTCTGCCCTTGTTCAACAGGGCACATGGACATTAGTTCCTCTCCCTTCTCAAGCACCTATTATTGGGTGTAAATGGATCTTTCGTATTAAAAGGGCCTCAGATGGAAGTATAGCACGTTATAAAGCCAGGTTGGTGGCTCAAGGTTGTCAGCAAACAGAAGGCTTAGACTATACAGAGACTTTTAGTCCTGTTGTCAAGCAGCAGACTATTAGGATTGTCTTAACTTTGGCTGTTACTTTTGGTTGGAATGTCAAGCAACTCGATGTTTCCAATGCCTTCTTGCATGGCACAATCCAAGAACATGTGTATCTTAGGCAGCCACAGGGGTATGTGAACTCTGAATTTCCCAAACATGTCTGCAAACTGCACAAGGCTCTCTATGGGCTTAAACAGGCCCCTCGTGCCTGGTATGATGTATTATCCAAAAGTCTTCTTAAACAAGGGTTTCAAAATAGTCTTGCAGACTCATCTTTATTTGTTTTGGCTCAAGACTCTGCCTTGGTTTATGTGCTAGTTTATGTCGATGACATTTTGGTTACTGGGACTAGTTCTGCTCTTGTTGACAGTATCATCAAACGTCTTGGGTCTGACTTTGCTCTTAAAGATTTGGGATCATTGCATTACTTCCTTGGTATTGAGGTCCTGAATGATACCACAGGTTTGGTCCTCTCTCAAACCAAATATGCTACAGAACTATTGATTAAGGCTGGCATGGGAGATTGCAGGCCTTGTGATTCTCCATCTTCACTTAAAACATATGCTGTCCCTAATGATGCTCCCTTTGCTAGTCCAGAATTTTATAGAACCATTGTGGGATCCCTTCAATACCTCACTTTAACTAGACCTGAATTGTGTTATGCTGTGAATGTTGTGTGTCAACATATGCACAACCCTCTTGAAAGCCATTTTACTGCTGTCAAAAGGATCCTCAGATACGTCAAGGGCACTATTAGCCAAGGTTTACAGTTTCTTAAGGGTCCCTTACACCTCACTGCATACTCTGATGCTGACTGGGCTGGAGATTCTTTAGACAGACGATCTACTGGTGGCTATTGTATTTTCTTGGGCTCTAATCTTGTGTCTTGGTCTGCTAAGAAACAACAGACAGTAGCTCGCTCTTCTACAGAGGCTGAATACAAGTCCTTAGCTAATACTACAGCAGAGGTTGTATGGTTGACTCATTTGTTAACAGATTTGCATTTTCCGGTCTCCTCTCCTCACCTTCCAGTTCTCTGGTGTGATAATATCTCGGCTATCTCTTTAGCTTCTAATCCTGTTTTCCATGCTCGCACCAAGCATGTAGAAGTTGATTTTCATTTTGTCCGTGAGAAGGTTTTGAATAATCAACTTCAGGTCAAGTTTGTTCCCTCTGAATTTCAACTGGCAGACATTTTTACAAAGCCTCTCACTATCTCACGGTTTCAGAGTTTGAAAAACAAACTGCAGCTGTGTGTTCACCCAACTTCAGTTTGCGGGGGTATGTTAGCTACAGCAGATAAAAGCTCTCTTCAAGCTCCACATCAGCAAGTGGTTACGGAAGTGGTTAGTTAGTTACGATGGTGGTTACAAGTCTTAATAGCTGTCAATAGCTGTAGTTAGTTAGAATGAGCTGTAATTAGCTGTCTTTGCTTCTGTTATATGTGTAGTATATAATGGAGGTTTCACTCCTCTTTCTCTGTAATCGAATATACTTTCTTAATACAAGAACTGCATTTACATTTTCTCTCTAGAATGAGCTTCTCTCTATTGTTCATATGAATACCCAACTATGGGTTTTGTAGGAGTGTTACATAAAAGTGGTGCCTGTAAATGGAGATTTGTGGCAAAACTGCTGTTATGGCAAAAGTGCACGAAATCGGATCACAAAAAGTGCAAGTGCATGAAAACATGTAAGAAGCTCACCTTCTCGATCGAACCCATATTCCGGACGGGCGAGTCAAGTAACTCAACGGAACCACAAATCTCTTGGTCTCACCATCACCCATGGCAATCACAGCAAAATGCCCTTCTTTGACATCGTTGGGCACGTTAGTCGAGTCGCTAACAAGGGCATTTGAGGTCCACCTTATCTCAAATCACCGGCATTTGAGGCTGGTTTTTTGGCTAACAAAAGACTATTTTGAAGCTTTTGTACCACAACCTTGAGCTTTACAAATGCTGTTCTTGTTATACCATTGATTCCAATTAAGCTTAGCCATGGCTTAAATTGCTTGTCTATTTTCTCTCCCTTTACTAATTTAACTACTTTTTCTTGGAATTATATTGTGACTATATATTATATCGTGTGGTGAGAAGTTGAGACAATAAGGTGGACTTAGAGATAAGAGGGAGATAGAGAGAGAAAGAGAGGACCTGGTCGACGGAGTGAAGTTGGGGTAAATAACGGAGACCAGTGCGTGGATGGAGTTCGGGGATCCTGTAATGCAGGGGTACACAAATATTTGGCATAATCAAAAAAGGTTTTGGCATTATCACTGTCATTGTAAGTATATACCTAAACTTACTGTATACTAATTTATTATATATGTATTGCATTACCCTCGTTTGTTTACACAGACCAAAACACAAGTACAAGTTGTCTTTAATTTTCATCTACGAAAAAACGGTCAATGAAAAAGAGGAGTGCGCAAAAATCAATCTCTATATTCAATTAATTTTTGCAGTCCACTTTTGGAGTGCAAATGATAAATTTTCCCAAAAAATTTGCCAAAGTGGATAGTTTCCAATTTTCCATTAACTAAACAAAAATGATACATACACTTCTCCTAATACCCACAATGTGTACCACACCTCTCTCACATGTGGTGTGCATGTGTCCCGTGTGAACACCAGCGAGAGAGTGTGGGACGGAGCCTCCCTGAAAGCATCAGATCATCGCCGTTCTTAACTAAACCACCCTCCTCGGTAAATCCAGAAAAAGCTTGCTGCCATGTTGACTCATGTCGCATCAATCGTTTGTAATTATACTTATTTATCAGATTTTAGATACATCTTATTTGAGTATCAACACATTGGTTAATCAAATGAGCCTTTTACATTATATAACACAATATAGTATCAAAACCCAGAAAATATTCATTCAAGCTTTACGACAAGATTTTGTCATGTTGTGTATTGTGGTTGCCAGTAGTCACTGATAACCACCATGGAAGACGACTTATTCAACCACCTTAATGCCCTTGCTTAGGTTACTGGCTCCCCCGACACCAGAAATTGTCATGAGATTTTTGTATATTTTTTTTTTTGAACTCCGAAAGGGTGGGAAGGGGCAACCAGTGTAGCAACCCCATTGGGTGTGACCATAGGAGTTCCCCACCCGTTGTGAAATGTCCGGTTAGATCCACAACATACCAAGTTGCTAGATAGACAAAGGTAGTGGCGGAGCCAGGGGGCTGAGTTATAACAGGAAAAAAAAAATCAACATTAAATATCTTTCTATTCTATAATCAAAGAAAAGGCTAAAATACATTTTTCAAGATCGATCATCTATCAAAATAGAACAAAAGTGACTTAACAATCTATCAAAGTACAACCCGATATGTTCTTATATCTCGGAAATCATCCACTAGGAGCTTAAGAAATTATCCACTGGGAGCTTGGGATATCTCAGCGGGGTGGCCAGGGCCCACCCCAACCCCTACTCACCCTCCGCCCCTCCGCCCTTGGACAAAGGGTCCGCCACGCTAGTCTTGCAATTGGTGGGACTCGAACCAGAACAGTTTGACAGATCGTGAACGGGAGAGAGGGAGCACTTAAGCCCACTTACCCTTACCATCTAGGCTACCACCGATGGTAGTCATGATTGAATTACGAATTATTGGGTTTCTATTTGAACGTCTGAATGCAACAATTGATATATTGCCCCATCATCATTGCTCCAGTTGACCATAATTATGGAATGAAAACCAATTTCAGGTTGTAACTCTTTGTTCCTCTATTTGCCTTTGAGATTGTTTCTTTCCATGAAATGCTTTAAACCAAAAGAGGAACAAACATTTGAAAGTCCTATTTCCAGATTTCAGAAGAACAAAAAAATAAAAAGAACATCTCTTCTATCTTATCCGCATATGATCAGTACATCTCCAGCAACAACTTGTCTTAACCTGTTAGCCTACAATGTGCCCCTAGAAAATGACATTCCAAGTACCTATTTGCACAAAATATAAGGACATGAAGCCCTACAAGATGTGTTGGAAGTTGGGTGATTAATCTTCTCAAAGAATAAATGGATCAAAAGAGGTTGAAGTAGTAGGTACCTGAACTGAGTTCTAGCTAAGCTTATGCAGATAGGATCCTCAGACGAGATTATCCGGCTAATTAAGACCTTATGAAGCTTATTTATCAATGCTATACAAGGAGAAAAACTGGGCATTGTAAGAACTCAGAAAGACATTTTTTCCAATTATAAGAACAAGAATGTCACGTCGTTCAGGTCGCAAATTCTGTATACATACTTGGAGAGAATAAGACAGTGAATTAGCTTCTCAGTTGGATCAAGAGAGAGAAAATAGAAAGTTTTATATCCATGATTCAGGAAACTCAGCTCAAAGTCAAGGGCAAGTAGCATTTGTCGATGATTCAACAAAACCTGATGAAAACGCAAATCTATTTACCCTAACTTACGAAATAAACGTGGTGGATTCCCGGAGAAGAAAACAAAAAAAGTTATTTACAGTTCCAAGGGCCAACAACATTTCTTGCACTCCCAAAAAAATAATAATAATAATAAAGCTGAGCAAAAAAAAAAAAAAAAACATTTCTTGCACTAATAGAATACCAGAGACTAGCATCAGGAGAACAATAAAAAATGTTACAAGTAAAAAGAATGAAATGGGATGACAAAAGCTTCACTATGTTCTATTGACTGTTTCTACAATACTCGATCCCTTTCTCTATAGAATCACTCTCTCCATTCTTTCCGAACACATGTAAGGGTTAGCACTTCTTGTACCAAAAAAGAGTAAAGGTTAGCACCTCGTATCTATACAGATCATACAATCCTATGTAAACCACAAAAAGATTATCTTCAAGCTATAGCTACCAACTACCAAGTATCAAGAAACATGGATCTTTGCAAAGAAATAGGTTATTTTCCTTTCGAAAGTTCCTGTGTGCTTCACCGAAGCTTCAGTCACAGACAGAGAAGGCTGTAGAAAATAAGTGGTATGAAGGCATTATCAAGTTGTGCTGTGTAGGCCTCCAACAAACCACTCACAGTCACGGCTAAGAGAAGAGAGAACCAATGCTGCACAAAGTGGGCATCAAAGACATCAGCGATAGTTATTTAACTAGTGGAAGAAATGGGTCAAGGGGATTACCATAAACATGATTTATGTACATGATTTTAGCATCTTCCAAGTGAAATCACGAAAAAGAAGCAGGTAATAATGTGTGGGACCCTGGGACTCCTTAACATGGACTTTGATGAAAGCATGGAACTAACGCTAGTCCATAGTGAGAGACCCCAGAGGCAGTTTGATTGCCTAACTGAACTGAATCTAGAGCTTCAAAACTGGTTCTCATTCTAGTAAACTCAAATGTAAAAAAATCCATTCCTCTGTGTGTGTGAGCATGCGCTCGCTTGCTTGCTTGGGTGTGTATGAGAGAGAGAGAGAGAGAGAGAGAGAGAGAGAGCGCTACCGACCTGAGTGAAAATATAGCCAGTCGTTGCTAGAAGAGGAAGTAGAACTGAGCAAGCTGCTAGGACCGATGTTATACCAGCCGCAGTACCTTCCACGGTTTTCTCTATCAAATGAAGAAGTGTAAACAAGTTATATGATTTAAAGGGAAGGAAAACCAACCAACGGGAGAAACCACACTTACTGCCTGTTTTGCTCCATCTGAGGACACCATACTTGTGACCAACCATTGATGCCTGGACATAAAATGAACCCAATACAGTTAAATAACGACAATTTCAAACTTCCAAGTCCAACACTAATGAGTATCTAGTATGCTGTCAGTCTTGTTAACCGAATGGATTCTCCTTATCTGCATGCTTATCTAAGTTCCTTATCCATAGAAGCATTGATAGAAATGGTTCATCTCCTCAATATCTTGCAAAGCGACAGTTGAACTAGAAAATTTTGACGAGTTCTCATTTCCATGGCCACACCCATTTCTCGACATTTGCTAACACAATTTGAAGTGAAATAAATCATATATTCAAGTATATCCACAACCCCAATGTGTGTGTTGTGTGTGTGTGTGTGTCTAACATACACAGAATCATAAGCATACTGCAAAAGTATAGTATTCGATTTGCAGTTCAACTTCCTGTGTAATCCAAATGCACGCAATAAGCATCTGTCTGGCTTCAAAACTGCTAAGGTCACTGCAAATAACAATTCTGCTTTGCTTCAGATGGGTATATCTGGTAGAGGTGCCACGCCTTTATTCATCTACGTGCAGTGTGGCAGCATTCAGCAGAATTCTCCGGATGTAGAGAATTAAGTAACATCCTACCTGTATATAAAGAGCGGGTATCGTCTTTGGTACGGCAATTTTACGGAACTGCCCTTGCAAGAAATTGGTTTTTTAATGTCTTTGCAATTTTCTTCGGATCAAAAAATGAAGTAGTCATGCGCATAATATATATTGCACCAAATTAAACTACAAATAGATATCTTTAATTCAATGTGGAAAATTTCGAAAAATTGTGTGCAAAAGTATTTTCGAAAAATTGTGTACAAAAGTATTTTACATTGTTGGGGCAATATTACTACATTGCCCTTCACCAAATCAGTTATGAGTTGGCTTTGCAATTTTCTTCGGATCAATAAATAAAATACTTCCGCATCTAATTTTTTGTTGTTATTGCACTGAATTAAACTACTAATAGAGATCTTTAATTCGATGCGAAAAAATTTGAAAATTGTGTGCAAAAGTATTTTGCATTGCTGGGGCAATATTACTACATTGCCCTCCACCAAATCAGTTATGAGTTCTCTTTGCAATTTTCTTCGATCAAAAAATAAAGTATTTTCGCGCATTAATAATTTTTTTTGGCACCAAATTAAACTACTAATAGAGATCTTTAACTTGATCTGGGAAAATTGTGTACGAAAGTATTTTACATTGTTGTCTTGTTGGGTTTGCAATTTTCGAGCAAAAAATAAATTACAGTCACTCATAATGATTTTTTGCACCAAATTAAACTACTAATTGAGATCTTCAATTTGTTGTGAAAAATCTGCAAAATTGTGTACGAAAGTATTTAATTTTTCGGTAAGAAAAATGCACATTTTTTTCCCTGTAGATCTTCACATTTTAATGCACGTTTATTACATGTATTCTTCTACTTAATTTTTTGGTAATGGGCCTAGGTTGGTGCACAATCACAGCACCAGTGTTCAATAATAAGACATTGAATTCCACGAGAAATTCCATTACAGTGTAAACTACGAGGGGCCTCGTAAATATTGATGGAGATTAGAAGCCTAGGCTACACATGTAAAGCGAGCCACCGAGGTGCACAATGTGCTTCCAACCATTGTATTACCCACCCCCTAGCACAGATACAAAATCGCACGGGAATGGATATTGACATGAACATGGGATTTCTTGAAAAATGGGGACAGAGACATGACAAAGATAAATATATATACTAACAATTTTTATTTCATACCTGCGGAAACATAGTTATATGTACAAGTATGAAGCACTAATATATGTAAACAGGCATCATATATACATCAAATTCCACTTTTTAACCAAAATATTTGAAGTACTACACATTTATCCCCAAAAGATTTAAAATTTTGCACATTTAACCTTCTTGTGTCCCCATACGTGTCCCCGCCGAGTCCCTCTGACAAAACTAAATCAAATTTAAGGGACACGCCACATGGTATCTCCCATATGTATTTTGCCGTGTCCCCGTGTCAACACGGGCCTCTACGAGTGTCGGTGCTTCATAGCCCACCCCCTTACAACAACATATGATGCTCAAGCATTTAAGACAGCTAAAAGTGAATTTCACACCAGTTCAAGCTCAATTAAAGACTCAATTCCACCACAATGTCAAAACATGGTACTTGGCACAAGACAACTCACCATCGTATCTCCAATTCCGAGACTCAAAATTCCAGCAAAAGGGGCAAGAGGTCGATCATTGAACCCAGAAGACATCCAAATAGGAAGCGCACAGCCCAATAAGAGTGAAAAATGGCTGAAGAACGGAAACATATCAAAACCAAGAATTAATTCAGTTAACAAGGAACGAAAGTCAAGTTGCATCTTTATGCAATAAGGGAAACATGCCAGACCTGACAATAAGGAGATCCGAATCACGATGGTCCGTAAAAGCATTCATGAATTGGTGCACCAGCTGTCCCAAAGGCCAAATTCTCCATACCTGCCATATCAGGTAGAAAACAGAGGTGAGCCATAAGCCACTACAACAGTTGTCAATCATCTAAAACAACAGAAGGCCAGCTTGCAACAAGAATGATCACCACATCATTTTCAAATAAGATAAATGCTAAAATGATTTCATGAATTTTTCATGGCATAGAGTTTATAAATTAACTTCTTGGATGATGATGACATGCAAACCATTGAATATTGGACATGCAATAATTTTGAGCTCTGAAAGATCTGAAAATTTTGTATCTATGAAAAACAAAAATTCTACACCACTTGAATGAACTCACTCGAATAATTTCCAACACCAAGAATACTGCCAAAGCTGCACCGAATGCCAGATCAAGAAACTTAGGCTGAAAAAAAAAAAAAAAAAAGGTCAACAAGACTCAAAAACTAATAGTAGCTGACTTGATTAAAAGTAGGGAAATGTAGAAGTTAACTGATTGAATTACAAATACCTGGAAGATAAGAGCAGGCAGAAACATTAAAACAGCCATCAGATGGTAGTACTTTCGAAGAAGGATTCTTTCAATCTTACTATTCTTTGAGATGTTGTAAAACCGTCCGACAGACACAAATATAACAGCAACCCAGTAGATACACAATGAAAGCCTCTTAAGTGGTTCTGAGACAACAAAATCAATTACCCTGGAAAATATAGAAAAAGAATAAGATCACATAATCGTCTTTTCCTGACTAAATTAACCACAACATTCCAATGTAACTGGTGTCTATTGACATCATTCATCCATAGAATGCATGGTTAAGGCAGCGAGTAAACAGAGGTGGGCCTTAATTTTCAAAGAATTTTATTTCAATACAGAAGGATGTTCTAATAGCTTGAAAATCCTAAGTACACAGAAAAGTTTGTCATACCATAATAAAGGATGCACATGAAAAGTTTGAACAAGTTGCATCCATAATGGAACGATTACAATCAAGACTGAAGCCAGAGAAGCATAGAACGAAACAGATTTTCCAATCTCATGATAAGCCCTTCCGTTGGAGTGTGTTGAAGTTGTGAAGCATTCCCAAATTGGTAGAATAAGTTTAAAGAATATCGGAAAAAGAAGAAGTCCAAGTACCATGCCCTGCATGAAAGGGACAAATAAATTTTTGAATCAAGTTGACTATTCATGATGCCTCCTTTTCCATGTATTTTTCCTCCACATGGAATTATGGGAATAACCATACCTGAATAATGATACTTATTTCACTTCTTTTGATTCCATATTGCACATCTATCAACTCTGATGGCAATAAGTACCCATGAATCTGCTCAAAAAAAAAAAAAATTTGTTGCGTCTAAGACTTAAATCAAGTGGCTAGCTTGCCTGAATGATTAATAGAAATAAAAGCTATCAGGCATGTCAAAGAAACTAACCTTTTACTAAGAGATTTTTTAAAGAACTGACCTTCGCAAAGGTGAGCGCAAACATGTCCCCAAAATAGATAACAAGACCGCCAGTCACCAAAAGTGCCTCCCCTAAGAAGAAGGAGAATGGAATTAATTAGTAACAAACAAGAAAATTTGACTTAACCAACCGAAACATTAAAATGCAGCATTATAAAAAGCTTTAAAATGCTGTAAGTCTAATCTGTTCATATCTGTTTGTCTAATGACAAATGGTTAACTGCATTCCATCAATAAATGAAGATCGTGGAGTAGCGTAACATACCAATGGAAGCACAAAATGGGAAATTATGAACGACATGCTGAATTAACTTCACAGTAGCAAAACCCTGACTTAGCACCCACAATAACTTCAATGCCGTGGACCAGCCTGTGAAAGTAGTATTAACATATGAGTGCTAACTAATTCTGTAATCAAAATCTAACACTCAATATGTTGTTTATGATATATGCATTTCAATAGGCACTTAAAAGATAGGCAAAACCGTTAAAGCAGAAGCAGAATCGAAAGGTTACCAATATGATATTTTGAAGCAAATAAAACACAGCAGATTGTTCCACAAAATGCTAGGCAACTTAAGATAAACTTCAAATTCCGAGTAGTACGAGCAGAAATGGGCTGTATATTGTTGGGTAGTTGCCAAAGAATGTAGCCGAGGAAACCAAGCACACTGAAGCCGCAGGCAAATGCGGCCCAATATTGAAGCCGCAGATACTCAAGCTCTGTGGAACAGAAAAACTAAATGGAACTTCCAAACACACAAAAAGATAATACAATGAAGTACATAAAATACCTGGAAAAGAAAACTAATCGACAATATGTTGATAGTAGCCATGATGAAAATACAAATGGTCTACCAAAACCACTTTTGATGCAGGACAGGATCTAGTATCAAACAATCTTTTGATCTTTTCAACAAATCAGAAGTAACGATTAGATGGTTTTGGGGAGAGAGAGAGAGAGAGAGAGAGAGTCATTGCAATCATTTTGAAATAAACAAAGCTCATACCTTAGATATTTTTACCTGCATTCACCACTGTGGGTTTACTTAAAAGATTAGTTAAATACTGTTTACCTCGTCATTTTACATTCAGCATAAGATATGCTCACAGAACTGATAAGTGCAAAATGTGAAGGCAATACAAAAACTATCCTGATTGGGAATACAAGATCAATTCCCTCCAAAAATTCATCCACTAATGTGCATCTGATATAGCTTAAACACCCAATATAAAAATCCCCTCCTGAGAGTTTGTCCAGGTAGGGAACTGTACCATCTTTTCCCCAATAAAATTCTCGGAGAAAGGATACAAACGAAGTGTGCATTGAAACCTGTAATTGACTGAGTTAACTAAAGCACCACATCTGAATACCACCGTGTCCATATTATCAAGAGAATTTCAATGCACACTTATATTTGATTTAGTACTACCAGCCCCAGTCAATTTGATTAAATAAGAACTGTGTACCTTGAACTCCAATTTCATGTAAAGAAAGAGCTCTTGATAGCTGTATCAACCTCGAGATCATTAGACTGGGAAGTGTAACCGCCCCCAGTAGTATCCCTGACGAAGCCCCTCGCCTGAATCGAAATAACAAAATTATACCACACACACACACACGGAAAAAAAATAAATAAATAAATCGGCATATGTGTTAGAACACACAAATTCGAGCCCTATAATAAACTTGACTTCAATTGATCAAGATTACTTTTTATCTCAATTAATTAATGGCAATTCAGCCATACCAAAATGTTAGCGTCGACGTGTATAACCCTAAAGAACAGAATTCAACCCTAACCCAAAACATGACATGTAAATCCACAAAATTAAGAACTTAACACAAGCCCTAAACTCCAGAGAGGAAACCCTAAAGCAATGAAAACTTACAATTGGATGAGAGCGAGTGCGTTTTTTTATATATACCTGGTCTTGAATTGGGCGAGTTGGGAAATGGGGGAGGAGGAGTCGGCGAAAACCTCGATGACGAGGGCGGATAAGGCGAGGAGAGAGAGGGAGAGGGATTCGGGGAGGAGAGAGAGAGGCGTGGCGTAGAGGATGGGAGCGAGGAAGAGCAGAACCACAGCTCGCTCGCCGTTCAGCAGCGACGAAGCCATGGCCGTCGCCATGTTTGACTGGCAATGGGGAATTTTTTTTTGAAAAGAAGGATTCAGATTGCAGAAGACGATGGGAGAAGGTGCAGAGAAGATGAGAGAGAGGGTGGGTTTGGACTTTGGCGCGCACAGGCGGAGTACAAGGTAATTACCATAATGAGCCGTTAAAAAAATGTTGCCGATATCTAACCAGTTCCGTTAGATTGTCCCGCGGTTTCTGATTGGCTGAAACAGCGTGGCTTGGGGTGCGTGACTGCTGACTTTCCCGAAAACAACTCGACAAGAGGCTTTGATATTCAACCTCACTTTTAGCCATTCCTCTATGTTAAAGAGCCTGTCTAGTCGATGGGAATCCCAAAATCCTTCATTTCGTAGCTATACGAGATAGAGTGATAGACTTTTTTCATTTGGATCTCCGTCCTATGAGTGAAAATCAATGAATGCACTTTTGCAGTTATATAAAAGAACAATAATACATACACAAACTCTCAACCACAACCCACCACAACCCCTCTCACATATGGGGCGGGGTCCGCTCAGGGTGGGTCCCCCACATGTGATAGGGGTTGTGGTGGGTTGTGGCTGAGAGTTTGTGTCTGTATCATTTTTGTATATAAAATGCACTTTTCTTATTTGGAAAGAGCTCTTAGGAGTGAAAATCAATGAATGTCTTTTTTTTTCTCTCTTTTGTTTTTATCACTACAACATATTTTTATCTGTTATACGCGAATTGATGCATGCCCGTGCCTGTGCCCGTGCTTGAGTAATCGACATACGTGCACGTGCTTGTGCCCATTTTTTATGGTCCTTCGAAATTTAGAGAGGAGGTAGTGAGAGAATTTGGTTTCAATTTCGAAAAGGGAAGAGCAAGGCCGGCCCAAGGGTTTGATGTGCCCTAGGCCTGGCTCAAAAAGATGTGTCCAAAGAGTATAACACTTAAATTTTTTTTCCAGTAACAATCACATACGACAAAACTAAGACACCATAAAGTTCTACTAATCATTATCTAGTAACAAAAAAATCAAAACACAAAGTTTTCAAATACATATATAACACACGATTATCACTTAAATATTACTTGTGTTGCGTTTTTAGAAACAAAAGTATCAATTACACTTGTATAATCCACCTCTTCTATCAAGTCATTTTATCATGGCATCGAAAAATGAATTCATCGGCAAAGAAAATTCAATTATTATGGCATCAAAAAATGAAGTTATTACACTAAAAAAAATGGAATTCATTGAGACAAGTTCAAAGAGTATAAAACTCTTCGACATATGACAAATACATAAGTCAAATTAGTAAGAAACAGTAAACCCACAACTATGAAGATGAATTTTTTTTCCTCTTTCCGAATTTTGAGAGAAATTGAAGCATTCTATTTTCTTTAATTAATCAATCACATAATCATCCTTCAATTAACTTTTTATCATTTTTCAATTAAAAAAAAACATTTGCCTGGATACAATACAAATTTTGATTTCAGGATACATTTGGGCCTTTTTTTTTAACTTATCTATGGACTTTTTTTTTAGACTGGGCCACAATGGTTTGGGCTATTTTGTAATTAGTAACGTTTTTTTTTCCAGGAAATGACAGGCCGCCCCCACTTTTTGTGCGGGCTTTCCTCCAAACCCTTTTTTGTCTTCCCCTCCGAAATAAACCATTTGCGCGCGCGTGGAAGAGTTTTGCATTCCCCAGAGGCATGCCGCGTGTGCCACAGATTCCTGACACATTAATTTATCTCTCTCCCGTCGCTTTCACTCACAATAAAAGTCTCCCTCTCTCTCTCTCTCTCTCTCTCTCTCTCTCTCTCAATAAAAGTCTCTCTCTCTCTCTCTCTCTCTCTCTCTCTCTCTCTCTCTCTCTCTCTCTCCTTTTATTTTAGATTTAAAATAAAAAACTTTTGTTATACACATTTATTTTTTATAAAAATTATATATTTGAAATTTACTCAATGAGATCTTTCTAACAAGATCCATTGTGAATATGAAATTTTATGTGTAATTTTTTTTTATACCCATACTTCATTTAAATAATTCACATTCCCTAACATAAAAGACTTCTAATGTCTGCAAGTGGGCGCACAACAGGTCAAAAAGTAGGCTAATATGCACACCACAAATGAAACTCAATTTTTGTATACTTTCCAGATTTTTGTGGGCTGATGTGCCCTTTCAACAGATTAATCTTTATTCCTTTATGCTATTATACCCATCCGGCGGGTTGTACCGGGGAGCACGCAAGTTTTTTTATTTTTTATTTTCTTTTTGTCTTTCATAGGTATGCCCATTGTAGGCTGTACATTCGCTTAACCCCTTTTAATTTCAAGCTAAATTACCCAAAAAAATAAAAGAACTCACATCTTTCAAATGCAGAATTCACATATCATGACAGACTCTGCAAAAAACACAATTCACACCCAAAAAAAAGAATTCACATACCTGAATTGCAGAATTCAACATCATAAGTCACTCTCCAACAGACAAAATTCACACCAAAAAAGAAAGTGTGCTATTAATGGTTTGAATTGTTGCAGGGGTGTTAATTGTGTGTTATTGGGGGTGTGAATTGTTACAAGGGGTGTGAATTGTGAGCTATTTTGGTCGTGTGAATTGTTGTATGGGTGTGAATCGTGTGCATTTGCTTGTTGTGAATTATGTAGAAGTGGTGTGAATTCTGCATTAAGGGTGTGAATTCTTTTTTGGGGGGTGTGAATTCTTTTTTGGGGGGTGTGAATTGTGTATTTTTGGAGATTGAGTTGTGATGTGTGTGAATTCTTTAATTTTTGGAGGGTGTGAATTGTTCAGAAAGGGTATAAATTAGTATGACTTAATGGGTATAAAACAACTTTTTTTACATGTACAAAATTTCATATTTAAATGGGTCTTGTTTAAAAGATCTCATCAAGTAGATTCCAAATATATAATTTTTATAAAAAATAATCGTGTATAATAAAAGTTATTTTTATTTTAAAATACAATATAAGAGAGAGAGAGAGAGGGGGGCATGCCGTAAGTTTGCAGAGAGAGAGGGAGAGTGTGACATCACCCACTTTTTAACTGTAGTACTAAACGTGTGATGCCTACCTACTCTCGCGCCTGACGCCTACCTAAATGCCGAAAAACTGTACTCATTAGTTATTACTCCGGCGCGTGAAAATGGGTTTAAACGAAATGTGTTTGACATGAGGTGGGCTTGGAAGAAAAGTTCTTGACAAAATAGGGCCGGCCAATAAGAACCCTTTTTTTTTTATTTGGGTAAAAAAGAGTCCTAGTCTAGCCCATTTGTAAAAAATGTTGGAGTGCCCAAAAAATCAGCCCTTTTTGAAGTGCCCTAGGCCTTTGGCCTGGGCCAGGCCTGGGGGAGAGAGAGAATGTGGTTTGAAATTTTGGATGTGCTAGCCCGGTGTAGGAAAATGGTAGAGAGAGAGAGAGATGAAGTGAGTTGGCAGAGAGAGAGAGAGAGAGAGTGAGGGGGTGTTCCACAAAAAAACTATTTTTTCCAAAAACCGAGACATGTCATTTTCTTACAATACATTACATAAAAAAACGTGAAAAGCCAGTTTATTAAAAAAAAAACTAGCTTAGTGGAGGCAGAGAGGGATAAAATGTGATATGATGATTGAGACAAAAAATATGACTGTGACAAAAACCGCTCTCCGTTGTAATATAGATATGTAATGGACATCGAAACAGAATTACGAAACACAGTGAAATAGAGAGCAAAACTCTCTCTCTCTCTCTCTCTCTCTCTCTCTCTCTCTCTCTCTCTCTCAAATCCTCTATTCTCACTATCACCATCGATTATTTGCACATTATGAAATTTTTTGCAGTTCCAGCACTGTTTAGAAGATATTAGCAAACTCAAGTATCTTTAATTATCATTTTTTCTGGTATATGGGAATAGTTTGTTAAGCTGTCAAAGATGGCTATAGTTATTCGGGGTTCCAAATATACAATCCCTTTTAGAACTATCATTTTCCATCCCACTTTCCATCACTATTGGAGCATTGAGTTTTATAACAGGGATGGAAAATGGTTACACAACCCCATTGAATGTGCTCTTAAGGAAAAGCCCAATAAGTCAAGTGACTGATTATTATTATTATTATTTTAATCAATTTTCTTTTGCGTAAATTTTTTGACTTATTAGTTTGTCTCGACGAGAGAAAAATTGGACAAAAAATAAAATTATGATCAGAATATAATATTTTTTGAATAAAGATTAACAAGCTAGTTTTTAGTTTATTTTTGTCTTTATTAAAAAAATAAATTCGACCCATAAATTTTTTATTTTTCCAATTCCTCATGCCAAGACGCCAACTAAGTCCAAAAAAAAAAAATTACTCGAAACAAACAATTCAAAATTTTTAAAAGTAAAAACAAAAAATAAGTCACTCGACTTATTAGCCAAACTTGGCCTTAGTGTGATGAGAATTTGACAAAAGAACAAAGTTGGTGACCTGACAAATCTGAAGCAGGTGAGCGCCGCGTGAAGTTTGTTGGGCTGCTTCTCGTGGCCTACGAACTGTCTTTTGCCCATGGACCATCTGAGAAACAGACTTATTAAAACTTTTGGGCTTTCTTGATGCGATGTGGGTCTATGGCTTTAAGCTAAAGGCTTTTCATACCCTGATGTTTTCTTGGACTTCTTGTCACCAACACCAAAATACCATTCACTCTCTATCTCTAGGGGCTGTTTTTCAAATGATTTTATGAGATAAGTAATTTTTATGGAGGTGTAATTAAATCATATTTTTATGAGATAAGTAATTTTTTTGGAAGTGTGATTAAATCATATTTCTAAATGATAAAATCTGTTTTGATAAATTCCACCCGTACATTTATTTGATAAATTCCACCCGTACATTTATTTGATAAAATCTAGTTTTGCTTTTATCAGTTGAGGATCCTAGACTAGATTTTATTTTATGGAAAATACCCCCTTAGAAACAATCAAAGTTAAGAGCAAGTCCAAAATAGATTTTGATGGCTGAAGCATACAAACAGAGCGACATCTTTTGAAAATGTCTAGGCATACAAACAGAGTAGCGTTTGGTTTATTTTGCGAACTCAATTGTATGATCATCTATATTGAATTTAATTGTAGCTTTTATTATTATTTAGATCACGTTCTTTAGAGATATTTGTTGTAATTTTCTGTTGGTTCTACTAGTCCATTTAAATATTTTGAGCGGAAGTCTCAAAAATGGTTATTTTCTTCTTCAATCTATTGTGTTTGTAACTTTTAATAATGCTTTTCTTATTGACATTTGATTGCTTCCCTATTGAAATAAAAACTTTTTACCCTACTATTCTCCTTTCAATAGAGTATCCTCCATTTACTTTCCCCCCTTGCATACCACGGAAACGGGGAGCCTGTAAAACACATTCATATGGGACTCATACACTATTCATGTGGGCGTCATGTGAATTTGTGGAGAAGGAAATTAAGGCCGAGGAACGACGTGACGGTGCCTAGGAGCAGTGAATATTATTAATCTCTAAAAAAAAATAGAAAAACATTTTTGTGCCTCGATCTGTGATGCCACATGCCTTCCCCGCCACACATTTGTATGAAATTCAATTACTATTCATGTAGGCACCACATGAATGCATGTTGGTTTGGAAGAGACCTGAGGCATAACCACGTGGCGATACCGTAAGAGCATTGAATAATCTCTATAAAAAAAAATCTCCGGTGAAAATAAAAGAAAGAATTGGAACCAATCGCTTTTAAACAACTTAATGAAATCAATGGATAACCTCTTCCCTTTTATCTGATGGATAACAACCTTCAATATTGTCGGAGTATATAGCCATGCAAATCCGACTATTTGGCATAATCACTCGATAATATAGAATCCTTAATAAATCCATTAAAAACTACTAATCCTCTCTCTCTCTCTCTCTCTCTCTCTCTCTCTCTCTCTCTCTCTCTCTCATGGAGGAAACAAACCAAAAACCCCATGCAATCTTCGTACCCTACCCTCTCCAAGGCCACGTGAACCCATCCGTCCACCTCGCAATCAAGCTAGCATCAAAGGGCTTCACCGTCACCTTCATCAACACCCATTCCATCCACCACCAAATTACCGCCGCCTCTGCCGCCTCCGATATCTTCGCGGCCGTCCGTGAGTCTGGCCTCGACATCCGCTATGCCACGGTGAGCGACGGTCTGCCGGTGGAGTTTGACCGGTCGCTCAACCACGACCAGTTCATGGCCGCCCTCTTGCACGTGTTCTCTGCGCACGTGGAGGCTGCGGTGGAGGGGATCATACGGTCGGGGACGACGCCGCAGCCGAGTTGTTTGATTGCGGATTCGTTCTTTGTTTTTCCGTCGAAGGTGGCGAAGAAGTTTGGGCTCAAGTACGTGTCTTATTGGACGGAGCCTGCATTGGTTTTTACACTCTATTATCACATAGGCCTTTTGAGGCTAAATGGCCACTTTGGTTGTCTTGGTAATTTCTCTCTCTGTCCCTCCCTCTCTTCTGCTATGTCACATAATTCGCGTGCACGTAATTGGGAGAGATAGCTTGAACATGAAAGCGTTTCTCAATTGCATCTCCAAGTACTAAAATTGGGGAGTGTGAAAACTGAGAGCTGAAGCGCAGGACATTTTGAAGGATTATGTGACGAAACTTCTATCAAAATGGTTAGCACGTAGGTAAGCATCAGTGCAAGGCTGTCCCTGATTTTTTGGGGCCTGAAACCAATTTTAAACAGTAAATCAAAGTAGTGATCATTAGAAGAACGTGAAAGTATCACTTAAACATCGCTTTTCTTAAAATTTTAGAAACAAAAGTAGTAATTACAATTGGCTTATTTTTCCCGCAGTCTTCCTTTCAATTAGCTTATTTTCATATCTAGTATAACACCTTACAAAAATTTTGGTGCCCCACAAAGTTTTAAATTTTTCTAGGAGCCTAAGGCACAAGCAAGCCTTGCTACCCTTGTCTCAGCAACAGCCAACAGGTGTGCATCAGTGCTACGGACAGAGATGTATCTAAAATTATTCGATACCCTTATGTTGCACGTAGATTCACATGATGTGCGTGGAATCACTACACATCAAACAAAACCAGGCACATCTTCATTCGAATACGTATCCAAACATGTTACATATGCATCCAATTCATTTTCTTGGGGCAAACTGTGTTTTCCTGTTGAATTTCAGCAAATTCCAAGCCTCTAACAATATTAAAATTATAAATTGGAATACAATATTGGGTTATTTTGGTTAGGAATGGAAGGACAAAAACTTCTCTACAAAACTGATGTAATTTACAAATAGTAATTGTTCAAAATAATAAAGCAATATTTTCCTGTGTTTATCATACTTGGATGCTTTACGCACCATGTGATTTTTCCCTAACGTTATACTTTGCATTTTTCATACGATCAGAAGCTCGAGAGGACGCCATCGATTACATACCGGGGGTCAAATCGATCAATCCAATAGACACCACGTCATACCTCCAGGAATCAGACGGATCTTCGGTATGCCACCAAATCATTTTCAAGGCATTCGAAGACGTCAAGGGTGCAGATTTTGTTCTTTGTAACAGTGTACAAGAGCTCGAACTCGAAACCATATTAGCTTTAAAGACCAAAATGCCCTTCTATTCAATAGGTCCCGTTTTCCCAATCGGGTTCACTAAAAGCCTTGTGCCCACGAGCATGTGGTCCGAGTCAGACTGCACGCAGTGGCTCGACACCAAGCCCCCTGGCTCTGTTTTGTACGTCTCATTTGGTAGTTATGCCCATGTCACACACGATAATCTAGTAGAAATAGCAACCGGGCTTTTACTTAGCGAAGTGAGTTTTGTTTGGGTGCTTCGCGCTGATATCGTGAGCTCCGAGGACCCCGATCCTCTGCCCCTGGGATTCAGAGAGGAACTCGGTGACCGTTCGATGATCATACCTTGGTGTTGCCAAATACAAGTTCTGGCACATCCGTCCATCGGAGGGTTCTTGACTCACTGCGGATGGAACTCGATACTAGAGAGTATTTGGTGCGAGGTTCCACTGTTGTGTTTTCCTCTCTACACCGATCAATTCACGAACCGAAAATTAGTGGTGGATGATTGGAAGATTGGGATTAATCTGTGCGATAAGAAGCAGATCACGAGGGTGGAAGTTTCGCGAAATGTTAGCCGTCTGATGAGCGAAAAAACCGGGGATAACTGTAGGAACGAGATCAAGGGTATGAAGAAGCGATTGGAAAATGCATTGAGACCCGATGGATCATCGGAAATAAATCTTGATCAATTCATCAAAGATCTGAAGTTCAGTATTCAGAAGAAAAGTGGGGCCACATTGGGTCAAAACAAAGACCGGATATCCAATGGGACTTAAACCATTGTCATCTTGCTAATTTAACTTTGCATTTTTATTTTATAGCAATTTTTTTTTAAAAGTATTTTGCTAAGTTTAATCATTATGGAGTTGTAAAACTTGAAAAATGCAGATTTTAAGGCTTGAGAAAAACTTGGACACTTTCACATACGATTCAGGTATGATTGTTAATTTTGTTTGTGAACTTTTTTGTTTTTTTGTTTTTTTCCCATTTCGATTGAGTTTCTTAGAGTGAAAGGATAGGAAAGAAAGAAAAAAAAAGTAACTTTTCCTTTTGTTTATATCCAAACTAGCATTAAACTCGTGCTACACACATGCATTAAACTCGTGTAATCATGCTATACACAGGAATCGCAACAACAAAAATAATTTAAATCCCAATATTTGTTGAACATATTTTTGCCTCACATAAAATTGTATTTCTTTTATTTGGATTCCATTTGAATACGCAACTGAAAAACGATCAAGTGATTAAGCAAATCAAATAATTAAAGAAGACAAATTAAAAAAGAGCCAAAAGAACAAAATATTACCACGGAACAGTTATAAACTCTTAGGAATATTATGGAGATGTGTTACCTTCTCTATCCTTTTTCACTTACAAATAAAAACAAAACCATAAACGAATTAGCAATCTAAAGATAATTCTCATAGAACTTACCAAATTTTAATCAGGCATCATGTCACGCCCTCATTTTTAATAATCAAAATACAATTATAATCCACATGGGATTGGTCAAAAGTCAAACATATCACCTTTGAAAAGTCAAGTCAAATATACAATCCCAAGTCAAAGTTTCATAAGTCCCTAAGTATCAAATACTCGTACCCAATTACATACTTGTCCAAAGGATTTAAAGGGAATACATGGTTTAGATTTGTCAAAAGGTTGAATGAATTAAAGTTACATGATCATCTCCCAAAAATATATTAAGTATGAAGAGGATAAAATAACTTCATGAACAAATGATGTAATATCCCAAATTTTCAAAAATAAAATTTTGTGATATTTGTAAATACTAATTTCCCTAATTTAATTCACCTACTCTCACACGCCACCTAACTTGCCACATTTCACTCCTACCTACCACACTTCACTCCTACCTACCACCCCATTTCCCTACATAAACCCATCACCCCTTTCCCCTGAAAATTTTCGGCAGAGCAAGAGGGAGAGATTGAGAAATTCTGGAAAAGAAGAAGAAAGGAGGAGAAGAAGAGAAAAAGAGGAGAGAGATCACCACCACATTTTTCAATTCTCGTCCATAACACGCATCCATTTTCATGGCCAATTTCCTCCTAGGTAAAGTCGTTTTTAGGCTTAGGTTTCTAAACAAAAGTTGTAGAGGGCGTCGAGTACTTTGATTTCGGTATAAGAATCATCCAAATCGGTTGAGTTTTGAGTGAGTTATAGCCTTCCAAAGTTCAGTAAAAATCTCGGGTACATTTTCCAGACAGCTCTCTGCTCTTCCGCAAATCTCCATTTTTCTCCTCGTTAAAGTGGATTTCTGGTTTAGATTCCTTCACGAAGATTGTAGATAACTTCAAGCTCTTCGTCTTAGGTTCAAGAATCACTCTAAACGGTTGAGAAATAACCACGTTATTGCGGCCCGAAGTTTCTGGTCTAGTCAAACCGAGCAACTCACTGAACCTTTACAAATCTTCATTTTTCTCATTGTTGGAGTGCGTTTTACGCTTAGACTTCTTCATCAACATTGTAGAGAACTTCGAGAGCTTCGTTTTAGACACAAGAATCGCTGGAAACGGATGAGGTTTGAACCTGATATCGCGGCCCAAAGATTCTGTTCGCAATGGAGTTCTTCATTGCCACTCGAAATACCACCGGACTTTACCGTCGAGCTTTTCGTCCGGACCAAAGGTAGAAACCTCTTATCCATTAACCCTAAGTATATTTAGTAGCCTTAGACTTTATATATTGGGGCTTGCAATGAGCCCGAACGAAACGAAACCAAAATGTGAAATGGGTCGAGAAACCCACAAAACCGATTATGGCCGTAAGGCCTAAAGATGGTTAAAGTTGATTTGTTTTAACAAGTGATGATGTGTATGGTTATGTTGTTTGGCTGATTATTCATGTCCATTATGATTTGTTTGGTTGTCATAATCAAAATCTATAATATTGATGTTTGTTTCGATGTACTCCGTCGATTAAATTGTAGAATGTTATGTAATTCATTTAGATTAGTAAAGTGAATCTTTGTTAGTAAACTTGATCATAATCTATTATTGATACGTTAGCTTTGGTAAATTACTAAAATGTCCTTCATTGACGAATTACCAATTTGCCCTCGTGCATAGTTTTACCTTACAAAAAGTCCCGAGCCAAATGAAGCTACTAGATTTCGTCTCTACACTTGAATGAAATACGACATCGACCCTATATTTTTATGAATCACATTTATGACCCTTAAACTCTTTTTACTCAAACTCGTGTATTACCTGCGATATGCGTAGTGACGCGGAACACCATAAGTCGTGTGTTTTGCCATGGATTTATTATGTGGTTATGTGAACCATTGAAATGTCATTATCGTCTTACTTTTCTTGTTAAGATATTGTTATTGCTTTGCTTCGCTTGTGGTATTATATTATCGGCAAATTGTTGGATTGTTAGAATGGACAACTAGGTTCCCGGGTTGGGTGATCGTGCGCGGATATCACATAGACGATAAGGTTAATGGAAAAGTGAATTGGAATCGATTATTGGGGAGTCACCCCGAGATTTGTTGATTGGCAGTCAGCCAAGTGATGAATTGATTATGGGGAGTCACCCCGAGATTTGTTGAATGGCAGTCAGCCAAGTGATTTCGTTTTGGAGGAATATTTGGCAGCCTGCCAGGAGTTCGAAACCCTAGGATATGACAATCTGTGATTACCTCATTTGAATTCTGAGGCGTTAAAAGGGTGGATGTATTATAGACCGAGTCACGGCTATATACCTACAGGAGCTGACAGTTGTCACTCGTAGCCCAGTGGTACAGTCAGTCCCTGGGAAATTCATCCTTGTGAGGCGGCTGACGGTTGGATTAAGTATGTAACTTATACCTTCCGTCGGGGCTCCCAGTCAGGGCAAGCAAGGGGGGAGTATATCACGGATTGGTCATAGTCCTTAGTGGTTACTTGGGAGGAAAGTTCTCTAGGTTGAGAACTTAGATGAATATGTAAGTTAATGGCTAGTAATGAAATCAGCTATGTGTTTAATTTCTGCTTTACGATTTATTTCCTGTTTATTCCTTTAATTACTGTTTTTCAATCATATATGTTGTACGTGTATGTTAAGCAAGGGTTGGTGGGTAAGAGTTATCTATTGAGTGATTATTCGCTCACGGTGTTACACTTCGTGTGACCCTGGTATAATACCATGATGTTGCTTCGCGACTCGGACGTATTATGCTAGACTGTGATCTAGCAGGTACTGTTGGTGTCGAAGGAGACGGTTATTTCGGAACCGAGGGTTATCCGGCAGACCAGGCTCAGGAGGAGTCGTGGAATCCAGAGTTGAACCTTAATCTGTAGAACCCACCCCTTTATTTTTAATGTTTGATCTGTAATATTAATTTCTCAAACCGTACTAAGTATTTTGTAATGGGTTGCACTTCACGTTTTCCAACGTGTACTCTGATGGAAATTGTATTTTTACATGGTGGAATATTGTTGTAAAAATTTATTATTTCTTTTTAATAAATTTAACGTACCCAAAAATCCGGGTCGTTACAAATGAGCTTCATGTCATGCATCCACACTTCAAGCATCCAACTCATGTTCCTTGCCGAGTACCTGAAAATGATAGGGTGAGCTCATTTTCACAAGTCGTTATGTAATCCATCACTTCAATCAAGCAAGAAACTGTATATCAAACATATAGCTAATGATCCGTGTGATATATTTACCCAACAAATGTTTAAAGTCCTAAATGTGAAATATCGGGTGTCCCTCAATCGCCCGTTTCTAAATATATTTCCAAATTTTGAAGGTGTGTCTGTTACCCATTGTCACACGCCCTAACGTATCATTTTTCTCTGGATAGGTATCATAGTCATCAAGTTAATGGAATAACAAGTTAAAGAAGCAAAGATTGGGAAAGAGCATTTCACGTACTTCAAGTATCTTTCATGAGTTTTTAAACCAACATTATCCATTTTTGATTAAGGTCAAGTGCGTTAACCATTTCACCACATTAACATGTGACACGTGTACGATGATGAGCGTTCTTATCTTGGAAATCTAAGAGGTTACTAACCATACAATGATAGACTAGAAACGAGTATTTCGACAAGTAATGAGGTGTGGAGAATGAATATATCAAGCACCAAGCAAACAAATCAACCTAGAATCAAACAAGAGTTTTCTAGAATTTTTTTTAAAAAAAGGTAGGGATACCTCCCAAGGGTGGTATCGGTACCAATGCACCATCAGCGAACAGAAAGAATGGTATTGATACCTCACAAAATTGGTATCGATACCAATGCACCGTCAGCGAACAGAAAGAATGGTATCGATACCTCTCCAAATTGGTATGGATACCAAATGCTCTGAAATGAAATTTTTGACAGCTTTTCACAAATGAAGGGGGGGTTCCAACTCATGTAAATTTTGGGATTTCAAACACCAACTGAGCATGGAATAAGGGTATATCAACCACCAATTTGTAGATTTAACAATCAAATAAGTGGGAACCAAACTCAATCAAAACCAAACCCATTTCAATGGAGTTTCTCAATGGTGATTAGAAAAATGAGTGAGTCCAACCAAGAGCAATGCAACATATCAACAATATACCATTAGAAGGAGTAGATTTTAATCCCTACCTCAATGAATGAGCTTCAAATGACAATAAGATGAAAACCCAAGCTCTTGCTTCCAACCCCAACGAAAGAAGCCTTCCCAAGGTGAATCCAAAGGAACCTGGACTCCAAATTGCGCGTAGATGACGAATATGAGGTTGGATTTTGATGGGTTTGAGTGTGGAGGGTGGATTTGTAGTGGGAAATGAAGGGATTTTGAGAGAGAGGGTCGGTGGAGAGTGAGAGGGTGGGAGTGGTTCATGTCCACAAATTTCCCTAGACTAAGTGTATGAACACCCCCTATTTACACTTACACCCCACATGTTTCATATGCATCTCAAAGACACTCAAGTGCATTCTCTAACTCCACATTAACCCCACTTTACTTTAATTTTATTTCCTCACATTTTCTCAATACTATTTCTAGAATAATGCATAAAAAAATACGGGTCCTTACACAACATGTTTGGTGATCCTACTTATGTCCCCATCCTACAGGGTTTGAATACTTGTCTTTACGTCCTGACATTGGATAATCAGACCTTTATGCCCTTATTTATTCCATTATTATATTAGTACATATTTGTAAGATCGATTTATTATATTTTCCTTTATTAGTTTTGCATGTAGTCATTTAGTGGTACCAAAATTTCCGGGATTATCACATCCCTAAATGGGTGGGATTCAATACTTTATCGCCCTGTTTGGCTGGGGTATATAGAAAAGGGATATAAATTTCTCCCGGATATAGATATCCGGGTGGACCATATCCATTGTTTGTTGCTTTTTTGTGTCCCGGATATAATTCTCCTTGGATATGTATATCCCACTGCAGGGTCCTTATCTTTGGACACCCCCTCCCCCCATCTAAATCTTATCCGGGCACCACATTACCAAAACACCCTAGCCCATTGTTCTTACGCACAGAGAGAGAGAGAGAGAGGAGGAAGAAGAACTCGACCAACTGGACGACAACCATTCTGACGATAACGATTTAACCCATGACCGGAGCTGGGTTTTGAGAAACAGAAATCGACTATGAGTAAACTTTGTTTCTTCCATTTCAACACACAAATTTCAATAAAAAATAAATAAAATCAAACCCACCTAGCATGACAACCAACAACCAATCTTTTGCATTGTTTTGATTGTTTTTCAATTTCCAAATTATAACCAACAGATCTCCGACAACAATTTTTTTCCAACAAACAAATTTTAAGAAACCCCAAAAACGCAAAAGATGAGGTAAAAACCCAGAATTACAAGCCCATTTCTAGTTCACAAAAAAAAAAAAAAAAAATTACAAACCCATTTCAAAGGACAATTCTGATAGGAAGTCATCGAGAGGAGAGATGCCAGAGATTGATTAGGGGAACTCTGAGATTTGTCCAAAAAAAAAAAAAATTGGAGCTCATTAACTACCCAACGATCGGCGTCGATTTTGTGGAGGATTTGGAGGTGTGACGAAGGAACAGAGGAGAGAGAAATAGAGAAAGAGAGGGGGAGAGAGAGAGAGAGAGATTGCAGATTGCAGATTGCCAAGTTTAACCAAGGGCTGAGAAAAACACGTGGATACCCAATTAGCTACAAATAAGGAAATTAGCTTTTAAAAAAATTATAAATATATTTATTTGAAAGGGCAAAATATAAAATTTACACAATTTTACATTATCCACCCTCTCATATCCCCTTCTAAAAGAACTAAGTAACTTTTTATCCTCCCTCCTAAAATAATCCCCCTCCAACCATATCCACGCCTATATCCCCCTCTTATTATACCCCTCTTTCTCCCTCATATACATATCCCTCTAACAAACAGGGTATGTTCAATCTTATTCAATCTCATTAGTTAAGGAATTTGAATTTTAAATATTCAAATCCCAATCAAGGAAAGAACGGACAAACTAATATTATAATACTTTTCACGATGAAGCTATAATTTATTTTAATTTCCTATATAAATTAAAACTATTAAATATTAAAATATTTTCTCTCGTTTGGAACATAACTATATATATTTTTTTAATTTAACAACGATGAAACTATATTTTTCTTTCATTAAGAAAATATTTGTTGTACAGGGAATAAATTCACGTATATAGTTTCTTTTTCTTAAAGAGATCACTCACGTGCTTCCTCGCTGGAACCCTAATGCTGCAAGATCAACACCTTTGCCTCTCGTCGACAAAGGTTCTCCGATGCTTAAGTTAGTAATGTGTTACTAATTAAGAGAAAGCACACAATGCCTATAACATAGAGTTACAGCGTACATTTCTTCATGGGTCTGATGCTTGATTTATAGATGTAGGTTACTTGTTGGTCAAGGCTTCTCATTGCCCTAGTTTTCCTATTGGTTTACGAAACCTTCTCCTTATGGGATTCGTACCATAAACGAATGCAATTTTGGTTATACAAGATCTTTCCTTGTATATAGGTCTGGTTCCTATATATGGACGTAAACCTCGAATTTTACCTCTGTTAGGATTCTGTATCCATATTGGACTTTTAAACCGATACAAAAGCTTTGTACCAATCCCTTAAATCTTGGGATTCACATCTTATCACGAAAGAGACTATTTCAAACCCTTCTAGAATGGTCCACTGCCTTATTCTCTTAAGGTGATTGAGCAGAACTAACATATTGTTCGGCAATACCCTTGTACAGGAAATTGATACGCACCCCTCCCTGACACAGCGCCCCCCCCATGGCCCCACCCCCTGACACGCGCCAAATGACTGTTTTACCCCTCATCCCCTCCTTTAATTACTTTTTTATATTAATTTTTTTATTTATATTAATTCATTTCTTTATATAAATTCATTTAATTATTTAATTCATTTCTTTAAATTAATTCATTTAATTATTTAATTCAGTTTTTAAAATTATTTATTTATTTATTTATTCAATTTTTTATTTAATTATTGTTGATACCCCATTTTGCTCCGCCGCTCCGGATTAACAAAAAAGGCCTACTATTTTTAAGTTTGATGAAGCGAGATGCGTGAAAAGACATCGGCAACCTCGTATTGTAAAATACGCGCCACTACATGAAAAATAACATATCCTGGGATCTGATCGGACAACATCGACCGTTTGTTTGAGTCTATACACTAATACTGGATCCCACAAATGTGTGGTGGATAACGGCTTAACACCACTTGGCGGTGCCCCAAGACTGAATAATTTTTTTCAGAGAAAATATGTCTATTTCTATACTCCTACTTCTATAGTTTTTTTTTCTTCACACTAATTTAAAGATTTCTATTTGCACCCCAAAAAACTCTTAGGTGTTCCACCAACAAAAAATTGTTTTTTCCAAACACCGAGACAGGTCATTCTCTCACAACACATCACATAAAAAACCGTGAAAAATTAGTTTATTCAAAAAAACTGGGTTAGTGGAACACCCAATGTTTTTAATCGGTGCATAAGCACGAAAGTTCTTAAATTTTGTTGCCAATTAACCACTCAACTTTGACAAATTGAGAAATACTATATATGAAACAAAAGGGAGTACACTGCTACTAAGGTTAAAACAACCATCTATTGAGGGCCACGAAAAAGAAGGAAATGAATCAATTAATCATAGATAAGTTTCCACAGCAACCGAGGTACAATTTTTTTATCAACTTTGAAAAATGAAAAATGACATGTAGCTTAGTTCAATATCACTTCGGGCAACTTTTTTTGCACCGTCATCACCCTGTACCACCCATCCCAATATGGTGGTGGAAGCATGCATCGGATGAAGCTAAAGGATGGGCTTTAATTTATGATCTTGATTTGTGGTTCCAAGTACTAGGCGTCGTGCTGGGACCACACTTTGGAGGCAATATTGATTAGGGCTGAACATTGTCAACGTGATTGTAATATTTATTTACTTTTAAACGTGATTGTAATATTTATTTACTTTTAAGCGTGATTGTAGTATTATTCGCTTTTACAATTTTTTTTAAAATTTATTATCCTTGTTAAGACAAATTAATTAACTAATTAAAATAATATAAAGTTTCTAAATATAAAGTCAAATTTAAATGTCAACGTAAAAAAATAATTTACTTGCAAATGTAATTTGAGTAAACCAAATTAAATAAGTAATTAAATAAATAAAGTTAAAAGAGAAAAAGAAAAAAAAAAAGGGGGCTGGCATTTAAGTGGGGGTATTGGGGAAAGGGTGGTGGGCCCGGCTAATGGGGGGGGGGTGTCAGGAGGTGGGAGCGTAACAGCTCTCCCTTGTTCACTTAAGTATGAAGGTGTCGAGCTATATCGAGCTTGGCATTTAACCCTACAAACCCTTTCATGGTGTTGTTACCAACCAATGGCGTGATCCTGGCCATATACATGACCTTTCTTACTTGGCTATAACCTTGGGATACCTTTCGTGGTCCCCCCGAACTAGCCCACCCTCGTGTGGTGTGGAAGCTGATCACGTGGTTTGCTCGTGCTCATATATTTTCTTGTGTAATTGGATTTTATCCTCTCCATTTGTAGTGTGTTTTGAATTGAATTTGTAAAACAGAGAAGAAAAGGAAAGGGGTTTTTTCATTTGAGGTTAGAGAAATGGAAAAAACAGAAGCTATTAGATGATTTTTCTTTGGTTTGCTCACATAAATATGTACAAAAACACAAATTTTTTTATTCAATTCCGTACCAAGATCACCAAAATAATTGAGTCATTATATCATGAAGGATTGGGTAAATAAATAAACGATGTAAATAATCTAAAAAAATAGAAATAAATTAACCGTAGAAAGAATTGAACAGAAGTCGTTGGAAACAAAAAAAAAAGGTCCAAAAACGTGCTTGGGGTTGAGAGGGTAAGGAAGTAGATTAGGGAGAGGATTTAAATATGGATAGGAATTGGGTTGGGGATAGATAAGAGAGGGTTTGGGCTGAATTATTTTGAGATGAGTCATATTTTAACCGAAAAAGTTACAGACACAACAAATCTTACATAACACTCTCACATAGGGGTGGGTCAGTGTTGTGTGGATTTGTTGTGTGTGTAGCATTGTTGTATTTTAACCGAGTGATCTTAATTGTTCCAATTCATGAATATTCGGAAGGCTTGTGCGATTCAAGGGGTCGATGATCAAGATCACTGGGTGCGGTGTACGTGTGACTCGGCAAGTGGCAGTCAGAACGTTCTGAGGATTTACTTCGTTTGGATATGTATATCTGTAACTGCACAATGATTATAGAGATTTGATTCATTCCCGTAGTTTTTACCCATTCATGGATTTTCCACGTATATCTTGGCATTCTCTGATTGATTGCTTGTGTGGTTTGTGCTATAAACTTTATCTTAGTGATTCGAGTTTATATTGTTAGGGTTTTTTACGGACTGTTAAAGAATCTTGGTTTTTCATTTTTTCTCTCTATTTTACTAAATTTTGTCATTAAACATTGTATTTTGTTTTGAGCTAAAGTATAAAGTGTTTAATTGTGAATTACCTGGAGTGATGAGTGTTCATAGTATAGCACTAAGTGTTCAAACAAAACCTGAAATAAAATAACTACATGTAATATAAAAAATAAAAAGCTTTAGGATGTTCAATTGATCATCTATAGGGAGCTATGGAGCCGCCTTTGTGCTTTAATTGTGTTGTTTTCATTGGATTAATGTGTGAAATTTTTTTGGGTTGGGTGTCCAAATATTTTTAAGTTGAGTTTTCAAATGTTTTTCGGTTAGATGTTTAAATATTTTTGGGTTGGGTGTTTATGAAGGACTAAACTAATACAAAACTAAAAACATTCAAGTGACCGCCCTTGCTAAAAGGTAAAACCGGACAAGGGGTGGGTGTTGTGCACCTAGGTGCTTTGCACCGTGCTGTGCGTCCCTCGGCCATCCGATTGTGTTTTGGATGGTCCAGATGTGTTTTGATTTTTTATCGGTAAAAATAAATCAAAATTAAATTAAAATTGTCGAACACATCTGGGCCGTCCAAAATACAATCAGATGGCCGAGAGGTGCACAGCACGGTGCAAAGCACCCAAGTGCACACCACCTCCCCCAAATCCGGTAAAACCACCCCTGTAACTAGTAGTGGTATTAGTAGCAGAGTCCAAGATCCAAAAGCAAAAATTCCATGACAACAATATCAAATAATGGTCAGCCTCATGGTATTCTAGTGTACCAAAAGCAAAGAACATCCAACATAGCGAGCATGTGGAATCAAATAAGCAAAGGAATGTTGATATTAGTAGTATCAAGCAGCTATACAGTTTTACAGTAAACTTGCACTAGACATTTGTTGACAAACCAAGGTTGCATAATGCCTCAAAACATGAGATACTTTATCAGAACAGAAAGACACAAATCCACTTTTAAAGCCTTACACTCATTGCAAATGAGTCAATAACACACTCCCAAAACCCAAAAAGTCACACAAACCTTCCCTAGCATTATAGAGAAGATGGTCCTATATCTCCTAGTCCAAATTGCAGAACTTGCAAATGGATTCCTCCTGATTATGAATAACCCCTAGATTATGCAAATAAACTACTATGTTTACTCTCCCAATTTGTGCTAGCCAACCAAAACACTGAACTCATCTCCTAATACTCAAAACGTGTTTATTTTGTAGCCACTCTTTCATTGTCTCCTGCTTCCATCTCCACTATTTGACTTATTACTTCATCTCCATCCTCATCATAGTCAATACCTCCTATCGCCTTGTTAACGGCTCATATAGCTTGAGCTTCATTTAGAATAATCTTGTTTCTATTAGCAAATACCATTTAAAGAGACAAAGTTGCTGCTACAATAGCTAGCCTTAAAACCACACATTTTGGCTTGTTTCTCTCACCATTTTGGATAGAGACAAATAAGTCACGGTGAGAGGAATCGGAAAAATAAAAATTGACTGAAACCCATTTTGTTTTGAAAATATCCAACTTTTAGCACTTTTAGACTGTCTAATGAAAAAAAATATAGAGACAATTTTTAAAAGTAACGTTTAGCACCGTTATTTATTTTGGGAAACTCTAAAAGGGTGAGTTTGTTTGGGGGACAAGAAGTAGGATTGTACTAGACTAACAGTACCCCACCTTATCTCATCTTTTATCTTTATGATAACTGTAACGCCCCGAAAATTGGGTACGTTAATAAATAAATTTCATAATTTATTTAAATAAAAATGCCAACTTCATTAAAATTCCAAAGAAAAAAACTTAATATTTTTTTTTACGGAAAGATAAAAGTTAGCTAACTTATTACAACTGAAAGAAGAAAAAAAATCTGTCTAAAATTTTTAAATAATACTAAATGTTCAATTTAAACAAAAGACAGAGCCATCTATATAAACGAACTACTGATAAAGCCACGGCTCCGCCACTTCATATCCATCTAGCTGCTTCATCACCTCGAAATCAGCAAGCGGCTCTTCCTCTCCTTCTGTACCTAGCGTAGGGGACGCTAGGGCCACAAAAATTAGCACCGTGAGTGACAAAATTATACTCAGTAGGGCACCCAGAGCTACCCCATTACTAAAGTATGCTCATTCAACATTTAACAGCATTTATAACACATAACAAGGAGATTTAATAACGTAAACAGTAGGTGCTCAACAAGAAATACTTAAATAATTCAATAGTCATGTACTCAATTTTCATTGGGACTCACATCCCTTATCAATTCCGTTGATCAACAATATGATATCATTTTCCATCTTTCGATTCATACTTTTCTTTTCATCAACCACACACTATCCATCACCGGCATCCACCCACAATATACCTCAGGTGCCCGATCACACAACAAAGCTACCTCGGGGTATACTGTGCATGGCTTCTGCTCGGTCACAACATCACCACCAATTTTTATCCAGCATCGATTCTCACCCACAGTATACTTCCGGCACCCGATCACACAGCAAAGCTACCTAAAAGTATAAACTGCGCATGGCTCAAGACCCATACCGGACACGTTTCAACCCTAAATTTCGCGATTAGATTCGTTCATCCTTATACATTGAACATTTCGATCAAAACGTGCTTAACAATTGGATTCATGCATAACGTGCGTCATTGTTCACAAAAATCTAACATAACAAGAAAATATTACAATCACAAACTTAAAGAAAAACTTAACCTGGCATCTAAAATGTAGGGATGGCAATTTCCCCATATCCAATGGATACCCGCCCCGCCCATATGGAGGCGGGGTTTATCCAAAAAATTCCCCAATAATCGCAGGTATGGTGGGATTTAAAAAATACCGGCTTGGATATAGAGCAAGTATGGTTTTGTTATCCCCACCCCCAAATCCCTGTATCCGGTTATATATAAGTTCCATATAAATTATACATATGCAAATCATGTCAATTACTTACAAATGAAGAAGACCCTGGCCAATCCATGTGGCTTTGAGAAAGAAAGGGGGCGTGATAGCTACAATCAAACTACAGCGCTAACGCCCAATCGATAGATAGGGCCCTCTCTTGCTCGTTAGCGCTCTACTAATAAGATAGAAAGGGCTTTTTAAGCTTGAACCTAACGGTCCTTATAATAATAATGGGGACCCCTTCGGATCGGATTATATGATCAGAATTTGCTTCAGTTTATGTAATAGTTTTATTCTTTTTATCAGTTGCGTATTTGTATCTGCAGTTTCAAATACCCGTTCATATAATTATTTTCAATGTTGTGCTGAGAAAGATTATGCTCGTTAGACGGATCGTGCCACCATGCCAGTGAGACACTCTGTGCTATGGGATAGTATATGCCTTTTAACAATCACAAAAATCTTTTTGCCTACTACCACAAAGGCGGCTCCACCCTTGGAGTTGGGTGGTCACTTGAACACGCTCAAGGAAATCTTTTGTTTAGAAATACATGTAAAAATTTTATTTTTAGTTTAGTATAGCCATTGTTGAACACCCTAATCACAAATATTTGAACACCCTACTCAAAAATAATTGAACACCTAGCTCAACAAGTCAGCCACAAATCAATTTTATGTAAATAACCAACTAAAGTCTAAAGTCTTCCCATATATATATAGGAGAGCGGTCTCCTAAGGGATCCCACATACAAAATTTGGTGCGGGATTGGCTTTTTTCAACTTTCCGGATCAAATTTTGACGATCCGAACCGCTCAATGTTTTTAAAATGCATTTTCCAAGGCCTACGTGGGAAATCTTCAAAAAAAAATACCCGGAAGGGCTTGATCCAAACAGTTTTCGAAATGGTTAAATTTAAAAATAGTTTTATCGAAAACTGTTTGGATCAAGCCCTTCCGGGTATTTTTTTTTGAAGATTTCCCACGTAGGCCTTGGAAAATGCATTTTAAAAACATTGAGCGGTTCGGATCGTCAAAATTTGATCCGGAAAGTTGAAAAAAGGCCAATCCCGCACCAAATTTTGTATGCGGGATCCCTTAGGAGACCGCCTTCCTATATATATATATATATATATATATACAGAGGATCAAGTCAGGACTCCCTAACTTTGTTAAAATACGGACCTCCCCTCTCCCGGCCAAATGGCCGGGATCCGAACCGTTAGATGTGTTTAAAATGTGTTTTCAAGGGCCTACGCGAAGATTCGACAAAAAAATGACCCGGAAGGGCTTCATCCGAGCACTTTTTCATGGAATATATATGCTACGGTTTGTATGAAAAACTGCTCGGATGAAGCCCTACTCGGCCTTTTTTTTTGCCGAATCTTTGCGTAGGCCCTTGAAAACTCATTTTAAACACATCCAACGGTTCGGATCCCGACCATTTGGCCGGGAAATGGCCGGGAGAGGGGAGGTCCGGATTTTAACAATGTCAGGGAATCCTGACTGGATCCTGACCTATATATATATATATATATATATATATATATATATATATATATATATGGGGTTTTGTTTGAACATTTATATTATGAAATACATCAATTCTGGTAATTCACAATAGAATCCTTAATACACCAGTTTAAAACAAAGTGCACACTCTTTACGACCAAAATTAGGAAAATCAAGAAAAAAAAAGTATTTATTGGATTGATATACTATGACTTCACTCTGAGCAACAATCGGCTCTCTATTGTAAAAAAAAAAAATTGAATATTTGCACGAATCTATTCGGCACACAAATTTCTACAATAAATATTAGTGTATTTATCCCCCGATTTAATTTTAGTTGACTCAATATCATAGAATTCGCCAAGAAAATTTGTGACATCTTAAGTATTTTCATATCATTTGACCCCATTATTCACACTAATATATAAAAAAAATTGTATATATATACTAGTTAGTAGAGCTATTAGAGTTAAGTTAAATGTTGAACACCCTGTCCAAAATTTCTAAAGCCGCCACTGTACTACCAATAGAGATTGCAAACCCTAGCGATACTTATATACGGATTTGAATAGGAACCTGGTTTAAGCGAATACATGGTTACTCTATAGGGGTGGATTCAAAATCCTAGACCTTTCTCTCACCGTCTTCATCTAATTTAATTTATGTTTTCTTTTGTTAATTAACTAACCAAAACAAACCTCAACCAATTATTTCCTTACAATTAATTATGAGATTAATCGAAATTGTTGTATCTTAGCCTAATTGTCTCTGTGGATCGACAGTCGGACTTGACCACTGTTCTTTTGAACAAAGGTTAATTCTTTATTTTTATAAATTTAATTTTGAAACGGTAATCATATCCCTAAATCAGTCATCAAAACTCTGAATCAACAGCCCAACCAAAAACCGAAAACCCAAAAATAAAGAACTCGTTGTTGAGTTGAAAAACACTCATAAAGGAAGCAAGAATTTGCCTCCCTCAATACACCCAACCAGCGAGAAAGGAAGCGAGAGAACAGAACAGAGAGAGAAGGCGAAGCTCCTCGACGAGAAAAGCAGTCCAAGTATTAATCCTTACGTACACAAAACGCAAAAATTCTAAATCGTGCAAACATAAAATCACAATCAAAGGCTGCCAAAACTACAAATGACTAAGAGCATCTCCACTCCTACACCAAATGTTTCACCAAATTTGAATTTGAATAAAAGTCACCAAAAATCCCACTCCACTCTTTCACCAAATCCTTCACCAAATTTGGTTTTACTCAAATTCTTCACCAAATTTGCTCAACACCAAATCCAACATCAAATTTTGTAGGCTATTTTCTCCCCCTCGAATTTACAACAATGCCATTAATGAGACTTTTACTCCAATTTATGCCTAGATTTTCTTTTTCCCATTGGAGTGCTCCATACCAAATCAAATTTTTACTCAAATTTGAGTAAGGGGTGGAGATGCTTTAAGCTAAAGCAACAACCACCTCTGTTTAGGAAATTAAGATGGCGGTTGTCAATCACAAGCAAGAGAAACCCTACCAAAACTCAAACCCCAAAGGCCAACAAATCACAAATCAAAACCCTTAAATTTCATAGATCACAACCACTAAAACCCTACAAAAACCCAAACCCCAAAGGCCGTCTGAACCTTGTTGTCAAAGTCGAAGCCGCCTTCGACCGGAATCTCGCTGTTGAAACAAAGTCGTTGCGAACCTCGCTGTCTAAATCGAACTCGTAAAAAAAACGAGAAGAACCAGTTGGCCAAATGTGGAAGAAGACGATGCAGAAGAAGAAGGCATAGAGAGAGAGAGAGAGAGAGAGAGAGGTTCTCGCCTGCACAAACTGAGACAATGGAGACAGCCGTACAAAGCTGTTTAATGCAAAATGACCAACACGTCCTCACAGTTATGGACAAAATAGTGGGTAAAACAAAGGATACAGATGGAATTCATTGAAAGTCAAAAAACACAAGAAAAGTAATTGTGAAATTGGCAAAAATCTCGTTAAAAGACAGAATTGCCCACACTCAAAATGCATAATAACAGACAATCCAACGGCCGAGATTTCCAATTGGGGGATAAAATCGTCCAAATTGGACAAAATTGGCCAAAAAACAAACTGAGGAAGCTGCTCTTTTAAGAGCTCTGGATTTATGGACACTACGAAATGGACAGTAATGTTTGAACCGTTCATTTCGTCTTGAACAAACGTAAGCTGTTTACATAGTTCTGGTGTCCAATCATGCTGCTTTTTTGCAAAGGGTATACATTTTTGTAAGATCAAAAATATGAACCACACTCCCTGTGTTCTGATCGGTTACATCATTTAGGTCTACTGTATCGGCATTGCTCAGTGATTAATAAAATTTTCTCTCTATTCTAATATATATATATAGGATCAACTTCTAATGAGGGATCCTTCATTTTAAATAAAATGAGGACCAAGCAATTTGTCCACTTTCCGAAGTGAATTTTGACGATCCGAACCGTTAAATGTGTTTAAAATGTGTTTTTAAAGTCCACCGCGAGGATTCGTCCAAAAAAAATATCCGTAAGGGCTTCATCCGATCAGTTTTTGTTAAAAACGTTATATATAGCGTTTTTAACAAAAAATGATCGGATGAAGCCCTTACGGGTATTTTTTTTGGACGAATCCTCGCGGTGGACCTTAAAAACACATTTTAAACACATCTAACGGTTCGGATCGTCGAAATTTGGTCGGGAAGCATGAGGCCCTCATTTTATTTAAAATGAGGGATCCCTCATTAGAAGTTGATCCTATATATATATATATATATATAGTCTGGTTCCAATCCGGGATAGCCACGGTCCGGGAATGTCCGGACAAGGCATTTCCCGATCAAATTTTGATGATCGGATCCGTCCAATGTGTTTAAAACGTGTTTTTAAGGGTCCACACGAGAAATCATCAAAAAAAAATACCGGGAAGGGCTTCATCCGGGCAGTTTTCGATTAAATACGCTTTATCGAAAATCGCCTTGATGAAGCCCTTCCTGTATTTTTTTGATGATTTCTTGTGGGGACCCTTAAAAACACGTTTTAAACACATTGGACGGTTCGGATCATCAAAATTTGATCGGGAAATGAAAAGTGTGGATGGTGTGGATGGTAAGAGTAGTGGATGGGAACATTGGTGTATATATATATATAGAGGAACTCTCTCCTGTCCGGGACCCTTGGGTCCGGATCTCATAGTTCGGATCAAATTTTGACGATCCGAGCCGTCCAATGTGTTCAAAGGTGTTTTCCAAGGCCCATGCGGAAATCTTCAAAAAAAAATACCGGGAAGGGCTTGATCCACGCAATTTTGTAAATATGCAGTTTTTGCGAAAAACTGCGTGGATCAAGCCCTTCCCGGTATTTTTTTTTGAAGATTTCCCGCGTGGGCCTTGGAAAACACCTTTTGAACACATTGGACGGCTCGGATTTCCCAAAAACAATTGGGAAAAGCATCAAAACGCTTCGGTCCGGGAAATCCGGGATCCTTGACAGAGAGTGTGTGTATATATATATATATATATATATATATAGGAAGCCCTTCTAATAAGGGTCCTTTATCTAAGTTACCATGCGGACCTCACGTTTCCGAGCCAAATTTTGACGATCCGAACCATTCAATGTTTTTAAAATGCATTTTTAAGGGCCCCCGCGAAGATTCGTCCAAAAAAAATACCCGGAAGGGCTTGATCCACACAGTTTTTGTTTAAAACGCTATATATAGCGTTTTTAACAAAAACTGTATATAGCGTTTTTAACAAAAACTTTGTGGATCAAGCCCTTCCGGGTATTTTTTTTGGAAGATTTTCCGCGTGGACCTTGGAAAATGCATTTTAAAAACATTGAGCGGTTCGGATCATCAAAATTTGGTCCGGAAACACAAAAAAAGGGCAGGTCCGCACGGTTTTCTTCAATAAGGGACCCTTATTGGAAGTTAATCCTATATATATAGGGAGCCCTTCTAATCCGGGAGTCCCGTTTCCGGACCTCCATGATCCCAAAATTTTTTTGACGATTCGAGCCGTCTAATGTGTTCAGAAGGTGTTTTCAAGGATTCACGCGGGAAATCTTCAAAAAAAAATACCGGGAAGGGTTTGATCCAAGCAGTTTTCGCAAAAAATATATATATACAGTTTTTGCAAAAACTGCTTGGATCAAGCCCTTCCCGGTACTTTTTTTGAAGATTTCCCGCGTGGACCCTTGAAAACATCTTCTGAACACATTGGACGGCTCGGATTTTCCAAAAATAATTTGCAACACAAAAAAATTAATTTTTTCTTATTTTCGGGAGATTTGGACTAGATTATATATATATACACCGGCGATCCTGTCAAGGATCCCGGATTTCCCGGATTGAGGAATTTTCAGTGTTTTGATGCTTTTACAAATTGTTTTGGGGAAATCCGAGCCGTCCAATGTGTTCAAAAGGTGTTTTCCAAGGTCCACGCTGAAATCTTCAAAAAAAAAATACGGGAAGGGCTTGATCCAAGTAGTTTTTCGCAAAACCTGTAAATATAAAGTTTTTGCGAAAACTGCTTGGATCAAGCCCTTCCCGGTATTTTTTTTTGAAGATTTTCCGCGTGGACCTTGGAAAACACCTTCTGAACACATTGGACGGATCGGATCGTCAAAAAAATATCGGGAAGTGGAGTCCCGGATCCGGGACTCCCGGACTAGAACCGGACTCTATATATATATATATATATATGACCACAATGATCATTATTGTGGGTCCGAAGTGGATCTAGTGTGACCCAAAACTGGAGCAGAACTTGGTTCGGAAGATGGATATGATCATTAGTGACGCAGCTAGAAACGTGAACAAGGACAAAGATCACCCCCACGAATAAGAAACAACTCTTCTACAATCTAATAACCCGCAGATTAATAGAATTATAGGAAAAAGAGATACTCTCTCTTGTGGAAAAACTCAACATATTAATCAACTCCCTTGCCCTAAGGCTTACATCAATTATTTATACTAGCCGCAACCCTAAAACTAAAAAGGAAATAAACTTACTAGCTAGCAACCCTAATTCTTGTAAAACAAGGAAACATAAAATAGGAAACCTCAATCAGAAGAAACTAGGAAACAAAATACTTCTAGAATATTTTGACTAAATTATAACATATTAAATAAAAATACTAAATGTAAATCAATATAAATAAAATATGATTTTTATGCAGGGTGGATTTCAAGAAAAGTCATATTTTATTTATATTGATTTACATTTAGTATTTTTATTTAATATGTTATAATTTAGTCAAAATATTCTAGAAGTATTTTGTTTCCTAGTTTCTTCTGATTGAGGTTTCCTATTTTATGCTTCCTTGTTTTACAAGAATTAGGGTTGCTAGCTAGTAATTTTATTTCCTTTTTAGTTTTAGGGTTGCGGCTAGTATAAATAATTGATGTAAGCCTTAGGGCAAGGGAGTTGATTAATATGTTGAGTTTTTTCACAAGAGAGAGTCTCTCTTTTTCCTATAGTTCTATTAATCTGCGGGTTATTAGATTGTAGAAGAGTTGTTTCTTATTCGTGGGGGTGATCTTTGTCCTTGTTCACGTTTCTAGCTGCGTCAGTTGGTATCAAAGCTTAGGCTCGGTTCCTGATTGATCATGGCACGAAGATATCGTCATGATCGACAAGTTGACGTCGAGTATGTGTACGAGCACGATGATGCCGCGCGAGAAGCACAACTAGAGGCGCGGTTCCAGCAATTAGAACAGCATGTGTCAGACGTGATTGCCCTAGCCGACCAGATTGCTGCCCTAACTGTTGGGGGGAATCCACCTCGCCGTCGTCTTGTTATACCTCGGTTTCCGAAAGAAGAGGAGGTATCGGATGACGTTTCTATCACCAAACCTTTGGCGGACAACTATCAGCCGAGGGAGAGGACAACGGAGGCTACCATTGAGTGGCCTTTTACTACAAATAATATTCCAGATCCAGTAGTGGATTGGAGTAAGCCACCAGTTTTTGACGATGAACTGGTGGAGAGAATTACAGAAAATCAAGAAGAGTTGCAAGAAAAAGTGGTTTCTACGTTGGCGTTGTTAGAAAAAGATTTAGAAGAATCAATTGGATTTGATTCTTATAAAAAGCTTGAAGACGGTGCAATTGACAAGAGTGCTAATGAATTTGTTGATCTGTTTTGGGAATTCATCGAAGACTCCATAAGCAAGAATATATGGATTGCTCACCTAGGCGGAATTTGGAAGGAAATCGTTCCCTTACTTTTTGAAGAAGTTTCAAAGTTCAGGTTTGAAAAAATTAATTTGAAGTATAAAATTGATGCCGACAAGAAACGCTTTATCAAGTTACTTCAAGCAATGAAAACTCGAAGGCGAGTTTTTTCAACAAGGGGAGTCTGATGCAGGGTGGATTTCAAGAAAAATCATATTTTATTGATGTACGCCTTAGGGCAAAGGGAGTTTTTGGAGTTTTTTGAGTATTAATGAATGAAAAAAGAGTCTAGAGAGTGTTTTCTCTAAACTATCTCGTTTGTGTTCGATTGTTGCACGTCTTTTCTGTAGTTCATAAGGCGTCCTGCATCAGTTGGTATCAAAGCATTGAGTTCCAATCCTGACTATGGCCGGAGGACGTGCTGGAGGTTGAGGGGGACGAGGTGGTCGTACCGCTAGTTTGGAGGACATCTATGAAAGAGATGACGTAGCGCAGGAGGCGCGAACAGAGGCGCGGTTCCAACAACTAGAACGACACTTGCTTGCAATAGTCAACTTAACCGCTCAAGTTGCTGCCCTAGCTGTTGGGGGGAATCCACCTCGCCATCGTCCGTATAATCGGCGACCTCATGAGGAGGACGAAAATACGGAGGGTGAAGCGGCTAAAAACCCTTTTGTTGCGGGGGCATTCGGCGTCGGCAAGGCTGACGGCGGTGGCTACTATAAACAAAAGGGCAGAGGCCGGGAGATCACGGTTGAAAATCGTGATTTCCGACTAATGGAATCTGGTTTGAAGATCAACTTTCCTGAGTTGCGGGGAGGTGTGACACCAGAAAAAATCTTGGAGGTTAATGCAATGGATGACTGTTGTTGACTGGCCTTTTACGCACAAAATTATTCCGGATCCGATTGTGGATTGGAATAAAGCGCCAATTTTTTATGAAGAGCCGGCGAAAGAAACTATTGTAAAAGAAGAAGTTGTCCAAGGGTCTGGAAAAATTGCCCAAGCAAAAACAATGGTTGGGATCGAACCTGTTGGTGTTAATGACAGCTTTTGGTGCAACGAAGGATTATCTTCTATTTTGGTTGACTACGATGGTGAGCATAAAACTTCTATACAAGGACAATTTTTGGATCCTTTTTGGGAATTTCTTGAAGATTTCGCAAGCACTAAATCACGGATTTCGTGCCTTACATTGGAAATTGCTTCATTATTTTCTGAAGAATCCTCAAAGTCTAGGTTCGAGAAAATTAATTTGAAGTACAAGACTGATGCAGACAAGGAAAGACGAATCAAATTCTTCCACACTACGAAAACTCGAGGACGAGTTTTTTTCAAGCCCGAGAGAATGATGCAGATCAGATTTTGGAAACCTAGCAGTTTATTAGTATTTATTTTATTGTTTCAATTTTAATATTTTGTTAGGAGATTACTAGTTTAGAGTTATTTAGTTTCTTAATTTAAGTTGATTCAATTTCCTATTTTATGTTTTCTTGTTTTACAAGAATTAGGGTTGCTAGCTAGTAGTTTATTTCCTTTTTTAGTTTTAGGGTTGCTAGCTAGTAGTTTATTTCCTTTTTAGTTTTAGGGTTGCTGCTAGTATAAATAATTGATGTACGCCTTAGGGCAAAGGGAGTTTTTGGAGTTTTTTGAGTATTAATGAATGAAAAAAGAGTCTAGAGAGTGTTTTCTCTAAACTATCTCGTTTGTGTTCGATTGTTGCACGTCTTTTCTGTAGTTCATAAGGCGCCCTGCATCAATTAGGATAGAGACTGAAAAATAAAAGGGATATGATCATTAGGATAGAGACTGAAAAATAAAAGGGATATGATGATCATTAGGATTAGATATGGGCGAGAAGATTAGGCTCCCCAAGAATATACTAAAACAATTCCCAAATGTCATATCCAAAGGTGTCGTGGACCCCAGATTTGTTGACCGGATTACCTGAATGAACCTTGTGTACCTTATGGGACTTGCAGAAAGAACAACTAGTCAACAACTGCAATTTGAATTTTTCTCCTCTCCTGCTGGTAATATAAGGGGTGCTTTACTGATGGCTTTTTGCCTTTTTAATTTTTCATTTCTAACTTTATGTGTTTGTCAGAACAAGTAGCGGTCTAATTCTATAATCAATTGGACCGGACGAAATCTCGGGAACCCCAACAGCTTTTAATTGAAAACTGCTAAAATTGTCAGTTTATCACCGAGCCCAAAATTAGCCCAAACTTCGTGGGTTGAAGAAAAATTGCGTTGCGGTCCAGACTCACCACCCTAAGTTGTGACTATAGTGGTTTTGTTCGTTTAGTAGTTTTAGTTTAGTTTAGTTTTGGAAAAATGTGTAATGAGTGGAGAGAGAGTGAGAGAGAAATGAGTATAATGATTACAAAGCAAAACTAAAACTAAGCTAAAACTATGAAACAAACAAGGCCAGTGGATTTCAGCTTAGAGGCATTTACATGTCGCTCCACTTTGTGGAGAGCCTGCACCACCCACTCAATTTTTCGGAAAAATGCACCGCGCACTCCAAACCTTTTTAGAGGCTTGTGCTCTGCAGCCCGTCAGGCCCGACAGCTCTGCAGTCCGTCAGTCCCCATGTGCCCGTCAGTCAATTGTGCTTTTTTTTTTTTTTTACTTTTAATTTTAAAACCTCAAATCATGTGAAAGTGCCTAAACCCTAGGGTACCCTATGAAAGTGCCTAAAATCTTAGGGTACCCTATGAAAGTGCCTAAACCACCAAAAACCTTATAATAGGAAAGTGCACCCTAAGTGCCTAAACCCAAAAAAGAGTGATTGACCTTAATGGAGTTAGTGATAATTAAAAAGAATGATTGAAGTTAGTGGTAATAAATATTTGTTTTTTGTGTCGGCCCGTAATAAATCCTTCCGCTTAATTCCTTCGTTTAAGCCTTCAATTTAATATTTTTGCCGTTTTAAAAAATATTTAGAATTCTAATTACTCGTAGCATATAATTCCGTTAGTTGGTTGCAGTCAATCTTATATTTCTTTCTAATTTCCAATTTTATTAGTTTCCCCAGTTTTTAGGATACTTTATTTTTTTGGTAAGGTTTGCTCGAGGGCTGTGGTTTTGAATCTTTTGATCCTTTGGGGAACTTCAAAAGGCCAATTAAGAATCGAAGTCAAGGCTATTTTATTATCAAGAACAAAAAGGGCAGGAAAAGTCCCCAACTTTGGACAGGGATCGTATCCAGTTTCAGTCTGGGTCCACTTCTGATCTTTGTGTGCCTTACTTGGGTTCACGACAGCAATCGGAAATATTCATTTTGTAGTATTCGCCAAGTATGTATTTTGCAAAAAAAATTAGTTTTATCAAACATCGATAAGTATAGTAATAAAATAGATTTGTACAAGAAATCGGGATGACCCAAGATTATTTGAAACCTAAATTTTGAAGTTTCCCTTGTACAAATTTGTATTGTTTACTTAACCTTGCATTTGGAAATTAGGTATTACATAAGATAATGCAATGATAATGTTATAAATGGTAAAAACGATCAAATAAAGACATGACAAATGCAATAATAATAGCAGAAAATTGGTCTAAATGTCAAGTTTGGGGCTTTAAAGGGTATTTAATCCAGCCTAACTTATTTTAATGCTTCTAATACATTTATGTAAAAATTTTAAGGTTTCAAGGAGAACACTAGGCAAAAATACCCTAAATGAAAAAAAAAATTACAAAAAACCGCTGGTTCAGCCTGTTGCTTCTGCGTAACTTTTCCATTTGCTATTGTTGACTGACCAACCCTTCGAAGTGACAGCCGTCACTTTCATTTCCAGTACCCGTCACTTTCACTTTCACTTTCTCTCTCTCTCTCTCTCTCTCTCTCTCTCATGCGTGAGTCACACCTAAATTGACTTTGTCTCTTTAATTTTGGAATTGGGTTCAATTTTGCGGTTCAATTTTAGTGGAGTTAGGATATTTAGGGTAGGTTATAGTTGGTTTAGACATTTTGGGTTTAAGCACTTAGGGTGCACTTTCCAATTATAGGGTTTTAGTTGTTTAGACACTTTCATATGGTACCATAGTATTTTAGGCACTTTCATAGGATACCCTAGGGTTTAGCTTTAGGGGTGCACTTTCCAATTATAGGGTTTTAGTGGTTTAGGCACTTTCATAGGGTACCCTAGGGTTTTAGGCACTTTCATATGGTATCGGGGCTTAGGTTTAGGCACTTTCATAGGGTTTGGGGGTTTATGCACTTTCATAGGCTAGCGGGGGTATTTTTGGAACGTGTAGGTGATTTGTCCTCTTGACATTAAAGAACTTATTTGTGTCTTATTTCCATGATTAACTCATGGCCTCGTTTGATTCGGGTATTAGGCGCCTGGGATAGGATTAAATGTGTTCAATCCTGCCTAATCCCTTGTTTGGTTCCCACAAAGGTGTCTGGGATTAATAATCCTGGGACAAAAATTATCCCTGTATGTGTGGTATTGTGTAATCCCATGGGGGACTACCAATCCCGGATAAAAGCACACAGTGACACGGAACTTTGTCTGCCCAAATATTACAAAATTGCCACTGAAATATTTTCAACCCTAGATCGAACAGTTTGTGGTGTTCTCTTTCATTCCGTCGACCTTCCGCCGCTCCTGTTTGGTTCTCATCTTCTCCGTTTCACGAACCATGTTCTCATCTTCTCCAAATTCGTTCTCATCTTCTCATCTTCCGCCACCACTGAACCAGTTCGTTCTCTTTTTATTTAGTCTCCGAACTTGTGCGATTGTTTTTACGAACCATGTTTGATGGCTGGAGATCGAGTTGTTCTCTCTTCTTTCTCGATGGCTGGAGATCGATTACGAAGATTGATGAAGAAGATCGTTTACGAACCAGGTACTTGTGCGATTGTTTTTACGAAGAAGAAATCGTACTTGTGCGATTGTTTTTACGAACCATGTTTGATGGCTGGAGTTGTAGATCGATTTTGAGTTGTGGATTTTAATCGAGTTGTGAATCGAATTTCGTCAAAGATTGGGTTCGACTTTCTGGTACCTCATAAATTTGGTTCTTCATTGTTTCATCCGTGGTTAGCAAACCAGAAATGGGTCAATTCTATTCAATTTATATTCATTTCTATTCGATTTGGAAATACAAAACAATTCTGGGTGATTAGCAAAATGAAGAACCAAACAATTCTGGGTGTGGAAGCCTTCATGTAATTTTTTTTTTTATCTTATTTGGTTGAATGAATTATCATAATTTCCAGATCGTGATGCTTTGGTTGGGGTTCTTCAAAAATCTGGTTTACTGTGTTGTTTAAGTGTCAACAGCTTGGAGTGCAATGATTTCACAAGAAATGGAATTGTGAATTTTTTTTTTTTTTGGAAAAATCTTGTTGGTTGGAATTGGTTTGAGAGATGGAGAGAGAGAAAGAGATAATCCTGATATTAATTCCGAAATTTGGTTTAGGGAACCAAACATGGGATTGACCAAAACATGGGATATCCCGATGTTAATCCTGCACGAATCAAACATGTGATTGTGTCATATTCAGGACTAGTAATCCCGGGACTATTAATCCTGCCTTTTTTAGTCCGCGAATCAAACGAGGCCATACAGTATATCATGTCATTGTGGAACAGTGGAAGGAAGGCCCTAATAATAGTCGCTTAAGCCGTTCAAGGTGAAATTCTGACTTTCCCTCTCTCTCTACAAAGTACTAGCGTTCTTCAGAAGCCAAAAAACAGCCGCCGACTTAGGGTTTCGCCTGGGGGACCGCCTCCCCCCCCCCCCCCCCACACACACCATCAGACCTCCCTTCCTTCGATCGTCGCGGCTGAGAGTTGGGCTTTCCTTTCCTCCAATCGTTCGCCGAGGCTGAGCTTTTTGCCCATCCCTGCTTGACCCTCGCAGCTGCGCGCCACCGCGTGTCGCAGCCTCAACCCAGATCGGTTGCGTGCTGTTTTTCCAAAGTCTCCACTGGAATCCACACCTTCCATTATTGTTGTCGACGCATAGGTGAGGCTCTTTTTTCGTGAATGTATTTCTGGCGACAATCGATCACAACGAAGGCTTTATTCATAATTTCGGAATGGATGGATCCATATATCCAAGACCGGAGGGCACTAATAAGAGAGGCTTTCCAATTGAAGGTGTTCGTATTTTGGTCCAATTTGGACAATTTTACCCCTCGATTGGAAATCTCTGCTATTGAATTGGCTGTAATTAGGCATTTTGTACGTGGGCAATTGAGTCATTTGGCGTTTGCTAATACCCCTTTTAGACTTTTGCTTTAATGCCCTCTGTGTCCCCTGTCATTTTTTACGCTAGAGAGAGAGAGAAGAAGCAAACGATAGAAGCAGTGCTCTCCACCACCGGCGTACGCCACTACCGCAGAGAGAAGGTACGCCACCTGTCAATCATCATCCCTCGTCAGCCCATGTCATCAGTCATCTCTAACCTTCGAAACCCTAACCCTGAACTTCGAAACCTCTGAAACCTCAAATATGCCCTAAATCGAAACTGTTCGAAATGCCCAAATCGAGATCCCTAAACCCTAAATCGACCCTCAATCAACCCTCGAAATCCCCAAATCGAACCCTCCAAACCCTAAATCGACCCTCAATCAACCTTCACCGCTACAGCAGAGAGAAGAAGATCGCCCCTATGCGTACGCCATAGCCATTGATGCACGATGGTATGCTTGTTGTGAGAAGGATTTGAACTATTTTTTTAATTTTATTTACTTTGGTTTCTAGCAGTTATCTTATTTCGACTACCAGTTCTATTAGTTTGCCAAAACCAAGCGAACTGCAATGCGTGTAACCTTCGCCGCCTCCACTGGTTTGTCATTGTTCGTTTCCGACCATGTGACCTAGCTTCGGCCATGAAAGCGGAGAGAAAAATCTGAATAAAGTCTGGAGTCATTCGGAAAAATGAAGGTATTACTCTGTCTAAGTATTACATGTAATGAATTTCTTCCCATTTTCCTACTGCACATCTTCCTATTTTTTTCTAACTTCACCCATTTGATTCTTGAAACCATTATTTGGTGGGGAGGGTGTTTGACTTGCCTTTGTACTTAAAAGCATCATGTGGTAGGCAAGGAGTTTGATTAAATGTCCAAGTGAATATCTATATTCCTTTTGAATCTTTTACCACTTCTTACAGTTACTATTGATTCATATCTACCATTTCCAAAGGTAGAAACTTTTTGTTCTCTCTGCACTAGCGTTGTGAAAAATTCGGTATTAATGGAGAATAGGCCTACAATGCTTGGCCCTAAAGGCCTAATCAAGAAACATGAGTTTATAAGAATTATTATCCAGTGTCTATATTGTTTAAGGTATAAGAAATCGGCCGTTTCTCTGGAATTGGAATCCAGTATTTCATGCAAATCTATGGACTTTGGATTGCTGGAATCCCACATTCTGAGCAGGAATTGGGATGCTTGCATTGATGTCCTTTATGGGCTTGACGAGTTAACAGAGGAAATAAGAGCTTCAGCCTTGCTTCTCACTTGTAGGCAAAGCTTGTTGGAGTGTTTGATTCATGGAGATGATTCCTCGGCACTATCAACTCTAAGGAAACAGACTTCTGCATTGCACTTGGGAAGAGAGAAGGTTCACAAGCTTGGTTTTGGGCTGCTCTCATTGAAGGAGATGGGATTGGGTAAGGTTGATGATGCGGTTATCATCGAATCCAGGAAAAATTTGTTCAGTGAAATGGAAAATTTGCTTCCACCTCCTTTAACACTTCCAGAAAGAAGATTGGAATATCTTGTGGAAATGGTTGTTAGTGGTCAAATTGATTCATGCATATACCAAAACTCATTTGATCCAGTATCACTCTATGACGACCATCGATGTGGTCAAGATCAGATTCCTACAGAAACCATTCAGGTGAAAATCATAGATAGTTTTTAAGCTAACTATCTTGTGAATTAAAACTCATGCTTTATGTTTCAAAGCTCTATTACTTTGATACCCATAAATACACTATGTTGTTATGAAGTTAATGACGTGCTTAAAATGTATATGACCTCTCATACGATGGAATACTGGAATTGTGTGCAACTTAATTTTTGTTGGATTTATAGAAGAATTGCTTAGAGTGTTTGCAATCCTAGCTGCTATTGGCATATTTTTAGATTAAAACAACGGATCTTTAAAGTACCTATTCACATCCTGCACCAGATTCATGGTTTCCATGCAATGGATATGCTGAGCAATATCCATTGGGTGTTGTTAATGATGGGACCTGAATAGCGACTTCATTAGGCGGATTGAATCAGTGATCTACTACCTTATTACAACCTACCAACAACAACACGGGCATAAAACTCGTGCAACGCACGTAGCATTGTACCTAGTACCAAAATATGCACTTCTTCTATTGTGGGTTTGTGTCGGTTGTTGTCCATTAAGATTAAACAAAAAAAAGGCTTCTATTGTGATGTTCAATGCTCATGTACCTTTGGAGAGATTGGGGTCAGTCAAGAAGACTTCAATGGGTGTGTGGCAGTGACCAGCATGAGTTTATCTTCATTGATTCCTACCCATTTTCGACTCCCTTCTACCACTAAACGGGCCATTTGTTTCTTTGTGCCATTGCATGTGTTTGTGTTGGCTGTCTGTTTTTCTTGTGTTAGGCCTTCTCATGCATGTAGCTGTTTGATCCCTCCCTCCCTTCCCCCGTCAAGCAGCTTTCCCCGATTGGAACTAATCGTTCCGATTGTTTCACGATTGAGGTTAAGGTTTTGCTTGATTATGCATCTCCGTATACCCTTTCGTAGTACTTTTATGGTTTTGATAAGCTACATTTTTCTAAAATTCTTCATGCATGCATTTCAAAAGCCTTTTTCAAATATAGCAATGTGTTTTGTTTCTCTTTGTTGTTATGTTTGCCATGTACTTGCATGTAGCTGTTTCGACCTTCCCCCCTCCCTTTTCCCCTTCCCCGTCAAGCAGCTTTCCCAAATTGGAACGGCCCTCGTCTCTGTTGCGATCGTTTCACGATTGTAGTTGATGTTATGTTTGTTTGTGCAATTCTGTATGCCCTTTCGTAGTACTAAACGGGGCCTTTCATGCATAAATTTTTCCTAGCTATCATCTTGCATGCTTGTCGCGGGTCTTTTAATGCTTCTTCCGCACATGCGCACTGGTTTCGGTTGTTTGTTTTGTATCGATCCGTTCAGTGGGAAGTTACGGGTGAACTCAACTCTAAATATTCTGGGTGTTTTGGTAGGATCCATGGATCTTTTGGTTATCAATTGGTACCAGTGGTGGCGGTGTTTATTGTCTTCTAGGTTACTAGGCCTCACAATGTTTCTTGGAGGGGTGCTTCATGGAAAGTTTACTGTAGCGGTTTTGGGTCTTGATGGTTTAGTGGATTGGATACCTAGGTGGTGATGGTGTGGGATAGAGGTTGTTCTTATTTTTGTTGCAATTAGGTGTCAATAAGCTAAGGGAGATCACCGCAGATGAATAGGGATTCTCCGCAGCAGTTTTTTCTCTTTCCACGGTTGCATATCTTTCCAGCAGTTCCTCTACCGATTTTAGAGCTCTGTAGTTGGCCTCGGCCATCTAGTTGCACGACGCCTAACCGTGTCGCGACGCTCTCGACTATAGGTGCATCAGTTACTTGGTTTGTGTCGGACATTTTCTGCATGGAAGCTTCGTCATTCGTGGAGCTACCAGGACAGCAGCGATTCGACAATGTACATTGATCACGGACATCTGACGGCCAAAACAAGATCTCGCTGGATTTATATCCTTTATTTGTTTTGGTTTCTGTTTTATGTTCTTCTCGTCTGTACGTTGTTATTATTCTGTTGTGTTTGTATCCGGTAGTTTGTAATAGCACTTTGTTGGAAATGAAATTCTCTCTAAAAAAAAAAAAGCAATAATAATGTTTTCTTGAAAAAGTAATTGATTTTCACTCTTTTTTTTTATTTTTATAGTAACTACAATCCATTTTTGGTTATCTTGTGAAGCAAATTTACAAAAGTAACTTTTCATTTGTGCTATCATCTTCCACATTTGAAAAAACAAAATTGTAAGTACCAAAAAAAAAAAGAAAAAACAAAATTGTAAATTCACAACAAAAGAGGACAAAGAAAAAGAGTGTGTTGGTAGTATAATTAAACTATTAAAGGGTGTCCGAAAAATCTTTAAAAATTGAAATTCCTTGGGACCATAAGTGGAGAAAGACAAATTGGGTTCTTAAAGTGATGTCTTTGTCATTAGAGATGACAACGAGTAGGGTATGGATCGGGGGAACCTATTCTACCCCGATCTCCAATTGGGAATTGCATCCCCATCCCCACCTCCATACCCAAAAGGCATAGTGGACAATCCACCATACCCGCCTCCTACTGGGGATTGGGTATATTCGGATTAATCCATATCCAAACTTGTTGAACCAAAAAAAAAAAAAACAATAAGATCTAATTTATGTGTCCTATAATAACAAAAACAACAATTTACAACAAAATAGAATAAAAAATTACAAAGAAATAACAGTCTACCAAGATATATAAAATTTTAACTACCATCACTAAACTTTTTTTAACACTTAGCATATGTAGTTTTAATTCGGAACAATATACACAAATTATACGTATATGCATACTTATATATACACACATACATATACATTTATATACTATAGGCCTGCATATATACATACATTCATAAAAAAAAATATACATATATAATTGGAAACGTAGGCGGGTACGGGTATTCGGAGGTGGATATCACAAAATTATACCCGCCCCATTTTCAATTGGGGGATTTTTTAAGTTCTACCATATCCGCTCCTATTGGATGAAAAATCGAGTAATATCCGCCTCCAAATAAGCGGGGGCGGGACGGGTATCCATCGGATTTGGGGGAATTGTCATCCCTATTTGTCATTTTAAAAGGTGTAGGACTAGCAGAATGAACAATTACCAATTGGGTTCTCTCGTTTCCTCATCGAAGCCGCTCGCTTTCTCGCCCTATCATCTCGATCAATCCATTGATGTAGAAGTTTTGATTCAAACCCAGCTTCCAAGAAATTCATCTTTTGGACCATATTAGGATCCGAGTTCTCAAAATTGAAGTTTAATCTGTTGTTTCCTCCTTTGATTGGGACGAAATATTCTGCCGCCCCCTCCTTTCCGACCCTCGTCCATTTCGATGGTGCTATATCAAAGGTCTAACCAACACATGTGCCATTTCAAGTGACTACGGCAGGGGAGTGAGGATCAATGAGAGATGAGGAGGGAGATATAGAGGCATCTGTGTTTTCCGGGTACGGTAGATCGAGAGAGAGAGAGATGTCGGCGATGGTGTCAGCGCTGGCACATGTGGTGTCGGGAGAGAACGACAGGCAGGGCTTGTTCATGACTCCGGAACCACCGCCATACATAGGAGTGCGCCAGAGAGACGGCGGGGAATGGGTGGCCGAAATTCCTCTCCGGTGGAATTTGTCCTGTATCAGCACCTTCGACACCCCCGAAGTCGCCGCCATGGCGCGTGATCGAGAGCCATTTGAGTCGAGGGGAGATGAGGCTCGGCTCAATTTCCCTCAACTCTCCCTAAATATAAACGGAGCAGAGCCCACCGCGGCGCCCAGTATGCAAATTCCTCCTCCGCATCCGCCTCTACCTCAACTAGAGAACCTAGATCGGGATTCTGGATTGGGGTGGAGCGAGGAGGCTACGGGGAGTGATGAAGTTGAGACAGTTGGAGTTGCGGAGGCTCGGTTGAATTCTGAGTGTTTGGGAAAAGGGAAAAGGAAGATAAAGAGCCCAGGAGGAGGGAGAGGGAACAAGAAAACAAGCGGAGTTAGAATTGGAATTCCTTTCGAAGATATCTTTCAAACTAAGGAAATGACTCTTAAAGATGCTGCCGCGAATCTCAATGGTACGCCCTACGCATACACAGACTCCTCCCATAACTAAATACTGTATATCTCAAGTTTTCTTTTTCTCCAACTAGATAGACATTAGACTATTCTCATACTATCATCGTCCCAATTTAATTGCTCCCGACGATTATGCATTTTCTTTTAAAAAGTCTCATATTTTTCAATTTATAATATATTTTATTTGCAATATGGATCTTATTTGATAGAGATCAATTAGTTCTATAAAAAAATATTTTCAAAAACTTTAAAAACACTACAAATAAAAAAATATAAACGTTTAAAAATGGCACAGATAATTATAGGGAGCAATTAAAATGGCACAAAGGGAGTATAAACTTCAGAATCATCAATCACCACCCTTGGGCTTGCCCCGTGGAAGGGGAAAGACTTTGTCTAGATTTAAACAGGGGAAAGACTTTGTCTAGATTTAAACAGGTTCCACTCCTCTACAGGGCGGTGCCAAGATTTACATAAAGAGTCAGGGCTATGATTTACTTCGGGTCATCGAGAAATTTATGCCTTACAACTTACAGGCCTCATTTAGTGACTCTACTAAACGGGGCCTTCATCACAAAATTAAAAAGGAAAAACCTTAGACCCAATCATGATCATTGATCTGCATGGGAGTTGGAAATGGGAGACCTCCATTTTTATTTCTATATTAAGAGACTTTCACAAAACTAACTTATTCTCAAAATTGATTTATTGTGTTTTGCAAAAATTGTTATTTTCTCACAATATATCAGCTCAAAAAAAATTGTTCCATTAACAAAGCCTCACAAATTTAAGTTTGTGAAACACTCTTTAAAACACAAAAATATATCCAAAATTTGAAGTGCATTAAAGCCTATGCCGTAGGATCGCTGACCGTTGAAAAAGTATATATCATGCTTTTAAAATGATACGTATATTTGATACATTTTGTTAAAAATGTAGAGACACCACATTTCAAATTTTAGAAGTAAAGTTGAGTTCGAAAAGAAATAAACAACTCTGAGAAATGGAGATTAAAATGGTTAGAATATGTGCTCTTAGACATCGATTCAAATCTCAAAGGGGTATGACAGATTATTGATATTTAGTCCTCACTCTCCCTGAGATTGCTTCCTGCAGGGGTTAGGCGCAAAATTTAGGGGAGGAAAATATGTGGGAAAGTTGGTTATATGTACTCGTAAAATTAGTCGCATACTCGCCACAAAGCCCTGCACACACTCGTTAGCAAAGGGAAAAGGAATTTTTTTTTTTCCTTTTTTAGAATTGTGGTTAGTGGATGTGAATATTGATATTCTCCAAAAGTCTTGAAAGTAATTTTTTTCCCAAAAATATTTTTTGTGGTCTAAATTGGAAAATTGGGTTGGAGTTGCTTTGGTAGAAACATGTTGAGTTTTTTAATTCTTCCTTATTGTAGTTGGCCGATCTACACTAAGGCGTGCTTGTCGGGAATATGGTATCCACAGATGGCCACCTCACAAGCTTACCAGTCAATCTTGCCGCTGTGAACCTCCTGCAGTTGTTGATCAAGTGCGAATCCCAAACTTGAATACTGAAATATTGCTGCCTTCGCATGAAGTTGAGATAGTTGAAATCGAGAGTGAGGGAACAGGGGAAGGTGAAACAGAAGAGTCTCATTTGAATTCAGAGTGTTTGGTAAAAGGGAAAAGGAAGGTAAAGACCCCAGGAGGAGAGAGAGGAAACAAGAAAACTTGTGGAGTTAGAATTGGAATTTCTTTGGAGGATATCTTACAGACTAAGGGAATGAGTCTTAATGATGCTGCAATGAACCTCAACGGTATACATACATACACTCTTCCAAGATATTATCTAATTTTAGTTCTGCTGATAATCATGTATCTTAGTGTTTCAACTTGATAGCTTCAAAATGGAGGTCAAACTTGCTTCAACCATGATCTGAATGGAGCTTCAAATGAAAATCTCTATTTTGGTTTTTTACTAGTTGGAGACTCGTCCCAAAAAGGGAGATGGATCTCCATTTGTATAGAAAATTCAAATTACCTTGAAAATGAGATCTACACATGATAGATGTAGAAAACGTTTATGAAAATCAAACCTAAATTTTTTGAAGGAAAGTTGAGTTTGAGGATGAAATGAATGAGTCCGTCAAATATAGAGAAGTAAATGGGAGAGAATTATAAATCACCTCGGCTTAGCTCAAGTGACGGGAATCCAAAATTTCTCAGAGGACCAGAATCTGGAATTTCTCCCAAAGAGGTTTCAGGTTCGTTGCTCTTCCATGAATTTAGGATACTGTGTCCTCAAGCGATTAGCTGTGACAGAGTTTGACACACTCATTAGAAAGAAGAAAAAAAGAAAAGAATGAAGAGTTGCGATTGGAATGTGTGAAAGGTGTTGACTAAAATATAATTTTCTAAATCTTCAAAATGGAGATGAGTGCTGGAGTTGCTCTCGCAGGGAAGAGAAATATTGACATTTTTTTATTCTTCCTTTTTGCAGTTAGCCGATCTACATTGAAGCGTGCCTGTCGGGAGCATGACATCCACAGATGGCCACCTCGCGGGAAAAACAAGCTTTTGAGTCAATCGTGCCCTAACAAATCTCCTACGGTTGTTGATCAAGAGGAAACCCCAAAGTTGAATTATGATACTTTGCCTTCCGATCAAGCTTTGGCAGCTACTATTGACACAAATAGTGTGAGTGTGAAGGCAAGATACATGAACGATATTACCATAAAGTTCTGGCTCTCTAGGCCTTGCGGAATTGCAGAGCTAGAGCAACAAGTCAAAAAGAGGCTGAAACTCGAGGCCGGAACTTATTATATCAAGTACAAAGAAGAGGACAATGAGTTGATTTTAATGGCATGCGATGAGGATTTAAAATATTGTATATCCGGTTCTAAACCGTTGGGCACCAATTCGATTGAGGTATTTCTTGTGCCAAAGTAGCCAATTGATTGCGCCTTGACCAACTTGAAAGCTTTTTCCTGTACTATAGTTGCAAGTCTATTGCTGTGTTTTGAAATTAGGGGAAACAAAGCTTCAACAAGTAAAGGCTTCCCCTCTTCATATTTAACTACATACATGTTGGTTATAATGTCTATCTGTTTATATGTTTTCTATTCTCATAACAGGAGAAGTGCATTTTAGAGATACTCCAAGGGCTTGGTTCTTGCATTGATATAGTTGTAGTTCGAAGTTTTAGTGCTTCAAATGGTAATTTTCTCTCGTTTGGAACATAACAACTATATTTTTTTTGAATTTAACAACAATGAAACTATATTTTCATTTAGTAAATATTGGTTGTACAGTGAATAAATTCACATATATAGTTTCTTTTTCTTAAACAGATCACTCACGTGCTTCCTCGCTGGAACCCTAATGCTGCAAGATCAAACACCATTGCCTCTCGTCGGCAAAGGCTCTCTGATGCTTAAGTTAGTAATGTGTTACTAATTAAGCGAAAGCACACAATGCCTATAACATAGAGTTACAGCGTACATTTCTTCATGAGTCTGATGCTTTATTTATAGATGTAGGTTACTTGTTGGTCAAGGCTTCTCATTGCCCTAGTTTCCCTATTTGTTTACGAAACCTTCTCCTTATGGGATTCGTCCCATAAGCCAATGCAATTTTGGTTATACAAGATCTTTCCTTGTATATAGGTCTGGTTCCTATATATAGACGTAAACCTCGAATTTTACCTCTGTTAGGATTCTGTATCCATATTGGACTTTTAAACCGATATAGAAGCTTTGTACCAATCCCTTAAATCTTGGGATTCACCTCTTATCACGAAAGAGACTATTTCAGACCCTTCTAGAACGGTCCACTGCCTTATTCTCTTAAGGTGATTGAGCGGAACTAACATATTGTTCGGCAATACCCTTGTACACTTAAATATGAAGTTGTCGAGCTATATCGAGCTTGGCATTTAACCCTACAAACCCTTTCATGGTTTTTTTACCAACTAATGGCGTGATCCTGGCCATATACATGACCTTTCTTGCTCAGCTATAACCTTGGGATACCTTTCGTGGTCTCCCCGAACTAGCCCACACTAGCCCACTCTTTCGTGGCCCTGTTCGTTTCCCAGTTTAGTTTTAGTTTTAGTTTTGATGACATCATCATTTCCCTCATTTCTCTCTTCTTCTTTTTTTTGCAAGGCAAAAAAGTTTCATTAATCTTGAAATAGTTACAAGACTATTGGCAAGAAACCAATCGAGGGTACCCAAACCAACGATTGGCAAGAAACCAATCGAGAGTACCCAAAAGACGAGCCCACCTAAAGGTCTAAGCCAAGCACCCTCATTTCTCTCTTTATCTCTCTCCACTCATTACACTTTATGACATCATCAAAACTAAACTAAACTATCTAACCAAACACAGCCGTTACTAAATTATCCATGATTTTGTTTTCCTATTCAGCAGCCCAGTGATGTTCCAGGCCTTCCCCCGCCACGCATTCCGACATTCATATGGGACTCATACATGTGTGGTGAAGGAAAGGCCGAGGGCAGTAAGAGCAATGAATATTAATCTCTAAAAGAATGGAAAACAATTTTGGTGCCACAATGCAATGATGCCACATGCCTTCCCCGTCACACATTCATATGGAATTCATAGGCCTGGTGGTCAGGGAGAGACCTGAGACACAACAACGTGACGGTACCCTAAGAGCAGTGAACAATCTCTTAAAAAACTATGCATCTCCGGTGAAAATAAAAGAAAGAATTGGAACCAATCGCTTTTAAACAACTTCGTCCCCTCAGTGAAATCAATGGATAACCACTTTCCTTTTATCTGATGGATAACAACCTTCGATATTGTAGGAGTATATAGCCATGCAAATCCGACTATTTGGCATATTCACTCAATTTCATATCCTTAATAAATCCATTAAAGCCCACTAATCTCTCTCTTTCTCTCTCTCTCTCTCTCATGGAGGAAACACACCAAAAACCCCCATGCAATCTTCGTACCCTACCCTCTCCAAGGCCACGTGAACCCATCCGTCCACCTCGCAATCAAGCTACCTTCAAAGGGCTTCACCGTCACCTTCATCAACACCCATTCCATCCACCACCAAATTACCGCCGCCTCTGCCGCCTCCGATATCTTCGCGGCTGTCTGCGAGTCTTGCCTCGACATCCGCTATGCAACGGTGAGCGACGGTCTGCCGGTGGAGTTTGACCGGTCGCTCAACCCGACCAGTTCATGACCGCCCTTTTGCACGTGTTCTCTGCCCACGTGGAGGCTGCGGTGGAGGGGATAATACGGTCGGGGACGACACCGGAGCCGAGTTGTTTGATTGCTGATTCCTTCTTTGTTTTTCCGTCGAAGGTGGCGAAGAAGTTTGGGCTCAAGTACGTGTCTTATTGGACGGAGCCTGCTTTGGTTTTTACACTCTATTACTATCATATAGGCCTTTTGAGGCTAAATGGCCACTTTGTTTGTCTTGGTAATTTCTCTCTGTCTCTCCCTATCTTCTACTAAGTCACATAATTCGCATGCACGTGATTGAGAGGGAGCTTGAGTGTGAAAGCGTTTTTTAATTGCATCTCAAAGTACTAAAATTGGGGAGTGCGAGAATTGCGAGCTGAAGCGCAGGACATTTTAAGAAGACTGCGGAACATTTTGAAAGTATCACTTAAACATCACTTTTCTTAAAATTTTAGAAGCAAAATGCCCTTCTATTCAATAGGTCCCGTTTTCCCAATCGGGTTCACTAAAAGCCTTGTGCCCACGAGCCTGTGGTCCGAGTCAGACTGCACGCAATGGCTCGACACCAAGCTCCCTGGCTCTGTTTTGTACGTCTCATTCGGTAGTTATGCCCATGTCACACACAATAATCTAGTAGAAATAGCAACCGGGCTTTTACTTAGCGAAGTGAGTTTTGTTTGGGTGCTTCGCGCTGATATCGTAAGCTCCGAGGACCCCGATCCTCTGCCCTCGGGATTCGGAGAGGAACTCGGTGACCGTTCGATGATCATACCTTGGTGTTGCCAAATACAAGTTCTGGCACATCCGTCCATCGGAGGGTTCTTGACTCACTGCGGATGGAACTCGATACTAGAGAGTATTTGGTGCGAGGTTCCACTGTTGTGTTTTCCTCTCTACACCGATCAATTCACGAACCGAAAATTAGTGGTGGATGATTGGAAGATTGGGATTAATCTGTGCGATAAGAAGCAGATCACGAGGGTGGAAGTTTCGCGAAATGTTAGCCGTCTGATGAGCGAAAAAACCGGGGATAACTGTAGGAACGAGATCAAGGGTATGAAGAAGCGATTGGAAAATGCATTGAGACCCGATGGATCATCGGAAATAAATCTTGATCAATTCATCAAAGATCTGAAGTTCAGTATTCAGAAGAAAAGTGGGGCCACATTGGGTCAAAACAAAGACCAGATATCCAATGGGACTTGAACCATAGTCATCTTGCTAATTTAACTTTGCATTTTTATTTTATAGCAATTTTTTTTAAGTATTTTGCTAAGTTTAATCATTATGGAGTTGTAAAACTTGAAAAAAGCAGATTTTAAGGCTTGAGAAAAACTTGGACACTTTCACATAAGATTCAGGTATGATTGTTAATTTCGTTTGTGAACTTTTTTGTTTTTTTGTTTTTTTCCCATTTCGATTGAGTTTCTTAGAGTGAAAGGATAGGAAAGAAAGAAAAAAAAGGAACTTTTCCTTTTGTTTATATCCAAACTAGCATTAAACTCGTGCTATACACATGCATTAAACTCGTGTAGTCATGCTATACACAGGAATCGCAACAACAACAAAAATTTAATCCCAATATTTGTTGAACATATTTTTGCCTCACATAAGATTGTATTTCTTTTATTTGGATTCCATTTGAATACACAACTGAAAAACGATCAAGTGATTAAGCAAATCAAATAATTAAAGAAGACAGAGATTAAAAAAAGCCAAAAGAACAAAATATTACCACGGAACAGTTATACTTGGGCATCCTTATCAGACTCACAAAAAAAACACACCAAATTTAACCTTAAAAACACATTTTATAATTTAGCAAGTCACTTTTAAAAAAACTCACAAAATCAGACTCTCTATTCTAACTTCACTATATTAAACTATTCTTTCTTTCTACTCCTACTCCCAAAAAGTAACAAAAAAAAGAAGTGAATAGTGCGTGAACAGCGCCTTTGATGCATGAATAGTGCCGCACCAAATTTGTTCAGTTACTGTAGCAAAGTTAAAAAATCTACAAATTGGTGAGGCATTTGGTGAGGCTGATTTATTTAGGTTTTTTGGGGATTTGCTCTCTACTTTAACTCAAAAGTTAATCTGTTAAGCCACATATTGATGCTCTGCAATCTAAAGATAATTCTCATAGAACTTACCAAATTTTAATTACGGTTAATTGCTCTAGGGTCCAGAAGTGGGAACTTATTGGGCATTTAGTCCATGTTAAAGTTTTACAAGGTCTAAGGTCCATGAATTTTTTATTATTATTATAGAATTTAGGCACTTTCAAAGAGTACCCTAGGGTTTAGGTTTTAGGGTGCACTTTCCTATTATAGGGTTTTAGTGGTTTAGACACTTTCATAGGGTACCCTAGGATTTAGGCACTTTCATAGGGTACCCTAGGATTTAGGCACTTTCATAGGGTACCCTAGGGTTTTAGGCACTTTCATAGGGTACCCTAGGGTTTAGGTTTTAGGGTGCACTTTCCTATTATAGGGTTTTAGTGGTTTAGGCACTTTCATAGGGTACTCTAGGGTTTTAGGCACTTTCGTAGGGTACCCTAGGATTTAAGGCACTTTCATAGGGTACAAACTTTTTTGACACTTTCATAGGGTACAAACTTTTTTTTGGTAAGGTAAAAAAAAAAAAAAAAAAAAGAAGATGCCAGCGTTAGGACTGGATATGTTATAAACTTGTTTGGTGGATTAACGAGGTTACAAATTCTTTACCTAGGACTTTTGAACAAGTCGCCCTTTTAATTAGGCATCATGTTTGGTGATCCTACTTATGTCCCCATCCTACAGGGTTTCAATAAGCCAATGCAATTTTGGTTATACAAGATCTTTCATTGTATATAGGTCTTATTCCTATATGGACGTAAACCTCGAATTTTGCCTTTGGTGGGATTCTCTATCTATATTGGACTTTTAAACCGATACAGAAGCTTTGTACCAATCCCTTAAATCTTGGGATTCACCTCTTATCACGAAAGAGACTATTTCAGACCCTTCTAGAACGGTCCACTGCCTTATTCTCTTAAGGTGATTGAGCGGAACTAACATATTGTTCGGCAATACCCTTGTACACTTAAATATGAAGGTGCCGAGCTATATCGGGTTTGGGGTGTAATTGCAAACGGTATTTAAATGAGGAGTTAAGCGTGTACTATAACTTGGATTTGGGCTTGATGATAACACATAAGGAATTAGAGGGGGGTGTGAGTGCAATTATCTACATATATGTGTGTGTGTGTGGTCGGGAAGAGAAAGAGAGAGAGAGAGAGAAAGAGAGAGAACAAAAAAAATCAAAGAAGAGAGAAGAAGGGAAGAAAAGAGGAGAAAGAAAGGGGGAGGCCATGGCTGCCACCACCTCCGGCGACCTCCACCGCCACTTCCGACCACCATCTCCACCTCCCAACTTTATGTTTGTAGAGAATAGCAGTTTTTGATTTGAAGTTGGTGTATCGGTTGAAATCACGCGTGGGATGCGTCATGGACACATGAAAGCTTGGAACTGGAGTTTCGGAAGTTGTAGTTTTGCTCAAAACCCAGTCAAGTAGGGATTTCTCTCCTCTCTCCATATATTTATGTGTTTAGATCATGAATCTCCAATTTCTAAACTCAATTTTCAGATATATTGATGTGTTGTGAAATTTTTAGCCTTTGCTCATGAATTCGGGATTTTGGATGAAACTTCTAAGTAAGGGTTGAATGTTTGACTGTTTTAGAGTGTTTATCCGTATAAATCTTGAATCTAGTTGACTGGTGGACAAAGATCATGATTTGGCTAAAGTTACGGTTTATGGCTTGAATCGAAATTGGGGCTTTTGTGACATTCATGCTTATACTTCCAATTACTTTCATCATAATGAAATTGGGATATTTAGAAGTGCACTTGAGGGTACGGATTGATGGTGATACTTATGGATGTGAGCCGTGGTGAAATTACGGAATTACTCTTGACCGAAAGAGTTCGGGTGATGCTTGATGGGTTGAGTTCTTAATAAGTGGGACTGATTGTGGGTTGTTATGTGTCTAATCCTCTAGTTTCTTACACTCTTTAATTGAGTTGTTATGTTCATGGAGTTGGGTGTGGTGTGTTATTTGTTGTGTGTTGTGTGTTGTGTGTTGTAGTTATGTGTTGTTTGTTGTGTATTGTTCCTTACATTCCTTCGTTGATTTGATTGTGTTCGTGGAGTTGGGAGTTGTGTGATAATCGTTGTATATTTTATGAGAAGTATCTTGATGTTGAGGAAATGTCTAACGAAGAAATCAAAATGCGTGGTTATGTTGAAAGACTAGAGTGTTTGTGTGTGTTGAGAAGTAAAAGAGTTGATTGTTAGAGAAAAGATTGGGACAAAGTCGTGGTGATCCTAATGGTGGTGTTGAAATGGAAATTAAATGATATAAAATACTTCTGATAAGTTTGAGACTTTCAAGTGTTGTTATGTATATGTGGTGTCGGGTGTGCGCGACGGTGTATATGTGTGTGCGTGTGTGACGAGACGTGTATTTAAAGGAAGAAGGACTTTTAAAATCAGTCTTATGCATTGTAAGTTCACTCAATTGCATTGTGCACTACACACATATATAGAGTTTGCGTTAGAGATTTTCCTATTGGGCTAGTGTTGCTCAACCTATCAATTTTCAGGTATTCGATGAGGAGCATGGCGTGAAGTGCATTGGGAGTGCATGAAATCTTTTGAGGGCATCATTGAACATTGTCTCTTAGTGAAAACTGAGTATGTACGCTTCTGTGAGATAATCATGTATTTTTATTAAAACTAAGATGGGTTTGTAACATTACATTTTTTTAAAAAAAATCCTTTTGTTTGGAAGAATGTAATCAATTTATCTTTTCTATTCACGTCTTTCCAAAGGGATACGGGTACCCTTTTTAGATGAAGCGTTGTGATGGGATAAAAGAAGAAAATGTATGAAGTATGACATTTTTTATTTCTAAAAATGTTTATTTTTTTATTGTTGAAAAATCGAGGGCGTGACAGTTTGTGCTATAAATAAACTTTATCTTAGTGATTTGAGTTTATACTGTTATGGTTTTTTACGGACTATTAAAGAACCTTGGTTTTTCATTTTTCTCTCTATTTTACTAAATTTTCATTTTTCTCTCTATTTTACTAAATTTTGTCATTAAACATGTGTATTTTGTTTTGAGCTAAAGTATAAAGTGTTTAATTGTGAATTACCTGGAGTAATGAGTGTTCATAATATAGCACTAAGTGTTCAAACAAAACCTGAAATAAAATAACTAAACATAATATAAAAAATAAAATACTTCAGGATGTTCAATTGATCATCTATAGGGAGCTATGGAGCCACCTATGTGCTTTAATTGTGTTGTTTTCATTGGATTAATGTGTGAATTTTTTTTGGGCTGGGTGTTCAAATATTTTTAAATTGGGTTTTCAAATGTTTTTCGGTTAGGTGTTTAAATATTTTTGGGTTGGGTGTTTATGAAGGACTAAACTAATACAAAACTAAAAACATTCAAGTGACCGCCCTTGTTAAAGGGTAGAGTCGCCCCTGTTACTAGTAGTGGTATTAGTAGCAGGGTCCAAGATCCAAAAGCAAAAATTCCATGGCAACAATATCAAATAATGGTCAGACCTCATGCTATTCCAGTGTACCAAACGCAAAGAACATCCAACATAGCGAGCATGTGGAACCAATTTAGCAAAGGAATGTTGATATTAGTAGTATCAAGCAGCTATACAGTTTTAGAGTAAACTTGCACTAGACATTTGTTGACAGACCCAAGGTTGCATAATGCCTCAAAACATGAGATACTCTATCAGAACACAAAGACACATCCACTTTTAAAGCCTTACACTCATTGCAAATGAATCAATGACACACTCCCAACACAAACCTTCCCTAGCATTATAGAGAAGATGGTCCAATGTCTCGCAGTCCAAATTACAGAACTTGCAAATGGATGCCTCCTGATTATGAACAACCCATAGATTATGCAAATAAACTACTGTTTTTATTCTCCCAATTTGTGCTAGCCAACCAAAACGCTAAACTTATCTCCTAATACTCAAAACCTGTTTGTTTTGTAGCCACTCTTTCATTGTCTTCATCTTCCATCTCCACTATTTCACTTATTACTTCATCTCCATCCTCATCATAGTCAATACCTATTGCCTTGTTAACGGCTCATATAGCTTGAGCTTCATTTAGAACAATCTTGTTTTTATTAGCAAATACCATTTGAAGAGACAGAGCTGCTGCTGCAATAGCTGACCTTAGAACCACACGTTTTGGCTTGTTTCTCTCATCGTTTTGGATAGAGACAAATAAGTCACGTTGAGAGGAATCGAAAAAATAAAAATTGACTGAAACCCAATTTGTTTTGTAAATATCCAACTTTTAGCACTTTTAGACTGTCTAAAAAAAAAAAAAGGAAATAGAGACAATTTTTAAAAGTAATGTTTAGCACCGTTATTTATTTTGGGAAACTCTAAAAGGGTGAGTTTGTTTGGGGTACAAGAAGTAGGATTGTACTAGACTAACAATACCCCCACCCTATCTCATCTTTTATCTTTATGATAATAATAAATAAAAAAACAATACCCCACCTTATTTAATCTCATATTTGTGTGAGATTTTATCCGGGACTAATACTCCCACATGGATTAGCAATCCCTTTGCGGCTCGTTTGGATGGAGGATGTGTTTTGGGTAGATATAATTATAAGTGGAGATAAGATAGCTTCTTTTTTTTTATTATCAACGATATAAGATAGTATGATATATTATTATGAAGGGTAGACGCACGTTGATGTGACATTTATACAGGGGAATAACATAGTACCTTTTTTTATATTATATAAAATAGTACTTGATTTGAATGATTTTGTAAGTAAGGGAAATAAAACAGTATTTGTTTGTTTTGTAGTTGAAATGAGGGATAAGGATAAGGTTGAGTGGATGATATAACAACTGACAAATAACATATTTGTCTTTATACATGTTCATATAAGATTATGCATTAAATCAATTATATAAATAATTACAAAACTACTATTTTTCATACTTTTCTATGATGAAGCTATAATAAATTATTTTAATAATTTCGTACATAAATTAAAACTATTTTTTTTTTAGCCAAAAGGTAGAATTAATCAACAGCCAACAGAGGAGAACAAAGTAGCAGAGTATCAAAATATCAATAAATACAGATCAGACCAGCAACAAAATATAAACAAAGCAAAATCAGGAAGCATCCTGGACAGTAGGGCTGTCCAGCGGATCATCCGATCCGCCAATCCGACCAATCCGAACAAATCTGAACCATCCGTTGATCCATCCGTGAATGTTCGGTTCCGGATCGAGAATTTCCTATCTGGCGGTTCCGGATCCGGATCGGATCGGATCCGCTCGATCCGCTCAATAATCTTTCTTTAATCTGTCAAATCCGCCCGATCCGATCTGATCCATAACCGATCTGTGAATGTTCGGTTCAGTTCCGGATCTTAAAAACCATAATCCACTCTGAGCGGATCGGATCCGTATCCGATCCGTCCGGATCCGATCCTTGGACACCCCTACTGGACAGGTTGACTCCATCCCCAGTATCTGGATGGGCTATGAAAGCATCAAAAGCTTGTCTGACAAGTAAGTAAGCACTAGTAACCTCCTTGCGTGAAACCTTGGAGATCTGACAAAAAATGAGGCGGTTGATCTCAATGATGAGGTTATTTATCAAAAAGGTTTCCCTGTGATGGCTGTCATGTCTACCTGCTAACTGCATGACAGCATTAAAACAATCAGTATGGATATAAAGAACATTAAAATTATGCTTTATAGACCATTCAATTGCTTCTTTGAGAGCTATAAGCTCAGTTTGGAGAGGGCTGTTGCTGTATGAGGAAACGGCAATCTGGGAAATTAGAGATCCGTTAGGCAAGCTAGCAGTAAAACCCAATCCACACCAAGGATGTCCTTCCTTCCAAGCCCCATCCACATGAAGGATGCATAAATTGTGATGAGTGGTCCGAGAAGGGAAGGGTTTAGTGATGAAGGAAGGGAAACTGGACGACGTCACAGAGGTGGAATGTTGACCATATTTGAGCCAAGATGAAGCTTTGAAAAACCAGTGGGAGGTTTCCCTAGCCATAGCCAGAGCAGCCTGAGGATAAATTAAAACTATTAAATATTAAAATATTTTTTCTTTCGTTTGGAATATAACTATAATTTTTTAATTTAACAACAATGAAGCTATATTTTTATTTTGTTGAGAAAATATTTGTGGAGTATTTTGAATTGAATTTGCAAAAGAGGAAAACATATGGATTTTTTTCATTTCAGGTTAGAAATTTTTTATAAAAAAAAGGTTGTTTGTTAATTTTTCTTTGGTTTGCTCACATATAAAAATAAATATGTACAAAAACGCAGATTTTCTGATTCAATTATTCTGTACAAAAATTATCAAAATAATTGAGTTATTGTATCACCAAGGATGGAGAAAATAAGTAAATGATGTAAATAATCTAACAAAAAACCCAAAAAGGTGTTTGGGGGGTTCGGACTTGGGAGGGTAAGGAGGTAAACTAGGGTGAGGAAAAATATAGATAGGAATTAGGACGGAGATATAATAAAAAAGGGTTTGGGATGAATTATTTGAAGAGGAGCGATAATTAACCGAATAACCTTGGTTTGTTTGAACATGTGGAAGAGAGGGAAAAAAAGAGAAAATAAAATGAGAAGAAAGTGAGAGAAAAGTGGGAGGAAAATTTTACTATTCACAATATTTAGATTTTTTATTTTCTCTTTTCTTTCTTTCCAAACCAAATAAGTGGTGGGAAAAAAATTTACTTTTCTTTTTTTCCCTCACTTTCCTTGAGGAGTTCCAAACACACCCTTAATTAATTGTTCCAAAAGATGGACTAGGCTTGGACTCGGATTAGTCATCCCTGTCCACAGTTATCCAGACTCGGATTAGTCATCTTGGTGCGAGGAGGTTATGCTCCTTCTTCTTCTTCTTCTTGGAATTTCGACTATTACGGGGCGTTTGGCTGGTGGATTTGATTTTGGATAAATTTGTAATGAGGGTGGATTTGTAATGAGGATGGATTTGTAAGGAGGGTGGACCCACCTCCTAAGAAGGGTGGATTTGTAATGAGGTGTTTGAAGTGGGCAAATGACTAAAGTGCCCCCAGTTTATTAATTTAATTGATAAAATGAATTGATTTTATTATAATTAGAATAAATACATAATAAATATATAATAATTGGAAAAAATACATAATAAAATTTATTTAAACTATATTATATATTAATATTAGTCTAAAATGAAAATTACAACTTATTAGTAATTTAATATATAATGTTTAACTATACTATTTGTTAATAATATATTATTTCCAGAAAAAAATTTAGAGAGAGAGAGAGAGAGAGAAATAAAATAAATAAAAAAAACTTATTATTTTTGTGTTGTATCCCAGCTAGGGATGGCAATTTCCCCAAATCCGATGGATACCCGCCCCACCCCCGGCTATTTGGAGGCGGATATTATTCGATTTTTTATCCAATAGGAGCGGGTATGGTAGAACTTAAAGAATCCCCGGTTGAAAATGGAGCGGGTATGATTTTGTGATACCCATCTCCAAATACCCGTACCCGCCCCGTTTCAAATTGTATACATATTTTTATGAATGTATGTATATATGCAAGCATATGGAGTAGTAGTATATAAATCATAAATGTATATATATAAGTATGCATAGTGGTATAATTTATGTATATTGTTCCGAATTAAAATTATATATGGTTAAGTGTTAAAACAAGTTTAATGATGGTAGTTTTTAAAAGTGTATATAATCTTGGTAGACTATTATTTCTTTGCAACTTTCTATTCTATTTTGTTTTAAATGGTTGTTTTTGTTAGTATAGGACACATAAATTATATCTTATCCTCTTTTTTTTTTTTTGTTCTACTAGTTTGGATTTGGATTTACCCGAATATACCCGATCCCTAATGGGAGGTGGGTATGGTGGATTGTCCACTATCCCTTTTGGGTATGGAGGTGGGGATGGGGAAGAACTTTCCAATTGGGGATCGGGGGTAGAACATTGGGCCAGTTACTCACAGATCCACTATAGCTATTTTGTAACACCTGCCGTCCACACAATAGTTTTATAATGCTTCCGGTCCATCCACGGTAAAAAGAACAAAAAATACCCCTAGCTTGCAAAAGAAGCTGGGGTCTCTCTCTCTCTCTCTCTCTCTTCCCGCATCCCATTCCCATCCGCGGCCAACAAACCACTAACCCCGTCGAGCTCTCTCAGGTTGCCGCGCGATCTCCGGTGATCGGCTCGATTTCCAGAGATCGACACGCCCCGTTCAAAAAGGAGGTGTGGCTGCGGCGAGTTCATGCCGGCCGGTGACGACGGTCTAGATGCTCTTAAGTGCGCCGCTTGTAACTACCACCAGAACTTTCACCGTAAAGAGCTCGACGCCGGTGGAGGTGATTTTACTCAGTGGACGATGTTGATCCACTTCAGCTCCCTTCGCTGACGGTCTAGATGCTCTCAGTTATCAGTTGACTGCTGCGGCGGCGGTGGGGGTGTCGGCACGAGGTGGTGCGCCGCCACTGCCGACATTTGTAATGTTGAAAAAGCGGTTTCGGACGAGGTTTACGGCGGAGTAGAAGGGGAAGATGATGGAGTACACGGAGAAGGTAGGGTGGAGGATACCGAGGGAAGATGACGTGGAGATGTTGAACGGAGCTTCAGCCAGCAACGACAATGGCGCCTTCAGTCTGAAAAGAAGGACACGAGGGCTATTTTAAAGATGGAACTTTTCAATTTTATGCATGACTTACATTTTACAACTGTAAGCTGTTTGTACCAACAGCCAAGGAAAAGAAAAAACAAATACTAGCAATTTAGGGGGGGAAATTTGGGTGCAAAATGTGGTGTGTGGTGTTTGGCTGCAATTTAGGGATAAAATTTTGCGTGCAAATGTGGTGTTTGGTGTTTGGGTGCAAATGTGGTGTTTGGGTCCAAATAGGCTTTTAAAAAAAGAGATAGTCCAGATAACCTCATCTTATGAGTTTAGATAACCACCTCTTCTGAGTATAGATGACCACATCTGATCCCAAATAGGTTTAAAAAAAAGATATAATACAGATAAACACATTTTGTGAGTCCAGATAACCACCTCTTGTGATTCTTAAATATGGTTATCTACGCCGGCAACTTTTCCGGCAAAGTCCAATTTTCCGGTGACTTTTCCGGCGAACTTTTCGGCACCGGTGGCTTTTCCGGCAAGAGTATATTATGTATTCAATTTAATGTAAGGGTATATTTGTCCATTAGAATTGGAGAGTGGACCATACACATTAGAAATGCAAAAATAGTGGATTAGAGGTGTTATGGAAATATGAGGTGGATTAGACTTGTTACAAAAAGCTATAATGGACCTTAGAGTAATTCTTTATAAAATATTGTCCCCCAATCCATACCCTATCCGTTGTCATCCCTCATCCCAGCCATGGGATCAAAGTGATTGGGATCAAAAAACGTAGAACCTCTCTCTCTCTTTCGGAAGTTTCACAAAACCCACTGATTCTCTCTCTGTGCAAACCAAATCCGAAGCAACCGAAGCAAATCGGAAGCAATCGATCGCCGCCCACCGGAGATTGTAAACCTTCCAGCTCCGGCAACAATAAGAACAGGTACCTCTCACTCTCTCTCTCTCTCCTCTCTCGTTCAGTTTCAGAAAACCCAGTAAAATTTGCTCTCTCTCTCTCTCTTCTCTCTCGTTCGATTTCAGAAGCACAAAGGAGCCGGATTTGGAGGGGCAAAATCGACCCAATCCCGCCCGCACAAAGGAGACAGATTTCACACGTACATCGCCTATCAAAGAATTGATCCCTGCTGCACTGTGGGGGTTGGTTGCTGAGGTCCCTTTCTCCCTCCTCTCTTTTTTGGTGGTGTCCATCTCTATCTCTCTCTCAAGTCTCACCACCACCATCGCCGCCGCCACCGGCTATGAGCAGCAGAACCAAAAACTTTCGCCGCCGTGCCGGCGACTCCGATAACGAAGACGACACCCCCAATGGTTCCGTCCCTCCCTCCACCACCAGACCCAAATCCTCCACCACAACCACCAAACCCAAAAAGCCCACAACTCACCCCAACCAAGCCCCTAAAAAACTCCTCAGCTTTGTCGAAGACGACGACGAAGAAAACGGCTACGACTCCTCCCCCATCTCCCGTCCGCATCCCAAACCGAAACCCCAATCCTCTTCTCGCCTAAACAACAAAACCTCGTTGGCTCCTTCTTCTTCCCACAAGCACTCCTCCTCCAAAGATCGCCCACCCCCTCCTTCCTCCAACGTCCTACCCCAATCCGGCCAATACTCCAGTGAAGCCCTCCTCGAACTCCGAAAAAACCACAAAACCCTAGGCACCTCCTCCTCATCCCACCGCCCTTCGCCCTCCGAACCAGTCATTGTATTAAAAGGTCTCGTCAAGCCAATTGCAGAAACGTTAAAGGAGGTTGATGAATTGGAGCACGAGGAGAGAGAAGAAGCGACAACTGCCCAATTGGCTTCAATAGGGTTAGGAGGGAAGTCGATACCGGATCAACAGATGATAAACGCGATTCGAGCCAAGAGGGAACGGTTACGGCAGTCGCGTGCTGCCGCACCAGATTTTATTGCTTTGGATGGGGGGAGTAATCATGGGGAGGCAGAGGGGTTGAGTGACGAGGAGCCGGAGTTTCGAGGGAGGATAGGGTTTTTCGGGGAGAAGAAGAAGGGTGTGTTTGATGGTGATGATGTTGGTGAGAAGGTGGCAATGGAGGATGGGTTTGGTAAGGGTGGTGGTGAAGTTTTTGATGAGGAAGAGGAGGAGGATAAGATTTGGGAGGAAGAACAGTTTAGGAAAGGGTTAGGCAAGAGAATGGAGGAGTCTTCAGCTAGTGGTAGGTTGGTAGGGACTAGTAGTAGTGTGCCTTTGCCAGTAGTAGTTCAGAGCATTCCGCAACAAGCGTATACGTACAGTCCGGCAGTTGCTTCGTATTCTTCGGTCCCGAGCATTGGAGGAGCTGCTGGTGCATTGGCAGGATTGGAAGTGATGTCATTACCCCAGCAGGCTGAGGTTGCTAAGAAAGCTTTGCATGAGAACCTGAGGCGGCTGAAGGTATGCATTTCAAGTTTTACTTCTTTGTCTACTTTGTAGTTCTATAGATGTTATGAGGTATTGCTGATGTTATGCAAATTTGGTATGTTAACTTGGAGCCATTAAGGGAAAAGAACAAGAAATTGCATTAAGGCAATGATTATGAGCAACAGATCAACAAAAGAGCTTGAGTAATTGTTGGCTTGTTGCCCCCTTACAAGGCAAACTGAGATATTGCATTACTGAAAAGTGAATTAGACAAGTACCGCCTTTTGTTTTTGTTGCATCATATTCTATTGTATGCTACAAAACTAACTTTGCAACTTGGAAATTGTATCTCTTCATTCTTATGTTTGGTTAAGTTGTTGATTTTAATTGTAGTATTGTACAACTCCATCCCAATCACAAAGCATGATTTAAGTTGCATAGTGGTTTAAGTTATTTTGGCGTGCCGTATGCCCGTACCTTCATTCAACACATTCACAAAAATGGTTCTTGTTGGACACCTTCAAATCTGATTTATGGGTTGCTTCCTTTTGTAGCTATTATGATTATTTTCACAATAGTTTATGTCCTGAGAGCTGTATCTTTTTTGTGCTCCTGATTTGCCTTTCGAAATATCTGTCTGATGCAGGAGTAACGAGAATGAGAAATCATTATTCCTGTTTTATCTTTCTAAATATTTGTCTGATGCAGTAGTAGTTGTTTAAATAAGTTGGGTTTAATGTCGTTTGTCAAATTAACCTATGGGTTGCTTAGGGACCTTCTATTCTGATGGAATTAGACTGTGATGGTTTTTTTGGCTCCGGGAAGAATAAAATTTTAATCATAGCTCGAAAGGGTACATTGAGAGAAGGTTGAATATGCCCCAACTAGGTTGGCACCAATGCCTAAGAAAATCATGTGCAAACCAAAGCAACCTCAAGAGAAAGAGAGAAGAGGCTCATCCAATAAAACATTGGATTAACCAACAGAAAATCATGCGTTAACCCCAAAACAAGGAAATGAAATGAAATTGCTACATTCTGTTTCTCCTAATAAGCACCTCTTGAAATCCTCTAGTGGAATTCCTTAATATCATATTTTTCTTTTATCCAAAAAGCCACCCTTGTCTTGACCAAATCAGCTCTCTCCTCCCTCTCTTTGAATGAGTTGTTGAAAATGGCGTCATGTCGAGCTTTCCATACTGACCAAATGACTGCATAGAAGCGAACTTCGCAACATGATTTTTCTAGGTTCTTACCACCAATGGCCCAGCATTGGTTAGGATGCAGGGCATGCCCATTTGATGTTCCACTAGAGCAAAATTGAGGACCAAAATTCCCTAACAAAAGGATAGTGAGGCATAAGGTGGGTTGGTGTTTCTGTTCCCCTAGGCAGAAGGGGCAAAATTGATCACCAGGGTTAGAGGGGATTAAAATACCTCTGCTGACCAATACTGATCTTGTTGCAATTCTGTTTTGACAAACCTGCCAGGAAAATACTTCCACCTTTGGAAGACATAAAGTTTCTACGTATCATATTCAGCCAAGAGTTTGAACTTCTCCCACTCAGCATAAGCTGAACTTACGGAGAATTGCTTGTTTGAGTTCCACTGCTGCTCTATAGAGTCGTGGCCATCTGTGTTGACTTGGGAGCCTTGAAGCATCTGTTGCAATCTTTGAAGTTCCTCACCCTCCCATACAAATGGTGATCTCTTAAATTGTAGATTCCAACTCCCATCCTCTGACACCCCTAATACATCTCCAATCAAGGCGTGTTTCTGCACTAATAGAAGGAAAAGTCTAGGGAAAACCTGATTGAGAGGTTGATCCCCTATCCATACCTGTACCAAGAGTTTGTTAAATCCCCTGACTGGGCCTTTGCTCTAAAACCATGCTGCAGTATCGGATAAATAGTGGATGTGTGACTCCTTACTGAGGATATATCATTCCATATCGCAGAAATCTTTCCCTGAGCACCTGGTTCCGACAACATGCTAAACTCCCCCAGCTTGTACTTATTTAAGATCACCTCTGCCCAGAGTGAATTGTTCTCTTTGTTGAACCTCCACCACCATTTTGCAAGCAAAGCTTCATTATGCAACATCATTGATCCCTAGGCCCTATTCCTTGTACTTCCTGATACATTTTCCCATTGACCAAATGAAGTTTCTTCTTTTCATTTGAATCTCCCCAAAGGAATTCTATACTTTTTGCCACTGCTGCTGGAATCTTTAAAAAGGACATGTAATAGATTGGGAGGTTACTTAATGTGGATTTAACGACGGTAAGTCTCCCCCCAATTGATGAACCTTCTTTTCCAGGTTGAGAGCTTATTAGAGACCCTGTCAAGTATTGGTTGCCAAGTCTTGATTCTTCCAGGATTGGCCCCTAATCGTAATCCTAGATATTTCATTGGAAGCTCCCCCTTATGCATCCCAAAATAGCTACCAAATCCTCCACTACTTGGTTTGGAATTCCAAGTCCAACCCCACACATCATACTCTTGGAGAAGTTTATTTTGATATTTTCAGACCAGACATCAACTGGAAACATCTGAGAATCCTCTTAACATTCAAAATTTTGTCAAGATCATTGTTAATTTGTTACAAAAGATCTCAGTGTCGCCTGCAATTTGCAAATTCAGAAGTTTTGCAGAATTAGTGTTATAGCAGTGGAATTCCACTGCCTAGTCATCTCACCAGTGATGACGAAATGGTTGACAGCCTGAACCAAGTCATTGCCCACTATACCATGATAAAAAGTTCAATTAAAACCATCGGGGCCAGGAGCCTTGTCCCTTTTGATTGAAAGGAGCAGATTTAATCTCCAAATCTGTTACTGCACACACCAGGCCTTACCTCATTCCCTCCGGAACTTTCTTTAGAATGGTCACTTCCTACTTTGTTCACCTCCTCATCTTTTGCGTTTAGTTCCACAGCAACCTGTGCTGTTCTTAATAAATATTATTCGATCATTCATTTATACACAATGTTCTGTTGAATTTAATCCTTTAACAGCTGTTTTAGTTTGTTTTTATCTATCCCCGTGCCGTCTTCTGGATAATTACTTATTTATCTGATGCCTTTGCATCATCAGACAATTAGGGTGGTGCACAGAAATGTATTCCATTATTTTAACTAACTGATGTCAGTATTTGTCATGTCTATTTGTCTTCTTGTCAGGAATCTCATGGTAGAACCATGGCATCATTGACTAGGAATGATGAGAACTTGACCACCTCGCTGTTGAAAGTGACTGCTCTTGAGAAATCTCTCTCTGCTGCTGGTGAGAGGTTCATCTTTATGCAAAAGCTTCGTGACTTTGTTTCTGTTATATGTGACTTTTTGCAGGTATGAATTAATCTTGTTTATGGTTGCTTCCTTTTGTAGCTATTATGCTTATTTTCACAATAAATTATGTCTGGAGAGCTGTATCGTTTTTGTACTCCTGATTTATCTCTTAAAATATTTGTCTGATGAAGGAGTAACAAGAATGGAACATCATTATTCCTGTTTTATCATTTGGAGTATCTGTCTGATGCAGTAGTAGTAGCTTATACATAAGTTAGGTTCGATCTCTTAAGTGAAGTTAGCCTATAAGTTGGTCAGGGACCTTCTATTCTGATGGAAATACACTGGTTTCCAGTTGCAGTGTTGAATGTGTAAGTTTTAGAAAGTCTATGCATTCCTTTAGGTGTTGTAGCATTCATAAAAGAGGTGACTTGTTATAGAAAGGGGTGGGAATTTATTTGATGTTTTTTCTTGACTGATGAATGATTTTGTACCTCTGCCGTTGATTTCTATATGTTGTTCATAGTCCCTTGAGGACCGAGGAGAAAAGCCTTCTCTTGTCCACTCTCCTCTCTTTATTGTGTTTAGTCCTCTTTTTTTTTTTTTTTGGACACCACGTTTAGTCCTCTAAACAAAAAACGATTTCAGATTATTACTTATTACAAGAGATAGTTCAAGAAATAGAAAAAATATTCTTATTTCGAAAGACATCGAAAAAAGATTATGGATAGATCGTCAACTTGACAATGGCTATATTTTGTATTAATATAAAGGAAAGTCGATTCATAGTTTATCGGTTATCCTTAAGTCGTTATTTTTGTTGAAAAAATCAGTATAATTAAGTAGAAATGAAAGGTGGCACTACTAATAATTATTGATTCAATAAAAAGAAAAAAAGAGGAGTTCTTATGAAAATTAAAGAATTTTAACTCTTCCTAGTGAACAGAATACTCAATTCAGTGATTGGAGGCAGACTTTTTTGTGGATTTATGACCACAGCCACCGTAGGTCTCGGCTATTTCTTCGTTGTAGCCAGCTTCTTCATAAAAGACAAACAGTTCTTTATAAAAAAGCCACTGTCTATTTTTCCTCCTTTCTTATAAGTGGAATAGTTTTCTATACGATATATATTAACTCGATTATCTCATTCATTTTTTTGATGACTTTTTTTTGTTCGATTCGCTGCCATTCCAGTCGAATAAGTGAAATAGAGAATAAGTGAAATAGATCCACCTTTATCTATTTCACTTATTTAATTTAATTGAACTTAAGATTCAAAAAAGTTCTTTCTTACCCAAATCATTATGATCACTATAAATTCCAACAACTTCATGAATAAAATCATGAAGAAAATGTGACCAATTAACCAACCAGCCAAACTACTTCTTACAAATAAGATCTTTTCGTTAGCGAGAGAGACAAAAGTTGACTAATCTGGGGATCATTGAATCAGGTTCAAGGTACGGGTTGCATAATTGCACAAAGAATTTCATAATAAATTCCGATTGAAGGCGGAGCACGTGCTTTCTTTTAGTGATAAGATCGTGAGGATCCAAAAAGCGCCTGTTGCGCAAAGTTTTTCTACTAGTCCAGAAGAGTTGAACAAAGAATGAGCGCTGTTTATAACTTCTTTCATATATCAATATAAACCCATTTTTAGAATTCTTTCATATAAGCCCATTTTTAGAATTTTTTAGAATGGCATACCTGATGTGAGAGGTTTTAATGAGCATGGATTAGAAGTTGTGAATTCTTTTTTTTTATTGTGATGTTAGATTGGTGAGGTTATCACTCCAGAAAACTCATGCCGATACATGTAGGGGTCCAGTTAGGAGGTAAGATTTCATAGGCAGAGCCACAGAAGCTTCTTAAAATTATGTCAGTTTCAGAATCAAAAGATGTGCAAATTCAATTTGCATGTTTATTTGATAAGAAAACAGCATGAGACATGGTAAAGGGTGGGAGGGAGGGACCCCCAAACCAACCATTATCTTTACACTTAAAAAGGATGGACCCCACAACACCAAACCAAAACCCAAAACCAGGACCAACCATAATCCTTGCTCTAATAAAGGGGAGAGAGAGTGAAAGTAAAACTTGTACAAGAAAGCGGGAGTGCTAGAGTAGACGTGGAGTATAAAAAGTCTTTATCTGAAAGCTTCGGACTAAATCATTGTATGCCAATATATGCTACGAGTCAACAAACCCATGTGGTGCAAACAATGATGAAAACTACCTGTGTTGGTTGGAAAAAAAAAAAAACCTGTGTTGGTTGGTAAAAGAAATAGGTCTGGTATTGGTAGAGGTGCAAATCCTACATCTTTGAGTGAACATTAGCTGATAACAGCATCAATGGCTTGATCACCGTGGGACAATGATCCTGTGGTTGGCGATGGTCTACATATGAAAAGATGAAGGCAGCAATACGTTGATCACCGTGAGACGATGAACCTGTCTATGGAAGGCCAAATTCGCCTGACTGATGGTCCATGAAAGATTCAGAACGCCAATTACTGGTCAGATTTTGAACTTTGCTAGAGCCATGGCCCCCTCCCTCTTGTCCTCTCCTGCACATCAATTCTCCTAAGCAGCTGCTTCTCTGGCCAATCTTTTGAGATTAGCTATGTTAGCGCTGGTGTGGCGTTCATGTTCCGCGTCTGTTCCAATGCAACAGTGCTAACATCTCCTGTAAAAGGATGTCTGTATCCATATGGACTATGATGCTCTTTTTGTCCATAACCCTGACACACTGTTCTGAAATTTTTCAACGCCTTGAGCAATTTTAAGTCGTGACATACGTAATGTGCAACTTTGTTACATCATTGAAACGGAATATTGGGGACACAGTTACTGAACGTTCCTGGTTCTAGTGTTTTGATTTTCTTGCTCTGTATTTGCAGCTTCTTTTGCTTAAATGATATGTTAAAGCCCTTAAATGGTCCCACTTCTTGGTCTACTCTAAATTCTAATGTTGGTTTCACTTTTTCAGCATAAAGCTCCTTTTATAGAGGAACTTGAAGAGCAGATGCAGAAACTCCATGAGGATCGTGCAGCAGCTATCTTGAAAAGAAGATCTTCTGATAACGATGATGAAATGCTTGAATTGGAAGCAGCTATAAATGCAGCAATGTCAGTATTCAATAAAGGTGGTGGCAGTGCTGCTATGATTGAAGTGGCCACAAGGGAAGCTAAGGCTGCATCTGCTGCAACAAAAGAACATAGAAATCTTCCAGTGGAGCTAGATGAATTTGGTAGAGATTCGAACCTGCAGAAACGGATGGATATGACTAGAAGAGCTGACGCACGACGGACCAGAAAAGCTCGATCTGATGCTACGAGACTATCATCCGTGGGAAGTGATGGTCCCTATCAGCAAATAGAAGGGGAATCAAGTACTGATGAGAGTGATAGTGAGACTGCTGCATATGAGTCGAACCGTGATTTGTTGCTTCAGACTGCGGAACAGGTTTTCAGTGATGCGGCTGAGGAATATTCTCAACTTGCTGTGGTTGTAGAAAGGTTTGATAGATGGAAGAAAGATTATTCTTCAAGTTACCGGGATGCTTACATGTCATTAAGTGTACCTGCTATCTTCTCTCCATATGTAAGATTGGAGCTTCTAAAGTGGGATCCACTTCATGAAGATATGGACTTCATTGATATGAATTGGTTAGTAGCCTCTGCCCAAGTTTCTTACAATATTTTAGGAAAACTGGAAAGACCGTCTTTTGGTGTCTTTAGCTTCGTCTTATATAGGAGTATCTTTTTTGAACTTAGGGTATATTTTTATGTTTTTCCAATTCCTCTCGTTGAGACAAAGGATGTGATTTAAATTTTGACCCGAACTAGTAAAAAATTAAGAGAAAACAACCAAAAGACAATACCAAAAAGGCAAAAAGATATCCTCGCCTGTACCACCCAGCAGTCAAGTGGCAATTACTCCATGCTTAAATTTTCAGAGGTTTAAGGATGGACTTAACCTGTAATCAAACATATAAATGAAGAAGGATATATTCTCTCTTTGATTTTAGCAGGTTTGGTGATTTTTTAACAATAAATAGTTTCAGATAAACCAAGCATGAATCTTAATAAACCAAACATGAATCTTTATTTGAGGATAATGGGCGAGAGGTGAACATTAACTTCTCTTTGATCATAGCTGCAATGTTCTCACGTCACGTAATATAAGTCAGTAAGAAACATTCGGATGTGGTTCCTAGTCCATCTGGTAATACCCCTTGGCTTCCAAGAGGGAGGTTTGGGGTTCGAGTCTACGGAGAGATGTTGAACCCCTTTGGTGGTTAACTCATTAATTCCCCTCTAACCCCCGCCCCCTGCTGATGTATACAATGTTGGCAAATAAAAAAAAGAAGTTACACCACGAATTTGGTAGTTTACACGTAGATCTAAGAATCTGATTAAATCTAATTCCTATGTCCTAGGGGATGTGGGAAAAACTGTCATCAATATCATTTTCCAATCTTCTTAGATGAACTTGTATTTACAATGTGATCGAGAGCATGCATCAATGTATGGCAGTGTTATAGATAGTTGGATAGTGAATATGTTCACTAGACATGCTTGCTCGGTGAGCAGAGAACTACACACTTGGATACAAATCATACCTAAGCCCTTGATTGTCCGGTATTGAATACTTCACATATTTAAAAGAGTCCACACAACGGGGTGTGTATGAAGCACAGACACTTCTATTTTGAAGCAATTATGCACCTGTGTAGACATGGGATTTTAGAACTTTGATTTTTGTATGGACATGCTAGATACATATATGTTTTCCTTGCTTGCCTGTTTTGCCCGACTCTTCATACATTCTGAAGGGGCCCTGTGAATTGTTTACTGCAAATATGTTAATTCCTTTTTTCCTTTTAGTCCTTTAAGCCATCTGATACTTAATCTATCTTTTGCAATTGTCAGGCATTCGTTGCTTTACAGCTATGGCATTGAAGATGAAAATGACATCAGCCCTGATGATGATGATGCTAACCTTGTTCCTCAACTGGTGGAGAAAGTTGCAGTTCCCATTTTGCATCATGAGATAGCTCACTGCTGGGATATGCTGAGTACCAGTGAGACGAAGAATGCCGTCGCGGCCACCGAGCTGGTTGTCAGATATGTTCCTGCTTCTAGCGAGTCTCTCATTGAATTAGTAGCGGTTCTTCATGACCATCTAGCTGATGCTATTGCTAACCTTGTGGTATGTCTACAAAGCAATATAACACCAAACATCTCAAACTTGCTTTTGTAATGTCTACTTCTGTGAAACTGTATTTGATTGGGGTAGTTGGGATGGAATACTGAAAAGGCTTTTGAGTTTTGAGGCTTTCCATCTCCCCCCTCCTTCAGCAAGAAACTCTTGGTGAACCTCTGAGATTTGTTATAAAAGGTTGGGGTACTGTTGACATGTCTTCTGTTATTACTTTTGGAGACGTTTTGTTAGGAGTTTGCCGAGAACTGCACCCCATGCAGTTTGGGATTTTCGAGATACTTGCCGAACCTAATTCAATAATCATTTCCTTTCACAGTGTGGATCTCGTTCAAATGTAGAATTGTGGTTTAAAATCACCCTGGTTGAATACCAACTAGTATGGGACGGAATGCAAAAACAAATAAAAATTAGGTTCTGCACACTGGATCGGAACGCTGCAAAATTCAGTTCTGAGTTGTTTTTGTATTCCGATCTTGTATTGATTGGTATCCAATTAAAATGATTTTAAACCACAATTAACCATTTCGACGTGATAAACATTATGAAAGGAACCAATTATTGTAATAAACCCTGGAAATGCCAACCGCATGGGGTGCAGTTCTTGGCAAATTGCCAACAAGCCGTCTCCATTATTTTTTCCATTTTTTGAGAGGGGTGTTTCCTTTTTTTCTTTTTTCACCTCTTATGCTCTTAAGCCATTTTCAGCAGTACAATTTTGTACTCAATTGTTTATAACATTTCTAGGATTCTGTATTTTCAGTTTGACATGTTTACTCTTGAACCGCATGTCGATTCTGTTCCGACAGTGTTTTGCTGCTTCTGCTTCCCTTATGGGAACTTTACCCGTTCCATCTTAAGGGAGTGAAGTGGCTGTTGATCGTCACCTATTTCTTTTTCTTATTTTGTCAGTTTATCTAATAGATGTTATTCATAGGTCCCAACATGGAGCCCACTTGTACTGAAGGCTGTGCCAAACGCTGCACGGGTCGCAGCATATAGGTTTGGCACATCTGTTCGTTTGATGAGGAACATATGCATGTGGAACAAGATTATTGCATTGCCTGTTCTCGAGAGGCTTGTTCTTGATGACCTTCTGAGTGGAAAAGTTCTTCCTCATCTCCGAAGCATCCAATCAAATGTTCATGATGCAGTCACGAGAACTGAAAGGGTAATTGCTTCATTATCTGGGGTATGGGCAGGTCCAAGTGCCGCTGGGCAGCGCAGGTACAGTTATGACGGTAGTTCATGCTCTGAGCTTTTAAAGTGAGTTGTTTAGGACAGGATTGGCCATTTTTCATTCACCTTGCAGTTATAAACTCAATGGCTCTACCTAATAACCGCCAGGGGTGTATAGGTTGGTAAGGGAGTCAGGGACCATACCTAGAGGTCCAGTGTACAACTCCTTGGGCCATATGCTTCAAGATAACCATGGTTCCTGTGTTTCATGCCTTGAATTTGTGTCTTTTTGGTTGGGCATGGATGGACCCGAGATTTCCCCATGCGATTCCCTTGTCGTGAAAAGTAAAAAACTAATCGGTTCCCTTGTCAGGAAAAGTAAAAACCTAATCTAAAGAGTTAATATTCGCAGATTTTAGCTGGTGCAGTTTGTGCATGATCCTGGCTTACATTGGTGCTCTGCCTTCTAAAAGGCACCCCTCAATATCTTTATGCATTGATCATTGTACTTTCTCTGTTTGCATGCTTGTATATTTGTTAATGTGCACCGTTGCTGCAATATGCTCTCTTAAATCTGTTGGAGTTGAATGGTATTGGTTAAGTGATGTTTGAGTGTTGCGTGGCAACTGATTGGCAGAAACTGGATCATTTGTACAAAATACTCACCCAGCACTGAACCTTCAGGGTCACTGTTATCCAATTACCTTCTTTTCACTCATTGGATTGCTTCTTGCGTCCATACTGATATTAGACAAATTTGTGCCAACTCAATTTAATTTTCTCCATCGTCTTGGACTGCTCGGTGTTTCCTTGAAATTGAACAAAATTCCAGTTCTGACTTTATGAGATGTGTATCTGTAATGTGCTGTTGTACTCGTTGGCTGTACCCTGCCATAGGTTGGCTATTAGCTGCTTTCTGCACCTGCTTTATTTTTTTCACATAGCTTGATTCCTAACTCTTTGCCCTAATTCTTCCTATTGATGTGCAGCCCTAAATTGCAGCCACTGGTAGATTACTTAATGACACTGGAGAGGACACTGCAGAAAAAGCATGTTTCGGGTGTGAGCGAGAGCGAGACTAGTGGACTTGCTCGCCGATTGAAGAAGATGCTGGTTGAGCTCAACGAGTACGACCATGCCAGGGCAATATCTAGAACCTTCAACCTTAAGGAGGCACTATAATCTCTCTCTCTCTCTCTCTCTAGAGCGCTGATTGTAGGAAGTTCTGGAAAAGCTCATGACCATTTTGCTAGAGTTACAAATGAACGTTTGTCTTGCCGTGGAGCTTGATGAAGCGATTTGTTGTGGTGATCATCTGGAACACGATACGTACTTGGGAAAAAAATCTGAATTCACCATTGTCATATACTCGCTGGATCTTGAGATAGTTTAGTGCAGAAGACAGAATAGAACGTACTTTATATTGAATTCATCATTGTTTTCATCTTGTTTTTTGGTATTTCCATCTTATTTTTGGGTGTGCAATACCAACTTCGGGCAGCAAGTAATCTGGTAATATATTCTCACAATTAATTGCTCTTCTGAAATGGTTAATTTGGCCTCTCTGCAGTCCCAGAACATCCTTTCAATTCGATACTTCAAAAATATTTTTAATCGTTCATATTTATTTTTTGGGTAAATAAATATTTATTTTAACCACTCTGAAAATCTTAAAACTGTAATTGCTGAGATGAAGGGCTCAAATACGATTGCTTCCCAAAGTCCGCGTTTGCCGTTTGGTCACGGAGTGTCACAACCCAAAAGTCATTTGATTTTTCTTTGTTGAATTTTAGTTAAACTTTTACTTTCATCCAACCGCGCTTTCACATCTGACACCTTGATGCTATTTTTGCGCCTCTCGATATTGCTAAAAACAAGGAAAATTAAAAGGTAAACAAATTTGGTTAATTAAATATGGAGTATTCTTTAATTTGTGAAAAAAACATGCCCAATAAAAAAAATAATGGACAACAAAATTTTGTGACGTGACATCGAAATGAATAATTTCGAGCAGTTTACGCACACCTCCCACCCCATCCCCCATCCCGGTCAAAGGCAAGTCATTCAAGCTAAAACTAAAGGATTCACAAGAACCTCTCTTTACGGAGTGACCTCAAGAATTGTCAAATAAAAATTACCCGAATATGATTAGTTATAACTTATCTTTATTGCCACTTCAGCTCACGCTCCATGAATCTATCTATAGTGACGTAAGCAGCCACCGGCATTGGAGGCAGGCGTGACTCAGCGTCACGTCCTTTCCCTTACATCATACCTGAACTGATCACACGCAGTGTGAAGTGTGGCTGGTTAATGAGCCACGTTACGTTTCTATTGAAAATAACGTTCAGCGTTGTAATTAATGGCCGTACACATCAACTCGTACACTTTTAAATGCCTTTCATTTCATTCATGCAACCCGTGTGAATGTACGGACTACCAGTACCCCCCCTGCAATAATATTACTAGGATTTTCCACTTTAATTACTAAGTCGTAATTTGATCGCCCTAACCCGACTGACTAGATAGTCGGAGGATCCCGAAGCGGGGGCTTGTAGTGAGGTTATAGTGAATCCCATATAGCCGTTTATCTCGGTATTGACGGCTCGAATTTAATCCAAATTTCAAATGATTCGAGCCGTTCATTGTTTGGATTAAAATTCGAGCATTTATTATTGAGATGGACGGCTGGATGTGTTCACTACAAAAAAGAATCCTCTAAGCTAGTAATATTTGTGCTGTATTTTCGTAGATGTGAAAATTTTGAGAAATTTCTAACATTGCATATTTCAATGGCAGACGATGTATGAAAATGTCCATACGGGAAAAAAAAAAAGAAAAAGAAAAAAGTAGTCCCTCAGTCCCAAATTTCTTATCCTTTTTTCCTATTCACAACACTTTAAAAATTGAAATATGGACATTTTTGTAATGTGTAATATGGAATATAGACACTTCAAACTAATATTTTCAAAAAATTATTTATATTTTCAAATCTATAATATGGATCTCGTTTAATAGTTATTGATAAGTTTTATTAAACAATTTCTAAAATTGTAAAAAACATTATAAATTGAAAGATATGATAATTGAAAAATAACACGCATGCACGTAAATAGACAAGAAATTTGGAATGGAGGGAGTATTAGACAATTTTTTTTTGAATGGTAGTAATTTCTTAGACAGTTTGAGAGGTTCTAATCCCGTCTCTCCTTTTTAGCATTTAGTGCTGCTGGGACAATGCTCCAGATGTCCTTTTCATAACATGTGGAGGCATTTCTTGTAAGGGCTCCTTTATGTAAGCTACATTGTGGGATTTTTCGTTTGAGATCTAATTTCGACGATCCAAACCATTAGATGTGTTTAAAATGCATTTTTAAGCTCCAGCACGATGATTCGTAAAAAAAAAAATACCTGGAAGGACTTGATCAGAGCAGTTTTTGATAAAAATGTACATATACACATTTTATCGAAAACGGCTTGGATCAAGCCTTTCCGGGTTATTTTTTACTAATCCTCGCGTTAGACCTTAAAAACACACTTTAAACACATCTAACGGTTCGGATCGTCGAAATTAGATCTCGAACAAAAAATCCCGCACCGTATAAAGTAAGGGAGTCATTATTGGATATTTAATGTGTGTGTATATATATAGGATCAACTTCTAATGAGGGACCCCTCATTTTAAATAAAATGAGGACCTCATACTTCCCGACCAAATTTCGACGATCCGAACAGTTAGATGTGTTTAAATGTGTTTTTAAGGTCCACCGCGAGGATTTGTCCAAAACAAATACCCGTAAAGGCTTCATCCGATCATTTTTTTGTTAAAAACGCAATATATAACGTTTTTAACAAAAACTGATCGGATGAAGCCCTTACGGATATTTTTTTTGGACGAATCCTCAAGGTGGACTTTAAAAACACATTTTAAACACATCTAACGGTTCGGATCGTCAAAATTCACTTCGGAAAGTGGAAAAATTGTTTGGTCCTCATTTTATTTCAAATGAGGGATCCCTCATTAGAAGTTGATCCATATATATATATATAATTAATCAAGATCTAGCAAATAAGATCCATATTTCTTATTTAAAACCTTATAAATAAAAAATATAACCAAATTTTTGAGGTGTCTGAAATAGTAAAAATGGATAAAAAAAAAATTGAAACAGAGGTAGAGTATATGACAAATTGACAATGGAGGAAGTAGTACTTTAGGAAGGAATCGATCGACGATAAAAAAAAAGGAATAATAAGATTAAGAAATCTATTTGAAGTATGGTAATACTGCTAATGTCAAAAAAACTCTTTTTGATAGTGCAAAAATTTTAGTGCATGAAATGCTTGTACTCATGTGTAAAGTACAAATTCTTTATGCATTAGAATTTTGGCACAGTTAAAAACAGTTTTGGCATTATCACTGCTCGTATATTCTTTTTTTTTTTTTTTTGGATTATTTAAAATGGGGAGTCTTAAACAATTTGGTTGCACTAGTACCTGGGGGAGGTTGATCTGGTTCGTTTACCTCCACCAAATCCGACCTAACACCTTCTTTTTTCCGGGGTGTTCGGGCCAGTTTACGTCTATCTCAACAAGCAATTCTTTTTCTGGTCCATTCAAAAGCAGGCAATTCACTCTGGGGTTAGAAAATTTACACAAAAAAAAACTATTTTATTAAAAAGTCTGATCAATTGTTCGAAAAACAAATTCATTAACCATCTGGACTAACCCTTGACATACCATATTTGATCGGATACAGATAAATGTTGAAAATAATTTAAAATCTAATAAACAAAACACACCGATTATTCTCCTCTTCACAATCTTTTAAGTGGAATAAAATTGTTGTGCTAAAAAAAGAGTATTTTTCCCAGAAAGACAGAACGGTCGTGGGTCCTCTCCACGGGGTGTTCACGTGGCATAGGTGGACCCAACCCCTCTCTCACTACCAACAACTCCCCGTGAAACCCATGTGATTGGGCCCTACTCTCCCTCGTGGCGGCGTACAGGCACCTCCTTAGTGCGCTAGATTAACGGTTCGAATTTTATCTTTGGCAATTAAATTAAAGAGTTAGATAACCTCAAGGAGTTGGCAATGTGGTATTGCCTTGGGATTTAGGAATCTGCTCCCACCTAAGGTCTCAGGTTCAATTTCCCTCACCAACTCTTGGGGCCACTGGGATTATGCCCGATCGTTACCTCTAGGGTTCTGGAATTATGTAGGAGTATTTATTAGGAAATTGACATTGACACTACTCAAATTGTTAAAGGCATTCCAAGAGAGGAGTGTCAATATCAATCTAAGAGGGGAAATTAACATGGATTTGATATTGACACTCTCTTTTTGGATTTTTAATTAATATACGAGTATGTAGAAAAGAATAAAATGATCTGTCGTGAAAAGCGTAAAAGCCAAAAAAAATACCCAAACCAAAAAAAAAAACTACTTAATGGGAGGGCCTAAATGCATGTCTCCTCAATTATGATTAGCAAAGGGAAAGTTAGAGAGAGTTCCCAGAAGACGGAGTGCAATTTTGTTAATCAATGATACTGGAATATTGTACTACGTTCATCATCTTTTAAGGAAGGAAGGTGAACAAAATTTCACTCCACCAAAGAAAAGGAAATGAAAAAAATCTGAAGTCTGACAGGCCACGTCAGATAGTACGGAAATGGGACCCTTTTCTTCAGGTGGAGGTCTGATGGTAGTAGATATTCTCCCACTACCTCAAATATCTCTTTTTTTTCTTTTTCCAGAATCAACTCAAACCAAACGCTTCATCTCCACCTCAAATTTATCAATCTTTTTTCTTTTTCAGATTCAGAAATCAGAATTTACTCAAACCAAACGCTTGATCTCTGTCACATTCAATTGCAACACTTTTGGGATATTTTAATACTCCGTAAAACAACAAATAACAGTGATATTATTTTATAACAGTTATAAGATTTTAGGCTGAATTTGCAATGAAAATATTTTTTCGATATTTTTTGTATTTTCAGTATTTTTGCATTGACATTCTAATTGACAAAAAATATTAAAAATACCATGATGAAAACTCTCATTAGAAATATTCCTACAAGGCTTTTGTAATAGTGGTAATGAACCAACGGAGTTACGCAGGAGGAGCCGAGATTGTCCATTTATAAAAACTGTTACAAATAATTTCTTCAGATACTAAAAGTCTATTCAAATTCTGCAAATTTAAACCATGAACTTATTATTACTACTAGTGAAACAAGTTTGGTGGAGGCTAGTCTCCAAGACGGACTAGACTGCACCCTTACGGCTCGTTTGGGTGAGGGATACATACCAAGTCAATATTGGGACTAAATACTAAAGCCAAAGGGTATTAATAAATAAAAGGTCAGGGGCAGTTATTAATTAGTAATCTCGGATGAAGCCTCTCTAATACCCTCAATCCACTGTAGACCCTCTTATTTATCTTTATCCCTTCATTTGAAAAACGAGAAGAGAGAAAATGGGATTGTTATTTAGGAACGGAGGAAGTAAAATATTTCGATCCAATCTGTCAACATATTACTCCTATTGTAGCTCACTTGTATGGAGAATCTATTCAACATGTCTAGAATATTCTTCTTACAGTTGTTCTTGTAATTTCGAAATCTATAATCTAAAAAATCTCCACCAGTTTGGACTCCAAATGGTGTTAGACAGTTGGGCCAGATAAAACTTCTCATGAGAGTGCACCATTAGTTCTATGGTCAAGTTCGTGCCATATTCTAACCCATGAGTAGTGAGCACAACGAGGTAAATATAAAATCTTTAAGGTATTTTTCGTATAAATGTGCACAAGGGACGAGGTTCCCACTTAGGCCTTATCTAATTAGGTTTGAACTGTTTTTAATTTTCATAAATCTTTTTAACAACGGGAGTACTTTAATGTGGAGTAAAAGTACAATACAGCTAAGCATCATCTTTAAAATAAAAAACTTTAAAACCTAGAAGTAACAAAATTGGGGCATATATAGTACACTCCAACAATGCTACAGTATGATTTTACTACACAGATTTTTTTTTGGGCCCATCTCGGGCATAACCCCTAGTGGTCTCAAGAAATTTGCTAGAAAAGAAAATCAAACTTGAATCGCTCATTTTTTTTAAAAATGGTTTTTTAAGGGTTCATGTAAAAAATTAGCTCAAATTGAATATCGTTAAGAGTTTTTTCAAAATTCGTAGGGTGAAATTGAGGGGTTCAAATCTCTTACCGATATCAAATTGAGTTTATTATTTTTACAGGAATTAACCCTTAGAAACTCATTTTAAGAAAAATGAACGGTTCAGATCATCTTTGTGGAATCCGAAGCGGGCTAAAAAAAAAGAGTTGTTCAGGATATATGTAGTAAGATATGTGCGAACAGACTTATGCAATAATAATTGGGTCTTGCTAACGTGTAATACACCTTTTACATTTTTCAATAAACACACAAATAAACAAAAAAACACACGCTCCATTACACATTTTACACTTTTCAATACACTTTTACATATTTTTATACAGTTTTTACACATTTTAATACATTTTTTCAACCTTAACTTGTTCCTATTTGGCACACCTTAACATTTTCCATAATAATTATGCTATATATAATCGCGTCATTTCTCTGTAAGTATACCTCACTCCAAAGTCCAAAGAAACCCCTTCCATCTCTCTCTCTCTCTCTCTCTCTCACCCACACACACACACACACATCCGAGTTTGGCCAATAAATTTGGTGAAGGTTTCTTCCCCGATCTATACATCTCTTCTACTACTATTTTCTGGTTTGTACTTTGGAATATATTCATATATGGTGATTTTTTCTATCCCTTTAAAGTGTAGTACTATGTTTTTCTGAATCTGAATATGTCCTTTCTTTTACTTATTTGGAATATTAAACCCTAGAATTCTCCTACTTCCTATCTTTTTTCCGGCCGGAATATTCTTACATGGGTGGTTCTTTTTTTTTGTTGGTTGCCGGAATCTCGCCGGTTTAATCTGATCTTACTTCAAGAACAATCCCCGACAGCTGTTCTTCAAATCCTTACGTTCTTGTTTCCGGAATCTCGCCGGTTTAATCTGATCTTACTTCAAGAACAATCCCCGACAGCTGTTCTTCAAATCCTTACGTTCTTGTTTTTGCAAAACTAATTTTGTTACTGAAAACAAAAGGAGTCTTGTTTGAATTTTTTTATTTTTTTCTGGGTTTTGGTTTTTTGTGTTGTACGAACATGACCATGGGTAACTCGTTAGATTCACAATTAAAATTTTTATCTGAATCTATATATATTTTGTGTCTGATTTTTTATACAAGTATTTTCGCTCTGATTATCCTTAAACCCTTGCCCCTCTCTCTCTCTCTCTCTCTCTCTCTCTCTCTCTGTCACACACACACACACACACATACTCAATCTCTTTCCATGTCAACGGCGGCGATGCAGGCGGTTGGATTGATTGACAGTCGTTGTTTGCGGACGTAGCATCATCAAGATTCACATGCAAATGCACACCCAGGTTGGAATACGAAAATATTAGGATACGGGAAAAGTTTCTCCAAGAAAGTCAGGGAAAGATAAATCAAGTTTCCCCGAAAAAATCCAGGTTGATTTCTCTTTCCTGGTCCTCTTCGGGAACTTTCCTGCATCCTACTACTCCCCGTTGGAATATTCTAAAGGCCTGTTTGGTTGTCACACCGATCAAATGAGAATCTTGATGATGCTGCATCGGCAATAAACGGCTCCCTATAGACACTAGGATACAGTATTTTTATATGGTCAGGTGGTGGGTAGTTGCCAGTTTATTGGAACTGTTTCCCATTCTAATCAAATAGATTTTGATGCTTTATTAGTAGAATCTTTTCAGTATTTTTATTTGGATTTTAATGGAGGACACCAAACACTGAGGAGTCCTGTCCTGACATGATCTATTGGAGGACTTCAAAGGGTTCGAGTCAGTGCTGACGCTGCAGATCTGTGATAATTCTTGTGATCAGCAAATATGGAGAGAGAAAAGAGAGAGCTGTACATGATGCATAGCAAAAGCTACATATCAAGGTAAATTTGTCTGTGAGATAATATATGTCATCCGTTCAATTCTCACCGCTTCGTATCACCGTCTTGTGAATTGGGGGACCTTTTATATATTACGGCAAAACGATATAGTTTTATCTTGTTTTAAAACTATTTAGGTCTTTTTTCAATTCCTAGCTTAAACTTAAAACTGACTTATTGCATTTCACGAGACAGGTCATTCTCTCACAATACATCGGCTTAAAAACTAACGTAAGCCAATTCACTTATGAGGTGCACCAAACTTATGCTCTCTTTTTGTTTTATAGCATTGAGATTTGCAGTTTGGAAAGGGAGTTTTAATTTGCACATTCTTCATCATATTCCTCACGTTTTATGAATTTATTACTAATTTCATCTGTCTTTGTCTAACCTTCTTTTATTTTTCCAATTAAAAGGACCAAATAAAAGATTTTTACTCAATTTGGTGTTTGAAGAATGATATCCAGCTATCCATGCTTTAACTTCAAATGGTGAGAAAGAGATTTGAAGGAGGGATGCATGGTTGGTGTTTTAAGGATTGATGAAATACATCAATCTCAAACTCATCGTTTATATTTTGTGATTTTACATTGGAGAAACGTAAATGTTGGTGATGGCTAATGTTTTTGTATCTATGTTGGGAGTTTGGTGATAAGATCAATATTCCAAAAATAGCAACAACCAAAATTTTTTTTTTTTGTATCATTTACCTGATTTAGCTTGGCGAACTTTGGGATTTTCCTATCTTTGTCCTCTTTGATTAGAAAGGATATATTCAAACAACATGTACGTATTTTCATATAGGCCTTCTTCTTTTTGATATTTGAAGCTGTCCGAGTCAGCCTTTGCGCATTTTAACTAATCTCTTGGTTGATCATATGAACATTCGTCAAGGTGGGTTTTCGAGATTTTTCTTTTTCGACCACCAAGTACTAGATATTGGAACTGCTTTGGGAACCTTTTGAACGCAAATACAACAATGATACATGTATAACAAAATTTCCCAATAAGTCTCCAACATACTCGCATGGTGTGTGTACGTAGACTTGTTGGAGTTAGTTGTTGTACATGTATCATTTTTTATGCAAATAATGTGGGTTTTGGGTACTTGCCAAATGATGTTTGGGACGTAACAGAAAATTTCTCCCCGAAAACGAAACCGACGGGCCCGTCGGTTTCGTTTTCGGGGAAAAATTTCCTGTTACTCTAGAGTTTCTCTTGCCAAATTCTCACTTGTAACATCTAAAAATTATTTAATACAATAATTCTTCATACACAACACTAGACCGATGGTTGTAAAGTAGTTCCAAAGTATTTGTTCTCCCATTACTTAATCATGCAGTGCACAATCAATGAACCAAGTCAAAATTATATAAAACTTTTGCTCTGACTTCTCTCTAAAAGAGAACCCCCAAATCAATCTAGGGTTTCTGTTTGGGGGGCGGCGGCGCCACCACCCGTCGGCCCCATCGCCCGCCACCCCCCCTCCCCATTTTCTTTCCCGTTTCTTTGTTCAAATAAGCACCCCTTGCAGAGTTCTTACTGCCGTTTCTTGCGCCTCCACCCGTCGACCTTCGTTCTGTCTTCTTATGCAGTAAATCGACTCCTTCTACAGCCGGCTCTTGAGTTCACCGACGTGGGTGTTGGGTTTAGCCGGGTCTGGTCTCTTGTTGCCCTGGTTCAGCCCCTCAGATCTGGCCTCGCCGCCCCGGTTCAGCCTTGGTTCATTCCCAGTTGGCCCCATCTCAGATCCGGCCGTTTCGGGCCCTGTTGCGTCAGTCTAGCCGTGCTCCAATCCTTGGGCTCGCTTATTCTTCTTTCAACACATATCCTCCGGCCCGTACCTCTGACACGTCGGTTTTAGATCTATGTTTTGGATCTACCACATTCAACAACTACGCTTCCAGCCCGTACCTCTGCCGCCGTTTTCTTTTGCGCATACTCGGCCTTCCCCTTGGTGTTCTTTTAAAATTTCAAAACTGTTTTCGAAAAATGGTTTTTCCCCTTCCTTGGCCGAGTTTGCGATTTGCATGTGTTCTATTTTCTGTTTTTTTTCAAGTTTGAGCAGCGGATGGAAGTAAGGTAAATGTCGTGATTCGTGGAATTTATTTCTTCTGTTGTGGTGGCTGGGGGGCTTCAAGTGGAGGAGGTGGCAGAAGTCCTTGATAGAGGCAGCTTTGCTTGGCTTTGGTGTTAGTTGTTTATGTTGTTTAATTTCGTTGTTGATTGTTTATGTTGTGGTGACTGATTGTTTATGTTGTGGTGGCTGCAGAGCTAGCTTTAGTTCACTGTGTTTTGTTTGTGTAGGCTAGATGTAATGGCGTTGCAGGTCTTCCTGCGTTCTGATCGGTTGCATCATTTAGGTCTTCTGTATCGGCATTACGCAGTGATTAATAAAATTCTCTCCATTCTCCAAAAAAAAAAATCACGCAATGCTACGTAAAATGTTACTCCTATGTCTAGTGTTATATCTTCATGTTGTGTTTGTAGTATTATTGTTTACAATATTCAAGCTATTCAAAAAATAAAATTCATGTCGAATATTGTGACCGTATATCCGTCGAAGCAAAAAAATATACGCTTCGAATTAAATTAAGAGGACCACAGAAATTTTGCAATTATTCTGTATAGAAATTATGTTCTTGTAGCGTCACAATTTTGACATTTTCTGATCAGCTATCATACCCTTGTAGGTGGACGGGACCAACACTGAGAAATCTTGCAACTTTGTTGATCTTGGTCCCTCGAGGTACACACTCTCTCGCTCTCTCCAAGAGGCACATTCAGGTTCAATAATAGCAGTCAGTACACAAAAGGCTGGGAAAATATCTCAAATTTTGGCTTCATTGCTGAGAATTTTTCTATGGTATACCGAAATGGTTTTCATACGGTATTCCAAAAGTAATTAAAAAGTATTTCAGATGTTGTGATAAGTATTCCAGACGGTAAAAACCTGACACAAAAACCGGAATAGTTTCGCATAAAATAAGGTTATTTTACTGTGTTTTGTTGTTTTGCCACAACATCCGAGGGGTTGGCTTAGTGGTCAATACTTGGGGCAGAGGGGGTTTGCTTCCTCCCAAGGTCTTAGGTTCGTGAGCCCCTGTTAGTGGATGGTGGGATTGGTATCTCAATATTAGTAGAGGTGCGTAAAAGCTGTCCCGGACACCTAGTTATAAAAAAAACATCTGAAATATTTATCATTGCATGTGGCATACTTATTACTTTTGGTCTGGTTCGGTCATGACAGATATGATTCAGTCACTTGAACACTGGAGTACATATTTAGAGAGAATCTGATTGCCTGCATCACTATATCCAAGCCTTTGGCGCCTAAGTTCATTATTTTGGTTACCATGGGGAATAGAGCCCATTGTGTACAAAGATGCAATTTGTCACTTAAATTAAAATAACTGTATTTTCAGGGACTAAGACATGTTTATCGGATTTGAGTACCGAATTGGAAAAAAAAAAAAAAAAAAAAAGTTTACTCACCAAAGCATAAGAACCTTGTAAGTTGTCACAGTGAAATGAAAATTTATCTTGCAAGAGAAGTTTTTCGATGCACGGTTTTGGTGGCGCAGGTTCAAGTCACAAAAAAATCCTCTCGTAAGACATAAGGGACAGTATTGCTGGTTCAAGTCACGGAAACGTAAAGGTGAGAATTTTATGAATCCGCCTTGTTTACATTTTTGTCATAACCAACGGTGATAGTGTCAATAAAATTCTCTTACCATTTTGCTAGAAAAAAGAAAAAGAAAAAGGGTGATAGCATCCATTGATGGAATAAATTGATTTATATTGATGTATCTTGCTTGAAATCGCATTGCAATTTTTCACTTGGTGGAGAAAACCTTTTGCACATGTGATTCTTAAGAGGGATTCAAGCATCCTCTTTAATTTATTGACTAATCAAATGCTTCACTAATCTACCTTCCCTATTGATTCAATAGTAAAGCATTCAATTAATGAGGAAATTTTTCCAAGGGTTTTGCAGATTTACTTTTGTTTCAATTCCCGACTTAAACTCAAAACTGACTCTCACAATACATCGACTTAAAAACTGACTCAAGTCAATTGGAATAATCTCTGTTATGATGTTAGACTAGTAAGAAAGTCATCACCAGCTCTCAATGTACAATACACGATATAGAAAATTTCTTTTACCGGTCAAAAAAAACTCTCAACGTATTATTTGGACATGCAATTCGTGCGAGTAACAATAATTTTTTTTATTAGTCGTAGTTTAATACTAGCTTTTATCAACATTTGAGTATGAGTACGACTTGTTGCTAGCCCAACTATACATGGGTTACCATCTCATTTGATAAAATCTGTTAAAATCAACATTTGCTAAAATCAGCAATTGATTTTAACAAATGAGGAATAATATTTGCTAAAATCAAAGATTCTTGTGAGAGTTAAAATCAAGATATTGAGCAGATTTTATCAAATGGGAAGTCTATGTGCACTTTCTTATTTGCTTGATTTATTGGTGTATGCAGATTGGAACATACTACAAGATTGCAAACCCTAAAGAACCAATCTCTTAGAATCAAGGGTGAAGAAATATAGTTAGAGAAACCAATCTTTTGGTAAAGTGCTGTAGCTAATATTGAAGTCTAACGCTTACTTGCTACAAAATGCTACGTACTCTCTTATAAAATTTCATTGAGAGGTACGACGTTACCATTTCCTCCGTTTCATTAGTAATCGTTAACATCTATTCTATTTCTTTGGTTTTTGAATTCCAGTAGATTTATCGACTTACTGTTGGCTGCCGCTGTAAGAAATCCAAATTTGTTCGCATTTAGTCTACACATCGGTCACCACGTACGTATAATAGAGCATGGAAAAAAGACAATAAGAATTGACAAAGTAAAAGGCTACATTAGATTTTATTTGTCTTTAGTTCTGTATCATTGCCGCTCTTTTTTTCCTTTTTTTTTTTTTTTTTGTGTTTTGTGTTTTGTTTTGTGATCTAGCTCTATAATTGCCTTGATGAATTCATCCACAAACTTCACAGTCCAAATTTGCTTAAAAGCTTTTGAAAGCAATTTGGTCCCCATGTCCTTTTTTGTGGTCCAAGAAAAGCCATTGGCATTGGCTTGAAATGCAGTAGTAGATGATGTACGAAAAAGAGGGAGGGGCATTCATGGAAGGGGAAATTGCGTATCGGTAGCAAAAGGGGCAAAGAATTGCGGCTTGATGGACAAGTTTTCTGGAATAATCAACAATATTGGCACATACATGGGGAAACAGTAGTGTTGTAGGGCGCCGTGTGGACTGTCAAGGGCGCCCTACAGCACCACCGGATCTCATATTACAGGGACGCCCTACAGCACTCCCGGATGCCAAACATGATACTCTTAAATTACCCGAACAAGAATGGCCTTGGAACCTATACCACGTTGTTTCATTCCATAAAGGGTGCAATTAATGAAAGTTAACATACAGTGCAACATTGTTTAATTTTTGGAGCAATCTTTACATTAGCTAAATTAAATTTGATTTAGACATCACAATGTCAACCCAGTTGTCCGCACTTGGGTGGAATATAAATCGATAACTAGAGTAATAAGTTGGGAAGCAGGGGTTGCTGTCCCTTTTCCCTTTTGAAAAGGGATAACCCTTGTGTCCCAGGCGATTCTGGTTTGCTCCAGTATTGTTCCAATGATTGGAAACGTTCACTTTGTAAAGCTCCTTGAGTAGAACAAGTATATCCAAAATTAGCTTGATCGGATATCGTTAAGTGCCTGATTGGAACATTTTTATCGGTGCGATGGTTTTTGATTCACGGAGCAAATGTCGTCAACCAGGTGCAATGTAATTCCATGAACGATGCAATGCAATTTAACAAACAACTAATATTTCATTCAAGGAACAATCTTTTCATTTTCCAAAACAAAAAGTTCGATTTCGACATCACAGTGCGAATCCAGTTTTCCTCACTCAAGTATTACAATATACTTTCAAACGAAGTGCAATAAGTTTGATTCAAGGTGCAATGGAGGTATTTCAATCCATCAATATTCTGGTGCGATGTAAGTGCAATTATTTTTCGTCTTACTATGCAACGGGTAATTCCTAAAAACTTGACCACGGAGACGCAATTATTTTCCCTTTTGCCACTGATACACAATTTTCCCTTCATGCAAGTGAACTGGGCCATCAAGAGATTTTTACGTACAAACAAAATCTCTGTAAACCAGGACCTGATGAGTCTGAAAAAGAGAGAACTTAATTGCTAGGTCCCCAATGGGGCTTTGCTGGCTGCCTCCCCAAGGAGCAGGAACTAATTTTCTCTCCACTTTCCTGTTTTCTTTTTCCCGGAAAAACAAAAAACATCAGCAATAAATCCTTCAACCCGGAACAGCTGAACATTGGCAAGTCGCATGCGGGTTTTCTGACAATTAACGACAGTTTTAGCCAGTTCATTGGATGTATCCTTCTATTAATTTGGTTATGTTTTGTACTTCTCCTGTTTGGGATCCGGGGGGACAGCATGCATGTTGTCCGATCTGGGCCGTCCGTGCTCGGCGATGGACGGCTTGGATCACATCTTGTCTAAACACATCCGAACCGTTCGCTACCAAACAAATCCAAGCCGTCCATTGCCGAGCACGGACGGCCCAGATTGGAGACAACATGGATGATGTCCCTATAGGGACCGCACCATCCCCCAATTCTCCTGTTTGTAATTTGTTCATTTCAGTGGTATTTGCTTGTACTCGATAACTTTTGATTAATGAATCTCTCTTTCTCCCCAAAAAAAAAAAAAAAATCTTCAATCCGAATCGACATGCCGGATCCGTGGGCCAATACTTGTTTGGAACATATTTGCCATGAAGAAATTGAACTACACGATCCGAAAAAAGGCACTTAGACAGATACAAATGTCCGGTCAACTTATTTGCATTCACCTCCCTGGGGTTACACCCCCGGGCTCCGCTGACATTTTCCCATTTTCACACAGGTATTTAAGGGCTCCATTTATTAGTTGATGCTTTCAAATCAGTTTTCCCAAGTATTTTCTACATAGAAGTTTTGAAAACGCCGATGTGAAAAAACGAAATGGAGATCCTGTAGTGCAGAGCAGCACCATAAGGTTAAGTGCGACATCCGAACCGCCGAGTGATTGATTACCGAGATCAACGGCTCAGAGACCGCACTACAGGGTTAAAGTGTGGCTCCGCACTATAGGACCCCCGAATCCGTGAAAAGATACCGCCACTCTGATTCTACAAAACAACCAAGCAAGAAAACAACTCAACAAGCTCACTGTCATTATCTTGATTTGTCTGATACGAACCAAAGTCTGTGTGTGCTGTGGTCAGAGAGCATTACTAGAACGCCCAAAAGCTTCCGCGCAAAACAAAACTCAACTACTACGTTAACACCACGTCAAGCATCCATACTCATACGCGTAATCTACACAGGAGGAAGGTGAATTACCCCGTTACTCTTTACCAAAAAGTCCAAAAGGCGAAAGGGCCAAGCCGGAAAAGGAAAAAAAAAAAAATCAACGAATTTTCCTCTACATCTGTGGGGCACCAGAGGGAATGGGACCCTTCATCAGTGAACCACGTTTGCCGAAAGCCGGTATACTATGAGAACGTTTTCTCAATTTGACATTACCAGAAGATGGCACTCTCTTTCCATTTTTCTTGTCCCTTAGTATAGATGAGTAAGAGAATGGCAGCTCAGACAATGGTTCGCTTTTAGTTTTTGACAAGGGGTCGAGATTGAGCCTATCTTTGTCTCCAGGAACACCGAGAACATCGGAAGTTGGTTCCTTCCCGGGCATAGGCTCTACCTTATCCTTGAACTCCTCATCGTCAGACAAGTAGCCATTATCTTGGATATCTTGCATTGCAAGATCATCGTACTCTTCATCCGATTTAGTTGATTCCTCATCCACGGACCCCTCCATCTGTAAAATACAGAGTTTGACCTCAGAATTGTAGAACTACAAACAAAATCCGAAAAAAAAAAAAAAAAAAAACCTACAATAATGGCAGATTTTGGCTCTATAATTAGCAGAACATCAGGGACAAAAAAATTCAAAAGCCCAAAAATAAATATTCGGATTCCAGCAAACATTATCACCAACAACTCGAACGTACCATGCTTTTTAAGTTGTGAGTAAAGGCCGTGACCATATCAAATGTGTGTGACAACTTTATGAGGGGGAAAATGTATAGGAAAAGATGTAAATGAACGGAAGAATCTGAAAATATTTGTTCCGTTTTTTGCGTATCACCATCTTAATGATAGTCAAACATCAACCATAGAGGTTAGAGCACTGTATTTTACAACTGCCATTGCGCAAATAATTCTAAAGCGACAACCTTACTTACCTCTTCGGGGATTTGTTTTCTACCATCGTCACTGAGATCCTCATCGATGTCCACTTCAGGAGGATCATCAACCTCCTCATCACTACCATGCACAGAGTGCTCTTCCTTGAGCTGAAATTACAAGAAAAAATGAAAGACAGTCAGAACAGTAAAAAGACACAAGCACACTACAAAAATATCCAAAGGTGATGTCCTCAGAACGTCGTCGTGACTGCAACTTATCAACACTAGTCTGAATCACAACTAATAGTTGAGGTGGAAGGAAGGAGTAACGCTAAGGAAGTTTTCAAAATACCTCCTTGGCGGGTCCATCAGACATCCGGGGAGAGCTGCAGCAGGAAGAGTAATATCTACTACCATTATCAGTGATATCACCCCTGGACTCATCAACACTGCTGGCATGACTTGTGCCACCGATATCATTGGGCCAAGCACTGATCCCAAAGTGGCCAAACTGAAGATTAACAGGTTCAGACTTACCAATCTGCAATGGCCCATACATTGGTGTCCCTATCCCCTCCTCAGTAGACTCACCCAGTTTGTGCTGTCCATTACAGTCAATTGAATTAACAGGCCAAGCCTTTGCCACAGAACCATCGGTATTCAGAAGAGCCATCAGATGCCTACTGGAACCTTGTCTTTGAATAAGTTGGAACATACCCTTTGAACTCAATGAATTGGCAGCACATTGATTCCTATATTCCTCATCAACCACAGAAACTGTGTTTGTGGTGGGATCATAAAGCTGCTCCCCAGTCTCTCGCCTTCTAAGGCAGCTGAAGACTGTTGCATGGATGGCGGCCACACTCTTGTCAACATTAGTGTTATTTACTTTTGGAACCAAATGCTTGTCTGCTCGCTTACAGAGATACTCTTGGATTGTCCTTATGTTTCGAATGTATTTTACGTACTTGTTCTTAGCCGGGTCTAGTGTCATGTACTTCGCACGGACAGCGAATCTTTCCAAGTGTTTATCCTCGTTTGTTATGTATATCATGAACGGTATGATTGATGGATGTTTCTTCATAAGCCCCATCTGCAAACCATAGGACAATGTATCAGAATGACAAATGAAGGAAAAAGGGAACCTTTTCTCATTGGAAAGGCAACTTTTCACAGTACCGACGCACATCATTTTGCTTACCACAAAATTAAGGCTCAAGTGGACACCCTCCACTACTACCGATTCTTTCCGTTCCTCCCATGCAGTGATAAGGCGATCCAGACTGTCAATGACCATTTCACTTTGTGCCTTAAATCCCTCAATGGCCATCTGTTTGGGACTTATCAATTCAGCAGGAGTAGAGCCTACTTCCGGTATCACAAATGCAGGACCATCAGATACATCATCTTTCGATGGCAGTTGGGAGACACCAGCTAACTTTGTAGCTTTCCTTTTGGCCTTTGCTGCTGCAACAGCTTCGAGATCCAAATGTTCCCCAGCATGATATGTTGAAGCCCAAAGTAAGGGATTTTGCTTTTCATCAACAAAGCTCCTCATCATATGCCGAATCGAGTCAGTTGATATCACCGTTGTGATTCCCAGCCTGCTACCCTGCAAATATAAGTAGCAAGCTCAAATCCACCACAACAGCAGTGGGCAAATATTTGTTAATTAAAATGTAAAAACATTGCAAACTTGGAACTGAGGGACTATAGGTCAAGTGGGGTCACGTGACGGCTTGACCCCACTGAATTGTAAATTTCTCAATAGACCCATTGATGTGTTTTCTTGATTCGGTAAATTTGACCCCACAATTAAAATAAAATTGCCCCAAACATAGTTCAAGTCCACACCAAAAATTGCATAATTGCCCCATTTTATGGCTATCGTTTTTTTAACTACTGCCATACACAGGAAATTCCAACAAAGTTAAAATTTAATAGAATTCATCGATATTGCTTTTATTTTCAAATTTTTATTTTTAGGATAAAACATACGGGAAAAAATTAGGCATGTTTCTAAACAGTGACCCCACTGCTCTAAATTTTGGGCTCCGGCCTTGATGCAGCATTTTAGATTGCATGTGAATTCTCAGGAGACAGTATCTCCCATACATTGAAGAACGTTAGGGCATAATATTGGTAAATAAAGAAAATGTAAAGGGAGTCTTTTGCAATCTGTCTTGCTCCGCCCCTGTTGCAGGATTTTAGATTGCATATGAATTCCCAGGAGACAGTATCTCCCATACATGGAAGAACGTTAGGGCATAATATTGGTAAATAAAGAAAATGTAAAGCGAGTCTTTTGCAATCTGTCTTACTGAAGGATGCAAATTAGATAAATGCAAACTATATACCTTCTAGTTTGCTTTTCTTTATAAGGCTACCGGAGGGATTTAGGCCCGTTTCGCTAAGGGGCTTTTTGGGGCTTTTTTAGTTGATGTATTGTGAGAGAATGACATGCCTCAAAAAGTGAAATAAGCCAAAAAAAAAAAAAAAAAAAGCCCCCTTAGCGGAACGGGTAAACATCTTTCATATCCAAACACAGGAGTATCAAATGTTAAACAGGATAATCTCCAATCCCCTCAGCCCAAATCTATTAAAGTAACGAGATCTAAATGCTGCCACACCCTCCTTCTTAACTGATAAGTGTAGGAACCAATTGAAGTTAAGCGCTAATTCTCAAGAGTCAAAAGCCATATTCAGCCACCATGGAAGACTATTATAATTTCAGGAAAAGAAAGGAAATAAAAAAGGAGGATTAAAAATAGACGAGATGACAGTCGTAGAGAAAAGAGTGGGGACATTATAGACATTCCAAACTAAAACAAGTTTAAGCATACATTTTCCAATAACATTAGAGTTATGGGTGTCCAGACTCAACCACAGTGGGTAAGATGTAATCAACCCAAAAGAATAACCAAGAAAAATGGTATACCAGTAGAGCCGACAATGTAGATTTTCCACATCCACTAGTCCCACACAACAGCACAGTTACAGATTCCTTCCTTTCCCGGAATCTGGAAGAAAAATAAATTTTCAGCTTACAAAAGACAAATAAACTAAAGAGGCATAGATCACATCCAGTACATGTTATATCAACCAATCAACATGATGCAGAGCACAAAGCTAAAGTCGGTTCCCCTGCTCAAGAACTGGAGCTTTGACTGAGTTATTACACGATCATAGAACCTCCAGTTAAACTTTACCCTCATGTCTAATATAGAAGATATAAACTCCAAAAATGACCCAGAAGTTGTATGTATGTTCTTCTAATTCCAAAATCATAACCAATGATTAATACATCAAGCGAGAAGGCTGAAGTAATGCGAACAAACTGCATGTAAAAAGAAAATTCAAAAGAAATTCCAAGACTTAATTGCCAATGCCCCTTCTAAAGAATTTCATACTTGCTTTCAGGACATATGAACTAAAACTTTTCAATTACTGTGAAGCAATAACTCTTTGGGGGCAGAAGAATAATAATAAAAAATAAATAAAAGCTGAAGCCAGCCTATACTTGCCAATAAAACGGGTCAAGCCAATCTATATCATACCACAAGTTGATATGCATAAAAGAGATACTTAAACCAAAACACAAAAACTTTCGTTCCATATAAACACTTCCTCAATGATAATACAAAGGCAATATTTCATGGGTTATGCGACTGTATACCTGCAAGCTAAAACCAAATCCGCTCTCTGGTTCGGACCCACATATTTATATTCAGCCAGAGCATCACAAACGACATCTAAGAAAGTTTTCCTTCTAACAACCATAGTCGTGCGCCGTTTGTACAATTCAAATGGTTTACTGTTACTTTTAGCATCTTTCTCCAGAACCAAATGGTGATCCCCATCTTCTTTATATAAACAACCACTAGAAAAGCAATCATTTTCTTTTCGTGACTGTCCTTTTGAACAATCAAGTTCTGGCATCTCGACCTCTGTTGAAACCCAAGCCTCCGCCGAACATTTGCTCTTCATCAATTCAAAAACCCTTTGGCTGATCTGATAAGTACAGAAAGATAACAGTTAGGGCAAACTCCAGAGTAATAACAGTCTAATGTTAAACGACAAGCCAAACCAACCTACAAACTGAAGGATGAAACAAATCGACTATAGACCCCTGATATTTGATTCTGAGTTGTTATCATTCACACCAGGATGGTGAATCTTTAGAAGCTTTATATTATGGTACTGCATTACGATTTCACTATGCTGATTCAATGTAGAACATTGGCCCTCAACGGCCCAAAAATTACTTAAGAGAGCCAAAATGGATGCAACCAAAACAACAGAACACGATGAATAATAAAAAAAATACTTCAATCCAAATACATGAAGGAGAATAATGAATAGTACATTTGTTAGAAGTGCAAACCATCCTTCTTACAGGTAGTGCTTAGGCTGAGTTCTCCAATGGATTTTATCAACATTTGATAAAATCACCCCCCTGATTTTATCCATTCGTGAACACATGTGATAAAATCTGTGGATTTTTACATTAAAAAATCTCAAAAATCTACAGATTTTATCAAATGTCTTCATTAATGGATAAAATCAAGGGGTTCATTTTATCAAAATCTTGATAAAATCTATTGGAGAACTCACCCTTAGAATTGTGCAAACCGTCGATTGTAGTAATATCTCTGCTATCTATTTCGCGGCTTTTGTACTGTGAGGAATTCAAAGCATCATGTGTGTGTATGTAAACAGAGAATCAGTGACACAACAGCAAGTAATTTGAGGAGACTTGCACCAAAACCTCAAACAGATGGAGATATTCTTAGTTTGATGAAATGTGTATCATACTGCAAAACAAAAGATCAAATCAAGGGCAGCTCTAATTAACTGCCCAGAAAGTGTTGGGTTTGAGGAGCCTGATTCGGTCTAATTTGTGCTTTGCTGACTATTTGGGTTCGACCTGCCCGGTCAAGTCACATGGGTGCACGGGTCCAAGGACAGCACCCACAGAAGGAAACAAGTAAAAATCTGTGTGTCCGCGTTATTTGTGTCTTCTCTAGATTGATCTTTGAGTACCTATTTGTTGGTTTAATCGATTCCTCAACAAAAGGGAGAACTGAGATCTCAAAATTAGCACAAAAGGCGAGCCCCTTCATTATAAAGCCCCACCTTTCTGAGCATAACGCAATCCGAAAAACACTGTAATTCTGATCAACAAAAGATACAAAATGGGGGGAAAAACAACATAAAGCAACACAGAGATTGATTTAGTACCTTAAAGGCGTGCCGGGCTTTGCATCCCATAAGCTGCAGAGTGCTCTGCAGAACAGGGCGTGTATACCGGAACGACTCTTTCCCTTTTTCTGTCTTCTCTTCTTCATCATTCTCCACGACAACGATATACAACAATTTCGTCACCTCCGCCATTTCTGAAACCTTGAAAATGAAACCCAAAAATAATTATAGAGGAATTCTTTTTTCTTTTTCTTTTTCTTTTCCTTTTTCCTTTAACGCTTACATGGATATGAATGCACGTGATCCACTATTGACAAGCAATTACGAAATCAAAATTGGGTAACCGACGTAATCATGCGGCGGATAACCAACTTTCTAATAACCGAAAAATATGAACACGCTTAAAACGCGAATTCGAGGTAATTCCAGGATAATCAGCAGATAAAAAAAAAGATTAAGGATTTGATGAGAGAGAGGGAAAGGATAGGGGAGCAATGTGAATGTAGGATTAAGATTTGATGAGAGAGAGGGAGAGGGAGAGGGGGAGCTGGTACCCGACCTGATGAAGATGGAAATTGATGAGAGAGAATTGAAGGGGCTGCTGCTTTAGGGATCAGAAGGCGTAAAGGGTCACTGCCATTTGAAGAAGAGGAGCTCATTCCAAAGCGACCTCGCCATCATTCTCCGTCAGCTGCTTCCACGCACCCAACCCTGCCAGCCTCCACGAGTCGCTCTCTCACACGCACTAAAAACGCACACAATAAATACTCCTCTCTCTCTCTCTCTCTCTCTCTCTCTCTCTCTCTCTCTCTCTCTGTCTGTACAACAAGTAATAAGACCGATTTCGCCTTTGATTTTGGTGCGAATTGCAACTGCCGCACGAAACCCTAATGCACGCTGGGTATTTATAAAGCTTGAAAGAACCGGCGGGGCCTAAGAAGCAAAATCGCTGGGTGGCAGGATTTGTAGTTTCAGCGAAGACAAGGGGCAACGAAAAATTCACTCAACGTTGGAAAGCTTCCAATACCAAAAAATTTATCGCGTACGCCTCTCTCTTATAGTATTTCCTTTTCCCCTGTCGAGCGGTAATTAGTAATTAGTCAAAGGGAATCCAACATATTGTTTGGTTTGATTTTTGGATAATGATTGGAGGGATAAATTGAGGAATAATTAGAAATAGGAAATAATGATCGAAAAGAGATACTAGATAGAAATAAGAATAATAATTTAAAAATAAGTGTAATAATTGGAGGGAGATGTGAGTAATGATTGAAGAATAATGGAGAAAATCGGTTTTGAAATCCAAAATGAACAAGGTCAAAGGTTGTCCGAACCCTGACTTTCCCACAAGAGAAGGACCATGTAATGCCATTAGGAAACAATAATTCAAAATAAAATGATCATCTCATACATTAGTGCGAACCCGAAATGGACACCCCACACAAGGGGTCTTCCAACTTTTTTTTACAAGCATAAAGAATAACGCACGAGACACTATATTAATCAAGTGAGACTGGCTTATTGGTAATAATTCAGTAAAATTGGTTTATTGAGTGAAATATGATTGATATATTGTTCAAGAATGACCTGTCTCATAAAACGCAATGAATTAATTTTAATAATAAGTCAGCTGATGGAACAAGCTCTAACAAAATCAAACGCAATAACCAATTTGAAAACCGATTTTTGTTGTAGAAAAAGACTCTCAAACCCAAAATAAACAAACCCACTAGTCCACCAATGATGTCAAATCAATGCAACTCATAGGCATGGACAAATTTACACCAATCGTAGTACCCAAAAAAAAATTAAAAAAAGGTTAAACTAGTAAATCCTAGGAAACGTTGCCTTGTGATTTGGGAACGAGAGGGCCTTTGCACCCCCCCTGACATTGCGTTTTTTCTTTCTTTTTTTTTTGGTTTTTTAGTTCGAATTTTAATAATCGTTTCCGGCCTTTTCTTTTTTTTTTTGTTTTTGGTTTTTTAGTTCGAATTTTAATAATCGTTTCCGGCCTTTTTTTTTTTTTTTGGTTTTTTAGTTCGAATTTTAATAATCGTTTCCGGCCTTTTTTTTGTTTTTTCTTTTTTGGTTTTTTAGTTCGAATTTTAATAATCATTTCCGGCTTTTTTTTTTTTGGTTTTTTAGTTCGAATTTTAATAATCGTTTCCGGCCTTTTTTTTTTCTTTTTTGGTTTTTTAGTTCGAATTATTTCATTTACTATTAAATTTATTTATTTAATTACTAATTTAATTTGGTTTATTCAAATTACATTTCCAAGTAAATTATTTTATTAAATTTTATTTAGTTAATTAATTTGTCTTAACAATTAATAATTTAAAAGAAAAAATTCTAAAATTGAATAATATTACAATCACACTTAAAAGTAAATAAATATTACAATCACGTTTTAAAGTGAATAAATATTACAATCACGTTGACAACGTTCAGCCCTAATCAATATTGCCTGCAAATTGTGGTCCCGGCACGACGTCAAGTATGCCCAACCACAATTGGGCACGTACATTGGATTGTCCGGTGGATTGTCATAAAAGTACAATGGAAAATTTTATAAAATTAGTCCGGTGGATTGTCATTAAAGTTTAAAAAGTATGTATTAAAATATGTGTAAAGTGTGTAAAAGTTTGTGGATATATATGTTGAAAAATATAAAAAAATACATCGGAGTTTTTTTTTTTTTTACTTCTTATTTGCTTAAAAGGATCCCATGCTAAAAAAAAAGAAAATATGTGTAATGGTAAATTAAATTATTAAAATTTGAACAAAAAAAACAAAAAAGAAAAAAGAAAAAATGTAATTTGAATAAATCAAATTAAATGAGTAATTAAATAAATAAAGTTAATGGTAAATGAAATTAGTAAAATTCGAACTAAAAAAATAAAAAAGAAAAATGAAAAATGAATTTGGGCCGAGAGAGAAATTCGAACTAAAAAACAAAAAAGAAAAATGAATTTGGGCCGAGAGAGAAATTCGAACTAAAAAACCAAAAAAGAAAAAAGGCCGGGGGGCAGTTGGTTGGGGAAAGGGGGTGGGGCCGGGGAGGGGGTGCGTGTCAGGGGGAACAGGGGGGGACGCAAAGGAAATTGCTTTGGGAACTTAAAGTATGAAGGAATCCATCTAACCTTTTGACTGGTGGGAAAGTGAAGCAATGGTTTATTTTGCTTCTTTCTTGTGGTTTGGAGTGGACTGCTTCCAAAGTCTTTGTTTTTGCTTTCTTCCGCTTTCGGAGGAGTTTGAATGGGTCAGTCAAGTACATTTTTTATTTTATTTTACAAAAGGGGGATGGATTAATTTAGTCCTAATTGTATGGCTTTTACGATAACCAATGCAATTAGTAACTTGTTTAACCGATTAATTATCATGTGTGAACACTTAATTCTTAATTGTCCTCTTATCCAGAGTCAAGAAAAAAATGACAAATAAAACACACAATTCACTATCGGCACCGCCACTTTCGACCCGAGTGCAATTTTGTTCACCCTCCTTAAAAGAGGGTGAACAAAACCCTCTCTCCTATTGGTTGAATTGGTGTGGGTCTCACCACAAGATGATGTCATGCTTAATTCTGCAATACATTTTTGGTAAGTATGACATCACTTTGATGTAAGCATGACATCACCAGGGCCGGCCCTATCGTTTGGGTTGCCCTAACCAAACCCCGAGCTTGGTTGCCCTCATACTAGTAAGTCATTTAAAAAAAAAGCCCCATACAAGTAAAGGAACAAAGCAAAATTGAGGTTATATTTATGTTTTTAGTTTAAATAACATTAAAAAAAATCAAAACCAAAATGTAACCCCCGTTAATCGGTAATGGTGCTTTATAATTAGCACGATCTGATTCAAACAAAACAACTTCTCCTTGTATATTTTTGAAGCAAATTTTTCGAGAGAGAGAGAGAGAGAGAGAGAGTAGGATTTTGAAAGAAGGAAACCCTTGAATTTGATTTTGAATTGGGAAAGTTCCAGGTTGCAATTCGGAAACCCTCGAAGTCAGCTTTTTCTTTTTTCTCTCTGTTGAAAGAAGTCGGTCTCTTTGTACCAAAAAAAAGAAGAAAGAAGTCAGTCTCTACAAAAGAGAGAATGGATTAATGGGTTGTCATTTGGGCTTCGGCTAAAATGACTTTTGTTATTGTGTGCCTTTTATATTTTAAATTAAATTCTATGGGTTTACAGCTTAAACAGTCACTGTATAATTTTATTTTTTTTGTTTAGTGAAAAGGGGGGTAAAAAAAATGGGATGGATAGGCGCCTGAGGTGGGAATCGATCCCCAGCCGTTCAGCAGTTTGGAGCATAAAGGAGACTACCACACCAACAACAACGTTGTTAACAAATTGGGAACTTTTAATATTTATATATAACTTATTACTTTTTTTTTGGTTGCCCTGGCCCAGGGGTTGCCCTAGCCCAAAGTCTTGCCAGGCTTGGGTCAGGGCCGGCCATGGACATCACTTTGTGGTGCGACCTACACCGTTTCAACCAATAAGAGAGAGGGTTTTGTTCACCCTCTTTTAAGGAGGGTGAACAAAATTGCTCTCTTTCGACCCTCCCCAGTCCCTACTCAATTCATCTTTTGGAGGATCGGCGTCCGACAATCTCGTTGGAGGCTCGGTGTCTGGATTGGACTTCTCCCCCACTCGTTTCAATATATTTTCACGTATTTTAATAGTCACTCCGTCCCATGTTATTTGTCCTGTATTCTATTTTGAGATGTCCAAAATTACTCTTTAATAAATCATAGTAGTAAAAAGTATGTAAATTTTCACAAATTAGTTTTCATAAATGAATAAAAGTAGGCTTTAATAAAGAAAAGGGGTTTTGTTGAAAATCTAATCAAACTTTTTAAGTAGACGTGCTTTAACTGCATATATATATCTTCTCAAAATTTTGAATCAGCAAAATCAGACAAAATGAGTGTATTTTTTTACACTACTATTTATATATTTTTTAAACCTTAAAAACAGTTCAATTGCTGTTTCCACACTCATTTTTACAATGGGAGAGTTAATTAGGCATCCTGTACAAAAAAGATCATTATGATTCCATCCTATGAGATTTGAATACTTATGATTCCATCCTGAAATTTAAATAAACCCCAAATTACCCTTTCTCTCTCCTAATTTTCCTACTATTTCTCTCCCTTAATCTTTTTCCTAATTTTTCTCAATCACTATCTCCTATCTTTTTAAATCTTTCTCTATCCTAATCTTCTCTCTCCTACTCTCACCTAAAATCTCAAAACAAAATAAAAAATAAAAAAGCTTTCTCGTGACATGAAAAAATTGTTATGGCAATGAACACAAAAAGCATGATAAATTATTGAACAATCATAGACTATGTAAAAAATATGATAAATTAATTAACCATCTTAGATTACGTAAAAAAACATGACAAATTGAAAATAATTTTCACCATAAGAATAACCTATACTTGATCTAATGAACCATCTTTTAAAATATGTAAAAAAAAAAAGGTAAATTAAAGAACTATCTTAGACTATGTAAAAAATATGATAAATTAAAAACAATTTTCACCGTACGAATCACCTATACATGATAAATTAATGAATCATCTTAGACTATGTAAAAAAATGATAAATTAAAGAACCATGTTAGACAATGTAAAAAAAATGATAAATTAAAAATAATAAATACATAAAACATGATAAATTAATGAACCATGTCCACTATACGAATCACCTACTACCGTACAAAATACATTACGAACCATGAAATATAGTGAATCAGCTAACATGGTAAAACAATTAACCATGAAACTTGGAAGTTGCAAAAATTATGAAGATCACGAACAATTGAATCAGAAAAACAATATTGTTATTAGCAAGATTTGGAACCCACTACCACTACCACTGTACAATATACGTCATAGTCAAGTGAATCAAACCAACGAGTCACCAACCACCGCCGTGGTTCCTTTTTTTTGTCACCGTCGAGATTGATTTTGCCGTTGTCGGATTTGTTCTTTTGAAGGGTTACTCGTTGGGTTTTTCCGTCGCCGTCGAATAAAGTTTAGCCAATAATCTCAAAGAATCCTACTCTCGATTCCCACTTGTCACCTTCCCAAAATTCCAGAAACCTTCATGGATTATCTTTGAAGATCAACTTAGTGGGCAAGTCGGCATAACAATATTGGAAAATAACAATATTGGAAGTCGGCATGACAGATCGTGACGATGGAATCCAATAGAGATTGTTTGATTCCGGGAGAAAACGGCATCGCAGAGGCTCCGTTCGCAGGGGAAATGAACGGCGGCAATTTTGAGACATCACCTTCCAATTGTTCCCACTGCATTTTCTGGATTTCCAAAACAGCTTGCTTCGAAAGATTTTTTTTTTTTTTTTGAGATAAGTTTCAAAAGATGGCTTAGCATAAACAAATCCCACTGAAATAGGAGTGATTGGTGTTGCACAAACATGGTTTAGCATAAACAAATCCCATTGAAATAGGAGTGATTGTTGTTGCACAAACAAATCCCATTGGAATAGGAATTGATTGATTAGATAATTAAGGAAAATAATCCCATTGAAATAGGAAGAGATATAACAGCCTATGTGTATAATTAAGGAAAATATAATTATTGTAGATACAATATTAATAATAAATCATTTGATAAGGGCACTTTGGACCATTCATCCATTTACAGGATGGAATCATAAAGATTCAAATCCCATAGGTTGGCATTCTAAGGATAATATTGTAACGGGAATTGACGGTTTGCTTAGGGGTAGAGGATTAAGGAGTGCTGACAACTAACGACCTTAACCACTTCCAAAATCCGAGAATGTCGGTTGGCTTTGGTGCCTAGCCTAAGCTACTGAGTGGCCCACACATAATTATTTTATTTTTATGTCATTCGTCATTTCTAATCTATTACATCGGGGGAGAGGAGAATGTGACGGACGAGGGGGGCCTGCTGTGCACCCAAATTTGATTCCAAAACGTCACCGTTTGTGGCCAATTCCAAGGCTTTGCAAAATGTAATTTTGCGGGGTTCACTTTTGGGTCCCACACAAACGATTCGAACCGTTAAATAATTTTAAAATAATTATTTAAGTGGTATCAGGGAAAATCGGACCCACCGGATATGTTTACGTTATTGATCTAATTTGTGTGATTTTTATTCAGAATTCAAGACCCTACCAATTTGATAGAACTTTCAAGAAAAATTATAAAATTGTGGGCTCGGTAACCCATTAATCTGAACGATAAGGGTCGTAGGGCTTGTTGAGAAGAGCATCCAGTAAAAAAATTATGTCGTTAAGACATCGGTAGGTATTAAAAAAAAAATTGTTTTTTTGATACCTATCGATGTCCATACAACATATTTTTTTTCCTTGATACTATTCTCAACAAGCCTTACGACCCTTATGATTCATATTAATGGGTTACCGAGCCCACGATTTTATAACTTTTCTTGAAAGTTCTATCAAACTGGTAGGGTCCTGAATTCTAAATAAAAATCACACAAATTATATCAATAACGTAAACATATCTGGTGGGTCCGATTTTCTCTGAGACCACTTATATAATTATTTGAAAATTATTTAACGGTTCGGATCATTTGTGTAGGACCCGAAAGTGGGCCCCACAAAATTGCATTTTGCAAAGCCTTAGAATTGGCCATAAACGGTGACGTTTTGGAATCAAATTTGGGTGCAAAGCACCTGCTGTGCAAGCCTTGCACAGCAGGCCCCCCTCCTCCAGGCATACATACGTGATACATATCTGCTGATTCAGGGGAAAGTTCATTCACACAACCATCTTTACCACTAAACTTGCAATTGATTTGTCAAACTAGCATATAGGTTTTATTATTTTGATGGTTAGGAATGTTGACTTTACAGAGCACGTCGAAAATAAAAGGATACCAAAATTTAAGTTCGTAAGAGTTCGATAAATACATTATCAGAATAAATTTGTCTATTGATGTTCTCTATAATGTGAAAGTTTCCAATCAATGCATTATTAGAACATATTTTTCTTCTTTGTATAAGATGAATGTTTTCAATCATCAAAATAATTGAACCTATTTTGCCTGCGTGATGAATCGATTACTATAAGTTTGAGGGAAATGATTTTCAAGTTTTCAACCCCCCATCCCAAACATTTTATTTTTGTTTTTATTCACCTTAAAATTACCAAATTACCCTCGTCTCGTGATTCACTTTTTTTATATGAAGGGCAGTTTGTTACTTTCGTCCGATTCGGTGCCTGTTCAGACATTATCAAGATTTGCGCCTTTTGACCGGTTACATTACATGATGGCTTTGTAGATCCCCACGTGAAAAGATCCCCACGTGAAATAAGTTGTCTCATAGTCTGACACGTGGAAACCAATGTGGCCCCGCCAACATCCTCTTCCATCTGCACGCAGTTTTTAGAATTCTGATTTTTCATCTTCTTTTTTGTATGGGATAATTATCTAGGGCAAATTACAGGACATTGGTACTCACAGGAGCAGTTCGGACGGAGCCAGAATTTTTAGTTTGAGAGGTCAAAAATAAGAACTGTGCACGATTCACTTTTTATACTTTGAAAACGATGCATGATAGCTTCATTTGTAATACTATTAAGGAGATGTTTGGCCCCCTCCTTTTTGCATTTTCATTATTGACTTTTCTAGTTTTAGGTGCTTCTCTTATGTGAAGGAAAATGAGTTCTAGGATAACTCATTCTTGATTTTTAGGTTTAGAGAAGAGAATGAAAAAGTAGGTTGAGATGAGAGAAAGAAAAAGTAGGTTGAGATGAGCTTTTTTACTTCTCATTTTTCACGTTTCTCATTTTGATTAACAAAAGGACCTACAAAACGTGTTTTGCACATATCTCTCAAACATACTATTACAAAATGCATTCTGCACATTTCTCTCAAATACTTCTACTAGATTTAAAATACATTCTGACAATAATCCAAAAAGTCAAAAAACCAAAAAATTTAAAACGAAAAGCAAAAAAGAGGCTCGCAAAACACCCCAAAAAAGCACTAAAGTAATCACATTCAACTCAAACCGGCCAACGAAGCAATGATTCCATCCTCTAAGTGTTTCTGAATCCATCATTTGAATGTATAACCATCCACATTCACTTATATAACCACAGCCCTCAAATAGTTATAATAAAAATTGGGAAAAACTTACCTAGGGTTTGGATTTTACCAAGAAGAGATAGGGTTTCCTAAACCCTACTGTTTTATTCCTATTGTCCATGGCGACGGCGAGTCTTGGAGACCATTGGCCGTCCATGTTTGTCAAAGTCTAGAGGAAGAATAGCGTTCGGCATTTACTTGAACACAATAATTTTCAGTATGTGCTAGGGCAAAAGGAAAAAAATTAAAGAGGGATCAATTAGTATATTTTGGATGCAAATTAGTAGTATCCCTATTGAGAGATGAAGACTAGAGAGGTCAACTGACCCTTGTTGTCTCTAAGTACCTCGACCTCTGGGTACTCGGAAGGGAAAAAAATTCAGTTTAGGGTTTTTTTTTTTTTTTGAGCAAAACAAAACATATCATATATATCATTGATAGCAAATGAAATACAACACGACAAACATCCAAATAGCCCAACTACATCAACAAAAACAAAGAAAAGGCATAACTAAGACCCAGTCAAACAAACAGACGAAGACCAATCAAAACCCCCTATCACAAATACTAAATATTCCTAAAACTAGCCTCCAGCGCCTTCAGCAATGCCCTCAACGCCACGATCACATGCATAGAAACCTGCAAGACAAGGTTAGGAACCAAGAGCAAAACATATCACAATAAAGCGCGACGCTGAGGGGCACGGAAAGTAGATGGGTCACCGTAGCTATCTTCAATAACTCTGATTCGCTTGCGCTTCCTCCGAGCAGGGTTTTGATTAGCCTTATCACCACCATCATTAACTTTGATACTGTCCATGTTCTTCCTCCTCTGCTTGCCAGGAGACCAACCCAGATCAAGACCTCGCCTCTCAAACCAGACACGCCTAAAGACCACTATCCTCTTAGACCTCAAATTCCAAGGGCCATTAGCAGTGTCTTGAAGGCCATCTCCAACCACATCAGACGAGGAGCCCTTAGAACTAGACAGAGGTGGTACTGGAATAGGAGAAAAAGACACAACTGTGCTGGGACGAAGAATCCGCTTCCATCTCGGTGGAACTAAGAGACACTGACTCCTCCTCCATCTGAACATCATTTGTCTGCCCACTATGACCAGCCTCCTTTGAGAACATTCGGCCTTTAACTTCAACAACTGATTGACTTAGCGAATGAAAGAATCGGAACTTTGTGCCCTTGTCCAAGTCCTTAAGACATTGACGGTCAACAAGGAGAAATTGTCGACCCACAATAACCTTCTTTTGTCGATGTCTATACACAGTTGGACCAGGACACTCCTTATTAATAGAATGCTCCATAACCTTCCCGACTTCGTCAAGTTCATTATGTTGACCAAAAGGTCCAACACCACCTTTCATTGTTATAGACTCACCAGCCTCCTTTTTGAAACCCCTAGAATGTGAAGATTCACCAACTTGTAAAGTGCGAATATGTGGATCAATTCGAAAAGAACCATGAAATTCTCTGCCTGACAGGTTGCCCTCCATACAATCCACATCCGATTGGTCTAGATCATCTCGTATCTCTTCCCACGGCTCGTAATTAGGATAAAAAAATCTCATGCAACCGAGCTTGGGCATCCTCCCGTGCTATAGCAAGTCGCCGATCAGAAAACCAGTCCAAATCGGAAGCATCAAAATCATCTAAGGCCATTTCCAAGGCTAAAGACCGCCGATTACCGCTAGGAGGATCCACAGCTTTGGAACCAACACTTCTCTTCCGCTTAGCCTCCTTGGAGAGGCGACGCATCTCCTTTAGAAACCCCTTCGACAGCCGAAACCCCTTAGCCATCATAACATAACACAACACAAGGCAGCCCACATACAGACTATAGACTGCACAAGAACAAGAGGACTTGGAACCCACAAGAAAAAAAACTAAGAATACAGAGAACCAAAGTACTCAGAAGATGACACCAGTAACTAAATGAACAACTTAGCGAGTCAGTGACCAACACAGACCAAAAAACTAGGGAGTAGGGAAGTAACCAAAGTGATAGAAGATATAACCCACCCAAAAATCAAAGAACACTAAGAAATCTAAGAGGCAATCCTAAATAAGAAACCAGAGACAGAAACAGACGCAATACCGGAGGGAGAACTCAGAAAACAAACCCCATTAGACAATGATGAACTACTACTGAAAACAAAAGTGATTTTCTAACGAGTCCCATTAGACAAACTTAGAAGCAAATCTGACCTCATAGATGTGCGGTTCCACCAGAGAGCCTCCAAACCGAAGGACTTCTCCATCGTCCGGCCACCGGAATTGCCGCACGCGCGGCCGGAAGAAAAGACCGTCAGATCCACGCGCCTAGGTCTCTAGGGCCCTGTTCGGTTTGTAGTTTTGTTTTAGTTTTGGTTTTGATGACATCATCATTTCTCTCTCTATCTCTCTTCACTCATTACACCTGCTTGCATCATCAAAAGATTCAAAACTAAACTAAAACTCTAAACCAAACACAGCCTAGATATTTCCTTACTGTTTGGTGAAAATTGTGGCTGGGTTATTTCGGTTTAGGTTTTGAATCACTAAAAACACGGTAAAAACATAAGGGAAATGATTTTAGTACTCCTTTTTTTTTTTTTACCAATAACACTCCTCTTTTTACATTTTAGTGTATGACTTTACAAAAATAGTCCATGCATTTTGTGAAAGTTTATTACATTAATGAGGGATAGTTAAGTAAATTCACCCAACTAGAAGGTAAAAGAAAGAGTGTCATTGGCAAAAAGAGGAGTGTTAAAATCATTTCCCTAAAAGTAATACCAAATTACGTGAAATGGCGTTATAAATTTTATTGGTAAAGATATGGGTACCGAATATATTTATGAGTGTCCATGCAAAAAATCAGCTCCATTGGTTATGCGCAAGTGGGTGATCCAATATTTCGCCTTTTCATTCAAAATTCAAGAAACTTACTTCTGAATGAAAAAGTGAAATATTAGATCACCCACTTGCGCATATCCAATTGAGCTGATTTTTTGCATGAACACTCAGAAATATAATTTAAAATTATTGAATGATATGGATTATTCGTGTGAGACCCAAAACTAGGCTCCGCGAGCCGCTCTTTACATTTTCGGTACACTCTCCTTCTGTACCCCTAACACAGTCCTAATTTTACCCTCTCTTTTAGGCCTTGTTTGATACAAGGTTTCAAGTTTGGGATTATGATTGTCAAGGTGGTGAGGCCTTTATGTTTGTGTTTGTTTTATTTTTGATGTTTGGGATTTATAATCCAAGGGATTGTGTAACCCACCAACCTCTCGAATTCACCAACCCAAGGGTGGTTGGAATTGTGAACCCTACACCAAGGGATTGAGTGAATAAAGACAATTATAACCTCTCCCTTTTTATCTATTGCCACAATTATCAAACAGGGCCTCTTCTCTCATATTTCAAGCCTGTTTGGGCGACCACTTATCCCATTTTCAACTTCTTCTTTTTTTTTTTTGATTTTGAGTGTTTGGCCGCAAATCCCATTTTGGCAAAACTTATTCTCAAAATTTCACAATTGAGAGCAGAAGCCAAAATGAGCTCCTGAGAAGCTTTTCACTTCTCCTTTTTTCACTACAAAAGTTTAGACCATTTTACTCTCTCTCTCTCTCTCTCTCTCTCTCTCTTCACCTTTTCTGATTGTTATCTTCTTCGTCTTCCACTTTTTCACTTTTTTGTTTTCTTTCACCACAACAGGGCGAGAGAGAGAGATCTACACCGGTTCTCGTCGCCGATCTGTTCCTCCTCGGAAATCATTATGATCTTTACCTCATTGATTGTTCAGAATAATGGCCTTGTTCGTCCTTGATTAGCGTTCGAAGAAAAAAAAAACTTATGCATCGAATAGAAATTCTAGTGGATATAGGTTCACATACCATCCATGGTTGATCTCTGTTGACTGTTGTCAAGAGCTGCGCCAATGTCGAATTCCGCTCATATCCAGTGTCCTAATTTCCAGTCTATGGCTTGGATTAACTCTGCTAAATTTAAGGCCCTGGATCAAGCCACGCTATATTAATTTGTGTAATGTTTAATGTTCAACATCTTTTTGGACCAACTCTTTTTCTTTTTTTGGCAATTTCTTTCATTTTACATAATTTTAATTAAGTACAAAAAATATTGATGCACGAGAGACTTTCAATTACCAATAAATAAACAAAGGAAGAGCAAAAAATATTTTTCAACAAAAAAACATTAATCAAAATTGACGGAAAAGGCTTACAAAAATATTTCCTAATATGACTTTAAAAAAATAAAAAAAAACAATATTCAAAGCATTTTTAATACCATAATAAAGAAACAAAGGGCAAAATGGTAAACAATCAATTAATAATTCATTTTCACATTATTCTCCCAAACATTTTTCTTGTTGCAAAATGCATTCTGTACATTTTTCTCAAACACTCCTACTAACTTCAAAATACATTCTGACTATAATCCAAAAAATCAAAAAGCCAAAAAGTAAAAGACGAAAAGCTGAAAATGAAGCTCTCAAACACCCCCTTCATATTAGCTTCTAATGTTAGTATTTGACTTCCACCCCATGCTGATGCGACTTGAACCCGACTTGCTCCCATAATGTAACACTTGCACCTAAAAGCAAGTCCAATGCTAGTTCTAAAATGGCTATTAGTTATTTCTAAAATTTGGCATGTTGATGAAAAAAAAAATCTATAATTTTGAACAAAAAAAGTACTTTGGGCGAAATTACTGTATGAAACTACCACTTTAGTGATTGGTTTTAGCTCCACATTTGCCTTCCAAAAGATTAACCAATAGTAATTTCGGGGACTTGGGGTTGCTGCTGTGCAGCCCCTTGCACAGCAGTGTGTTGTGCACCCATGGCGTGACCGCGCCGGAATTTTTACAATGATCGGAAACGTTCACCGCATAGATCTCGTCGAGTACTACAAGTGTACCAAAAATCAATTCGATCCAATATCGTTAAGTGTCTCATCGGAACACAAATACCTCGGGAAAAAATGGAACACAAATGAACAAAAACACTGGAAAAAAACCGCTGAACCTATGTTTTTCAAGTTATTTGTGTTCCAATGAGGCACTTAATCATATCCGATCGAGTTAATTTTGGTACACTTGTAGTACTCGACGAGCTCTACGCGGTGAACGTTTCTGATCGTCGAAAAAAAATTGGCGCGGCCGAGCCATGGGCTGCACAGCAGCAACCCCAAGTCCTTTACAGAATTCTGATGGATCACTACTCACTAGCCCCCTTTGGCCTGACTTGTTAAAGTCCTTATGGCACGGTATTATTTTCGTAGAGCAAACATGCTTTGACGTTAAATAATTAAAGTTGATTAAAAGAAAAATATTCTGCTAAAAAAAATTAAAAGCAAAATATGAGTATCGAAATGGAATCTTGGGAAATGAGGACATGGGCATAGTCAGCACTCAGCAATACTTACATGAATGCAGGGCTCTGCTATCTCATGGGTCGGTAGGCCTAGCCAGAAACGCCCTGCCTCCAACAGGACGTATCATCTTGAGTAGCTAAACGAAGCCGACAGACGTAGAGTAGCTACGAGATACTGGAGCTACTCGTCGCTACGATACCGTTCGTCTTGACAATTAATGGTCTAAATTTAAAATAAAACTCTTCCGTGCAAGATTTTTCTCTTCTTTGAAGGAATTTTGTTTTAGATTTGAACCATCCAAAACACTTTTGGACGATTTGGATTGGGATTAGTAGGATTTGCTGACCCTTGGGAACAGCACAGCCCCCACGGTATACTTACATGTACACCCATCAACCAACACCAACCACACCTCCAATTACTCTCCTATCACATATGTATGGGCTCCACTTACGTAGTAATTAGGGCATCCTTATCTGACACACTAAAAAAAACACCAAATTTAACCTCAAAAACACATTTATAATTTAACAAGTCACTTTTCAAAAAATTCACAAAATCAGACTCTCTATTCAAACTTTAGCAAGTCACTTTATCAAAAACTCACAAAATCGGACTCTTTATTCAAACTTTTACTCTTCCATCCCTCCTCCTCTTTTGGTGCGTGAACAATAACATACCAAATTTATTAAGTTACTGTAGCAAACTTAAGAAATCTTAAATTTTGTGAGTTTGTTTGGTGATCGAGGCTGATAATTGGTAATTTTGAAGATTTTGCTCCTTATTTTAATTTAAATGTTAGTTTGAGTATCCTGATATTGATGCTCTTAATGGGCTACACATATGTGAGAGGGGAGTGATAAGTGAGTGCATGCGTATCAGTCATTTTCCTTCTAGTTCTGTCTTCTTTGGAATATGGAATGTTAGGCTTCAATTTGTTTGAAGAGGCTAATCGACCGTGAGAGATTCTGATAACGTGCTGTTATTATTGCTCCTAAAGCACCGCTACGTGATGTGTTCCATGGGTCTTCCGCACTACACAAATATGTTGCGGGGAAGGCCTTGGAGCACCACGCAACGGTCCTCCAAGAGCACTGAATAATCATTCCGATTCAACATTCACAAAATGGAAACCCCCTCCAAGATTCTGAAGTGCTAATGCACAAAAAAAGGAAACCACTTAGCATCCAATGGATTTTGAAGTGTTTGGCTTCTTTTTGTATGAGATTGACATGTAACTCCAATTCTTTTAACAGGTTAAGCAACATGTCAAGGAAAAGTTTGGACCACAACCAAAATAAGCACACAAATGGTCGATGTGAATCTAGAGATACAGATATATGCATGTATACGTACACACAAAAACAAGTGGAGATCGATTAGATTGTGATAGAAAAAAAGCTTGATTTGGCATGAAGGTTTCCCTTTTTCTCTTTCTTTTCATGGTGGTGATATTTTGTGTATTATAAAAAGACGTATTGTGAAGGAAGTCTACGATTTAGAACCTTTTCGTTTTGGGTTTTAAGACCCGGTTTTCTAAATTATTATCCAATTATTACCCTTATTTTTAAATATTATTCTAATTTTTCTCCTATCTCTCTCTAATCATTAACTCCTACTTTTAATTATTATCTCTATTTTTCCCTCCAATTATTACTAAAACCAAAACTCAAAACCCAAACCAAACAAGATAGCAAGAAGCAAACGAAAAGTGTTTTTTTTTTCTTTTTCTGGGAGCCCAATTTTACGGACCCAGGAGTCTATAGGAAGGGAGTGCCCTACAGGGTTGCATCTGGTGTATGATTTGAACCGTCCAAAGTATTTTCAACGGTCCAAATTATGTTATAGGTAAAATAAGTATCATACATGTAAGATAATGTATGAAATCTAGATTGTTGAAAATATTTTGAACGTTCCAGATCGTACACTACAACCCCTGTAGGGCACTCCCGCCCTATAGAATCCCCGATTCCTCAATTTTACGGTCCATGTAGGGAGAGCTCAGTTAAAGGTAAAGTAAAGCTCCGTATAAACTGGATCCAAATATAAATGATAGCACACGAGAGGTTTTGAGCCCGAGACCAAATGAGAAGTTTAGTGCTTGTACTGATTACCTTTAATTCCACTTTATGGTGATATAATTTCTTCAAAACATTGTTTAATTGGTTGATTCCCTTCCTTTCCTTCTCCATCTTTTTTCTCGTCCTTAATTATTGATTTTTTTTTTTCTGTTTGATTCATTACAAATTGTTAGATTAATTATTCATCGTGATGAACATAATCTATAAATAAATTATAACCAAAAACAAAGAAAGTTCAAGTCGTCTTATGGAGATGAACAATTAGTCTTAAATGATTTTTTTCCATACTCACCATGGTATTTTATTGGATTTGAGGGAAATTCACTATAATAGTCATTTCACTCCACAATATTCATGAAAGTTTTGAAGGATTTATGTTTTGAATAATTGGAGTTATTCAAATTGGTAAATATGAAATGACTCACATTTCGATTATTTTTTTTTGCACGGCGAAAAATAATATATTAATCTTTGGAAACAAATTATAAACAGGGGCGGATGGCCCCGGCCCCCCCGAATTTCATATTTTGGAGTATATTTTACATATTTTTTGTAGTTATTCTTTAAAAAAAATTATACAATTACATAAATTATTAAAGTAAAAATAATTTTTATTTCAAGAACACTAAATTATGGGAAATGATACCGTGCGATAATGATACTGAGTTCATCGAGTGATATGATAACAAAAATCCTTGAGATTAATTTTTTAATTTCTCAAAATCATCCCTTTAAAACTCGATTTAGTTTTAGAAATATCATCGTTGGAAGATTTCTTTCATAATCCGGCCCCCTCCGACTTCGATTTTCGGCTCCGCCACTGATTATAAAGATTAAAGGGATCCAAAGCAAAAGCATCAAGCTGGAGGTGGGAAAAACCTTCGAAGAAGGAAACCACAACCGACAATCACATTTCGATAAAATATGCCCAAACTTAATTTGAATCCAACTCAAAATCATACTTGTAAATGAATAGCTCTCCGTTGTACATAAGCACTCATTGCACTTGTTTTGGGTGAACAAGTACAAAAATAATAGTATTAGAGGAAGTCACACCTTATTACCATTTGTCTTGTCATTGCCATAATTTGGTATCCAAGACGGCTATGGCCATTTCTCTCACTTCATTCAAATGGTGAGACGAGTTTAATTCACAGGATGACTGTCCGTAATTGAAATTCTGCCAAAATGACGCAAAACCAATGCAATATTAGTACTGAATTTTTTTGACAATATAAAAGTTAAAAAAAAATGGTAATCTTATGTTGGCACCAACCGGTAAACTGGCTCTTATTGGTTAAAGTAACGAGCCAAATTAGAATAGTGGGACCTCCCTGTTTCACTCAATCACATAGGCGGGCAATTATTGTATATTACAATCAACAAGTATGAACAAAACAAAATGTATTCCGTCAAAAGGATTGATCATGGAATTAAGTCATGCATGTCACTTTCCCCGTTTATAAGGGTTTGGTTTGGAATTTTGGTTAGTGTGAAGTGATTTCTAACAAGTTACATTGTACAATGGAGAAGCAAGAAAATGAATCTCACCAACTCCTACCTCCTTAAATAACTTCGATAATAATGCAGTTGGCCAGGCATGCCTTTTTCAATCACTTTCTCTCGAGAAGGTCAATTGACCATTGACCATTTCTTGGGCATAAATGTCATATAATTTTATAGTGTAAGATATCCAGTGATGCTGATTTTTTATTTTTTATTTTTTGAAACTTTTATGAAGAATAAGAATCAAACTTTCTTACGCCGAATTCAGACCTTAGATTTGCAGAGGAAGGGGGAAAAAATGGAAGGAAAGGAAATAAAGGAGAAAAAGAATATTAGGACCGCAAAAAAAATATTTTCTTTTATTGAGTGGGCAGATGATATTATATTGTGTGATATTGCAGGCTACTTTTATTGAAAGCAATGAGTCGGCATAGTTTTCCAAAAGATTTTAGCAACCCAGTTGCTAAAATCACCATGATTTTAGCAAACGACTTCAGCATGTGCTAAAATCATGGTTTTGAAACCATGATTCCGTGTATCGTTTTTCGCTTTTTTTCCGCACCAAATTAAAGTACTCCTCGTGTACTTTAATTCGGTGTGAAAAATTCAAAATAAATACACGGAAACACTTAATTTTTTGATTTGAAATACCATGATTTTAGCACATGCTGAACTCATTTGCTAAAATCATGGTGATTTTAGCAACTGGGTTGCTAAAATCTTTTGGAAAACTATGCGTGCCGCAGCCAAGTTTTCCATTTGATAAAATCAAGTGGGTGATTTTATCAAATGAAGTGAAGGGGTGCTAAAATCACCCCTTGATTTTAGCAAAACCAAGTGTGATTGTGCTAAAATCAATGGGTGATTTTAGAACCCCTTCACTTCATTTGATAAAATCACCCACTTGATTTTATCAAATGGAAAACTCAGTTGCGCCAATAACTTCTTTTTTTTGAGAGAGAGAGAGTCTTGAAATTAATCACGAAATGTAGTTTAAGGAACCAAACATGGGATTGACCAAAACATGGGATATCCCAATGTTAATCCTGCATGAATCAAACAGGGGATTGTGTGAGATTCAGTACTAAATTAGTCCCAGTACAAATAGTCCAGGACTATCAATCCCAGGACAATTAATCCCACCTATTTTAGTCCACGAATCAAACGAGGCCTTACAGTATTTACCACCATGTTCATTGTACGGTCTTGGTGTGCGGCATCCGAGTCGTTAGATGTGTTTCCAGCAGTCCTGATTTCATCTCGGCATTTTAGAGATCTGAGTCGTCCATGACCAAAATAAAATCCAAGCCACAGATGGCCGAGATCAAGGATTCGGATGCGCATACCAGGACCGAACATTAGGTCTAGCACCGTGGGTTCGTCAATGTTACGTATTTTTGTAACCAAAATCAATAACAAGGTGTACCTATAAGGATAGCAATGAATAGGGAATGTCTTGAAATTTGATATTCCGTTTTCTCAAACAGTTTTTTTTTTTTTTTTGTTACAAAGGAAATCTTCGTACTACTCTATTTGTAATAGTCGACGTGTCAATAATCGAATCAGAAAATAAAATACACTTGGACTTAGTTAATTTTTAATTTTTCGTTCTCACTCTAAAAAGTTAGTTTAACATGTAGAAAATCAAAAAAATATACACCAGAGAATGTTATTTTTATTTGATTTTTTTTTGGGGGTCAAACAATAGGATGCTAGCATGCTGGTATATGTTAGATTACTACGATGGTTAACCTCATGTCCATAAAAGTGGAACCCTAGGTCTCACGCTCTATAGGAGTGCCACACAATCATTAGGCCAAACCTGAAAGTTTTATTTTTATGGGATTAGTGACACAAGTTTTCGTCTTTGAGTAAAATAATACTGCTAAAACGGAAACGGAAGGATGGAATAGAAAACAAATCAATTACTCTCTCTGTCCCATAAAATTTTAGGCTTTTATCCCATTATTTTTTGTTGTCTCACAATTTATGTCCTTTCACAAAATTCAATGTCCATTTAGAAACGGGAAGATTTATTAATGGAGATTGAGATTGGAGGTTGCATGGAATGGTACTGAAAGGTAAGTATGGAGAGAATGGGGATTGAAAGTAATGTATGGGCTTGTGGCAGTTGTCTCCGTCCCATTCAAAATTCAAGAAATCAAAAGGATAGAATAGATGTAGATAACTGCCATGTAAATTTAGGGAGCGGGGCCTGTAGTCACTACACAGGATCCCCGATTCCGTAAACTTATGTGTGTGTGAGTATATATATATATGTATTGATAAGTACTTAATATGTAAGACTTGATTGACTAACTGATTTTTGTTAAACATGTGGTTGAAGTCGGAAAAAGTCTCATGCGAACTAAGTTCATAAGAGTTGAGGAGAAATTTTTCAGTGCCGAGTGGGTACCACGTGGTACCCGCTCGCGCAATTTGGGATGTCCATTTCGGTTTTGGACGGCTCGGATTAAAGAGAGAGAAACAGGAGAGAGGAGGAGAGAGAGGGTTTCAATCTCGGCCATCCAATACACTTTTGGACGGCCCGGATGCAATGTTCGGGTACCACGTGGGCTCGACCACATGGTACCCACTCGGTACCCAAAAATTTTTCAGAGTTGAGATAGCACCTCGGAATTTCCAAACCTGAGACCTAAGCGGAAACAAATTGAGATAGGGTACTACTCATGGATAAGTATTCTTATTCCATCCGAAAATTAAGAAGAAATTGTTTGTTAATAAACGAATTTCAAGAACTATGTTAGCCAAGTAATGGGTACTTCTTGACCAGTAGAAAATACCAAGCCCAGCCCAAATTGATCCTTCCTTTCGGTTTGTCCTTTAAACAGAGCCCCTGAGCCTGTAAGCAGCCCAACTCAAAACCCGAATCGTTTTCGGCTTCTGCAACTCCAGATCAGCATATCTGCATACAGAAAATGTTTTTCTTACGGACGCAAACTACCCAACTGCCCAAAGTATATCAGGTAAGTTCAGTGGCAAGGGATGATTTTATAGAGATACACAATAACTTGTACGTATTTATCTCTCTGTGTGTTTGTGTGGCAATGACTTTTTGTTCAGTGCGTACCGAATATACTTCTAAAAAAAAAAAAAAACAAAATTCCAAAAACTTTCAGATCGCGCCTTTTCTTCCTCTTTCCCCCAATTGTTCCCCCAAAGTCTACGTCCATACAGAGAAGAGAAACAGAGAGAGAACTAGTTCAGTCGTCCTCCACCCGCGCACCACCATCACTGCAACTAGTCCAGCCGGAAGCCACCACCCGAGCACCACCATCACTGCCGGCCACACCAACAAGACGCCTCCGTTCAAGAAGTGCTTCGATTCGTACAAGTCGTTCGAAGCAGACCCGCCACCAAGGTTTCTCTGTCTCTCTCTCTCTCTCATTTGTTAGATGTGCTTTACCCTTATGATCGTTTCTCAAGAATCGGGTTATTGGGTGTTCGATTTTTGTAACTGGTAATGATAATTTGGTTACTCTTTATGTTGTTTTCTTTTGTAGATTACTATCTGATACAATGTTGCAAAAAATTTCTAATTTTGATGTTCTTCGGTGCTGAATTTTTGGAACTGGTGACCGTGATTAGGTTATACTGTTGATATTGATTTGTCTTGAGCAAAGTATATACTTTTATTTCGTAGATGTATTTTCAATTCGTAAAGATAACTCCTAATTGGGAAACTAGGGTTCCAATTTGGGTTTTTAAGAACAGTGTGATCTCTAAATCTAACCTTCAGCTCAGGAAAACAGTAAACATGAATTATGTTGATGCAAGGGAAAAGGCTAAGAGAAGCAATCTCTATTGGCATGTAGTTCTTAGCAACTATCCATTAGAGTTGCAGAATTTTCAAATTAGCAAAGCACCACGGCAATTTAGGGAATCACCCACAATTTTCGAATTAGGGGTTTTTGTAACCTAGGGTTTCTGAAATTGAACCCTAATTTTTGTGCAAAATTAATTGAAACTAGGAGAGAGAGAGAGAGAGAGAGAGAGAGACCACCGTTGTGTAAGGTTCGAACCTCGTCCTTCTGATTCGAAACTCGTCGGAGTTGAAGGAGGCCTCCTCCTCGCCGGAAGTGTCTTCTTCATCGGTGTGGTACACGATGGTGGTGGTTGGTCGCCGGGCGTGGTGATCTTGTCGAGGTGTTGGTGGTGGCCATCTTCATCGCCTTCTTCTCACACCCTCCCAGTCCATGTTCTTTGATTCCAACGAGAGGGAGAGGGGAACGTGGTTTTCAGATTTTGGAATTTTGTGTTTTTTTTTTTTAAAAAAAAAAAAAAATGCAAAACGGCGTCGTTTTTGGTCTTGTTGTGTGGCAGCTGTGCGGCATTGCTGTGTGTGTAGCATTATTGTTATCCTTTTGTAAGATTCAATGGCAGTACCGCAACAAGCAACAACTTAAGGGTGTGCTTATTCAGCTGGAACTTTCCATTGGTCACTCCTGTGTGTGTGTTGTGGGGAGTTTGAACAATTCGCACGATACCTGTTCGAGGAAATGCTTACAAGAGATCAAACTACTAATTTCTTGCTCTAACTAACAAAAAAAATATATGAGACTACTTTCATTGGACAGAAACACAAAGGGCACATTTCTACTAAATACTAATGTAGATCCTTGGCCCTAAAAACAATGGAATTCTAGATGGAGAAATAACCCGGTATAGGTGATATCCTAACACAGCAGAACTGTGGAAAAAGAAAAATTAAGCCATTGTTAAAGACTAGGAAGAAATAAATTACTTTGACCGGCCAAATCAAGACTCCAGTCAAAACCTCTGTCCTGATAGTGAATTTGTGATTGCTCCTTGTAGAGAAGATCTGATAGAAAAACTAAGCATAATGAGAGATAGACTCAAAGATCTAATCAACTGAAAATAAGCATTCAGTGCAGAGAGCCATTGGTGAGTTTTTAATCTCTGTGTCTTGTATGTATGTATGTATGTATGTATGTATGTATGTATAGGGAGTTTTTTTCTCGAACTCCGGTGTGTGAGTTGTGTGCATGTGTGATCCCTGAGCACTACAAAATGGACTCGCAACAAAAGATGGCATATTTACCTCTGGCTTTTTATCCAATGTCATTGTAGATACCCGGGCATTTGCTCATTTTCAATTTCGTGAAATTATTGATGTTCCAAACTTTTCATTTATGTTTTCGTTGGTGAAGTAAGTGGCAAGAAAGTTTAAGTATTTGGAATGGAGGAAGAAACAAAAAGAGGAAGTTTCTTCACTAGCTGACCCAAAACGTTAAAATTTTGTCTGAAGATACTGATTTTGACGGGTTATGCAAATGAATTACTCGATTCGTTCAAAAATTTGTTAATCACAATGCTCACAATTACTAGTTGCAGCTTTTGAATAATCGCCCCTCGTTGAATTCACACCACTGTATGGACATTGCACAATCTGTATGCGTTATTTGCCGCCCTTTTTGGGTTTATGTAATACGAGAATAAGAACTTGTTTCTCATTGATACCGTAATAATCCTTTGCCACAGTATGAAGTGGTTCACCTTGTTAATGGGCGTGCAACTAGTAAACCTATTCTTTCTAGCTAGATATTCAGGTGCATATATAGAGCATGCTTCCAATGGTTGAGATTAATATCAAGTTATCAACTGCTGATCCTCAAAATCACTGACAATGGGGATTCCCACTTGTGAACATTGATGCTCAAATTGACACTATATTGCTCTCTACAAGTATAGTACTAGATTGTTTTGTAATCCAACCCCTTTTTTGTTGCATACAAGTGTTTCTTGATCCAAATTTCCGGTGAATTGGAAGCTTGGCATTTCCCACATTACGTGATTCTTTTCTCACTTGAACTGCTTCTGATAGCTTATATTTAAACTGCCGTTTTTCTTGTTTGGATGCTGTGTAGTATGGAACTTCTGATCATGTTTACTTCGTGTCTTTAATCTCTTAGGACTTGATGAAGATGCAAAACCATTAGTGGTGAAAAAAATTGACGATTGTGCTGAAAACATGCAATTTGGTGCCATTTCAATCTGAGACCATGTTATCTCGTAGAATCCTCCAGAAGATGCTTACAAAGCCTCTTGTTTCAAGCTTTAGCTCCTCCGGATTATCTTCACTTTCAGTAGCTGGAGACATATTAAAGCAAGCAAGGGTTTTTGCAAGTTCCGACGTCCTTGAATATTCAAAGCTGAGCCTTGACTCAAATCCTCTGCACTTTGATCTTGAGTCTGCCCAGAAGGCTGGATTTGAAGATCGACTCGTTCCTGGGATGCTTGTTGCTTCCTTGTTCCCAAGGATTATTGCTTCTCATTTTGTAAGTTTTTCTTCTTTCACTTTTTGTGATAGTTGATGAGGTTTCTTATGATATACAATGGCAAAGTAAATGAAAAACGCCCATCATCCATGGAAAATGAAATTGTTAGACTCGGGAGTCGGTTCATTGCCATCTCAAGTTCCAGTGGACTGTAAATAGAGAATTGATATTTTGTGCAAGGAAGCGGTTAGGCCGAATTAGGTGCCAAATTCCCTTTTCATAGCAAATGTTTGCACTTTTGGTAAGAGCACAATGCTGATATTTCAAATTCATCCACGAATCACAATAGAAGAAAGGATCAGGCAAAGTCCTTAGTGAAATCTACGACCCTATTTTACCTCACCTCTGGGAAATGATATCCTACTGGCTACTGGAATCCCAGATCTACAAACCAGATGGTAAATATGAATTGAGTAGGATCATGATGTTTTATTAGTGGATTTTCCACCACTTGGCTTCTCCCTAGTGTCTGATTGTGGAGCTTCGAACTGTTATTTATCTTTGTCCATGTATACCGGATGTTTGTCGCTGATCTATCTAGTTTTTTTTTTTATTTGGCCACTATGTAGCCTGGAGCCGTGTATGTTTCGCAAAGCTTGCAGTTCAAATCGCCAGTTTATATTGGAGAAGAGATCATCGGTGAAGTACAAGCAACTAATATAAGGGCAATCAAGAACAAGTACCTGTAAGTAAGATCAATCGGATAATTCTCTGCCATGATTTTGTAAATGACTGGCGTTGAACCGTTTTGACACGTTAGCACTTGTTTTTTTGTGAAACAGTGCAAAATTCACAACGAAGTGCTTCAAACATGGCGACCATCTGGTTATTGATGGCGAGGCTACAGCTATTTTACCAACTCTAGCCATGGAGCAAGGGCAATCTAATGGCTGACTTGGGCCAGTTGGGGTATCAATTTCCCGTGGATTTCTTCTTATTACAGCCGACGATCAAGTTCTGTCGACTTTTATTCATTCTGCTTTCATACCTGGTGACAAAGTTGCTGGAGCAAATAAAACAGCTACAAGTAGCAGTATGAATGCTGTAGAGTCTCATTCAGTTGTTTCTTTTAGTGTTTACATAACTAGAATCCCTGCTAGAAAAGGTAGATGCTGTCGAACAGATGAGAAGGCAAGTAACTGTTCTGTGGTAAAATTCTCGTCTCTGGGACATGAAGCTGGTGCAGTGGGCTACGGAGTATTACTTATCACACATCACAAGCATTTTCTTTCCCCCGGTTTTATGCAAATTCTTCCTTAACTTGATTGAATAAAATTGTTCTCTGTTGCAATTGTCATGGCATTGCACCTTTGAGTGTACTCCCTCTGTCCCTAATTTTTGGCTCCAAATGTCACTTTTTATTGTTCCGAAAAATTTGTCCCAGTCGAAGAGTAATGAGTTTACTCTTTTACCCTTACTCTTTGAAAGTAAGAACATGCAATGATAATGTTTTGAAAAGTAAAAGGAGAGAAGAAAAATATTATGAGAAAGGTAATGATGATGTTCTCCTAATAAATTGGAATCCCCAAAAGGGGCCAATAAAATTGGGACGGAGTAATATTCTTTTTTTTTTTTTTAATGTGTGTACATGCTTTAAAGTTTAAACCTACTCTAGCCTAACCTAGGGAGTAGGGAATTAGATAGAACACTAAAACGAGACTTGAATCCAGAATCTTGTGTAGATAAAGAGAACACCTTACCGCTTGAGCTACCTCTCGCATTTAAAAAATTAAATCTATATGGTTTGGCAATTAGGTGGACATGAGGTTGAGTACTTGAAAGGGACTCATCTCCATCACTGGTTAACTTCCTACCATACATCATCTCTGCCTTGCTAGAGGAGAGGAGTAGAGCATTTATATATCTGGTGGAGCTAGGATTTATAGGTGTTCAAACTCGTTTTAAGGGACCACGCTTTTCTCGAGCATCTAGGTAGGACTAAGAAACCAAGTTACTTATTGAGTTTACAAGTTTGTTCTAGGTTGTTTGTTACATAAACAAAGCGAAATTAGACTGGTTAAAACTTTCGAACCAAGCAAATGGATAACACTTCAAAAGAAATTATGGTCATTTGATCATCTCCAAAGCGTTGAAAAGAGCAAAAAAAACCTTCCTTTGGCAAACAATACCGCAATTCTGAAGACTCCACAGCATGGTTTCATATTAGTAGATTTCAAGAGCATGAGGAGACGGTTCGCGTAAACTTTAGATGGATTTCAGTTTTATTCAGGATTCCGGGTGCAAGTGGCGGACTATCTGAATTTGCAAGTAAACAGAACTAATTATTGCGTTCCCTCTCCAACAAATTACATAAAGCCAACTGAAAATTCCCATGGCAACAACAGATCCGTATCCAAAAAAAAGCTATCCCGGTTCAATAAAGCATGTCACACCCTACATCTTTCCCTCAATTCGTAGTCACTCACGGTTTCTAACCAGCTAACCAGAATCGAAATTCAGGTGCGATCACACAGTAAGGCCTTGAGGAGGAGCAGCCATTGGGGTCTTTGGCTTGGCCTTTTCCACGACAATAGCTTGCGTTGTAAGCACCATTCCTGCAACTGAAGCAGCATTCTGCAACGCACATCTTGTCACCTTTGCTGGGTCGATAACCCCTGATTCCACCAGGTTCTCATATTTGTCTATCATTGCATTGTATCCCAGCTCCCACTCACTTTCCTTTATCTTCTCCACAACGACCTCACCTTCAACCCCAGCATTCTGAGCTATTAATGCTGCTGGTGAAACCAGGGCCTGCAAATTAAGAAACTGTCAACACAGTTCGAAATCAAAAACACATTTTCTTTTCCACTTCTCACCTGACAAAAGAGGTATATACATGCACAAAACAATTATATTGACTATTTTTGGATCCTCAATTTGTGAAGGAATTTACAAGGGAACTAAGATGAGATGAGTGCCAACAGACAGGCACACATAAATATGGAAGACAAGCATGATACCAAAGTTCTGTTCACTGTAGCTGGTTGGATATGACATGAGGATGAAGCACAAAGAAATGGAAACTATAAGAATTAGAGTTAGATCCTTCTTATCCTTTCCATTACTTCATTCCATTCCATCCGTTTACTCTATAAAAATCCGTGATCCAAAAGAAAATATTAAAATAGAAGCAAATTTTGCTTCTCTTTTACGGCAAGGATACGGAAATGAGAAGAAGATCCAAGAAAAACAGTTCCGTTTGTTTAAGTTATGCATTTCAAAAAAAAAAAAAAAAGAAAAAAAGAACAGTTTCCTTCGGCACGCACAACCTTCAGCCAGATAAAAAAAGAAAAACTAAAATTCGATTTAATAGCTGCACTAGACCAAGGGTGTTTGAATTCCAAGAAATGTCTACAAGACCTTTAGTTAGATGTAAATATGCAGTAATTCAGTTTTTGCAAAGAAATAAAATGACTCTGCATTTCTTACCTTCTGCACAATGTCAGCACCAAGCCTTTCATCTGCATCAGACAGTGTTTCCTTTATGGCAGGCACAAAAGTTGAGAGATGAACCAATGCAGCACCACCTCCGGGAACAATCCCTTCCTCAATAGCTGCAAAAGTTGCATTCTTGGCATCCTCAACACGTAGCTTACGGTCTTCAAGCTCAGTTTCTGTCGCAGCGCCCACTTTTATGACAGCAACTCCCCCTGATAATTTGGCAATTCTCTCAGCAAGTTTCTCAGTGTCATACACAGAATCTGTCTCAAACAGCTCCTTTTTAATCTGTGCAATCCTAGCCTGTATCTCATCTTTCGATGCAGAATCAGCAATTATGGTAGTGGAGTCTTTTGAGATGGTCACTTTTCGTGCCAAACCAAGCTGCTCAACCGTGGTGTTCTCAATAAGCAAACCCAAGTCATTAGCTTGGAACTCGGCTCCTGAGGATGAAGAGGTAATTCAGTACATTATTTAAAACAAATGGAAAATGTGAAAACATAATGCCCACTAATTTTCTACCAACCTTGAGATATACATCAAGTAGCAAAAAAAAAGACATTGTTTGAAAGTACTTTCAACTAGCCAGAAGTATCAGCAGAAAAGAAAATCCTTATTTAAAAAGTACTAAACACCAGTTGATACATTGAGGGGGGTGGAACTCAAGGGTGTATACACTTGAAAACGCTGACAAAACTTGTACTGAGTAACAAATACAGTCACACAGATTATACACTTAGAAAACACCAACAAAACTTGTACTGAGTAACAAAATACAGTCGCATAGATTTTGCATACCTGTCACAATAGCAATATCTTGAAGAAGAGCCTTTCTCCTCTCACCAAAACCTGGTGCTTTGATGGCAGCAACATTCAGGATGCCTCTCAGCTTGTTCACAACAAGAGTAGCAAGAGCCTCCCCGGTGATATCTTCAGCAATGATAAGCAAAGGGGCCCGCAATTGAGTTGTCTTCTCCAGCAAGGGAATTATATCCTTTATAGATGAGATCTTCTGATCTGTAACCAATACTCTTGCATTCTCGAATTCAACAATCAATTTCTCAGGATTGGTTACAAACTGTGGGGAGATATAACCCCTATCGATCTGTAAACCAAGTGAAAGCCCGTATGAATTGATTCAAGCAAGCAGACATTTGGACCGGTGAATGAAGTAAGAAAAGAGAAGATTATAAAGGGGCCAAAATAAGAAAAAGAAGATTTAACAGCAAATTCGTCATCCAAAGATATACAGACCTCCATCCCTTCTTCCACATCAACGGTTGTCTCAAAAGAGGAAGATGACTCGATAGACAGAACACCATCAGGTCCAACCTTGTCAATTGCATCAGCAATCATGGTGCCAATGATCTCATCATTTCCAGCAGAAATAGATGCAATGGCTGAAAGGAACATAAAACCTCGTAAATAAAAGGAGTACAATTTTCATGGTGAAAAAAATATAAAGCATGTTAAGCACAATACCTTTGATGTCATCACGGCCTTTGACAGGCCTAGCTTTCTTCTCCAACTCCACAACCAACGCCTGAACAGTTTTGTCAATCCCTTTCTTTATTGAAACTGGATTCGCACCAGAGGTCACATTAAGTAAGCCCAATTTAATAATTTCACGAGCAAGAATTGATGCAGTTGTAGTCCCGTCGCCAGCTGAATCATTGGTCTTGCTTGCAACCTTTACCATACAACAAACATGTCAAATACAGGAAACAGAAAAAGGGACCTAAAAAAGTTAAGGGCCAGTAATATTTAAGGAAGATGACGACAACAAACCTCCCTAATTAGAGCAGCACCGGCATTTTCCATAGCATCGGGTAGCTCGATGGCTCTAGCAATGGTCACCCCATCGTTAACAACTTTTGGGGTCCCGAATTCATCCAAAACAACGTTCCTCCCTTCAAGAAGCAAAATATAATAGTTAATACATCAAGTTTCCATATTGCCTCTGTAGCCTCTCAGCATCTCCTCAACATCCTCATACTGAGGTCACAAAAGCATCTTCACCAAGGCCAAGTTTCCCAACTGATTTTATCAGATTAAATGGCAGATTTTATCAAACTCCTTCCTCAAATGATAAAAGCTAGAATCTGATTTTAGGCTCTGTTTGGAACACGAGGAAAGAAAGGAAAAGGGAAGGAAAATGAAAAAATTTCCCTCTTGTTTGGTTTGGAGAGAGAGAGGGAAAATAAAAAAAAATTAAGTTTTTTGAATAGTGAAATTTTCCTCCCACTTTCCTCTTATTTTCCTCTCATTTTATTTTCCTCCCCTTTTCCTTTCCTTCCTCATGTTCCAAACATAGCCTTAGTTTCTTTTTCAAACCCATTCCCTTCTTTTTTTTCTTTTTTTCCGTAAGACCCACCCACCCCTAATGGTATGCAAAATTACTGTTGTGCCCCCTCACCATTACTTCTATCTGAAAAGTGAAACCTACTACGACCACCACACCTGTCAAACCCCCCAAAATCTCATCCCTTTCTTACTGCCAGAATCTCCTCCCTTTTTTTTTAGGCCTGTGCTCATGGAGGATGTTGATGAATGCGGGAAAAAAAAAAAAAGCAGGTTCAAAGTAACTTAAAATAAAAAAGAGCTGGCACTGTGGTTCCCCCAAAAAAATTTAATTTATATTTTTCGTTTGCACTTGGATCCACGGTTAAGTTTGGAAGGGAAAAAAACGTAAACAAAATGACAATGTTAACGTTTATTTTTTGTCCATGGTGGATGAAACAAAAAGAAGGGCAAATTGGTAAATAAGGCATTGGGTGGTGATTTTATCAAAAGTAGATTTGATCATTTGGGAACAAATGTGATTTTATCACCACTCCACAAAACTCAAACTAATGGGAACTGTCATGTTATCTCATTTTAGCAATTGGCAAACTAAGCCCAAGTTAATGCAGTAGGAGTTCCGTGCCACTTCTATAAACAATATCATGAAGCTTGATACCAAAATAATATCCAAATGGTACCACTATGTAAAGTTGAGTGTTTAGACTACCATCCAATGACAGCAACAAAATCCCAGAAAGATTGGAGAAAAGAGAAGAGATTGGAAAGAAGAGGAAAGGAGGCAGGAAGAATTGGAAGGGCCCACGGCCGAGAGGCCTCAAGAAGAGCACGCGATATGAAAACAACCTATCCATTACATTGATTGGTTTCTGCAGTTCCAAACCCCTCACAGTTGCAATAGTTAGATGCCCTTTGGATTGCAAGAAAGGGAGATGAAAAGAAAAGAAAAAAAAAAGAAAAGGTTGTGATGTTTTTACCAAAACAGGTCAGATTTGGAGGAAACAAAATGGACCAACAAAGATTCATCTTGGTTGTTTTTTCCATCTTTTCTTACAATTTATCATCTTTCTAGTTATGCAAATAAGTAAAAGGGTTATCCTTTCTTTTCTTTTCTCATCGTTTCCAACATCCAACAGAACTGTTAAACAATCCTGAAAACACAGCTATATTTGATGAAAGAGAGGACTACAAATAGATTCAACCTTTTCATCAAATTAGTATCAACTGGGGCAACTGATTTCTTCACCAAAATGGTGGAAGAGGCTTTGAAGTGTAAGCTTGGGATTGCGTAGACATATTGATGAGATTTTAAGAAGAACAGAGATTGAAGCATTCTATTTTTGTTCATCAAAATTGGTTTAAAGTGACTTCCAGGTCAATTTGGGAACTTGCGCGAGGATGAGATGACAAATTATACAATCAAATCAACCTTTTCAATGAGCTTTTCACTTATACTGTTTGTCTTGAATACATTTGGAGGGCGGTAGGTATAAAAATTAAAAAGTAAACACCATATCTTTTTCCCCCTCGTTGCTGGTTGGGAAATTCTAATAAGAACAAAACTCCATTTTCTCTTTACTGCCCAAAAATCTCCGTTTTCAGTTAGTTCCCCACAGATACCGAAATGCATTTAACATATAAATAGCTGAACAAATCAAACAAAACATTCAAATAACGACACAAACATATATCTCCACAATGGAATTGAAACCAGAAAAAGAACAGGAGGGAAAGAGTACCCCTAGGGCCAAGAGTGAGGCCGACGGCATCGGCGAGCTTATCGATGCCGGCCTGAAGCGCAGCCCGCGAATGCTGATCGAATGCGATATCCTTAGCAGCAGCTCTAACCACCAACCGCCTATTCCTGGAAGACGACCTGTTGTTGTAATTCAGCTTATTCCCCTGCAATTGGCTCACCACTCTCTTACCCCTCACAGTCCCCTGAATAAAAATCAATCCACAAATCCAATCAACACATTCACACACACAAATAGTGATACGTATATACATACATACAGAGATACGTATATTATTCAGTTTAGATTGATGTATTGGCAAAGTAGAAGAATGAGAGAGAGTAGTACTTGTTGTTTGGGAGAAGCGAGGATTGAGGCGGTGGAGATAGCATTTGCAGACGCCATTTTTACTACTCTTGTTGTCTTCTCGTGGGAAATGAGAGAAGAAAGTGGGTGTTTGGCCGCTGTGAGTGGATAAGTGTATTGTCTGAGGAGTTAGGGTTTTTGATGCTTTTTAAGAGACGGAGGGAGAAGCTTCCAGAAGAAAAGGCGTAGTTTTTTAGAGAGAGAGAGAGACGGGACCGAGACGCTTCTTGTTTGTTGTTACTATTTGTTGGGTATTCTTGGTTTGGGTTAGGTGTTGTTCGGCCGAAGGCTCAGAGTGAGTTCTTGAATGAATTTTATCGGGCCTTGTTCGTTTAGAGTTTTGTGGGCCGGTCCTATAAATATGTGTTATAACTCGTAAGATCCGGAACAAATAATGCGCATAGTTCACTAGGTCCTGGATATAAGTTTTACATTTTTTCTTCCGAAATTACCCCCATTCTGAAAATTAGAATGTACATTTTGAAAATTAGAATGTACATTTTGGGTGTTAAAATGTACATTCTAAATTCTAAATATACGGTTTAAATTCTAAAATGTACATTCTAAATTTAGGGTACGCTAAACTGTAGGGTACCCTAAATTCTAAATATACAATCTAAATTCTAAAATGTACGGTCTAAATTCTAAATATACGGTCTAAATTTTAAAATGTACGGTCTAAATTCTAAAATGTACATTCTAAATTTAGGGTACCCTAAACTGTAGGGTACCCTATGAAAGTGCTTAAAATTCTAGGGTACCCTATGAAAGTGTTTAAAATCCTAGGGTACCCTATGAAAGTGTCTAAACGGTTAGTAAAAACAAAAAGTAACGACGAGAAGGATGGGCAAAAAAGTAAAATCTTCAACCATATTTGTGCCCCAGGACCTCTCCAGCAATAAATTTTAGCCTAGGACCCGGTGGGCCAAAATTCCAAATAATAGGACCGGCCAATAGATTTCTATTGTTCGTTTGGTAGTTTTAGTTTAGTTTTGATGATGTCAAAAGGTGTAATGAGTGCAGATAGATAGATAGAAAGATAATTGAGAGAAATGATGATGTCATCAAAACTAAAACTAAACTGAGAAACGAACAGGGCCATCAAGATTTTAATAAAATTAATAAATTCACAAATACACATGTCTTTACAAATGGATAAAATTAGGGGTTGATTTTATCAAATGTTGATAAAATCCATTGGAGAAAACCTTAGTGGAAAATGGATTCAATATCTAATTTGTATTGTAGCCCAATTTGAAAGTTACGGACGCAATAAAACAAGAAATTTTTTGCTGATCAAAAAATAAAAATAAAAACTTTTTTTTTTGTCATTCGCATGACATCTGATAAAATTAAAACACGGGAAAAGACGATTGTTGAATCACCGTACAGCTCATTCTTATTTTTTTAAAGGGCAAAATTAATAATTTTATTAATCTTCGAAATGGTACAAAGATTCAAGGGAAATGATACCCTCCTCAACAATTGGCAAGAAGCCAATCGAGAAAACCAAGGCCGAAGCCCAACATCCTCATATGTCATAATACTCAGATAAAATAATGGAAAAATTAGTCAAAAATACAACATTTTTTTACCCCTTTTAAAGATAGGACACGCTTATTTTCTGATTCAAGGGAAGGACACGCTTATTTTCTGATTCAAGGGAAGGACACGCTTATTTTCAGATTCAAGGGAAGGACATCCAAAAACTAGTGAGTACTCACTAGTTTTCTGTACATGGATCAAACACAAACAATACATACATGGATCTACTCGATATGAGGAGAAAGCAACAAAATTAACAGATAATAATGGAAACAGGTTAATCAAACTCAAAAAAATATTTTCCCTTATGTTAAACTGATTTTACATTCACCCCATTTCATCAATTCCGCCGCCTGACGGTGTCTCTACTCCCCTATGTGCCGGCCGGAGAAAGAGGGAAGAGGAAAACTCATAGCCAAAGTTGCTGTGGACGATCGTTTTCCCGGCCTATGTGCCGGCCGGAGAGCTCTCATTTAGATCTGTGGGCGACATAGGAAAAGACTCTGGTTCTGTCTTCTTCATTGCATTTTCAGATCTGTGGGCGCCATTGGAAAAGCTCTTTCTTCCGTTCTTACTTCTTGCGCCCCAGATGAGGAGAGAAAGGGCTTTGGAAATTAGAAAGTGTTGTTGCCATCAGAGGGCTTTTGATGGGCTGTATATTTCTTGGAGGAAGAGATGTTTGCTAGAAGGAGAGAGAGAGTAAAAACAAAACAAAATGACAGCTTAGTTGCAGTACTTATTTTTTCAAGGCATTGAGAAAGTAAAAAGGTATATTTGACAGCTAATAGTATACGTGCAAATAGTTCAATATCTTTGATATATATATATATATATATATATATATATATATATATATATATATATATATATATATATATATATATATATATATATATATAGGATAAACTTCAATAAGGGTCCCTTATTGAAGTTAAAATGCGGACTTCACCTTTCCGAGCCAAATTTTGACGATCCGAACCGTTCAATGTTTTTAAAATGCATTTTTAAGGGCCTCCGGGAGGATTCGTCCAAAAAAAATACCCGGAAGGGCTTCATCCGATCAGTTTTGGTTAAAAACGTTATATATAGCGTTTTTAACCAAAACTGATCGGATGAAGCCCTTTCGGGTATTTTTTTTGGACGAATCCTCGCGGAGGCCCTTAAAAATGCATTTTAAAAACATTGAACGGTTCGGATCGTCGAAATTTGGCTCGGAAACAAAAAAAAAGCTAGGTCCGCATTTTATTTTTCAATAAGGGACACTTATTGGAAGCTTATCCTATATATATATAGGGAGCATTTCCTATAAGGGCACCCTTATATAGTACGTGCGGGATTTTGTGTTCGGGATCGAATTTTGACGATCCGAACCGTTAGATGTTTTTAAAACGTGTTTTTAAGGTCCAACGCGTGGATTTGTGAAAAAAAAATATATGTAAGGGCTTGATCCGAGCAGTTTTCGATAAAAATGTATATGTACATTTTTATCGAAAACTACTCGGATCAAGCCCTTCTGGGTATTTTTTTTTTACAAATCCTCGCGGTGGACCTTAAAAACACGTTTTAAAAACATCTAACGGTTCGGATCGTCGAAATTCGATCCCGAACACAAAATCCCGCACCGTAGCTATATAAGGGTGCCCTTATAGGAAATGCTCCTATATATATATATATATATATATATATATATATGTTAAGCTTCTAATCCGGACTTTTGATTTCCGGACTTCTAATCCAAAAAAAATTTGCAACACAAAAAAACCCCATTTTTTCCTTAAATCCGTGAGTGTGGATAAGAAAATCTCCCTATATATATATATATATAAGATAAGCTTCCAATAAGGGTCCCTTATTGAAAAATAAAATGCGGACCTAGTTTTTTTTGTGTTTCCGAGCCATATTTCGATGATCCGAACCGTTCAATGTTTTTAAAATGCATTTTTAAGGGCCTTATAACGTTTTTAACCAAAACTGATCGGATGAAGCCCTTCCGGGTATTTTTTTTGGACGAATCCTCGCGGAGGCCCTTAAAAATGCATTTTAAAAACATTGAACGGTTCGGATCGTCAAAATTTGGCTCGGAAAGGTGAGGTTCGCATTTTAACTTCAATAAGGGACCCTTATTGGAAGTTTATCCTATATATATATTGGTGTTTTCGTGGTTTTAAAAATTGTTTTTGCATAATCTGAACCGTCCAATGTGTTTAAAATGTGTTTTTAAGGGTCCACGCGGAAAATCATCAAAAAAAAATATCAGGAAGGGCTTGATCCAAGCAGTTTTTCACAAAAACTGTACATATACAGTTTTATGAAAAATTGTTACCAGGACTCCAGGAGGGTACCAAGATGGGTTTTCGATCTATATAGAGCCATCAAGCCATCATCCATCCGAGTACGGCTAGCTAGGGCTTTCGATGGCTAGAATTGTCGATTGTGGCTTGCGTCAGAGAGAGGGAGGAGGTTGGTGGAAGATGACGGCGAGGAAATAGAGAGAACATATCTGGTGGAAGAGTAGGGTTGGTCTATTCATTTGGGAAAGTAAGAGAGAGAGAGAGATGAACTGCGATTTTTATTCAAAATTTGAACCAAATGCAGGACAACTTCGAGAGGGGCTTGGACCTCTGCCCTTAAACATGAGTGGTATTTACGGGAATGCCACTCAAAAGTTAGTTTGTGAGCCCTTGAAAGTGTATTTACGGGATTGCCATCGGGGGAGATGGAGGGGGCTTATGCAACCGTGTGATCAAGATTGAAGGGCCCTGATTTATGCACACAAAATGTGTTTTTTTGAAAACCACTCTATTTTGTTATATATATATATAGGATAATGATCTATTGAGGGAGTCCTTAGGATAATTCCGTGCGGACCTCACCATTCCGGATCAAATCTTGACGATCCGAACCGCTCAATGTTTTTAAAATGCATTTTTAAGGGTCCATGAGGAAAATCTTCAAAAAAAAATACCCGGAAGGGCTTGATCGGATCAGTTTTTGTTAAAAACGCTATATAGCGTTTTTAACAAAACAAAAACTGATCCGATCAAGCCCTTCCGGGTATTTGTTTTTGAAGATTTTCCGCATGAACCTTGGAAAATGAATTTTAAAAACATTGAGCGGTTCGGATCGTCAAAATTTGATCCGGAAAGTCGAAAAATGGTGAGGTCCGCACGAAATTTTTGTTTGAGGGAGTCCTTAGTAGATCGCCTTCCTATATATATATACATATATATATATACACCGAGCTTCCAATCAAGGATCCCGGACCGTGTTACGGTCCGGACCTCCACCTTCCGAATTTTTTTTTGAAAATCCGAACCGTTAGATGTGTTTAAAACGTGATTTTAAGGTCCAACGCGAAGATTTGGCAAAAAAAAATACCCGGAAGGGCTTGATCGGGGCAGTTTTTCACAAAAACGCTATAAAAACAGTTTTGTGAAAAACTGCCCCGATCAAGCCCTTCCGGGGTATTTTTTTTTGCCAAATCTTCGCGTTGGACCTTAAAATCACGTTTTAAACACATCTAACGGTTCGGATCGTCAAAATTCGATCGGGATCAATGAGGTCCGGACGGTAGGTCCGGATTTATGGTTTGGATAGGAAGTGGACTCTATATATATATGTGTATATATACATATGTATATGTAGAGTCCGGTTCTAGTCCGGGAGTCCCGGATCCGGGACTCCACTTCCCGATATTTTTTTGACGATCCAATCCGTCCAATGTGTTCAGAAGGTGTTTTCCAAGGTACACGCGGAAAATCTTCAAAAAAAAATACCGGGAAGGGCTTGATCCAAGCATTTTCGCAAAAACTTTATATTTACAGTTTTTGCGAAAAACTACTTGGATCAAGCCCTTCCCGGTATTTTTTTTTGAAGATTTCCCGCTCGGACCTTGGAAAACACCTTTTGAACACATTGGACGGCTCGGATTTCCCCAAAACAATTTGTAAAAGCATCAAAACACCAAAAAGGCCTCAATCCGGGAAATCCGGGATCCTTGACAGGATCGCCGGTGTGTATATGTATATGTATGTGTACATATACATATATATATATATACACTCATATATATATATATATATATATACGGCAATTATCCAATCAAGGATCCCGGATGGGAGGTTTTTTGGTGTTTTGATGCTTTTAAAAATTGTTTTTGGGAAATCCGAGCCGTCCAATGTGTTCAAAAGGTGTTTTCAAGGGTCCACGCGGAAAATCTTCAAAAACAAATACCGGGAAGGGCTTGATCCAAGCAGTTTTTTGCAAAAACTGTATATTTACAATTTTGCGAAAAACTGCTCGGATCAAGCCCTTCCCGGTATTTTTTTTGAAGATTTCCCGCGTGGACCCTTGAAAACACTTTTTGAACACATTTGACGGCTCGGATTTTCAAAAAAAAATCGGGAAGGTGGAGTCCCGGATCCGGGAATCCCGGATTAGATCGGGACTTTATATATATATATATATTCTGATTTACATGTACATACATACACACACACATATATAGGTAGTACCGCTAAATCCGAAACGGTACAGGTACTGAACCGACATCGGTATCATACCGTACCAGTAAGCAAAACGGTACCCTGTCCAGTACGGGATTCAGAACCCCTTGGCCGTCACCGCCAAGTCCGGAAGGGCCTCCTGAAGTAGTTCCGCCGCGTAGGCCGGAGATTATTCCGCCGAAGCCGCCAAAGGTGGGGCCGCCGCAGCCGTTAGATCCAAAGATTCCACCTCCTATTTCGGATTATTGATTCCAGTAATTGTCTTGTTGGAGGGTTGTGCATGGCATGGGTTTATGTAAATGGTTTCCGGTAGTGCCCACCCGATTGTGTTGATGTGCATGATGCTTCATGTAGTTTTTTTATTTTTGTTTGACTGGGTAATTTAAGAGGATGAGGTGATGTAAGACTGACCTAAATTTTTATGAATCGTAGCCAGAGGTGGGGTGGTGGTCAGCCGGAGGTGGGGTGTTGATTTTTTTGAATTTTATGTTCGAAATTTGAATATTTAAAAATTAGTGGCACTTCACTAATTTTTGCCGGAAGTACTCGGCCAGAGGTGGGGTGGTCGTCGGCCGGAGGTAGGGTGGTGATTTTTTTTTAATATTATGTTCGAAATTTAAATTTTTAAAAATTAGCAACACTTCACTAATTTTTTTAGTCGTCGGAAGTGCTCGGCTAGAGGTGGGGTGGTAGTCGGCCGGAGGTGGGGCGTTTATTTTTTTGAATTTTATGTTCGAAATATGAATTTTTTAAAATTAGTGACACTTCACTAATTTTTTTTGTCGCTGGAAGTGTTCGGCCAATGGTCAGGTGTTGATTTTTTTTAATTTTATGTTTGAAATTTGAATTTTTAAAAATTAGTGACACTTCACTAATTTTTTTGGTCGCCGGAAGTGCTCGGCCAGAGGGGGGGTGGTGGTCGGCCGGAGGTGGGGTGGTGATTTTTTTGAATTTTATGTTCGAAATTTGAATTTTTAAAAATTAGTGACACTTCACTATTTTTTTTTGTCTTTATGTTCGATTGCAAAAGTTCCTTGTCATTCCTTTTAAAAATGGCAAATGCTTTTTTTTTTATGTTTGATTGCAAAAGTTCATTGTCCTTCCCTTTAAAAATGCCAAATGTTTTGAATTTTTGGCTAAGTGGCCCTAAAATAATACAACTCAACACAGAAAGACCCACAATGACCAAATATGGGTCAAGCCCAGACAGGAAAGCCCACACCCGAAATGGGTCTGAAATACCCAAATAATCACAATGAACATAATCAATGGGCAAAGCCCAGCCCAACTACTAAACATAACCCTAACTCATCTACAAAGCAACCAATATTGCCGCCTAACATGCAGCCGAATGGGAGCCCCAGGCGAAGACACCATCGCCACAAGCCACCACGGACAACCAAGACCACCGGACCCCAAAGACGATGATCATGTCGTTGCCCACAACACGCATTTCCGGATCTCCAAGATGATCACCAAGAAGCCACCACTTTGACCCTTACAAACGGCCAGAGACACCAAGTGTTGCCGCAAGCCACTGTCACAAGATCACCCATTGAAAGCATGAACCTCACCCAAACTGGCAAAGCACCAATCCATGGACACACCACTACGCCGATCATGATCAACCCACGCCGTTAAGCAAAAATCGGAGTCCAATGAGGAGTGAAATTGATAGGAAGACAAGACCGCGCCACCCCCAGCCCACGACTGCCCTCGCCGTTAAGCCAAACCGGTTACACCAAGAGAAATAACTGTTTGTTGGTCGGAGTAAGGGAAACGAGATGGGGAAAGAAACGAGGATAGAAAGGACGCAAAAAGGAGCACCTGCAGAGAGATCGAAGATGGGAGAAGGAGAGAAGAGGGAATCCGAGGGAGCAGGAAAGGAGTCAACTCCCCCAAATGGCAGATCTAAAAATGGAGGTGTAGAGAGAGAGAGAGCACACAAAACCATGACAATTGCTAGGGGTCCGCATGGATCAGATTAGTTCAGTTTTATAATAAACCAAGAACCAAACCACTACTTACGGATTATGAATTTGGAGAACAAAACTAACCGATAAAATTCATAGAACCAAACCAATCCAAACCATTAAAATATGGTTCGGTTTCGGTTTGAACCACGGTTCTCTAGAATTGAGATATTATCTCCATAAATAATTTAAAGTACTTCAAAATCGGACCCGGGGTGCTAGAGAGCACCCTGGAGATCACATCCGGAGTGTTCATCTCCGCAATGGACAGTCTGAATTTAAAATAAAATCTTTCATGGAAGAGTTGCCTTAAATTGACTAGGGGAAAAAAAGTTCATTTTGTGCATCTAAACAAATACCGCATATGATATATAAAATATATATGTATATAAATATTATACGGATCGGATCAGTTTGGAACTGTAACCGTCAACGGAAATCCACAAACCAAACCATTTATCACTGTTTTTAATTTTTTAAAACCAGAGTGTGTTTGGATTGGTTTGGTTTAGATTGGTTTAAAACCAAGTCTATCAGTTTAGATTGGTTTGGTTTGGACTGGATTCACGATTTGGCTGTTATTTTGCTCACTCCTAACAATTACCATACAACTCATTAACTGTGAATGAGGGCACAAAATCTAGTACTTTTCTGAGTGTGTTTTAGTTGACAAAGGATTTCCAGGGGAAAAAAAGTTTTAATTGATCATGTCCTGAATGGGAAATCTACTGAAAAGTTCGTTAATTTGATTCAATGGACAGCCGTGATCAAAATTAAATTTGAGAGCTAAATAATTGGTCCAGTGTTTTCATATTAATCAACATATATCTAACAAGACTCATTGTACGAAAGAATTCGTTGACATTTATTATCCAGGTCCACAAAAAATCCACATATAATTTTAAAAACATCAATCACAGAACTTTTAAATTTTTTGTCAATGTCCGTTCAGTTCGGATTGAAATTACTAAGTAACCTTTCGGTGATAAAAATCACTCTGTTCCAACAAAAAAGTGGAATAATTAATAAATGTAAATTTAAACATTAAGGTCCAAACATTCATCTTATGATCTTACATGTTCCAAATTGCAATCAACTACAACAAAAAGTAATACAAGCGGACTACATCAGGAGGATGGAGAAAGAACAGAAAGCACTTTGCATTATAGCAATCGAAATTAGCCAGCCAATGCAACCTTCTTTCAGCAAACATAGCCATAAACATCTCCCTCCAATCCACATCTTTAGACCATGTTCGTTTGGGTTCCAGAACCGGTTTTGTAACGCCCCGATTTTCGGTCATGTTAATTAAAACAAAATATCTAAAAAGATTCATTTAATAATAGGGTTTTCTTAATAAGCAGCGGAATAACATAAATAGAAAAGTACTTTAGTCTGATACAATAAGAAACAGTACTTGTCCAACAGAAAAAAAAGAAACAGTACTTGTCGGAAAGTTAAATTACATTTGTCCAACACAAAAGTAAAGCGATTACAGAGCCTTCTACAGTTCTAGGTTTAGGTCCCACTCCCCATAAGTTCCCTGATTGGCTGCAGGGTATTGATACTTGTTGCAATGTCCTCCTCTTCCCTCTTCGGTACCTGGCATGAAACGCCAGGGCACACATCACCATGAGTTTTGACACTCAGTAGCTAACTCCTACCCACTAACCCTTACATTACAATTCATCAATAGTTCACATCAAGGAGTGCATAAATAAGTAACAAGCATCTAATTTCCTTATCTTTTTTTTAACTTAAGTGTTCTCATAGATTATAAACCTTAGGAACGTCCCTTCAATTCAAAACTGATATACACAATTTCTAGTGGACTTTTCGGTTGGCGAGGCTCTAATTAATTGGGACTTTTCGGTTGACCAGGCTTTGGCTCCGCTGACCACGACTTAATTCCTGGTGGACTTTTCGGCTGACGAGGCTCTGGTTCCGCTGACCCAATAATTGGGACTTTTCGGTTGACCAAGCTTTGGCTCCGCTGACCACGACTTAATTCCTGGTGGACTTTTCTGCTGGCGAGGCTCTGGTTCCGCTGACCCAATAATTGGGACCTTTCGGCTGACCAGGCTTTGGCTCCGTTGACCACACTCAATTTCTGGTGGACTTTTCGGCTGGCGAGGCTCTGGTTCCACTGACCCGATAATTGGGACCTTTCGGTTGACCAGGTTTTGGCTCCGCTGACCACACATTCTCCTTACTTTCCGGTTTCCTTTAACTTAGAAACATCTATGTGATCTACTACGTAAGTACCAACCCAGAAACCTATTTGTCCAATCTAACAATTCAACAATATATCACCTCAAGTTTACAGTAAGTCAATAGAGAATAAAATGAGACCTCAATTAATAACATTCAAATAATTCACATATCACAAAATTTATCCTTTACCAAGCCTAATGAAATTTAACTCCAAGTTTATCAATTAAATCAATAGAGTACATCAAAACAAACATCAATATTATTAACTTTAATTATGAAAACAAAACAAATCATATTGGACATGAGAAATTAGCCAAACAACATAACCATGCACATCATCACTTGTTAAACAAATCAAATTTAACGATTATTAGGCCTTATGGCCATAATTGGTTTGGTGGGTTTCTCGACCCATTTTCATATTTTGGTTTTGTTTCGTTCGGGCTCATTGCAAGCCCCAATATCAAGTCTAAGGCTACTAAATATACTTAGGATTAATGGATAAGAGGTTTCTACCTTTGATCCGGACGAAAAGCTCGGTGGTGGAATCCGGTAGAGTTTTGGTTGACGAAGAAAAATTCAATTTCAAACAGAAACTTTGGGCTGTGCTACTGGGTTCAAACCTCAACCGTTTCACATGATTCTTGTGTCTAAAATGAAGCTCTCGAAGTGCTCTACGATCTTCGTGAAGGAACCTAAACCCGACATCGTCTTCAACAATGAGAAAGATGGCGATTTGTGAAAGGTCAGTGAGCTGTCTGGAAATTTACCCGAGATTTTTACTGAACTTTGAATGGCTATATCTCACTCAAAACTCAACCGATTTGGGTGATTCTTGGGTCTAACTACAAGAGCTTCAAACCCTCTACAACGTTGGTGCAGAAATTTAAACTTAAAAATGATTGGAACAAGGAGCAAAATGAAGATTTACAGAGAGGCAGAGAGCTGTCTGGAAATAGAAACAACGTATTCCAACAGAATTTCGGGTAAGGATATTGGGGTCATTTCTAAACCGTTTTGGGTGATTCTTATATCAAAATCGAAGTACTCGATGTCCTCTACAACTTTCATGAAGAAAGCTAATCCTAAAAACGAATGTAACGATGAGTAAAGTGGATGTAAAAAGGGGTACGTGATATGGATGAAAATGAAAATGGGGAGGGTGTCTTCTTCCTTCTTCTTTTCTTCTTTTCCTAGGCTCTCTCCCCTGGTCTCTCTCTCTTTCTCACACAGAAATCATGGGGAAGGAGAATGGGTGGTGGTATTATAGAGCAATAATGCTACACACACAACAGCCCCACACAGCAGCTGCACAGCAAGCAACCAAACGACGTCGTTTGGCTTTTAAAAAAAAACCCAAAATTCCAAAATCTGAAAACAAAACCCCCTTCTTCTCTCGTTACATACAGAGAACAGGAGCGTGAGAAGAAGATGACGAGGACCTCCACCACCACCTCCACCAGCGGCGACCACCACCCCATCACGTACCACACCGTCGAAGTAGACGCCTCCGTTTCCGGCGAAGAGGAGGCCTCTTTCTTCAACTCCAACGAGCTTTGAATCATGGGAACCATACACAATGAAGGTTTCTCTCTCTAGAGAGAGAGAGAGAGAGATAAACCTTGTTGGCGGGTCTGTTGTGCTCCAATTTAAGCAAAATTGGAACCCTAGTGAACTGAACGCTGATATGGACTTGTTTTCAATCAATTGGAGTATATGGGAAGTTGAGAATTGAGGATCTGAGCCTAAATTGGAAAAACCCATCTGGGATTATGACGTTAAATCGTTGAACCCAATCAAAACCCCACTTCCTCTGTTGTTCAGTTGGGAATCAAGAAAACCCATATCGAAGCTGTTATCTAATGGGTTATTGAGAAGTGAAGGAATGGTGGTGGGTTTGGGAGGAGGGTTTAGGAAGCTGAGGATGGGGAGCAAGAAGAGGAGTTGGACCCAACTGAGCGAAGCAAAGAGGGGTTTTTTTTTTTTTTTAAAGCCAAACGACGTCGTTTGGCTGCTTGCTGTGTGGGGCTGCTGTGTGTGTAACATTATTGTATTATAGAGAAGAATGGGATGGAGTGAAGTGTAATGGTGGTGTAAACCACATGGGGGTGTAAGGGATTGATGGGAGAGTGATGGGAGTGGGTAATGGTAGAAAAGGGAGGGAGGAGAGGTCTGATTTTCAGACTTTGGGGTGGTGTGTGGTGTTGGTTTTGGTGGGTGAAGGAGTGGAGAGTGGGGAGAAGAGAGAGGGAGTTGGTAGAGTGCATAAATATACATATATGTATTGTGTATGTGTTTATATGCTTATATATATACGCCACCGATCCAGTCAAGGATCCCGGATTTCCCGGATTGAAGCCTTTTTCGGTGTTTTGATGCTTTTAAAAATTGTTTTTGGGAAATCCGAGCCGTCCAATGTGTTCAAAAGGTGTTTTCCAAAGTCCACGCGGGAAATCTTCAAAAACAAATACCGGGAAGGGCTTGATCCAAGCAGTTTTTCGCAAAAACTGTACATTTACAGTTTTGCAAAAAACTGCTTGGATCAAGCCCTTCCCGGTATTTTTTTTTGAAGATTTCCCGCGTGGACCATGGAAAACACCTTTTGAACACATTGGACGGTTCGGATCGTCAAAAAAATATCGGGAAGGTGGAGTCCCGGATTCGAGACTCCCGGACTTGATCATTCATATATATATATATATATGTCATGTGTGTATAAATCTAAATGTATATGTATATGTATATGTAGTAGGATTTTGTTAGGGTAAAAAGGGTAGGAACATAGATAATTAGGGTCTTAAACTTAGTTTAAATAAATCATCAAAACTTAACTAGGATAATTATATATAAGAAACAAAATAAGTCGTAATAATTATTGTAAAATATAACTTACTTCGAAAATAATAATAATAATAATAATAATAATAATAATAATAATAATAATAATAATAATAATAATAATAATAATAATAATAATAATAAAATAAAATGGACCGAAAATTCGGGCCATTACAGGTTTGGGGACCAATTTTGTAAAAACCCTGTTCGGTTTCCCCAAACATGGCTCACAGTGATGTCACCAAAATGTGAAATGTCAGAAAAGTTAGGGAAAAAAAGGGTGCTGAGATTAAATAAAGGACTCTTTTTGTCCTCGGACATAGAAAAAGTACCAAAACCCAATTAGGGGGAGGGGCTTCTCTGGCAGAGGAATAGAAACCGGGGGGGAGGTGGGTAGAATTTTTTGAAATAATTAAAAGGTGGGACCCATGTATCGGTAGGAACTGGTGTTAAGAGAAAGTTTTCCAAAACCCAAACGAACGACGTCTTAATCATCTTGATTGCCTTCAAGTAGGTACTTGCATCCACCCGTTCAATTGCTTCCAAACACTTGACACAGTTGGTAGTCGAAAATGGACTACATTGGGGGATGCCTTGTGATTCTGAAGCGTTGGATCATCACCTTTACAGCTCCTTTGGATGGAGGGGAAATGCGAGAAAAGAAAGGAGAAGAAAGGGGAGTGAACTCTCTCCCTCATTTCTCACCACTTTTGGGTTGATTCCGTGAGAAACGAATCACCGACAACACGTGTGGTCCACCCCGTCATCGGATCGTCATTGTACTTGCACACCGTTCTCGTCGTCTTGTCAAGAAGAAGCCGGATCTATGATCAAAATTGAGTTTTGAGGTCACCGAAAAGTCGCCAGACAGAGGGAGAGAGAGTGATTTCTCAGGGTTATTTGGATGAGACAGTGAGAAATCCCTCCCCTTTCTTTTCCTTTTTCACTAGTAAGGGAGATCCCTCCCCTTTCTTCTATCACCAACCAAAGGGCCTGTTATAGTTTCGGCCCATTTTCTATCAAATCAGGGAACTGGCGCTTCAATGTATTCCTTCAAAGATACATATCACGAAGAGCAACTAGGTTATACGAAATGCACCTTTGGGTGGAGGTTTCTCGATCAACTATCTTACTTGAATGAAGAAAGAGACAACTCTTCTTGCAATTCTATGTTATATATACTTTCTCTGGATACGATAGAGGACTCTCTCAATTGCAAGCTAAGCAACCTCTTGCAAGCAACGTATCTGTCCCTACCCCTCCAACCAGTTCAATATACGAAAATTGAAGTAGGGTTTAAAGCTAATATATTTCTCCAAAGATACATATCACGAAGTACTTACATATGTGTACGAAATGGGAGAGGACAACTTGGTTGGCGGGCTATAAGGCTCATTCTCAATTTTTCATTTTAAATTTTTGGCTTTTTGATATTTTGGATTATGGTCAGAATGTATATTGAATTTGGTAAATTGTTTGAGATAAATGTACATAATACATTTTACAACATGAGTAGTGTGTAGGAGAAATATGCATATTACATTTTATTAATATTGAGGAGATATGTGCAAAAGACATTCTATAGATCTTTTTGTTAATGAAAACTAAAATAAAAATAAAATGAGGAGTCAAAAAGCTTATTCCACCCTTGTTTTGACTTCCCCTCTATAAACCTAAAAAATGAAAACACATTCTCCTAAATTTTTGAAAAAACCTGCCAAATATTCAAAAAGTGAAAATGAAAATGTAAACGATGTCGTTGCAAGAATAGAAAGAAAACAACTCTCTTCGGCAACTCCCTGGCCTCCTCCGTACCAAATCCAAAGGATGGCATGCCCAAGATTTTAGGAGTCAAGTTTGCTACTGTCGGAAACCTCTTAAGAATGACAGCTTTGCTCCGATTACAGTTGGACTTACCACAAGTATGCATTGGGATTGGACTAATCGTAGTGTGCGTAAACCGTAAGCTGACCTAGAGATGAGAGATTTCTAAAGGGGTGTTCCACTAACTTGGTTTTTTTGGATGTTTTAGTTTTGCAAAAAAACTAACTCGTTCCACTAACTAGTTTTTTCGTTTTAAATTTTGTAAAAAAACTAACTTGTTCCACTAACTTGTTCCATTAAACTAGTTTTGTATGTTTAGTTTTGTAAAAAAACTAATTTGTTCCACTAACTAGTTTTTTTGGCTTTTTTAGTTTTTAGTTTTGCAAAATAAAAACTAAAAGCTAACTTATTCCATAAAAAAACTAGTTTTTGGTTTAGCGGAACGGGGCTAAGAGGGGGGGAAAAAATCCTTTAACAGTTAAAAAGCGGCGCGGTCTGTTAACCACCCGTTTCAAACTCATTGCGCGAATTTCGAATTCAATTCTTCTTGACTCTTGAGAAACAGAAAACAGGTTTCCTTTTTTGGTGGTACAAGAAAACAGAAAATAGCTCTCTCTCTCTCTCTCTCTCTCTCTCTCTCTCTCTCTCTCTCTCCTTCCTACTTCCCCTCCCCGCCATTTCTTCTCCGAAGAAAATATCCGTCTGTTCTTCCCACCAAAAAAACAAAAAATTACACTTTCTCTAATCCCTTCTACATTCGTCGGTTCAACCTTCAATGAATCCCTCATAACCTTGCAATCCCTCTGTTCCGCGAAACTAGCGACGTTTTGGTGATCAAAATGAGCAGAGAGAAGGTTAATAATGTTTATCCGTCTCTATCGGTTGTAATATTAGTGGTAATTGTCGCGTTGAATTTACCGACGCACGTAATTTGCGACGCCGACGACGGTGAAGGGCTAAGTCAGAACTCTAATCCGGCCGTGGTTCAAATATTCGCGCAGGCCGTATTCAGTCAATTTAACAATCTAAGCAGGTTCATGACCCCCGAAATCCGCAAAGAGTTGAGCTTCTGCATCAACGACGTGTAAGTCACAAACCATATGTGCATTCATATCTATATTTTTCTTTTCACTCATATCCGGACTAATTTACGCCCACCTCAATTAATTTGGTCATTAGTAGCCAATTCCACTTTCCATTAGCGAGAAAAATGTTATATCGAATGGTCCCAAAAGGGTTAATAGTTCCTTTTGAACGTAGAATCTTAGAAAGTGCAAATACGAAGTCCCAAGCCTAATGGTCAGACAAACTGCTGAGATTGTGCATACATATGTATATAGAATGCATACATCATGGATTTATATGGTTACAATTATGTTGTGTGAAATTAAGATTATTGACGGGTTTGGGGGTTTTGTTTTGAATTTTCCTGCAGAGATGCTGAATGGAATAGGGCGTTCAATTTCTCATCTGATTTGGAATTCTTGACCAATTGCGCGAAAAAGACAAAAGGTACGATATAATATGGTTGAAAAAGGTTTCTGGATTTCAAAATGGGACTTGGAGACATGTATTAATTTGGGTTGGAAAAAGTTAGGAGTACTTTGTTTTGTGGTTAATGCATGGATAAGCTAAAAAGGAATTTGTTTTTGAATGAAGAAGCTTGGTAGAAATATTGGTGAGGTGGGGTTAAGCACATTGTTGTTTTGAAGGGCTTTCCCCAAAGCCAAATACCATCACCATATTTGTTTTAGCCATCTCTTGGGTCTTAGCTGCCCCTCCCCTCCAAGTTCAGGACAACAAACAGACTAAAGGAACCAATACATAATTCCAAAATAAATAAACAACAAAACTAAATTAGCTAAAATCTAATATGGCCAGCGCTCATTCTATCTTCGTGCACGAAAGGCCTTGCAGAGGGGGAATTTCAGCTGTAACAACAAGATCTTCTGCTTCTTCCACTCCAAGTCATGCCAAATTATCATCAGTTTGATTGGCTTTTCACTAAATATGTTTGAGTTCTGCTCCAGTTCGATCGAGAGGAAATTTGAATATGCAGTCATGGCTCGGTTGGGGTGACCTGCGGGAGGTCCTTATGGGCATTCTCACTTTTAGAAAATCATACTTATACGTATCAAGCAAGGTCAAAAGGGCCATATTCATAAGTTCAAAATTTTAATCAATTACCAAAATGGTTAATTTATTTGCAAAACATATTCTTTTTACTTCTCGTTTTTTCTCCTTTCAGTTGGCTGAAACTTTGCTGGTCGCAATAAAGATCTAACTGTTTGGGTGTGCTTTTGGTTGATTAACAGGAGACCTTATGCAGCGGTTGTGTACAGTAGCAGAAATAAAGTTCTATTTCAATAGTTTCCTTCAAGGCGGGTCAAAGAAAACAAACTACTTGAAACCTAATAGCAACTGTAATTTAACCTCTTGGGTTGATGGATGCGAGCCAGGATGGGCTTGTAGTGTTGGAAAAGGTAAAAAAGTTGACCTCAACAATTCAAAGGATGTGCCCCAAAGAACTCTAGATTGTCAGACTTGTTGTGAGGGTTTCTTCTGCCCTCATGGTCTCACCTGCATGATACGTAAGTATTTTTGCGAGCCAAAAAGTTTTGAGCTATGATTATTGTAGTGCTTGGAAGTATTTTACTCAGTTATGTTGATAGTGACTTGGGCATCCTTTTAAAACCCATCCACATTATTCACTAACTCTTTCTTGTGCTATTATCAAGTATGAACTATATCTCTTGCTCCGTCTATGCAAATCTGTTATTAGTTGCTGAGCAAAAAAAAGTTTGATATCAGTTAAACTAACTTTGGCTTTTAGCCTTATTGTCGGTGGTATATAAACTTAGCAGACTGATTTGGTAAAGTTATTTGCTATCAATTTGATATGGTAATTTTCGTAAGTATATCGTAATCACCTCTGTTTATATAACGAGTATGAGTTTTGAATTAATTTAATTGGTGTGCAATGGCTCTCTACTGGAAAGTTTACCTAGTAGCCATACTTTGGCATGGCTATCATTGACACACTTCTATTGTATTAGAACGAGTCCCACATAGATAAAACAACAACCCCTAAAAACTACTTTCGTAACCTTGTGGGCTTCTTCAGTCACTCCAAATGGTTGAGTTATGTTTTTTTAACAATTTGGAGTATGTCTTTTGCCTGTACCGCTTGCAGTTATGGGAAACCAAATGCTTCATTCTTTGATAACACATGATGATGCCTGACAATAGTATTAATGGAATGTTAGTGTACAAAGCTTATATGAAGTATAAAGATAAGACTCATACAACAATAACGAGAAGAGAGTGGGAAATAGTAAAACGAGAAAGAGTGTACCCCTTAATTGATTATGCACCGCTCTTACATACAATTACTTGGAATGGAAAGCAAGATTAGCATTTTTATCCTTCTGACTGATGTTTTTTCAGCAATCCCCTTAAGTTGGAGCTTAGGTATATATATACTTGTCAATAACTTAATGAACCTAAGATATATGACAAGTAAAATCAACGCTTCTTTACAAGTAGTGTGTCATGCTGGGAAAGGATTATGCTGGGCTGGTTTTAATTGGTTTATATAGGCTGGAAGGTGGACAAATATGATAATTTAGGGGAATCCCAATCTGTAACAAAGGGGTAAAGCTGTAGATATTTTCATTAAGGAAGAAGATGAACAACTTTTGAACTGTTCTGGAGATGCAAACAGTTTCCTAATAAAAGTGACAAAAATGGTTTAAGCCTGTATTTTTTTTAACATTCGGGAAAAGAGGTGGATTGAATTTAGCTACGGTAAATAGAGGCTAAGTGCTTAAAGATAAAAGAAGGGGAAAGCATGAAAGATAATCTCTGAACAGATTTAGAGGGAGAGAGGATTGAGCGTAAAAATTCCCCCTTAGTCTTTCATTCACAGAGAAAAGGAGTATATATACAACCCTACAATACAAATGACTAAAGTACCCTTATGTACAAAGGATCTAACAATTAGCACCCTAACTAATACAATCTAACACTCCCCCTCAAGTTGGTGCATAGATATTAATCATGCCCAACTTGGAGAGAATAGGGTGAAACACCTTACTACTAAGACCTTTAGTAAATACATCAGCTAATTGGTCCTCGGATTTCACATAAGGCATGCATATTACACCACTGTTCAGCTTCTCTTTGATAAAGTGTCTATCAATCTCTATATGCTTTGTCCGATCATGTTGAACAGGGTTATGAGCAATATTGATAGCAGCCTTGTTATCACAGTACAGCTTCATAGGACTGTGATCAACAATTCCCAAATCATGTAAAAAGGTTTGAAGCCATAAAAGCTCACAAACACCATGTGTCATGGCTCTGTACTCAGCTTCTGCACTTGACCTTGCTACCACAGATTGCTTTTTGCTTCTCCACGTAACTAAATTCCCGCCAAGGAAAGTGCAATAGCCAGAGGTAGAACGTCTATCATCAATCGAACCTGCCCAGTCTGCGTCAGTGAAGGATTCCAACCTCAAATGACCATGGTTTGACAACAAAATACCTTTGCCTGGAGAAGATTTTAGGTACCTCAAGATACGATAAACAGCATCAAGATGAGAAGTACGGGGGTCATGCATAAATTGACTGACAACCCCCACTGCATAAGAAATATCTGGACGTGTGTGAGATAAGTATATCAGACGACCCACAAGTCTCTGATATCTTTCCTTATCTGCATGCTCTCCCACACTGCCAAGATGATGATTGACCTCAATAGGAGTATCGGCGGGCTTGCACCCCAGCATCCCTGTCTCCTCCAAGAGATCAAGAATATATTTCCTTTGGGAAATAAAGATCCCTTTCTCAGATCTAGCCACCTCCATGCCAAGAAAGTATTGCATCGCCCCCAGCTCCTTAATTTCAAATTCCTTAGCAAGAAGGGCTTTAAGCATCTGAAGCTCATTCACATCATCACCTGTCATAATTATGTCATCCACATAAACTATAAGGATGGCAATCTTACCATCACTCCTCTTGGTGAACATAGTATGATCAGCATGACTCTGCGTGTACCCAAGTCTCAACATGGCCTTGAGAAATCTGTCAAACCACGCTCTTGGTGATTGTTTCAAGCCATAGAGAGCCTTCTTCAACCTACACACCTTGCCCTCAGTGGTAGGGGAAGAAAAACCAGGTGGTATATCCATATACACCTCTTCTTCCAAATCACCATGAAGAAAAGCATTCTTCACATCAAACTGTTGAAGTGGCCAGTTTAGAGTAGCAGCACAAGACAACAAGGTGCGAATAGAGTTCATTTTGGCCACTGGAGCAAAGGTTTCTTCATAGTCAATGCCATATGTCTGAGTATAGCCTTTGGCAACCAATCTTGCCTTGTATCTCTCAACAGTGCCATCAGCTTTATACTTAACCGTGAACACCCATTTACATCCCACTGCATTCTTTCCCCGAGGAAGAGACACTAACTCCCAGGTGCCATTTTTCTTCAAGGCCTTCATCTCCTCTACCATAGCTTCTTTCCACTTAGGAGCTGCAAAAGCTTTCTTCCAACCCTGTGGAATGGGTATAGAAGAAAGAGAAGAAAGAAAGGCAGAGTACGAAGGTGACAGACGAGAATATGAAACAAATTGCGAAATGGAATGTTGGGTACATAATCGAGCCGGCACTTTATGTGTTCGAATTGGCTTCCTATGAGCAATAGGCACATCAAGATCATCAAAAGGAAGAGATATAGAGGAAGGAGAATTACCAGAAGACTCAGCTGAAGCGTCAGGAACTTGGACAGGTGATGATGATTGGTACTGTGGTAATGCACCAGGTTGGCCCTTTTCCTTGCGAGTGAAAGTTTTTAAATCAGGTCTGTCCAATCTTTCTCTTGCATCCAGCATTATTCTTTCTCCAGATACAGGTTCCTCTCTTTCCCTTTCAGGATTACTAGGGCTAGGAGATGCCTCCTCCCCCTCACCAATGTTCTCCCCTGTATCAACATTCTCCCCCTCACCAACACTCTCCTCTGTACTGTCAGTTGGGGGGAATAACCACGAATTAGAATCACAAGATGTCAACATCTCTTCCCCTCTAGAACTCTCCCCCTGAAGAGATGGGGACGAGAGAGGGTAGAAAGGTTCGTGTTCCCAAAAAGTGACATCCATCGAAACAAATTTCTTCCGAGAGAGAGGGTCATAGCAATGATACCCCTTTTGAGTAGGGGAGTAGCCAAGAAACATGCATTTGCGAGCTTTAGGATCTAACTTTCCACCGGGGTGGTGAGGAGCATGCACATAACAAACACAACCAAAAATCTTAGGAGGAAGAGTAGAGACCCGAAAGTGACCAGGAAGGAAATCCAATGGAGTCCGGAATTGAAGAACACTGGATGGCATTCGATTAATGAGATAAGAAGCTGTAAGGATGGCCTCGCCCCAAAAATGTTTAGGAACATTCATAGTAAACATAAGAGAGCGAGCCACCTCAGCAAGATGCCGGTTCTTCCTTTCCGCGACTCCATTTTGCTGCGGTGTATCTACACAAGTAGTTTGGAAAAGAATGCCATTGCCATCAAGATATGATTTGAAGGGACCATTCATATATTCAGTCCCATTGTCACAACGAAGTATCTTGATGTTTGTATCAAATTGTGTGTGCACCATCTTATGAAATGACTGAAAACATGAGAAAACTTCATTTTTTGCTCGAAGTAGATACACCCAAGTTATACGAGAATGACAATCAATAAAGGTAACAAAATAGCGATAACCAGAAATAGAGGTAATAGGGGAAGGACCCCAGACATCAGTGTGGACAACCATAAAAGGAGAAACACTTCTCTGATAAACAGGAGCATAAAATGAACGTCTATGCTTCGCAAGCTCACAAGCTTCACAAAAGAACCTACTTCTAGAACATCGTTTAGTTAAAGTAGGAAAAAGTTTCTCTAAAACACCAAAAGAAGGATGGCCTAGTCTACGGTGCCACTGATGCAATAAAGGAAGAGCTGAACCCGTATCCACCTCAAGAGCATGACCCAATGATGAGGGTGTACAAGATGAACAAGGCACAGACTCCAAAAAATACAGGCCATCCTGAGCTCTACCAGTACCAATCGTCTTTCCTGTTCCCAGCTCCTGAAAGACACAATGAGTGGGAAAAAATGTCACTGAACAATTCAAAGATTGTGTGAGACTACTAACAGATATAAGATTAGTAGTAAAATTGGGAACATGGAGAACGGAAGAAGAAAGAGGTAAGGTAGGTGAGTAGCGAATGGAACCTTTCCCTGAAATAGCAGATAGGGATCCATCAGCTACTCGTACTTTGTCCTTACCAGAACAAGTAGAGTAGGAATCAAAAAAGGAAGAGCAACCTGTCATATGGTCCGTGGCACCAGAATCGATTATCCAAGGAATAGAGATAGAAGCTGTAGAAATATTAGCTTGTATACCTAAGTTGGCAAAGTGGGCGGAAGTAGTGGAATTAGAAGCAATAGAGGATGGAGGACCTTGGCTACTCATTAGCCGCCTGAGAGCTTGCCTCTCTTCGGGAGAAAAAGAATCACTAGCATCAGATATAGAGTCACCAGCAGACTCTGTGACATTGGCATGAGAGCGCACAGAACCACCACTACGACCACCTCTGCGTCCCCGTGAGTTAGGTTTACCATGTAACTTCCAACAGTATTCCCTGGTATGACCAGTTTTATCACAATAGTCACAATGGAGTGAGGCTCGATCAACTGAAATACCTTTGTTCTTCAACTGGCTCTGTCCTGTCTTACCATCCCGTGGAAAAGGAATGGATACCAACGCTGAGTGATCTGGAGTGGATGTCATCAAGTGAGGAGCCATAGAATTTCTCCGAGTCTCCTCTTGTTGAATACTTGCATAAGCCTCTCCAAGAGAGGGAAAGGGGGTACGACTCAGCACATGCCCACGGTGCTGATCATAATCCACATCAAGGCCTGCCATAAAGTCATAAACACGATCTTTTCCAACCATTTGTTGGAAAGCAGCAGCATCAGTACTACAAACAGGCCGATAACTTTGATAAAAATCAAGTGCCTGCCAGAGCCCCATTATCTCTGCATAATATTCAGCAACTGGTCGATTATTTTGCACCACGGCCTTGAGTTTCTTCCTCAACTCAAAAATTTGGGCGTCATTCCCTTTCTGAGAATAAGTCTCTGCCACGGCATCCCAAACTTGCTTTGGCGTATCAAGATACATAAAGCTATTCTGAATAGTAGGAGACATCGAATTAAACAACCATGTCAAGACCAAGGCATTATGATTGGTCCATTTTGTGAGATCTGGTCCCTCCGTGGGTTTCACCACAATCTCAGTAAGGTAGTGTAGGAGACCCTTAGTGGTGATAGCCAATGTAAACGCACGCGACCAAAGTAGATAATTGGAACCATCTAGCTTGACGCGGCAGATATCCATCGGAGTGTTATCAAGAAAAGGACTATAACCCATTCCACTGTTTGAACCAGATTTACCAGTCTCTTCCTTTGAAAATGGATTTTCCTCTGACATATTGGAGGCTCAAGAAACTGATTACAACAACAGAGATTCAACAGTCTCCAAAGGGCCAGCCGAAATCCAGCCAAAAAACAGAGATTCAAGAGCCCAAACAATATAGCATACACTTACCACTGTGGACTGCCGGAGCAAAAAGAACACAGTCGCCGGAACAGGAAAGCTTCACGTTGGCAAACGAAGTCACCGGAATAGAAGAGCTTCACGTCGGCATAAAAAACGGAAGGGATGATGGTCGAACGATCAAGAAGCAGCCAGATCTAGGGCCAGACACGAACGAAGTCGCCGGAGAAGCTGACGTTGTCGACCAGCGTCGTCGATGAGAGACCCAGTTGTTCAGCGTGGAAGAAAGTGATCTTCCATGCTCTGATACCATGAACAGATTTAGAGGGAGAGAGGATTGAGCGTAAAAATTCCCCCTTAGTCTTTCATTCACAGAGAAAAGGAGTATATATACAACCCTACAATACAAATGACTAAAGTACCCTTATGTACAAAGGATCTAACAATTAGCACCCTAACTAATACAATCTAACAATCTCTAGCCGTCATATCTACAATTGTAGTTGTGCCACACTCTCCTAAGTCACTTCCAAACGCTCACACAATTCTCACAAACATAGACTACGTTTGACAACAATCATTACATAGTTTTTCTTTAGAACACTAATGACTCTTGATCCAAGCTGTCAACATAGTGCAATTCATGCCCTAGCAGTACTAAACGTTTAGATTTGCAAACTTGGCCCTTGAAGATTGCAGTCATAAGTAATCTTTAACTCCACACCTTTTTTTTTTTTTTTTTTTAAACTCCTCTCAGAAACATAACTTAGACGGGCAAAAGGCCGTATGTGCCTTCCATTGAAGGTCACTTTGAAGTAAGGCTTTCTTGTTTGGAAGAGGAAACAGGCTACTAGGTTGCAAGACATATTGTACCTTAAACAAAACTGGAATGAACCCATGGAAATGCTTAAGTCGTCTAGGGTTTTGATAATTCTAACTTTAACAGTTAGTGATAAAGAAAGTAGCAATAATAATAATCCTGGTGGATTGTCAAGCATACTTATAAAAGGAAAGCCTTCCATTACTTTTCTCCTCAACTCTGTAAAAAATTGTTTTTCTGGATTACCTGACATTCTTTACTTGACTGGAAGCAATGTGCTCTAAGCATTTGCAGATTCATATATGTTACCCTTAAATCTTCTGTCTCATGTTTGTATTTATCATTCTGAGGTTGTGACAGAACATACGTTTTCTAACTTCTGTTTTTTCTTCTGGGGATGCCATTTGCTGTTTTATCATTGAAGCTTGCCCATTGGGTTCCTATTGCCCGATGGCTAAACTTAATACCTCCACAGGCGTATGTGATCCGTAAGTTTGATTCTATTTTGAGAGTGATTACTTCGTTTATTCTTATTGTGCTTTGGATATTAGATTAACAATAATGATTGTGGAGCACAAAATTTATGCAGCTACCGTTACCAACTACCTCCTGGGCAGCCAAACCATACTTGTGGTGGAGCAGATAATTGGGCTGATATCCTGAGTAGTACTGAGGTATTCTGTTCAGCAGGATCATACTGTCCGAGTACTATCAAAAAAAATCCTTGCAGTAGTGGGTATTGATTATTATCCCAGAACCTGTAGCACTTGTTCTTTATAACTTTGTTTATTTCTCCCCCATGTTTTGAGATGCAGTCAAAATCTTCAATTCCTCTTGGTGTGTATCACTCGAAAGAGATCTCTTATTTGTACGTATTGCCTGATCATAATCGTTTTCCATTTTACAGACACTACTGCAGGACTGGTTCTACCTCACAAGCAGGTAAATGCATCTTTACATACTTATGTATGGCACATTATTGTATATGTTTTCCAACTCATTGCTTTCGACTTTCTGTATCTCTAGTTTGAAGATGACCATAATAACTTAAGCTCATAATATTAATAAATGTGACATTGCGGATGAACTTGCAGCGTGCTTTAGGTTAGCAACTTGTGAAGCACAAACTGCAATTCAGAACATCACTGCATATGGCATCCTGCTTTTTGTAAGTGACCAGCTTATGCTTAAACATTACAAATCATGAAGGGTTGAATTTGTATCAGCTACAAAAAATACTCTGTTAATCTGAATTGGTAATTTTATTTCCCTTTCGTTGTAGGCTGGGCTGACACTTTTGCTTCTCATTATTTACAACTGTTCTGATCAAGTTCTCACTACTAGAGAAAAAAGGCAAGCGAAATCCAGAGAAGCAGCCGCAAGAAGTGCTAAAGAAACTGTACAGGCCCGCGAAAGGTGGAAATCTGCTAAAGGCGTAGCTAAGAAGCAAGTAATTGGATTGCAGACTCAATTATCACGGACATTTTCTCGTAAAAAGTCTGTAAGACAGGAACAGTTGAAGGGTCTAGGTCAACCTAAACCTGGAACTGATGCATCCTTACCACCAATGCCTATGAATGAGAAAGGGAAAAAAGAAAGCAACCTCACAAAGATGATGCATGAGCTTGAGGACGAAGACCCTCACAGTCATGAAGGCTTCAATTTGGAGATAGGAGATAAAAATTTGAAAAAACAACATGGACCCAAGGGTAAACAGTTGCAAACTCGAAGCCAAATTTTCAGGTATGCATACGGTGAAATCGAGAAGGAGAAAGCTCTTCAGGAGCAAAACAAGAATCTGACTTTCTCAGGAGTCATTTCGATGGCTACTGATGTTGAAGAGAGAAGTAGGCCTACAATTGAGGTGGCTTTCAAGGATTTAACACTTACTTTGAAAGGGACACACAAGCATCTGTTGAGGTGTGTGTCTGGGAAAATTATGCCTGGCCGTGTTTCTGCTGTCATGGGTCCATCTGGGGCTGGGAAAACAACATTTCTTTCCGCTTTAGCTGGAAAAGTAAGAGGGTGCACTATGAGTGGTATGGTTATTATAAATGGGAAGGTAGAATCAATTGCCTCTTACAAGAAAATTATTGGGTTTGTGCCCCAAGATGATATTGTGCACGGAAACTTGACAGTGGAGGAGAATCTGTGGTTCAGCGCTAGGTGCAGGTATGCCACCAGCAGTTCTATGGAAAAGGCATTTGTAGCTCGATTTATTTCTCATTTCTGAACCTTAAAAGTTTCAACTCTATAACTACCAATTGCTGTTTTTATTCAATATATCCTCCCAAATCACGATATTGTGTGGAATGAAATATTCTTTGGCATTACCTTGTAAGGGCATTTGGTTATCAGTGATTCTCAGCATTTAACATGCAAAAGTCATCTGCAACTCTCATACCCAGTGGGCCGTTTGTGTGTGCAGATTTTTATCCTACTTTTTGTTCGAACTTTTGCGATGCTATTAATGCCTTGGGGGGACATATTATTATTAATGCCAACAGTATTACACCGATGTGAATACATATCTTGTTCAATTAAATATTCATTGTCTATTAATCTTATCAAACAAATGGATCCAATCTACCTAGTTTAGTTGTCTTGCTTCTTGCTGTTCTTGCATGTGTCCTAGCTTCTTACTTCACCTATGATGATTAAGTACTTTACTTGAACTGACACAATGTACCTTGTTTGGTTGTCTTTCTTCTTGTTGTTCTTGCCTGTGTCTGATTAGCTTCTTACTTCACCTATGATGATTAAGTACTTACTTGAACTGGTTATAACTTTTCTCAATTACTTTCATGTCTTTAGGCTATCAGCTGATCTGCCTAAACCAGAAAAGGTTCTAGTTGTAGAAAGAGTCATTGAGTCATTGGGACTGCAGAATGTGCGGGATTCCATGGTTGGGACTGTGGAGAAGCGAGGAATCTCTGGAGGCCAAAGGAAGCGAGTAAATGTTGGTCTGGAAATGGTCATGGAACCTTCTCTCTTGATCTTGGACGAACCTACTTCTGGTTTGGACAGTTCTTCTTCCCAATTACTACTTAGAGCACTTCGTCGTGAAGCTTTAGAAGGAGTAAACATTTGCATGGTGGTTCACCAGCCGAGGTAACGTAAAATATTTTCTCTCCTTATTTTCATGTAACATAAGTCATTTTCCACTTGTGCCAAAAAAGGTCACTTCCTACCCTCTCTGTAGGATCTTCCCTTCTTGAGCTAACCAACTTTTGTACCCTCTTCCTAAAATTGGTACCATTAGCATTATATGCATCTCAGCATGTTGTGGCTTATCTAGGTGTAGTTTAGAGTACAATCGACACCATTGACAAATTGTTGCAAAAAATTTGAAGCAGTGCCTTTCTACTACATATGTTAGAAAATAAGGATGAGTTACAGGACTTCTCACTTGTCCATCAAGATTTTTGGACATCGGCGGCGATTCCTTTTTACTTCTCGTTGTTTTTTGTCTTTAATTTAGAAAGCTTGCCCTTATTCGCCGCCCTGTGGTGTGATCAGTTATTCTAATTGAACTTGACAGCTATAATTCAACAAGTACAATATAAGGAAGTTAAACTGTTCGAGGACCTTGTATTGGCTCCTTAAATGGGAAGCAAAGACATGCACCCGGTCTCAATGTCGGCAGCAGTAGAAGACTAAAGACACAAAGCAAATTGCTAAGCATGATTTCCATAGTCATTAGGAAAGAATTGAGGAACATGGTTTTCCATTGCCTTTTGACTTTTTCGATTTAAAACTACTGCATCCGTGTGAGGCACTGTTCTTAGAAAAGCAAGATCTATGACTATCACCTTCTGGAAGTTGAAAGCTAATTTGGCACTCTTAAAATGTTTCTCTCTTGCCGATCAAAAAAATATGTTTCTCTCTTCTTGGCTACTTAACAAACTCTGTGTTTTGACCATCATATTGCATATGATATGTTGGAAGACGAGTGAGACAAGTTGATGCTCAGCTCCTTTGCCCTTGTTGAGTTTTTTTTTTACGAAGACTAACATTTCCTTGAATATCTACGTCAAGTATCAAAGTTCACCAGTAGTTTCAGCAACGACAAATGCTACGGCATAATTCAATTGTTGCCCAAGGGTCAAGTTTGTCGTCTAACTAACCGTTATGGCTCTTTTTCTTCAGCTACACTTTGTTCAGGATGTTTGATGACTTGATACTTCTAGCTAAAGGTGGTCTAACTGCATATCATGGATCAGTGAAGAAAGTAGAAGAATACTTTGCAGGCCTGGGGATCAATGTTCCTGAACGTGTTAATCCACCCGATTACTTCATTGACATTCTAGAGGGAGTAGTAAAACCAAGCACAAGTTCAGGCGTAAACTATAAAGAACTTCCCCTTAGATGGATGCTTCATAATGGATACACAGTACCCCCGGATATGCTAAGTGCTTCGGCAATTGCAGCATCCTCGGTGGCAGAGAATTCAGCTCATGGAACAAGTGCTGCTGCTGGTGGGTCTGATGGGCAATCTTTCGCTGGAGACATATGGCAGGATATGAAGTTCCATGCTGAGTTGAAGAAGGACCATATTCAACATAAATTCCACAGGATACACGACTTATCGAACCGCACAAGTCCTGGTGTTCTCCAGCAATACAAATATTTCCTTGGCAGGTAAGCAATATATTTTCATTTCCTACTTGTTTTAGCTCAAAATTTCTAAAGTGCTGACTCCCTTTTTTTATTTTTGAATAATAGATCCATTTACTGTACAGTGTACACACAAATGGTTTTTTTGGCCTGTTGATATCTATGCTATATATGAAGGAAAAGTTGTTTCCTAAAATAGAAAGAAGCCTCGACATCGTTTTTCTCTCCTACATGGCTTTTCCTTTCTTTATCTCTCATTTTTCTCTCATTTCTGCCTCATTTCACTCATTTTCTCCATCTTTTGTAAAATAACAGTTACTGTAACTTTTAAATGAGGAAACTAGCTATACAACTCATAAGAATTATTTACTTCCTTTATTCATGTCTAATCTAATTGTCAAATTCCTAATCTGATCAATCATGCCTTTAGATAATTTATTTCTTTTATTGTCTTTTTTTTCTTACAAATCAATATCAATACATACACTGTGCCTATTAGAGAAAAATTATGAGAGTCTAGCTTCAAAAACTCTGTAGTGGAGTGTTTGTTACAGATACTAGAAACAGCTTCTAAAAATCACCAGCTTTTTTGAAGCTGTTTTAAGAAATAAAACTGATTTTTTAGAAGCTACGATTTAGATGCTTTTACAGATCCTGAGAAATGGTGATTAGCGTCTAGACAAAAATATTCCTGCAACCATTTTAACAATCATCCCTTGTTCAAGGATGAAATATAATAATTCACAGCAAAAACTTATTATGCAGCTTTTACAGCAAATACTAGTTTTTAGTTTCTGTAACATTTAATCCAAAATATAAAGCTATAGCAAATAATGTTCATAATATTTTTAGAATCTAAAATCTAGAGTTTGAAGCAGAATAAACAATCTAAAATCTAAGAAAATGCTATCGCAAACACCCCCTCTATGCAAATATGTTTGTGCCTCTCAAGCCTCTAAACCTGCAATCCTAATTTCTTGAAATTTTGATTTTCTTTTTTCCCCCAAAAAATCAAGAGAGAGGTGGGTAGGGGGAAGAAAAGAAAGTGGGGAGAAAGAGATTTTAGGAAAATGAGAGTTAGAGTTTTATTAGAATAAAAAATATAAATAAAAATCATACTTTTTTACTTTTTCTTTATTTCCTTTGTTTGTCTTACATTTTCCATTATTGCAAATTAATTTGAATTTATTCGAAACACACTTCAAATTTTGAATTCATAACAATAGATATATTCTTCTCGTGCATAGAAAGTGGGGAAGGGAAAGTCGTTCTGTAAGCTCAAAACCCTTTGAAAGTCTTTGGGAGGTTTATTTTGAAGAAGGAAATAATAAGATAGTAATATAAAAAGAAGAGCATAATATATGTATCATAAATCATTCGACACTAATATTAAGCTTATGATGTAGACGTGCTAATTCTTATTCTTGGAAAAAATAAAAAAAAATTAGTTCATCAATCATTTGGCTGACTCGCTCTCACCCATTTTGTATTCTTTCCTATGATCAAAATCTGAGCTATGTGTTGTTCATGTTTTCTTTTCAGGGTCGGCAAGCAACGTCTACGAGACGCTAGAATACAAGCAGTCGATTTTCTGATCTTATTAATAGCCGGAATCTGCTTAGGAACACTAGCTAAAGTAAGCGATGAAACCTTCGGGGCACTTGGGTACACTTACACAGTCATTGCAGTTTGTAAGTCCAAAATCTTAGTAATTTCTTTGTTCCCACTGCATTTTTTTAACAAGTTACACAAGTGTTTTTTCCTGATCTGCCCAATTCTGCATTGCTGATTTTCAGCTCTGCTCTGTGGGATTGCGGCTTTGAGAACATTTAATCTGGACAAGTTACATTACTGGAGAGAGAGCGCATCTGGCATGAGCAGCTTGGCTTACTTTCTTGCGAAGGATACGATTGACCACTTTAGTACCCTTGTAAAGCCTGTCGTCTATCTCTCGATGTTCTATTTCTTCAACAACCCGAGATCTTCCTTCTTGGATAATTACATCGTCTTGGTTTGTCTTGTGTACTGTGTGACTGGCATTGCTTATGCACTTGCCATTTACCTCGAACCTGGTCCAGCGCAGCTGGTGAGTTTCTTTAACTCTATGTTACATGAAGTTCGGTATGGGTATGTGCCTAGGTATCGGGTTCATCAAATTTGTATCTCCAAAATTTATTTGTTTATTGTCTATAGGATAAATGGTAGCTAGGTGAACGCCCTACTAAACTTGTTGGACCGATATATGATACCCTTGTCCAAGTTTTGAGTGACCGAAATGGGTTGCTTTATGAGTTCGTGGAACAAAGGTTGACCTTATCAATGCGGGTTACTTAATTTGGTTTCTTCATTCCTACAGTGTTCAGTCCTCCTTCCAGTTGTTTTGACGCTCATTGCAAACCAGAATTACCAAGACGGAATTTTGAAGATAGTAGAGAACATGTGCTACACAAAGTGGGCTTTGGAAGCATTTGTAATAGCAAATGCTGAAAGGTACAGAAAAGACTATCCTTTCTCCATGTCTATTTCATTTACTATAGTATTGTCCAATAAAGGGGAGATACAGAAAACCGACCGATCGGTTCGGTTTTCGGCCAGGGTAAGAGTGGATTTGGTTCGTTTGGACCGAATCGAACCGATCAATTTTCGGTTCGGCCTCGATTTCCTGGAAATTTCTTTGGACCGAACCGAAATACCCCAAAACCATACCGAAGCCGCCCATCTAAAACCCAAAAAAAAACCAACAAATCTCAGCCGTCCATCTCAATCTCAACCGTCAATTTCAATCTTAACACCGGACCGAAACAACCGATCGGACCGAACCACCCCGAGCCGACTTCGGGGGTCCATCATTTTTTTCGGTTGGGATTGGTTCCCGGCTAAATTACCCCGAACCGATCCGTTTGATCCCGAACACCTCAAAAACCAAGCCAAACCGACCGAAAATCACCCTATCGCCCATGTTTGGCTTAAAATCTCGAATTCGTACGGCCGAGAAATAACTTTTGCTTCATTTCTGAATCCTTCCAAATTTGCAGGTATTATGGAGTGTGGCTGATAACAAGATGTGGTTCACTTTTGAAAAACGACTATAAGCTCAGCGATTGGATTCCTTGCTTAATATATCTTATCCTAGCAGGTATAGCTAGTCGTTGCGTTGCCTTCTTTTGCTTAGTAACCTTCCAGAAGAGATAAATCCTCTCCATGTTCATGCTCAATTTCTCCCCTGTAATACAAAAACTGGGAGATTACAATCGAGGGATTCATGTACATTCAAAGCAATTTCGAAGAAATGCTAGAAGGCTCTTTACATCGTCGGTACCTCCGAATTACATACGGAATTTTGTATGTGACAAGCTGAGTGCAGTTATAGAAAGAAGGGAAAGGAAAAAGGGAAAATTTTTGGTCTGGAAATTGTATATGTAACTCAAAATGCAGACTGTTCGATATAGTAGTAACATGGTTCCGGCCACTGAGGTTTTGTGCACGGTTGGCCTTGCGTTCTTTATTTTCTTGCCTGTGTTGTATATTTGAGTATGTGTTAAGGTTGATTTATATCAAGAATGTTGTGTGTTAACTTTCTTAGGTTACGGTTAATTTTTCGGAAGTTCAGTAGGTTAATTTTTCAGAATTTCTGTATGCGAAGGGAAATGCATGCACAGATATTTTTGTGGTTCCTATAAACCGAGGTTCTGAATATTATACTGGTAACGGTACGTACGTACTGGTACCGATATATGCTTACAAGACTAAAAAAATTAACCAACATTATATACCCCAAAAATTTATTTTCTTAATACAAAAGTCTTAATTGTGGAATTATCTCCTACATAACGGAAAAAATTAAAAAAAAAAAAAATAGTATGATCGGTACCGTCCGGTGCTTGTCCAGTATTTCCCCGTATGCTGAAACGAAATTAGAGGCGTTGGATACCGGTTTTGGACACATCCAATGTATATGTACCGGTCAGTGTGATATGGAATTCAAAACCTTTCTATGAACATTGCAATCTTCTCATTGGTCTTGTTATATTACCAATTTCCATGCAAAAAGGGGAAGGAAAACAGCTAGCTGGTGCTGGGGAAAACATGCTGGTTTAAGGTGATAGCTGAGAGAGAACATTCTTTACTCACACCGCGGGTGTAAAACTTGATGGTAGAAAAGGGGGGTTTTATACCGGTGGTGTAAAGAATGTATTTGTATGATGAATCAGCAAGAAGAGGAATGCAAACAAAACGGTGCCGAGGATAATTAAGTGATTACCCTGCTCTTTCTATGTTTTTTGGATTTGGTATCCATTTCGTCTTTTCTTAAATTTTGTTAAATTCACGTTACGCTTTTTTTTATTGGTGATTCGTCTTGACGAGATGAATATGAGAAGTAATATATTACGATCAAAAGCAAAAAAAAAAAAAAAAAATCAATAAAGACAAATTCTTTAGTGTCGTCCTATATGATTATTTTTTCATTCAGTCCACATTTTGTATTTTTATGATTCCTTTCATCTGCGAATGATTAATCTAAAAAATTAAGACAAAAATTTAAACAAATTTTTTTTGAAAAAGTAAAGTAGTATTACCTAATAAATACAGAGAAAAAATTTAGGAATTATAGGCCAAGCCAAAATTTATAAATTTTGTTTTCCAATTGTCACATTTCTCTTGTTAAAGTTTCCCAAACAATCACAAACACAGCCGTAAGAGCATCCTCATCAGCCTCAACAAAAATTAGGGCAAATTTAACATCAAAAACACCTTTTATAAATTAACAAGTCACTTTTTCAAAAACTCACAAAATCAGACTTTCTATTCAGGAAGTCAGGAGAGAGAATTGATATAACCTGTGAATAGTGCCTCAAAGGATTTACTGAGTTACTGTAGCAAAGTTATAACTTTTGCAGATTTACAAAAAAATTGTTGAGTCTGATTTTGGGGGGTTTTTCCCCTTTCACTCAACAACTTAACTATCAGGGGGATTTGCCTCCCCTGATGAGGATGCTCTAAGTCTGCAAATGTATCTATCCGGAAAGCGTAATTATTGGGTGCTTACGGGGCAAAGGTTGGTCATGGGACACCAATTCCCCTAACGAGCATACAATCAATTTTTTTTTTTATTTAAAAATGTCAAGTTCTCATTCACAGCCCGAAGACAGAAAGATTACATCACAAAATATAAGAATGGACCAAAATAACTAGCATATGACATGAGCACGGCTACACAGCACTACAGGCTGACCGACTCCAGACACACCTGCCGAGGCAGACCGACACTACGTGCAGGTATAGAGTCCTGTCAAGATCTAGTCGTAGAGAATCCCAACGGAAAACCCAGCTCAAACCTAAACATAAGGCACTGATGCAATCTGAAAAACACTCCTCGCAGGGAGGTAAAATGGCACCCAAGCAGGGCAAACAACCACCAAAAACGGGGCAAAACTAAAACTAACAGAAGAAAAACTGAACAATAAAATAAAATAGAAAACCCCGGCCGAAAAGGTGTCGCCGGACGCCGCCGCGCCGGATCTGGCGACTTATTCGCCGGAGGATCTCAACTAGCCCTCCATAAGCTTCAAATATTCACTCACTTAAAACCCAAATGAGGCGGACGGATCTAGAGGGGGTGGGTCGGAGAGAGGAGGAGGTGGGTGGAGAGCGGGGATGGGCAGATTTGGAGGGGCTGGGGCGGAGAGAGGGGAGGAGGTGGGGCGGAAAGAGGAGGTGGAAGGGAGGAAGTGTAGTTGGAGATGGTGGAGAGTGGTGGCTGAATGGTGACTGAAGGAGATCGGGTTCAAAAGAGGAAGAAAAGAGAGGAAGAATGGCTGATAATGGGAACCATGGGGGGTGGGGAAGAAAAGAGAGAAGGCAGCATACAATCATTTGAGACTCACACTTGCGTGTATAAAAATTCGGCGACCATGCGGTGCTCCGAGCAGTCGAGCACCACACCGTGTAGTGCTCTCATCCGGCAATTTATTTTGATAATGCACGGTTTGAATTTAATCCAGGCTTCTACAAATCTTAACCATTGAGGCTTGTTCCCCACCAAATGACTTTTCAATTTTTTGGTTATGTCTTTATTTAATTTTTGGTTGCGTTTATTAGTTTTGCATCAAAATTTTCACGTCTTTTGGTTCGTCTTGACATAAGGAATTGGAAAAGTAAAAAAATATGAGAACTACCCATTTTTTTTAGGAAATATCCAACCAAAAGCCAGCTTAAGTCAATTGAAACGCCGGAAAAATTAGGGATTATTACCTCTAGGTCTAGAAAAGAGATGTCTAATTACCACTAAAGTAGGTCACTTTTTTTAATTACCATTAAGGTAAGCCACTCTTTTTTTGGGTTTAGCTTTAGGGTACACTTTCCTATTATAGAGTTTTAGTGGTTTAGGCACTTTCATAGGGTACCCTAGGATCTTAGGCACTTTCACAGGGTACCCTAGTCATAGGGTACCCTAGGGTTTAGGTTTAGAGTGCACTTTCCTATTATAAGGTTTAGTGGTTTAGGCACTTTCATAGGGTACCCTAGGGTTTTAGACACTGTCATAGGATACTTTAGGGTTTAGGTTTAAACACTTTCATAGGGTACCCTACGATTTAGGTTTTAGGGTGCACTTTCCTATTTTAGGGTTTTTAAAATTTAAAATGTAAGAGAGAGAGAGAGAGAGAGAGAGAGAGAGGGGGGGGGGTTAGGTTACACTGTCGGGTAATCTTCCGAAAAAGTGATCTACTCGTGCTTTTTTGGAAATGTGACTTCTTGGTAATTATGCTCCGAAAAAGTGATCTGCCGGGAATTGGCCCAAAAAATTAACTTAAGACAGAGAGAAAAATATTTAAGTCTGGTGGCAGTGGAAATTGCAACGTCACCCTTTCCTCCATAGAAAGGGCACAAATTGCAACTCAAGGGACTGGATAAAAAAAAAAGAAAAAAGAAAAAACTCACTAAGGGACCATATCTGGATACTCGTTAAAATGTAGTGGCAAAAGATGACATTTGGTGAAAGTGTAGGGTGACGAAAATATATACTCCACTTTTGGCTCGCATGCGAAAGCGGATGGAGTCTCTGACGCGTCGCTCCTCTCTTTTTTGGGTACGAACGCCGCTGCGTTGGCGAGAGTGAGACGGCGGCGAACGACCACCTCGTTCTCGACCACGTGTCGCACCGCCGGATTCCAAACCATCCACTCCAATACGCCTCTGGAACACATTTTGAAATCCGCCCCAGCAAAGCTAAAAAGCTACAGTACTACAGAGTTGCATTCTCTCTCTACTTTCCCACTCTTTCCTCCATTTTTTCCCCTCATTCTCTCTCTCTCTCTCTCTCTCTCTCTCTCTCTCCACATGCATTTCTCCTCTCTGTCCGTCTCTCTCTATCTACAATGTGATATTTCCTGCTTTCCTCGCTGATCTCTTCAAATTCCGGTATGGAAGCTTCAATGTGTGATAGCTAGTTCAGTTTTACGTTGTTTAACCTGGTATTTTCCTGAATCTTTTCTCAAATACATAAAGCGTAAACCGCTTGAGTATGAATATAAGTAGATATCTTGTTAAGTTGTTGAAATCCATGTGCATGAGGTCCATAATGAGAGTCCAGTTGCTGATACGAGTATCAACGTTTTAAAGTGGTAATCTTTTCATTGAATGTACGTTTCAAAGCGAGAAAAGCGAATATATTGATTCTGGTGGTGTATCATACTAAAGTTAATGAACTTTCATCAGAGCGTAGTAAATTTTAGTAGGATTAACGAGATAGGGACTCATATTTCTCGTTTTATCACGTGTCTGTGCCTGTAGATTGTTGTAGATTGTGATGAGAGATGTTAGGGGTACTGTTTTGTATACCGGATAAAGTACCGATAGGCACAATTGGTGGTGTGAGCACAACGAAAAGTGTGGTCCATTAACCACTAAGTGTTTGGTTTCATCCGAAAGGACCGAAACTAATTGAATTTTCTTGCTCAATGGTCGGATTCAAGCTCTCTATAGCGACCTACTTTTTAACATTCACAGCACGCAGTGAGACTTAAGTTTCTGTGATGTAGGTGTGGTGGGGTTCGCTTCGTGGCCCCCACTTATTGTGTGTTCTCGGTACTTTATGTGGGATACTAATGCAGTACCTATAGCATCGCTAATTACGATGGTGTGATATTTAAATTGTTGGTTATGCAATCTGGTACATTTGAGGAAACAGAGGTAGGATTCTCGCCTAGTGTGGGCAATACTGAAATTTGGTTTGGTTGGGCTGATTTAGTTAGGTTTACTCGGGATATGTTAAAGGTGAAACAATTGTTTTGTTCATAATTGCGTGGGTGAGGCTCATCCAAACATTGCCCTCGTAACAATTCACGTGTTAAATTTACAGTTTACAGTTTACCACATTTAATGAAAACTGGAACCTGTAAATGGTTAGCAAGGTGATATGGATGTGGTAAAGGTATACCATAGACATTGTGGTGGAAATGGGGGGCTACGATGTGGTCCAATAACATACCTTTAGCCATGTTGTACCGTATTCCGCCGCAACTCTGAATGAATGCTTACCTCTTCTCAGTGTCAGTGATCAGGCTAGTAAGTAGGCTCCTGCACATTGGGCTTTATCTAATGATATGTAGATGGGGCAAGTCACAAGTGACAGTCACTCTGAAAAGCATAGGCGAACAATAGTGTTTGTAATGATGGACATGGGGCAGCTGCTCCTCCTTGGCATGTGCTTGCAGTGTCACTGTTTGGAAGTGATGTTAATTATACATAGATGACTCAATTTTTTTCAGCATTAAAGGAATTTGAATGTACCTTGGAGAAATTTATTAGTCTGGGCCAGAAGTGAGACATTTCACTTGGCAAAAGTCTTTGCGTTGTGAGCAATTTTGTTTCCTTCTCAAAAGTAAGTAGTAAACAATGATCTATGTCGATGTCTGTAATAGTGTTGTGGGCCACGTGTTTGTCTTCCTATCATCAGTTTTTTGTCGTCGACTGCTTTGACTATAACCTTATATGTTTCTGTGTTAGGGTAGAAAAGGCATGTGTTTTCATTTCTACCTTTTTTCTTTTCGGAGAGGCGTGTAGCTTTGATACCAGCAATCTCTTAAGATACAAGCTTAGACTGATGATACATAAAATGATAGACAAAGTGCTGCGAAATAATGATGTCATAAATTTAATGCACTGTTAGGCTGAAAACATGCAGGTTGGGTCTCGTGACATTAACAGTCTGTTTGGCAACTCAGGAGAGAATAGAAAGAAAAGATTTTTTCTCTCTTAAAGTTAGGAGACAGGAAGAATTTGTTCTCTCTCCTTGTTTGGATCAGTGGGAGAGGAAGGAGAAAGATTTGAGAAGTGTGATTTTGAGGGGAAATCAACTCCATCCATTTCCCTCTTTTTCTTCCAATTCTCTCCTTAGATAACCAAACAAGTGAGAAGGCAAAAAGAATTTCTCGTCTTTCCTTTCCTCTCCTAGTCTCTCAGGCCAAATAGGATGTTAGAGGAATGACCAGTATTGTCTTCAAACAGAATGACAGTCTAATCACCGAGTGAGAGGGTCCAGTGACTGTGACATGGATTCTTACTTTTCATATATGTCGTCTTTTTTTGTTTAGTTCTATCTCTTTTCTTTTCATCGACAAAAAAATGTATTGTGACCCTGTAACATTCTGCTTATTGTTGCCTAGGTTAATGAAGATGGATCATTTTTTAGAAGATGAAGTATTAGGTGTTGAACATTTACTGGCGGAACCTAAATGCAGCAACTTAGGCGATGATGTTCTAGGTTTTAAGACTTTCAGTCAACAAACCTTCAGCAATTTTGAAGAATTTTCAACTCTTGTATATGGTTCTATAAAAACTGATTGTGGTAACAATCTTGTCTCCTTATATTTACATGTCTAGCTCTCTGCTTCCATCTTTTTCTTTATTTGATAATATGTATCTAAGAAGCGTGGACACTTCCAAGAACATGATGTGGGACACCGGCATTTTCATCCACTCCTGGACATGTGGCACACACTTGTCTAAATGGGTCCTGTTATCTTCTAGTTCTTTAGTCAGACACTTTGGCCACTAGCCTATGGTCCAACAATAGAATGAAAACAGCTATGCTTACTGATTGGGAAATATGGAAGAAATTATTTTTGTACCGTTTAATCCCTTTTACTTTAGGTTTTTTCATGGTACACATTTTCAATCTCATAACCGTAAGTGTTTTGTGAAACGAATTCCTAAAATCATATATTAGATCTTGTTGTTCACACTTTTTGTCATGCATGTATCATGTGTAAATAGTAGTTTTTACTTTTTGCAAAATAAAAATGTTAAGACTAGTAAAAGGTCAAGAGGTATCAATCTAATGTTATACAGACAAAATCGATTTATATTACGTCAGGTCCCAGCCATGGCATGCCCTGCTTGATTTTGAGAAACTCGTGTCATGCCAGGTCTCATCCATATTCGTGCTTCTTACATTTGTGCTACCGATAGGAGTGCCCAAAGCATATCTTCTTGTTGTTTATCTCCTCTTTAGGGTGAGTTCTCCAATGGATTTTATCAAGATTTTGATAAAATCAACCCCTTGATTTTATCCATTCGTGAAGACGTTTGATAAAATTTGTAGATTTTTGAGATTTTTGAATGCAAAAATCCACAGATTTATCACATGTCTTCACGAATGGATAAAATCAGGGGGTTGATTTTATCAAATGTTGATAATTGCCACCAAGACCATTGTAATCATTCAGGGATCTTCGGTCTCAGAAAGCATAATAAATATGAGTACTTGGGTTCAGCAGCCTCTTCCTAATATAGAGCAGGAATTCTCTAGTCAGTCATTGGCTTTAGGTATTGTGATTCTTTGTTTTTTTGGCTTAGGGGCAAGATATTGCAAAGGGAGTTTTGGAGATTTTTAGTGTCAAACATGCTGACTTGCATAGGTGTGCATTCCTTTTTTTTTTAATGGTCTCAGCCAATGCAAATACCGTTATGTATGCTTTTATTCTAAACACACAAGGTAGAATAAAAAAAACTCAAATCACTGTCGTGTGTATTGTTGTGAAGTTTTGAGCTTGTTATAGTTCATAATGCGCCTGGTATTTCAGTATTGGACAAATTAGGTGCTTCTTTTTGTTGTTCAACATCAATTTGACACTTACTTTGATTCATTGGCTAATTACTAATGCTTCCACGTGATTTCTCATTTAGTTGCATGGGATTCCGATCTTAAGCAAAGCGAGAAAGTCAAAGAAGAAGTACGTCTCTTTACGAGTAATGGATATTTGTTCTTATCTTGAATTTTGCTATGATGTCATTCACTTTGTGGGTAGTGGCAGTAAATTTCTGATGTTGATTGCATTATATATATTTGATTTGCACCTAGAACTACTATCGCTGGTACAAGCTCTCTTATTAAAGTTTTCAGAGATCTAAAAAGAATGTTTATGTACTTATGCGAGAGTGAATATGTAATTTCTACTATTTGTCTTCTTCTTCTTCCAATATTTGATACTCCATCCACTCCAATTTTTGGTCCCTCATTCTATTCCAACCAGATAAAAAACTAGTTATAATTTTAAATCGATAATGAATTTTATATTCAATATAGATCTTGTTTGATGGATCCCAATTAGATCTATAAGACTATATTTTTAAAATCAAGTAAAACAATGTAAAATACGAGATATAATCTATTGAAAATGACATGAACTCCCAAAAGGGACAAATAAATTGGGACGGAGGGAGTACTAGTGTACTACATATTAACACCAGTAGCATATGATGCATTGAGCTGTCTAAGAATGTTTTCTTCTTAAGCAAAAATTCTACCTTTGGTAGTCAGCGGACCAAGTTCATTGTGGTGCATATAACTTAACTTCTTATGGGATTCTCCATGAAGGTTGGAGTTGCCGATCATGTAGTTGACTCTTGCATAGACCCTACTAGATACTTCGATGAATTTATATATTTCAATTCTTGAGAAAGAAAAATGGCAAAATTGGACCCTGATTGGTTAGATGAGGTGTTGTTGAGTTACGTCTTATTGACTCAAAGGGTGGATGAGATTCATGAGAACACATACTAACAAGTAACAACTATAGGGGGTTATGGCATGTATTTTGACACTCTGTTTTCTGCCACCAAAACATCCTATTTTGGAGAGGGTCTCATGTGCACTAAGAATATCCAAATTAATTGGAGTAGCCAATTTCTTCTTTTTCAGGCTCAAGTTGATCATCTTATGGAATAACTGAAGGTTAATTTCTAGATTAGTCATTTCAGAAGTATAGATTAGGACTTGCTACTTGTTATTATCTCCTTTTTAGGGTGACTTGTGATTAGCTTGGGATCAGATTGATTTGAGACAACGTATTAGATAATTGTACACCATCATGTTTGCACGAGTTGTTGCATTTCTAGAAATTATCATAATGCACCACAAAATATTTGCACATTGGTAATGAAAGTTATTGTGTAATACAAGGTAACCATTACTTATATTACCAAACCCTAACCAAACGTAGGAAACTAAAGTCTGAAGTACCCTTCCTTAGACTTTCTGTCAAGGTAAATGCTTGTGTTTATTTTTGTTCTACGAAGAACTAATGTTGTTTACACCTTTTTTTTGGTTTATTCTGGATCTATTCCGCTTCTCGTAGATCTTTAATTTAGACTTCTCTTTTTATAACTCATCACATTCCTGCCTTCTTTATTTGAATTCTCTGCTTCTTACTGTAATTTTACTGTGGAATATAATTTTTCCTCACTTAGATTATTTTCTTACTTTACGAACTTTGAATGTAGCTTCTCGATGGGGTGCTGGGAAGAACTGGTGCAATTGTTCTTGGCAGGAAAAATACAATTTCACATATATGTGAAGATTACCTTCTGGGTGAGTGATTAGCAATGGTAATAATTGAGAATTCAAAAGAATCTTTTACTCTTCGCTGAACTGACCTTTTTTTTCCCTCTTTTCCTTCAGATGCTGAGTTTGTTGATGAAGTTTCTGATTTGAATCCAATCAGAGGACCATATGCAATTGACTCAGGACTAGAAAACAAGTGTACAGTCTCAGGTGGAAGAGGCTGTAGTGATGAGATATCAGAAGTTGCCATGGCCCCTGTTCCAGTGTTTCAGACTTCATGCCAGGATTCCTTATTGCTTGATGGGATGACAATTGACGAACTTCATGAGGCCTTCAGAAACACGTTTGGATGTGAAACAACAGTTGCTGACAAGCAGTGGCTGAAGCACCAATTATCGTTTGGTTTGCAGAATCCTCCTGTATCTTCCAATGTAAGCGAAGGGAAATTAATCTCTCCAATAAGTGATCAGGACTCCGATAGACTGTGCACCTCCTTCACCGGTGTATTCAATTTCAAAAAAAGGCGGAGAGTTCAACATGTAAAGCGGGAGAGGCACGATAACCTTTCTTCTTTGAAATCATTTTCTTCAGAGGATAGAAAAGCTATGTTTGGTTTTTCTGAACTAGGAGATGCAGAAAATGAACATGTTGCAAGCAAGAGATCCCGCAAGCCTACTCGGAGGTACATTGACGAATCAATAGAACAGAATTCACTGCGTAAAAAGAGAAGATGTCGGATTTCATACACATGTTCCAGTGATAAAATTCTGCGCAATGGATCTTACAAGCAGCTATGTCAGAAAGGATTTGAAGCTAAACCTTCTGTCTGTCGTGAGGTAGCTTTGAAAGGAGCCTGTATTCAGGTCCCATTTGGTGAACCAATTCGGAGGGAGCACATGAAGAAAAAGGTGAGAGCTGCATTTTTTTTTATTTTTTTTTTGTTGGTAACTAGTTCATCTGACAAATGTAACTGCAAATGTTACCTCACATTTTTCTCGTGCAAATATGGATTACCATTTTGAAGAATTTATAGATTTCAATTTATTGTGATCTGTTTCCAAGTTATGCAAGTTGATGAGAGCAATTATATAGTTCGTGTTTTGTGAAACATATTTTGCTAGGAGTATGAGTTGTCCAAAATTTCAAATGCCTTGGACTTTTGCTTGTTAGAAGACAAACCTTCTGGAGCAAAAAATCAACGATATTACATTTGCTTATTTCTGGTATATAGCAATTTTGGGGAGTTCTCTGTCAGCCATCTTTATCATCATGGATACGGTTCATGCTTTGTCAGTGTAGTTGTCTGTTCTGTAATTGTTCATATCTATCCCATTGAAGCTTGGGTGCACTATCTCAATTTATAGCTTATCTGATTTCTACTCAGGTGCATGAATCGGACTGTTTCAAGGACAGTAGGCTCTCAGATTCAAAAGTAGATTCTGATATGGAGTCTTTTTCAGCAAAGTCTAATGATGCTGTGTCTGGAGATGATTATATTACTTGGACCAAGACTCCTCATAAGGATAAGAGCCGTAGGAAGAACCATATCTACTGGTCTATCTCAGAGGTATCGAAGCTGGTTGAAGGTGTTTCCATGTATGGAGTTGGAAGGTGGACAGAGATAAAAAGGCTATTGTTCCCTTCATCTGCTAACCGCACATCAGTTGATCTTAAGGTAGTTGTGGATTCTCATCATTTCATTCTTGTCTTCCCTCTCTCTCTCTCTCTCTCTCTCTCTCTCTCTCTCTCTCTCTCTCTCTCTCTCTCTCTTCTCATTCTTATATTGACTATTGAGTTTCCAGGACAAATGGCGCAATCTTCTTAGGGCCAGCTGCTCACAGTTGAAGAGCAGCAGAGAGGTTAGCTATTAACTGCTTTACATATATTCTACATCATGTTGAGAATGGGTAGTTTCCCAAGGACTAGGCAGTCATTGGTTCTATCTGATTGCTAGATTATTGTTAAAAGCTTGTCGTTTGTAGAGAATCAATTCCAGATGCGCAAAATTCCATGCACGTGGTCCTGTCTTAAGTTATGGAATCTGGACTGGTAGACATATCGCTTTGAAAATAAGAATGGCATGAATGTGCTTTTATTTTGTTTTTTGTTCCTTGTGTGTGTGTTGGGTCATTTGGGTGTGTGGGTTGGCGTCGTGGTTTTGGGAGGCGGAAAATGGTATGCAATCATATTATGGAAGGATATGTACGTTGTTTTTTGCATTGAAATTTGTTAAGTGTTCACATCTACAAAATAAATTGGCAATCTCATAAAAAAACATCCAAGCATCAAGGTCTTCGGAGAGACTGTTAAGCAACTCTTGTTTTTCCTGTTTGCTTTTCTAGTCATACAGTTCAATCTTTGTATGCAGGTTGAATCGAAAAGGAAGCATGGATCAAAACCAATACCACAGTCCATTCTACGCCGTGTTAGGGAGTTGGCTTCTATCTACCCATACCCAAGGGACCGAAACAAAACTGCCTCTGTTACCTCTCCTGTCCCTGGTACAAGTACAACCTCTGATAAATTGTTTCCTCTGTCATCTGCTGTTAGAATAATGTAGTGCACTCTCTCACTAGAACTTAGGAACGGGCTTAGCATGTTAAGATAAAATTACTTGGAGAGATGATCCTTCAAATGAAAGAATTCTAGTTTTACTGATACCTAATATGCATTGACTGCTCATTCATAGCATTGCTACATTCTTCTCTCTTACAAAATGTTATTGCTGTTTGTGTCTCTTGTGACTTGCCTTTGCTACCTCTACTTGTGCTTGGTTGTCAACTTTTTTTTTTTGGCATGGGTCGGACCGACGCAGTTCTGAATGCTGTATCAATATCTTCTCCTTTTCGGGATTCTGAATGCTTAATGGGTTTGGGTGGGCCTAAATCTTTGCTTGTTGCGGTGCAACATTTCGAAGATGGTCTTAAATATCTATTCCCCCAAGCATGCATGTTAATTGCTACACCTCCGCAGATGTGCCATTATATGTTTGGGTACAATATTTCACAGGATTTTAGGTGATTGATCTTCCATTCATCAATTCACTTCTCTCTTGCTGTTTCGGCCTCTGACAATGGCACAACCACCACAATTTCTGTGATCAATTTCTTGTATGATCAAACTTTTGGGATTGTATGATCCCTTTCTGAGAGTTGTTGAATTGAATATGATATATATATATGATTTAAATTGGTGACATATATATACACACTGCCAAGTCCATGGTTAGTCGATATGGGACATTGTGACATACCAGCATGCCCCACAAGCCACATCCACGGAAGCCCTTTCTAATTTCTGGCGGCTCCACACATCCATCAATATTTAATATATGTTTTAAGTATTTGAATCCAGCCTATACGTTGCTGCTTTACGGGTCGAATTGCAACGTGGTGGCTAGCTCCAAATGATAAAAACTCATGGGTAGAATGCACCCCTGAAAACTGGCTTACAATGAGAGATTGCCCAAGAGTTCGTATACACAAGGTCAAGTCCATACGTGGAGTCTGCACTTATTCGAAGAGTTAATATACAAAAGGTCAAGTCTATACTTACGTGATTGGGACATTAGGATCATAATTTACCGGCTTATCCCTAATGCGGTAGCACCAAAATCTTTGATTTCTAATTTCAGAAGGCAGCTAGGATATGAGACCAGAATTTTGGGACAGGTGATACCATACCGTCTGTGACCAGGTGTTTTGATGGTTCACTAAGCACAGTATATAATTTCATTAGACATGTATTTATATTGAATCAACAGTGATGACTAAATTCCTCATGGTATTGCATACAATAAGTCTACGGGCACATACATTGCACCACACCCGCCTATGTGGCGGCGCCACATAAGCAGATGGGCCCGCCACTTTACTGGAAAAAAAAAAAAAAAACCAACTCTGTCTCTCTCTCCTCCCCAAAACCCACCGCCCACCTCACCCTTCTCTCCGCCTCTTTCCACGGTCACCAGCCACTTTCATCACCACTCACCCCATCATCACCTATCCGTTACCATCTCTTGGAGTTGGACCAGATGCACCACCTTGCTTGCCCCGCTTCCCCTGTCCATTACGAGTTACAGTGAGAGTAGATCTAACTTGCCGGACACGCGCCGGCGTCAAAGAGCGCGTGAGCTCTTTTCCGGTGGGATTTCAAGGTCGGACTAGTACCGTTGCAATCTTCTCACCAAGATGAACCAGAATCTGGGAACAAAAACTTTTTTCAATCAGTTTTTCGTTTCTGTAAAATCGGACAGAAATCGAAGGAATTGTGGTGGTTGAGTCACTACTTCAGACGAAAAACTATTGGTGGCTGAGTCACAACTTTGGGGAAGAAACTAACAAATCCCATGGGTCAGTCTCTGATTTAAGGGAAAAAGTAAAAAAACCAACAAATCTCATGGATCAGTCTCATTTCGTCTCTCCATTCCGTTTGTGTTAGTGGCCGGCCGGTGTGTGGCGGCATTCGTCACCTCTAACCAATCAGACCCCCCAAGTGTTGATGTGCAAAGGATTCTCAATTATTTTGATGTTTGATTCCCCTCCTCACTGGTGGGTAGAGGAGGAGAGAAGGGTGAGGAGGGAGGTGGGTTTTGGGGGAAGAGGGGGATGAAGGGAGGAGAGAGACAGATCTGACGTTTTTATTTTTTTGTGAGTGAAGTGGCGGGCCCCATCTAATGACATTGCACCGCCACATAGGCGGGTGTGGCTGAGATGTGTTCGGATGTATGTGCCCGTAGTCGGATTGGCATACAATATTCCATATTTTCTGGGAGTATAAATCTGTTGAATCCTTAATTTGTGCAGTAAAATTTTTTACACACAAAAAAAAAGAAGAAGACGCTTTCAAGGTCTAATAATGGCGATTGATGTCATTATACACAAGGTCTAATGTTGGCGTCACGTCAACACCACCTCGTCGCTCTCCTAATTACTGCTCCCTCTGTTCCTTTTAAAATGTTCACTATAATAATACTGGTAATTTCAAACTACTAAAAAATATATTCCTTTATATAATTTTTTTAAATTATTTTATACCACATTATAATGCTCATTGAATTATTTAATTTGGTTTAAAAATACTAATTTAAAAGCATTCTATGGAAGTAGATATTTTAACGTCCACAAAAATACACGTTTTGCAAATGGGATAGTATTTAAAAAGGGACGGAAAGAGTATGTTACAAAAACTTCTGATTAGACAATAAAATAACAACAAATTTTGCAATCTTTTCTTTCCATAAACTAAGACATGTTTTTCTAGCGTGATGTTTTGAGTAGAATGCAAAAAAAGCCTGCTTCCCTTTTTTAAACATCTCCATCTACCCCTTGGATAATTAGAAAAACTAAACTATTTGGGTGGTGTTTTGGCACCGCTACGTGATGCCTCAGGCCCTCAACATCTCTTGACACCGTAATTTTTGGTAGGGGTCCACTATCAAGACTTAAGAGTGTGCGGTGTTGAGCACCACTTGACAGTTCCACAAGACATCGTAAAAGCGTTGGAATTAGTAATTAGTCCAATTTGGTAGGGGTCCACTATCAAGACTTAAGAGTGTGCGGTGTTGAGCACCACTTGACAGTTCCACAAGACATCGTAAAAGCGTTGGAATTAGTAATTAGTCCAATCGCGGGCGCCTAATTTCATAATCAAACTAACGTGGCATAGTTTTTCAAAAGATTTTAACAACCCAGTTGCTAAAATCATGGTTGATTTTAGCAAATGAGTATAGCAGGTGCTAAAATCAAATTTTTGAAATAAAAAAATGAAGTGGTTCCGTATATCGTTTTTCGGTTTTTTTCGCACCAAATTAAAGTACTCATCGTGTACTTTAATTCGGTGTAAAAAAATTCAAAAAATAATACACGAAAACACTTAATTTTTTGATTTCAAATACCATGATTTTAGCAACTGGATTGCTAAAATCTTTTGGAAAACTATGTCCGCGGCCACTGAATGAATAATTACGCTAAGATATTTATATAGACTTGTAGGTAGATCGATATATAATGGGTATATGTCTGCACAAATGTTGTGGTTGTACATTAACTGCCCCACTTCTTGAAGAAGAATGATTTAATGAAAGCGATTCACTGTGGTGATGACTACTTAGAACTGTGTGGTTGCCCATGGCCAAATCACGAGAACATGAACAAATAGAAATTCTTTTCACTAGGACCCACCCACATTTTTGGTAGATTGTCATTGTACTAGATATTTTTTTGTATAATCGATCACATGAATGGTCATTTTGATTGGCACATGTATATTAAAACCATGCCATTGCAGTGGACAAAAATGCTTCAATTACCAAACCAACCCTATGCACGAGGAAGGAAAATCAGACAAGAAAGTTCCCTTTCGAAAGAGTATACTTCCGCAAGTGGTGGTTAGCTCATGCAGTAGAGTTCTTGGATGCTCCACGTTATATTTCGGGATTGAGTCTCATTCCCCCCCTCCCATGCAATAGATTAGGAATTACGAATGACAAAAAAAATATATATATATATACTCCCTTAGTCCCAAATTGTTACTCATCTTTTCTTTTTTGGATGTCTCAAAAAATTGTCCATAACTTTTAATTTATTAAGTTTCTTTAATATGGATTTTTTTTTATAGATCTCAATTAGTTTTAAATAAAGTTGTTAGAATGACAAAAAACATCAGAAATTACAAGATATAAATAATTTTTTGAGTAGCACAAATACCGAAACATGACCTACAATATGGGACAGAGGGAGTATAAAATAGTTCCTATTTTCTTGTGCATGCAATTGCAAAGAAATTAACCAATTCTTTAGCCAAGGCCGGCCCCAACATTTTAGAGCCCGAGGCTAACTTAAAAAATGTAGGGGTGGAAATTTATGGCACAACACAAAGTTAGCGGGTTAGTGTCGAGTAACACGAAACACATATATGACACGACCCGAAAACACGATTAGTAAATAGATCGGGTTCGGGTTGAACCCGCATTACCCGAAAATGACACGAATTAACTTGTTCGTCTAATCAAGTCGACACGGTAACCGGAACCCGACCCAAAAATGACACGAATTAACATGTACGTTTTCATGCTCTGAAATTGTGCATGAAAGTTTTCATGCTCAATTCTGTTGGAGCTGAAGTTTATCCTTTGATATCAAGTTATTCTCCATGTTCTCAAATTTGCAAGGTTTTGTTATGGTGGCTAAGGTTCTAAACCTACACATCTTTTTGGTTGGCTATAACTACACATTATTTTGGTTGGTTATAATTACTCTCTTTGATATCTAGTCCCTTTAATATATTGTAATAGTTACTGTGGATTAATAAATAAAAAAATCACTGTGCAAAAAAAAAAAGAAGAAGTTAATCGTGTCAACCCGAACACGACATGATTATTAGCAGGTCGGGTTCGGGTCCATATTTTTCGACGCTATTAATTAAGCAGGTCATTTTGACACGAACACGGCTCGACACGACACGAACACGGCACGACGCCCACCCCCAAAAAAAATTAGTACATTTATAAATTACACTAGTAAAATAATACTTAAACATGTAAATAAATTCAATTTAAAAAAACCCAACGTGATTAGTAGTCAACAAAATAATATTTTCAAAAATTAAGCATCATTATGAAAAATAAGAAATAAATACTTAAAGATCACTCTTATTAGTACAAATTATGCTTGCTTAATGCTTAGTCCATTTTTTGCTATTTGAAGGCTCATTTTGAATAAATTCAATTCTATAGACCTATGCTTAATAAAACACTTTACAATTCTTTGGGCTCTTCTTTTCAAAATAAAAAAAAGGGAAGCCATAACAAAAGGCTTATTTGCTTTTACGCAGGGCCGATACTGTTTTTTACTATGGCCACGTCTCTCTCCATGTCAAAAAGGGGAACTCTGCCCTCCCTTGGGAGTTGGGTCGGCAAGGGATGTCGACCTTATCCAGGCCGTTTGTTCGCGCATCAACGGCTTAGATTTCACATCTCCTAAGTGTATCTGTACCGTCAATTGTTTGATGCAATTTGAGTTGTTAATGCGCGAAACAGACGGCGCAGATGAAATTGGTGGGGCTCGCTGACCCCGCGGACAGCAGGACCCTGGTTTCCTCCATGTCCCATGAGCAAAATTTTCTCTTCTTTTTTGGATCTGATGTGCTATGAGCAATTGAAGTTCGAAAAGATTGAATTGGGTCCACTGGGAAGACAGTTAATGCATGGTTAAATCATTATGAACAGATTAACAGTAAACTCTAGCTAAAGAGTAACTGAGGGGTGCTGTGCAGCCATGACGGGGTGCGCCGGAACTTTTCCAACGATCGGAGACATTCACCGCGTAGACCCCGTCGAGTACTACAAGTGTGATAAAAATCAACTCGAACGGATATCTTTAAGTACATCATCGGATCACAAATACTTTGAAAATAAATGAGACACAAATGGACACAAAACTGGATCAAAATCACTTTTTCATATTATTTATGTTCCGATGAGTCACTTAAAGATATCCGATCAAGTTGATTTTTGGCACACTTGTAGTATTCGACAAGGTCTACGCGGTGAAGGTCTTCGATAGTCGAAAAAATATCAGCGTGGCCGCGCAATAGGACTGCACAGCACGGTGCTATGCATGGGGATGCACAGCATCCCCAGGTTCCAGCTAAAGAGCATCGACTTTATTAGTTTAATAAAGTTCAAAATTATAGGATTGCAACGGATAGTAGGGACCCGCCAAAAGTCAATTCATGGCTGGAAATGTTTCAATTTATGACTATCATTTGTCAAGGTCTACTTGACACCATACCAACAAAAGTCACTTGACCAATAATCTTTTATTCTTGATAATTTTTTTTCTTTTTGGTGACGAATGAACCAGTACCCAGTAGGGCCACAAATTGAACCCACCCGCAGGGTGAAAATCCCTGGACGAACAAAACTATCCACCGCCTCGGTCACCGGCTACACATGGTACCGCCCTAGAGAGAAGTCAAAACCTGCCTAGATCCAGGCTCCCCTTCCGCTGGGAAGCTCAATGGCGGTAAAAAAAAACTTACAGTCTGGTTTGGAAGAAATAGAAGAACCCGGAATTTGTTTTCGTTTGGGTTTTCAAGAGGGTTTTTTGGGTAATGAGTAAAAAGATATAGATAAAGAAATGGTATTAATAATTGAAGAGAAAATTTATTGGAGATTAGTCTTTTTATTCTTGGTAGTATATATTTAAAGCAAAAAAAAAAAACTTGCAGTCTAGTTTGGAAGAAATAGAAGAACCGATTCATCATGAGTTTTGAGTTCTTGAGATTTTGTATTTTATGGGGAGACATGCAATGATTCAACTTAAATTATAACAATAATATTATAGAGACAGTGTATGTTTTCAAGTTTTGACTATATTTTCAAGTTCCAAATTGGCCTAATTATTGCATTTTTTCGGCCTAATTGGTTGGCATATTTTTCCTATGGAATTAGAACTGATTATGGAGATACAATTAGATTGTTACAGAAATTGAATTATTCTCAAAATGACTTAAAATTTGGCTTATTGTGCTTTATGAAGCATGTCATTCTTTTATAATACATCAACTCAAAAAGCCAACTTAAACCAATTTTTAACGGAACAAAGAGCTTAACTTGTAAATGGGATGTGGACCTGAATTGGACCATATGGGAGGGGTTTATGAGGTAATAAGGGGGGATGAGTGCATGGTTAATGAGATGTTTTTGACATGGTTTGGCAAGCAAAAGCACGAGGATATTCATCCCAAGTCACCGTTGGGACTAAATAGTGAGGTCCGGGGGTATTGATTAATAGCAGCCACCCCTGGATGAATTCTCTGTAATACCCTCCAATCCACCCAGACTCTCTTATTAATCCTTATCCCCCTATTTGAACTACAAAACAAACCAACTACTATTTTATCCCCCTTATTACCAAAATCTTCAAAACACAATACTCCCTCCGTCTCAAAATGGATGTCCAAAATCACTATTCACACTTCTCGGAAAATCATCTATATTTTTTAAGTTATGATGAATTATATATGCAATATGGATCTTATTTGATAGATCTAGCTCAATTTTATTAAACAAAGTTTTAAAAATCGTCAAAAGTATTATAAACTACGAAATATAGATGATTTTTTGAGAGGCGTGAATAGTGTTTTGGACATCCATTTTGGAACGGAGGAAGTATTATTAATTCACCAATCATAAATGTCATATCAACGTGGGTCTAACCTCTATAAATAAACCCCATACTATCTAATCCCTCTTACTATTTTATACCCTCCAAACTCATCCCGCATCTAATCGGGCCGTTAGGGGCAAATCTTTCAAAGCTTCGCTATTCAAGATGTGCCTAGCTGCTACATTGTAGGATATTTGGATTTAAAGGAACAATAAAACTTTTTGCACAGATGGTCTATGCACATATGATGCACAAATCAGTATGTTGCAAATAATTTGAGCTGTTAATTTATTTTAAAATAAATTTACGAGTTTCCCGTTAAAAAAAATCAACTCAATCTTAATTTTAAGCTCTTAATTCAATATTCTAATTTTCATTTAGAATCCAGGATCCTAAACTCTGAGTGTTTGTTTGAGAGAAAATTTGACCATTGGATTAAGTACTTATAGTTATTCGATTGAATTGACTTTTTTTGGAGTAAAACTCAGAAAATTATTTTAAATTAACAAACATTTCGGATCATTTTTTTGAAACCCGAAAGTTGGTACCACACACCAATTAGTGCACAAATGATGCACAGAACATCTGTTTGTGAAGAACGGTTGTTAAAGGATTGCAAGGATAGCCCCCGCTAATGTACAGTGGGATTATTCTCCCAGAATTAGTAGAGATGCACGAAAGCTGACCCGAACACCTGGTTATAAAAAAAAAAAAAGGATTGCAAGGATAGTTCTTGCAACTGTAGATGGAAACGTTAGATATAGAGCTAACTCACGAAGCAAATTCCCAGTGCTCAGGAAAACCATGAGTTATGTAGCCAATGGAACCTCCCTCCTAGCAGGGCCGGTCCTGAGATTTTGGACGCTTAAAGCGAAATATAAAAATGGGCCCTAGTTTTTTGTAATTTTTTTTTACCCTATATTAGCCACCTATAAAATTAGGAAAAAAAAAACATAACAAAGTACTTATCATGCTAGGCTTTTCTCTCATTAATTATGGGGTTGTTTCAATTTGAAAAATTAGGGTTCCCTAAAAATCCGTAAAAATCCTAACAGTATGAATGCGAATCACTAGTTAATACTACTAGCAGAAATTCACGCAAGCAGTCAAATCCCACAACACATAGATATACGTGGAAAACCCTAAATTGGTAAAAAAAAAACCACGGGAATGAATCAAAATCACTATACTCATTGTGCAGTTACAGATATACCTATCCAAACGATGTAAGTTCTCACAAAGTTCTAAGTATCACCTGCCGAGTCACACGTACACCGCACCCAGTGATCTTGATCGCCAACGCCTTGAATCGCACAAGCCTTCCTTGGATACTTTCGGAATCCCACCAAAAGAATTCCCTAGAAATCACTTCTAGATTGTAGAGAACTTCTTGGAGATGAACATGTAGTTGTACGATTGTTCGATTGTGTTGAGACTCCAAGGTTATCACTCAAAAGATCAAGAAACTTCTCTCTCTCTCTCTCTCTCTCTCTCTCTCTCTCTCTCTCTCTCTCTCTCTCTCTCTCTCTCTCTCTCTCTCTCTCTCTCTCTCTCTCTCTCTCTCTTCTTCCAAAAAGTGCGGTTGCTATAGGTTATGAGAGATAATGAAAAAACCCTAGCACATCGGTATTTATAGAGAGCTGTGCACGCCCAACTTGCTCGAGCAAGTCTTGAAAAATTTGTCTACATATTCTTGGCAGAAAAGTTGCTGGACAAGTTGCTTGAGCAAGTCTTTGAGCAACGCTTGAACTAGCAATAAAACCCACACAACTCACCACTAAACTAAATACTACCGCACTCTCAACCATTACATAAAGAGATGATTCCTTTCCACACCTAAACAGACACTCTAAAAAATAAAATTACAACTCGGTGTAAATGTGTGTTTTGTCAAACGAAATTGCCAAAACAAATAACTCCGGAACTTGGTCCTTACACAATTTGTGAGTGAAATAAATTAATTTGATTTATTTATTGTCAACAATTATTTACTATTTGTGAATTGATGTTAAAAGATACTATGACTAAATAAACTAGAGAATATTAAAAAAATACTCCTTCCGTCCCAAAATGGATGTCCCAAAACAGTATTCACACCTCTTGAAATATCATTTATATTTTTTAAGCTATAATGAATTACATATAGATTATATGGATCTTGTTTGGTAAATTTTGCTTAGTTTTATTAAACAAAGTCTTTAAATAAAAAAAAGTAATATAGATTATAATATGTAGATGATTTTTTAAGGAGTGTGAATAGTAATTTTGGCCATCCATTTTGGGACGGATGGAGCATCACAATTTTTTTGGGTGTGCAAAGGATTTAAACCTTGGAGTTGAGTAACATCTACAAGCCAATAAAGCATCACTAAATTTTACTCCACACATAGTGTAAGAGTTTGTTTTATCTACTCTACATTCAATAAAATTAAAAAATTTAAAAAAGGCAAAGTAACATTTGACTAAAAGGGTTTCCAAGGAGTTGAACCTTGAACCAAACTCAAACATACACACACATACCACTTAAGCTAGCTCCCAACTTTAGACAAATCACAAAATAGTTTCTATATATAATATATGTATGACTTATATGAAAAATGGGCCCCTACATTTTGCTTAAATTTTTGGGTCTAAAGCGATTGCACCTCCTACTTTAGGCCAGGGCCGGCCCTGCCTCCTAGGATGCTAAGGAATTGAGTTTTATTGCAATTTTTCATTCAAATTTCAAGATCTTAAATTCTGAATGAAAAATAAAAAAATTGGGTCAACCACTTATATATATTCAATTGAGCTGATTTTTGATATGATCACTCAAAAAATTATTTAAAAATTAATAAACAATTCAGATTATTCGTGTGGTTCCCAAAAATGGGCCCCACCCACAAGTCGTCTTTAAAATATCTGTACACTCCATATCAATACCCTAGCATTTTCTTTTTCTTTTCTTTTCTTTTTAATGTGTTCATGTATGATCATTCTGTTGTATTCTTTTTGCTTTGGGGTTTAAAGACCCATATTCCATATCTTTTAAGATCTATATTGAAAGGATTGAAAATTGACAAAATATCGAAAATAGACAAATAAAATGGACGGAGAGAGCAATATAAATTCTCATAATTTCAGATAATTTCCCCAAAATGCTTAGAGAGCTCTTTTTACACATCAATCGTTGCCAGTTAGTTGCAGGTATCCGTTTGAGCTGATTTTTGCGAGGCAACTTGAAAAAATATTTTTAGATTTTTGAACGGTATGAATCATTTATGTGGGACCCCTAAGAGACCCCACACACCTTATTTACCCCATCGGTAAACTGACGCAGCTAGAAACGTGAACTAGAACAAAGATCACCCCCACGAATAAGAAACAACTCTTCTACAATCTAATAACCCGCAGATTAATAGAACTATAGGAAAAAGAGATACTCTCTATTGTGAAAAAACTCAACATATTAATCAACTCCTTTGCCCTAAGGCTTACATCAATTATTTATACTAGCCGCAACCCTAAAACTAAAAAGGAAATAAAATTACTAGCTAGCAACCCTAATTCTTGTAAAACAAGGAAACATAAAATAGGAAACCTCAATCAGAAGAAACTAGGAAACAAAATACTTCTAGAATATTTTGACTAAATTATAACATATAAATAAAAATATTAAATGTAAATCAATATAAATAAAATATGACTTTTCTTGAAATCCACCCTGCATCAGACTCCCCTTGTTGAAAAAACTCGTCCTCGAGTTTTCATTGCTTGAAGTAACTTGATAAAGCGTTTCTTGTCGGCATCAATTTTATACTTCAAATTAATTTTTTCGAACCTGAACTTTGAAAATTCTTCAAAAAGTAAGGGAACGATTTCCTTCCAAATTCCGCATAGGTGAGCAATCCATATATTCTTGCTTATGGAGTCTTCGATGAATTCCCAAAACGGATCAACAAATTCATTAGCACTCTCGTCAATTGCACCGTCTTCCAGCTTTTTATAAGAATCAAATCCAATTGATTCTTCTAAATCTTTTTCTAACAACGCCAACGTAGAAACCACTTTTTCTTTCAACTCTTCTTGATTTTCTGTAATTTTCTCCACCAGTTCTTCGTCAAAAACTGGTGGCTTACTCCAATCCACTACTGGATCTGGAATATTATTTGTAGTAAAAGGCCACTCAATGGTAGCCTCCGTTGTCCTCTCCCTCGGCTGATAGTTGCCCGCCAAAGGTTTGGTGATAGAAACGTCATCCGATGCCTCCTCCTCTTTCGGAAACCGAGGTATAACAAGACGACGGCGAGGTGGATTCCCCCCAACAGTTAGGGCAGCAATCTGGTCGGCTAGGGCAATCACGTCCGACACATGCTGTTCTAATTGCTGGAACCGCGCCTCTAGTTGTGCTTCTCGCGCGGCATCATCATGCTTGTACACATACTCGACGTCAACTTGTCGATCATGACGATATCTTCGTGCCATGATCAATCAGGAATCGAGCCTAAGCTCTGATACCAACTGACGCAGCTAGAAACGTGAACTAGAACAAAGATCACCCCCACGAATAAGAAACAACTCTTCTACAATCTAATAACCCGCAGATTAATAGAACTATAGGAAAAAGAGATACTCTCTCTTGTGAAAAAACTCAACATATTAATCAACTCCTTTGCCCTAAGGCTTACATCAATTATTTATACTAGCCGCAACCCTAAAACTAAAAAGGAAATAAAATTACTAGCTAGCAACCCTAATTCTTGTAAAACAAGGAAACATAAAATAGGAAACCTCAATCAGAAGAAACTAGGAAACAAAATACTTCTAGAATATTTTGACTAAATTATAACATATAAATAAAAATATTAAATGTAAATCAATATAAATAAAATATGACTTTTCTTGAAATCCACCCTGCATCACCAACCTATCGGTTCCCTTAGATTTTTCGGCCATACAATTAACTAACCTAACTGTTTCAAAGTTCTAGTTAATTAGGCATAGCAAAGGAGTTATTCAATGCCCCTGGGACAAGGTTGAGCACGAACTTAGATCACACAAATGTGTGGAGTCTATCCAGCAGATTCGTGCATGCAAATGTGTGGGGGCTATCCAAATTCGTGCTCAACTTTACCCCTAGGGTATTGATTAATTTATCCCCATAGTAACTGCTAGTTTTGTTTTTAGATCTTTTTTGGGAATAAGAAAAAGTAGATATACATAAAACACATCAATTTAAATGATAAACAAAACAAAATGACACACAATGATGAGTTTCAGTGCTCGTAGAGCACTACCACATAATTCTAAGACTTTCACCATTACATATGGGTGAGGGAGCCACACCTTTGGTGGTGTATGTATAGAGTAATTATTCCAAAGTCTTGGGGCATCGCCACGTAGTGTTCTAACACTCTGGTCCATCAAATATTTATGTGTAGTTTAGTACAATTTGTGGTGGATAATGTTGTTAAGGCATCGGTAGTCGTTCTATTCACACAGACAGGAAAGCACAAATCTTTTTACGGGACCCATTTTGGGTTCTACCAAAATGATCCAAATTGCTCTTTTTCTGAAAATATTTTTCATTGGTCCTTGAAAAAAATCACCTCAATTGGTTATCAATATGGGCTATTTTAGAATCTGTAACCAAAACTGAGTGGTTCGTCCTAAGAATTCTGAGAAAACTTTTATAAATATCCGATGATCTGGTTTATGCAGGGACACATAAAAAAATACTATAAAAAATAAGTGATTCGAATCATCTTAACAAAACCCGAGATGAGCTCCACAAGAAGATCCATGCATGATTTGTGTTCCCCTATGTAGTATATTAGTAGCAGCTAATGGGCTGTCTGTTTGGGGGATAAGGAACCCAGGTATGGGATAGCCCGGATAAGCTTATCCTAGGCCCACCCATTTCTAGGGAGTGTTTGCATTTATCCCGGGCTCACCCATGTTCAGGTTTTGTTTGCATTTATTGATTGGGATAAGGGTAACCCACCTTGGGGGTGTCATTACCTTATCTTGGCAGCTGAACTTACTACTTTACCCTTTTCAGCCCTAAATCATTGTACGCATTAGCTCCACCCTTTGATTTTTGGAATCAAGGGGCCTGCGGTGAAGATAGTGCAGCTTGCGGTGCAGATAGGGGCGAAAAAGGTGGGTGGAAGGGGGTGTTTGGCCCCTGCACTCCCTGCAATTTTCTTCCTATTTTTAGTATACTTTTAGTTTTTTTTGTAAGATTACTAAAGAGTGGTCCCTACAAATTAGGCGAAATTAGCAATCTTGCGTCCACCATTGAGTGCAGATAATTATGTACTGCAACATGCAGTTCACCCAAAACGGTGGCATTTTGGGGCCATGCCAAGTGATTCCTGAAATATGGTTTTGTGGGGTTCACTTTTGGGTTTCACACAAACGATCTGAACCGTTAAATAATTATGCAAGTGGTCTTGGAGAAAAACAGGTCCATTGGATATTTTTACATAACTAATTTAATTCGTTCAATTTTCATCAAGAATTCAAGACCCTATAATTCGAAAGAATCTTCAAGGAATGTTATACAATTGTGCATTTGGTCACTCATTGATTTGAACCGTAGATGTCATAGGGCTCGTTGAGAAGAGCATTTAGTAAAAAAATTATCTTGTTCGGACATCTATAGGTATTGAAACATTAAAAATATGTATTGTTTTGATACGTATCGATGTCCAAACAAGATAATTTTTTTACTGAATGCTCTTCTCAACGAGCCCTACAATACCTATGGTTCAGATCAATGGGTTACCAAGCGCACAATCGTATAACATTTCTTGAAGATTCTTTTGAAGTATAGAGTCCCGAATTCTGAATGAAAATCGAACGAATTAAATCAATTACGTAAAAATATCCGATGGACCTGATTTTCTCCAAGGCCACTTGAATAATTATTTTAAAATTATTTAACGGTACGGATCATTTGTGTGGGACTTGAAAGTGAACTCCACAAAACCATATTTTGCGAAGCACCAAAACGCCACCGTTCTGGGTGCACCGCATGCTGTAGTGCATTATCCTCACTGCAGGCCCCCCGCTTCCTTGATTTTCATTTTGTATTTTAACTCTTGGCAGCCCTCTGTGGACACCCCTCCGAGGTTCACTATCGATTCTGTAAGGACCCGTATTTTTATCTATTATTTTGGAAATAACATTGGGGAAATGTGAGGAATATTTTAAAATGTAATTTGGGTCAATGTAATAGTAGTAGAATGCTTTTGGGTGTCTTTAAAATGCATTTGGAACTTAAGGGGTGAAAGTGCAAAGGGGTGTGTGTATATACACAAGTGTAGGCCTTTTTCTTGAACAAAAAATCAACCCCTCTCCCTTTATTGTGGCCGGCCCTCTCTCTCTCTCTCTCTCTCTCTCTCTCTCTCTCTCTCTCTATTCTCTCTTACATCTTCTTCAAATCCTCACCAAAATCCACCCCTCACACTCCCCAAACTCAAGATTCAACCTCATATCCTACTTCTACGAGTGATTTGAAACTTAGGTCTCCGTGGTTTTGCTTTGAGCTAACCTATTTCGGTTGGAGTGTCTCAAAGGCTAGGGTTTTGCATTTCCTACTCATTTCAAGCTCAATCTTTAAGGTATGGAACAAATTTCTACTCTCTCTAGTTGTATTTTGTTGATTAGTAGCACATACTCTTGCATTGCTCACCAATTTCTAGTAAAACTTGTTTTACACCATTAAAATGGGTTTTGTTCAAGTTTGATCATTGATCTATGTTTGGGCTTGTTGAATCACTCAATTGGATGTTAATATACTCTCCCTCCATGTTTATTTGTTGCTTAGAACCTCAAATTTTAGCTCAAACCATCATATTTGCACTTGGGTTGAAATTCCACACCTTATGGGCGAAAATTTGCAAAGTTTGGGATGCCCAGAATCTGCCCCGACCGCCCGGGCGGAATTGGGGGCTGCCCGGGCAGAAAATCCAGCAAGCACGCATTTTGTCAGTTTGGTCCCGGTTTGTTCCTTGATGCCCGTTTGGCCCCCGACCGCTCATATCTTCATATAATCGACCTTTGGCATCATGATAACCCTCAAACTCACTTTGAAACCTTTAAACCAAGATTTAGACACGTGATTTTATTTAGCACTTTGTTATATGTATTGGACACTGTAGACACCCCGATTTTGAACCCAGGATGCGCTCGAGCATTCCCGATGATGAAATAGACCAATCGTGCATACCTCGAGGCTAAGAACAAGGCTTGAACTCACCGAACCACCCTAAACCATTCTAAACCCTCCTAGAACAACCTTAAACCAACCAAAATGACCAAAATACCCTTCAAACCATCCATAAACCATTTCAAAACAAACCCAAGCCTACACCATCTTCTAGTACATTCAAAACCCTCTTTTTTGATATATAATATGTCCCAATCCGTTTTGAAATGAGGGAGATGTGTCTGTTTTACCAAAATGACTTGTTTTCCCGACCTTCTGAGGGTAAAATGGTCACATACTTGGATGTACAAATTATCTTGGGTTCAAACAACTTGGGTTAGAAAGTACACTCAACAAGCTTTCCAACGCTTCAAACCATGCACGAAACGGAGTTCGGTAGCACCCGGGGCGGCCCTGCAAAGTTTTACCTTTTGAAAGCAATTGACCTTGAGCGCTCAAGCCCTGGACCTTGAGCGCTCAAACCCAAAAATCCCACCTTGAGCGCTCAAGCCCATGGCTGGCTTTGAGCGCTCAACTCGATCCAGATCGGTTTTACGCAGAGCATTTAATCATGATATTCTCTTTTGCAAGAGGAGCGTCTACCTACGTTTTCTCTTTGCCTAAATACACTTCCTAGACCCTTGAACATCTCCTCAATCACCCCCCAAACCCAATTCAAAAATTAAACCAATTTTCCTCCCATTTTTCTCTCTCTATATAAACCTCCTCCACTCCCTCACTCACAAGGTTGGCTGCCCCTACTGCCATTTTCTCCCCCCCATCAGATTAAACCCACTCTCTCTCATCACTTCCTCCATAGCCACCATCCTCCATCATCTTCAACCTCCAAAACACCCAAAAACCTTCTAAAAAAAAAGGCCTACAACACATGGGTCTTTGAGAAACCAACTACAACAGCCCCTCTCTCACTCTAATAAGCCACTTACAGCCCATACACTCCATCAATTTCGTCCAAACCTAGCTCTTCCATCAAAACCCACCTCATCCAAGCCAAAATCACCATTTTAAGCTCAAATACTCCATCATCCTCTCAATCAATCACTCAATCAGCCCTACACTCACACTCCTCTGTCCAAAATACTTCATCTATAGCCCATAAACACAGCCACTACCCATCCATTCATCAAACCACAAGTTCAAGCCTTGATCATAGCCGAAAAGGTAGAAAATCATGTGAAAAATCACTGTTTTGGTCTTGCTGAGGGAGACCAGTGGGCTCATTCAAGTTCCTCATACTTGAAATGAGCCTACAAGATCTGAAAAGTATCAAGAAAAACATTTTTAAAACTTGTTATTTTGGTATTCACTTTCCAAAATTCTTCAAAGTCCATGTTTCTGCCCAGTTTCGGGAAAATAAAGTATAATCATTGATTTGGGGTTGTTTGATCATCCAATATCATAAAATAGCAGAATTTGGCGACCTGGAAGTGGCTTGAGCGCTCAAGGCCTTACCCTTGAGCGCTCAATCCACTTTGAGCGCTCAAACCCCAACAGAAAGTCAGTCACAGTGTTTCAGCCATAACTTTTTACTCCGAACTCCGTTTTCAACGTATTATATATCAAAACGTAGATAATTTGAAGGGCTACAACTTTGTAGTTTTATGTTTTTCTCATTTCTATATCAAAACTCTCCAAAACATGAAAATAGTGTCAGAAAGATAAATAATTTTGTTCAAAATGGTGTTTTAAGTTCTATTTTTCTCCTTCATTGTCATTTTCCTTGTTTATATCATTCTGTAATCGCATTGTACACTTCACACAAGCATCCACCATCACTTAGTTTGTGTTTTAATATTCATTTACGTGTTTGTCATTCCCGTATCCCCCATTTCGTGTTTAAAGTCAAATTTCAAACATTTCCAAAATCCCACAAAATGTTGAGTAGAGACCGGTTCACGGACCGGGCGAGAGGGGTGCCGTAAAACCCTTCCCCTCTCGTAACCAAACCCCCGAATCCGAGAAATCTTTGGTTCCGCCATGATCAGTGAAATCTTTTTCAAATGGGCAAACGAGTCATGTTTTTATCGGTTTCTCGGGTTCGGACCTCAAATCCGGGTGGCGACTCTAACAATCTTCAATCTTTTCAAACGCCAAAACCGAACCGTTTTCCAGTGGGCCGTCCACAGACACGCACTATTTTGAATCGGTTGACACTTTTGGCGAAAATTGTGGCGTTTTGAACGAAATGTGACACATGTAAATGTTTTGGGAAATGATATGTTATAAATGGATGAAAATGGTTTTATAAAAGGGTGCACAGAGCCCACGAAATCCGGTAGGGGGATTAATTCCCTATTAAAAATAAATGGATATTTTTATGAAACATTGGAAATGAAGTGTTTTATGACTATCATAGAGTTTTGGTGAAAATTGGAAACTTGGAAACACTTTTGGAGACTTGGGTACTTTGTGGTCATTTAACACTTGTTTTAACTTCCTATATCATACATTGCTCATTTCACTCAAGTCATTTCATATTCCGGTGTTCTTATCATCTTTATACACCTAGAGTTAGTAGAATGGTTTTCCTACTGGGCTAGTGAGCTCAACCTATCATTTTCAGGTACCTGACAAGACACATGAGATGAATGCTTGGAGTGTGGAAGCATGACATGAAGTTATTTGATCATGAAGTTATTTTATTCTCTCCATACTTAGTATATTTTTTGGAGATGATTTTGTAACTTTAATTCCTCCAATCTTTTGACTATTTCAACCCATGTAATAACTTTAAAACCTTTGGTATTCATGTATGTGGGTACGGGTACCCTTGGTTAAAAACACATTAGACTTTGACTTGAGAATTATATATTGACCTTGACTTTTCAACTGTGAGATGTATGACTTTTGACTTATCCTACGTGGATTTTATTTGTATTTTGGCTTATTAAAAATGAGGGCGTGACAGATTCGGAGTCGCCACCCGGGTTTTAGTGGATTGTCCCCGAGGAACCGAACTCGATTGATTCGTGCCTCATATTTAGGATAAGGTTTAGATACCGATCCGTCATCACCATATTATCTTAGGTTCGGGAGCTCAGTTACGAGAGGGGAAGGGTTTTACAGCACCCTCCTCGCCCGGTTCGAAGACCGGTCTTTATTAAACTTTTTGTGGGATTATGTGAAATGTTCGTGATTCAACTTTTAACAAATAAATGGGGAATGGGGGGATGGGAGCCATTTGTTAGATATTTTGGCACTTTCCAGAGTTGTCCAAAACCATCATTCGTGTATAGGTAGATTTTTTAGAGGGTAATTGCTCGCTCGATGCTCCTCCCATTGTCTGCGCCAATTTGACCGCTGCAAAGTCCTTCTATTTGCGTGAGAGGTAAATACATTGCACAACATATCATGCATATTTTTTTTAAACAAAAATTAAAAAATTATATTTCTACACATTTGCCTTTCCAATTTGACTCACCTAAAATTTGCTTTTCATACTCATATAAATATTTTGATATCATGCAAATAATTTTACTTTACCTTTCCGAAAATTGTGTTTTCCATATATACATATGTTCACATCAAGTAAACAATTTTCCCTTCAACTCTCCGGAAATTTTATTTCCATATGTATATCATTGCCTATGATTTTTTTGGAGAGGATCAAAAAGATTTTTTTTTTATGGGAACACATGTAAGCATTTTTTGGAGAGGATCAAAAGATATATATACATTTCTTTTACGGGAACATATGTGTAGGTTTTTACCTTTGCCTATATATATGTGGAAGCACCAACCTTTAAAAAGATATACGGCACATATATATATTTTTTCCCGAGAGAAGCAATTGAGGCAAAACTAGAAACCTTAATTACCTATAGAAAGAAAATGGCTTCATCTTGTTTTGCTGGCATGAAGTCCACGTGGATGCACCAATGGACATGAACAACTGCTAGCCTTGTATATAAAAAAGAAAAACGAGACTCCTATTTTTTTTTTTGGTGCGTTACTTCTTCAAAAGAACACACTTCATAGTTCATATCATATCATTCATACATTTGTGTTCGTGTTTCGTGGTGTCGTACTGCTGTGGCCGAATCTTTTGGAAATTGATCCGGAGCCGGTTGAATCCGGAGATCGGGCGTGAAGTCTGTGGTTCATCTATTGAATCTTGAAGAAGCTCTAGGAGCATCGGAGATTGACGAGAATTGGTAAAGGCTTGGGGTAAGGTTTTTACTATATCGCAATCTGTACTTCTTTTTATTAATAGAATAAACCAGTAGTGTTAGGCCGTGGTTTTGGCTTAGGTTATTTAGGACCCAAAGTTTTTCCACGTAAATCGTGCGTCTCTTGTGTCCATTTTATTTTCACTGCACTGCTTGTGGTTTGGTTGGAATTAATCAAGAAAATCGACAAGTTTTAATTTATTTATTTTTAAACTGATATTTTTTTATTAAAACTCCTATTCACCCCCCCTCTAGGAGTAAATTGAACGCTTCCACATAATTTCAATTGGTATCAGAGCTCGGTTGCTTTGTTTAGGTTTAATCACCTGAGTTGAATTCTGGGTATAATGGATTTGAACGCACCACGAGAGGGAGCCTCAAACTCAAGGCCACCCTTTTTCGATGGTAATGATTATCCGTACTGGAAAGCTCGTATGACCACGCATTTAAGTTCCCTAGGAGTTAGGTTTGGAGAGCTGTTAGGTACGGCTATGAGGCCTCAACCATAGAAAACGCTATAACTAAAAAAATGAGGGCTAAGGAGGACACTAAATGGAATTCTGGTGACAATGAGAGTTTTAAGGCAAACTCTAAAGTTTTAGGAGCCATCTATGGTGCTTTGAGTAAAACCGAGTTTAGTCGTATTTCCGCGTGCACTACTGCAAAAGAGGCTTGGGATATGCTCCAAGTCACCCACGAGGGTACTAAAACTGTTAAGACTTCGAAACTCCAAATGCTTACAACACGTTTTGAAGAATTGAGAATGCAAGAAGACGAGACTTTTGATAGTTTTATCACTAAATTGAGTGGCATTGTTAATTCCTTTCATGCTTTAGGAGAACCAATCTCAAATCTTAAACTTTGTAGAAAAGTGTTTAGGTCCCTTCCCGAGAGGTTTAGGGCTAAGGTAGTTGCGATCGAAGAGAATGATAAAGTAGATGATATTCTTTTTGAGGAACTTATAGGTAAACTTCAAACATTTGAATTGAATCATCTTTCGAAGAAACTTACAGTAAGGCCTAATAAAAGCATTGCTTTAAAATCTTCTAAAGAAGAACCCTCCGTGACACAAGAGAGTGACGATGACCTTGATGAAGAAGAACTTGCTTTCTTTGCTAAAAAATTCAGAAAATTTGTCAAATTTCGTAAATCTAGAAATTTACCGTCTTCAACTGGTAGGGGTAAGAATTTTAATTCCGGGGATAATGAAAAGAAATATTATATTGATAAATCCAAGAAACCCAAGGTATCCAATGCCCTCCATCAAGTTTGGACTTCGACAATTGTATTCCTTAACCAATTTATAACAAAGTGCACAAACTTTTTCAACTTCTTCCCTATAATCTTCTCCAAACAGTTTTTGAAAGTAGAACTCCAATACTTTAATCTTGTACCTAGGATCCAACACAGCAGAAACCCCCACAACACCATGTATCACAGACCAATACTTGTCAAAATTTTCAATCATTCTTTTGGCCATTTCCTTAAATCACTTCATTTCCAGAATAGAACCAATTTCTCAATGCAACTCTAATCTCACATATTTTGGAAAACATTGATTAGTAGTAGGATATTTAGTTCCAGAAAACAGCTGTCACCTTTAAAAAAAAAATCAACCTATCATAAACATCTTGAGCAAACGCCACTCATCTTGATTCGGAAGTGATCGATATAAAGCATCTCATTTGCTTAAGCGATAAAACACTTCCTTATAAAGTAAGGTTGTTTGAAGCATCAAGAATGTTGAATTCCACCTAGTTGCACAATCAAGTCCTAATTTCTTAGTACATGACACATTTAATTGGCGAGCTGTTTCTTCAAATGTTTCCTCTCTTTTAGGTGACGTTGTCCAATATGCTACACTATCCCGGATTTTCTCAATACCCACCTTAATAACATCCAGCCCATCTCTAACAATAAGATTAAGAATATGCGCACAACAACGCATGTGAAACAAATCTCCCCCCAACATAAGAGAAGTACAGTCAAGTTTTTCCTCCAAAAGTCCAACCATGACATCATTGGTAGTGCAATTATCAACAATTATGCAATAAATCTTCCTATCAATGTTCCAATCCATCAAACAGCCTAACAATTGCTCACAAAGAACTTCTTTTGTATGTGGACCTGGCACATAAACAAACCTAACATGCAACAATGATATTTAATTACCACTAGAAAAATGAAGAATTAAATGAAAGCAAAAATTAACGATAACGGCGTAATTTAAATGTACCTCATAATGCGACTTTGCAAAGTCCAAGAATTATCAATAAAATGAGCCGTGACAGCCATGAAGCCTTTCTTTTGGTTACTAGAAGACCACATGTCGGTTGTGATAGCCAATCTACTTGCATTTCCCACCACCAAACTGTTGTGCCAAAATCCGAAGTAGAGAATATAAACACAACCAACAAGAAAACAAGAGACAAGGATTTACGTGGTTCCCCCCCAAGCACGGAGCTCTAGAGGTACGTCCACGGGGAAAGAGCAAGAGGATTCACTAAAAACGGGGAGAAATACACAGAGCCGGCTATACCCGTAACTCTCACTTGAAGCATCCACATAATATCTAGGGACAAATCTCTAAGGCGCGACCTACATAGCATCAAATGTCTCACACACACAAACCCTAGGTATCTCAAATCCCAACTCAAGACTACACCAATGGAACAATTGAGAAACCCTAACACACTACGGGAACCCCATGGGGGCTCCCTCAAAGGGATTCACTCAAGAAGTCCAAACCCTAATAGCCCCCAAGGCCTCTATTTATAAGAAAATACAAAATATTAGGTCAAAACCCTCTTTAAAATGCACAGCCGCACAAAATCGCACATCGGTAGTCCAGACCAATAATTGTTGGTCCGGACTAAGGAGGCAGAATGTCCAAAAATCACCCCAAACCCGTTGGTCCGGACCAGACTTCCCTTGGTCCAGACCATAGGTCCAGCAAACGACTTTTCGCACCAAATTTTGCACCTTTCTTCGAACGTCTTGAATTCAAGGCACATCTTCAACAATCTCCACCTTGACTTGAATTCCCTTCCAAGCCAACAACACAGTGCAATCCTCTTAACACTCGCTCTTCCCCCCTCACGCCCTTGATCAGGACGATCACCAAATCGAGCCTTCCATCTTCAAACGGGCACCTCCCACCCAATGCACCCATGACTGATGCCAACGAAGATCCGCTCAAACTCCACCCAGAGCTAAACACCCAAACTCCCCTCACGGAGTTAATCACCAACGAGCAACCATCTTCCACCGAATGTCGACGTCGACCACATGCACCCATCATTGATGCCAAAGAAGATGTACTCATAACTCCACATGGAGTTAACCGACTCTACCGCAGAGCCCCATGACCCCACCACGGAGCCTTATATGCCCTCACGCATACTCCCAACAGTTGAACCCGGATTACTTATGGACCCGGATCTCCATGGCGATACCCAACATGAAGCACCATAAACGGCCTCCACACCGGTATCCAAAATGAGCATAACCAAATTAATCCGAAATAACTCATCAATTCCCTTGGTCTGGACCATAGGTCCAACAAACAGCTTTTCGCACCAAATTTTGCACTTTTCTTCGAACTTCTTGAATTTAAGGCATATCTCCAACAATCTCCACCTTGACTTGAATTCCTTTCCAAGCCAACAACATAGTGCAATCCTCCCAACACTCGCTCTTCCCCCCTCACGCCCCTCACCGGGACGATCACCAAATCGAGCCTTCCATCTTCAAACGGGCACCTCCCACCCAATGCACCCATGACTGATGCCAACGAAAAACCGCTCAAGCTCCACCTGGAGCTAAACACCACAACTCCCCTCACGGAGTTAATCACCAATGAGCAACCATCTTCCACCGAATGTCGACGTCGACCACATGCACCCATTACTGATGCCAAAGAAGATGTGCTCAAACTCCTCACGGAGTTACCGACTCCACCGCAGAGCCCCATTACCCTACCACGGAGCCTTGTATGCCCTCACGCATACTCCCAATAGTTGAACCCAGATTAATAATGGAACCGAATCTCCACGGCGATACCCAACATGAAGCACCCCAAACGGCCTCCACAACAGTATCCAATAGGAGCCTAACCAAATTAATCCGAAACAACTCATCAATAGTCTTTTTCGGGTGTACCTCCTTCATACGAATCGCATAAAGGCGCTGCTTCAAATCCAACATTCTCCTAAAATCAACTTTGCGCGGAGATTCTCGAAAATAGCATCCTACATAACAACAAGCTTCTTCAACTTTCCCAAAAAAGCCTTGCTTGTTTCTTGTTACACCAACTTCTCAATTTCAAACCGAGCCGTCATTGAAAACGACCCTGAATACACAAACGCAGCGGAAAACACAAGCCTCAGTTTGAACCCGGAGCTCTAATACCAATTTGTTGTGCCGAAACCCAAAGTAGAGAATATAAACACAACCAACAAGAAAACAAGAGACAATGATTTACGTGGTCCCCCCCCCCCCCCCCAAGCACGAAGCTCTAGAGGTACGTCCACGGGGAAAGAGCAAGATGATTCACTAAAAACGGGGAGAAATACACAGAGCCGGCTATACCCGTAACTCTCACTTGAAGCATCCACACAATATCTAGGGACAAATCTCTGAGGCCCGACCTACAGAGCATCAAACATCTCACACACATGAAAGAGACACACACAAACCCTAGATATCTCAAATCCCAACTCAAGACTACACCAATGGAACAATTAAGAAACCCTTACACACTATGGGGAACCCCATGGGGGCTCCCTCAAAGGGATTCACTCAAGAAGTCCAAACCCTAATAGCCCCCAAGGCCTCTATTTATAAGAAAGTACGAAAAATTAGGTCAAAACCCTCTTTAAAACGCGCAGCCGCACAAATTCGCACATCGGTAGTCCAGACTACGAAGGCAGAATGTCCAAAAATCACCCCAAACCCGCTGGTCCGAACCAGACTTCCCTTGGTCCGGACCATAGGTTCAGCAAACGGGTTTTCGCACCAAATTCTGCACTTTTCTTCCAACGTCTTGAATTCAAGGCATATCTCCAACACAAACTCATTGTCTTCCCCTTCTCGTACTCATAAATCTTAAATATGTCACTCTTTATAGTGTTCCTACATGGCACCTTAAACGCCGGCTGAAGTGCAAAAGAATACCTCTTAAATCCTACATGGTCCACAATTGAAAGAGGATATTCATGCATGATTATTGCACTTGCAAGTTCTTTCCTTGTCGTATCTTGATCATAACTGTAAGAAGGTAGTGGCGGTCCTTGTGGAGTATGGCCTTTGTTGAAATTGTTCGTTAGAACTTGTTGCCTCATGCTCTCCTCCCTCTTCTTGTGTTTCCGATTATAGTGTTGGATCGAATGCGAAATTCTATTGTTTGTGTTTTTCGAAATTTTGATGCGGCAATACATGCAAATGGCCTTGTAATCGCCATCGATTTGAACCCTATCATAGTGCTTCCAATAAACAGACCTTAACTTGGCATTATCATCTTTATCGGGAGCATTTTCATTTTCAGCCAATTCATCACCATCATTTTCACTTGGATTCTCACTTGGATTGTTACCAATCTCTGGTTGTGAGGGTGAAGAAGTACCGGAACCATGCGCAGCCGAACTGGAGGGTGATTCAGACATGATATTGATTGAGCCTACAAAACCACAAGAAATGAACATAATATAAACATGTCAGATTAAACTATTCTCTTCTTTATTCAAGTAGTTAATAAAATAGAAGAATTTACAAGAAGAGTTTGCTAAGATAGTGATGCACAAGAAAAAGGGTGTGTGTGCTTATGCATCTAGGACAGAGCAAGAGATAAGGACCGCAAGCTCTGCCATAAAAGATGCAAAACCCACTGTATGAAAACATGAACAAATATAGTATAGTATTTACAACTTGTAGGAATACTGAAGGAATCACAATGCCACTGAATTTTCCAACAAATAACCCACTGTATGCAAAACCCAATGTAGATATTTTCCAACAAAATATGTACTATCTTGTCATCAAATGTTTCCCCTTCCAAGGAGAGATTGAAATGCACAACTCACAAAGATCCAAATTGATAAAAAGATAAAAAAAGATCAAAATGCTCATCTCTATCATTAAAAAATGTAAGCATTTGATAGACACAAGTTACATCAACAGTTCTCAGCCAAACCACACTGACAATATAAAACTAGAATACCTCTTAAACAGAATAAACACAAAGGGCGTGTGACGTGTGTGCTTATGCATCTCAGACAGAATAAACACAAACAACATGCACAAAACGCACAGTATCCATATCCATAGCCACGACCAAGATCCAATTTTCAGAAACACCAAGCAAAGTAACAACACAAACAAAAGAGTTGCGGTGATAGAACTGAAGAGAGACCTACAAACAAGATCCAATTTTCAAAAACACCAAGCCGTCGATCTGTGGGAGTAGAGTCAAGATACCTACAAACAAGTGAACAACAGAAGTACATAGAGAGATTGGTAAATAGATTGAAGAATCAAATATCGAAGCAAAGAACGATTGGTAAATAGACCGATTGGTAAATAGATCAATTGGTAAATAGATCGAAGAACCGAACCAGAAGTACATAGATCGAACCATCCAGAGAGAGAGAGAGAGACTTACGGGTTCAGAGGAGTAGCTTGCCGTCGATGTGTCCGGTGAAACAAGAAGAAATCGCCATTCTCTAATCTCTCGGCCTCTCAAGTCTCAGGAAGCGTAGACAAATTAGGGGATGGAAACCCTACCTGTGAATATTATGTATATATATATATATATATATATATATATATATATATATATATATATATATATATATATATATATTAAAGGGGTAAAGTGTAATTTTAAGATATACATAAAAGGGTATATGTAAGATGTATATATAATATAAGGGGGTCTAATGTAATTAACAAGGACCGGTTCGGTTCGGGTATTGGTTTGGATTACAGGTAAACCCAAAATCGAACCGAACCCATTCGGTTTCCCATCCATCAAAACCACACCCGCACCCACGGGGCAAAAATCGGTTACAGTTCGGGGAAAAAAGTTGTTTTGGTTCGGTTACCCGTCGGTTCGGGCGATATTGCCATCCCTAGTGGTTTTGGGAGGTTTGGTGAGTTCAAGCCTTGTTCTTAGCTTCGAGGTATGCACGGTTGGTCTATTTCATCATCGGGAATGCTTGAGAAGCTTCTTGGGTCAAAATCGGGGTGTCTACACCCTCCCTCCCCATCTCTTGCTTAAACACATCATTGTTTGGCCATTGGGTCAAAATCGGGGTGGCTTGTTTTTAACTTCTGCACTGACGTGAAAGGGATGATGTCAGTATGGTATTAGGGCTTCCGTTCCCCCCCTATGGCTATGATTGTTCTTTTTGCATCAGCAAATGTTTCTCCAATTTTCTAATCCTGGAAAAAAATACTTCCGGTGAAAAACGCCAATTCTCCTAGGGCATGATGGGACACTACAAAACATCGCCTTTATACTGTAATTGAAATATATCATTTTGAATTTTGCGCACCATTCCTAGTGAGATTTTAATTTCGAAATTGGAATAATGAGATATATATGTATATATATATATATATATATATATATATATATATATATAGAGAGAGAGAGAGAGAGAGAGAGAGAGAGAGTTAGAAACAAATCTAAATAAAGATTTAATGTATTTTTGTTATGGGTGCTGATTTTGGGGCTCCTTTTTTTATGAAGGCACTCCAATATTTAATGAAGTTATAAAACTACCATTTTCAAGATATAAAAACTATTGGAGGCACTCCACCCCAAATTATCTCCTCATTTACTAAGGCCTTCCAAACGGAAAAATGAACCAAAACCAAACATAAACATTAGGTTCTAAATATTAACATTAACATTACGTTCCAAACATTAAATATCCACAACATAAACATTACGTTCCAAACATTAAACATTCATCAATGTCACATTGCTTCACGCCACTTTTCACAACAAAAAAATAATAATAATAAAAAATTAAAAAAAACCTAAACATTGCTAGAATTCTCCAAAATAAACAGCACATAATTGAAAATGTTGATGCTACAAAATCTTCAAATGACTGCGACATAAGATCTTTATATTTTAGTACTCATTATCTACCATTTTTTTCCTCAAAATCTTCATAACGGCGGCAAATCTACATTTTAAAACTATAGATTATCTATCTGACGCAGTGGAATTAATAGCCACTATCTATTTTTCTCCTTTCTTATAAATGGAATAGTTTTCTATACGATATATATTAACTCGATTATCTCATTCATTTTTTTATGACTTTTTTTGTTCGATTCGTTGTCATTCCAGTGAGAAACAAAGCACATCACAAAAATTGGAGAACTCTTGAGAGGAAAAGTGACAGAACTCTCAAGAGACTTTGCATGGACAAAATGATGGTTCTACAATCATAGGCTGAAGACCACTTGCCCATGTTGTCCTGGTGCAGAACATGAAGACAATAACATAAAGACTCTACCAAGGAAACATTACACATATGTAAGTAGGCAATTCAGTATATAACGTGCAGCAAAAAGAGTTGAGCAACTATCTGTTTTTTTCTGATTAAAAAAAAAACTATTTGCTTTTTTGGAGTGCCTGAAGTAAAGGAGAAAAGTAAAAAGTTTTTTGGAGTGACTGAAGTAAATCATGGAACTTGCAAATGGGTAATTTTGGAAAACTGATGTAGCTTGGAGCCCTTGCATCAAAATTGGGAGTGCAAATATCAATTTCCTTTTGTTATTTTTTCAAACATAATGTCAGTCGTAGAATTTATTTATTAATGAATAGTTGGATTTATAAATTTGAAAACCATCCATCTCAGCCGTAGGATTTATCGGGACAATTGTAAACCACTGAATTTAAGTACAAATTTGTGAACTGAATTGTTTTGTTATATAGATTTCCTAGTTTCGTAACAAAAAGCATATTTCCAAGCTTTTATAAAAGGAAGGTACTACTTATTTATACTCCATGTTTTAATTTTAATTGTTAATAATAATTCTAGAATGTACAATTTCGTCCCCACATAAAAACATATATGCACGGGAATAGATTTAACTTTTGCATTTCATTTTGTCTAAAACTAATAAATTCTGTAAGCAGTAGAACTTTTGATTTTGTCTTGCATGTTATTGTTTACTATAGTCCATAGATCACCTGCATCTGAATATCTGATGGAAATCTTTTACTGCACAAAGCTGGTGATACTGGAGACTAGAGTAGCATAACATAAACAACACTGCTACATATACATAAAATCTCCCTAGAAAGTACCCAGAAAATGATAATTAGTGGTCCAGATTCACTCCAGAAAATGATAATTAGTGGTCCAAATTCACTTGGAAGTGAAGTGAATCTGGACCACTAATTATCATTTTCTGTGTATATTTTCTATGCACTAAGCATTTTCCTAACACAAAAGAGAGTTTACTGGGTGCTTTGTGACAGCAGATAAGAGAAAAGTGTGTCTGTTTTTTTTTACTTTTGTCTTTGAAGTGTAGAAAAAAATAAGTTTTTTTTTTTTTTTTTTTTTTTGCGTATTGTGGTTATATAAGAAGAGATTGTGAGACTTATAAAGTTGAAAAATAAAAAAAATAAAAAATTTGATAAGATGAATGGGACCTCAAGCCCTCAACACATACTGATCGCAAGAGTGTTGGACTCCCATGGAGACTGGAGTTGTGGTAAATTTTACACCTTGTTTGTTTATTGCAACGGCGGGCACGCTAACGGGCAAGGGGGTCACTTGACCTTGATGGATTAAAATTTTCCATAGAAATGTACATTATATTTAGATATTTTAGTAATTAGCCCCAATACCTTACACTCATTCTCTATATTTTGCCTTAAGTAACAGAAAATATTTACAACTTTGCCCAAATGGTTCACCGAATCTCCTCTGATCTTTTCCTTTTTTTATTTCCCACCATTTTTTAACATATTTTCCCTAGCATGCAAAAAAGCAAAAGCATATAAGAGTAATTTTTTCCTTTTTTGTGCTCCTATTTTTTAACTCCTCTCTCTCTCTCTCTCTCTCTCTCTCTCACACATTGCCTCAAGTAACACGACATGCCCACTTTTTTCTTATACAGAGTTAATAGACCTCTTTTGGTTGAGAGAACATTATTTCCACTGCCGGCGGAAACAAATGTTTCCTCTAAATCAATCACAACTCGGACCGCTATGATTGATTTTGAGGAAACATTTGTTTCCACCGCCGGCGGAAATAACTTATTCTCCTTTTGGTTTAGTATTCTAATGCACTCTCTCCATCCCTTTCTTATGGTCCCCATAAAAGGACGTGCAACTCTAAGACAAAAAAAAAAGATATTTCATTCAGTTCATAATTTTTGAATTTTCTCACCAAATAAAAGAATTAATCGAGATCTTTAATTTAGTACGAAGCTCAAAAAAATAGAGTCCGAAAGTACTTTAGTTTTTTTATCTGAAAAACGTACTTTCATAGGGGACCGTCAGAATTAAACGAAAGGAAGCATATGCTATACATTCTTGACTCTGCTGATGATAAATCCTGCATCCGCCTCTAGTTTATTGGGTCATGCTCCAACAACATGGATTAAGGGTTAGGTGGTGTTTAGAGCCTCTCTTTTTTGCTTTTTGGATTTTGCATTTTTGACTTTTTGAATTATGGATAGAATATAGGTAATTGATATTCACACCCCCTAAATTGTTATCCACACCCCATTTTTGTCTTTTAGTGACAATTTTACACATGAAAATTTCACTAAAAGACAAAAAAGGGGGTGTGGATAACAATTTAGGGGGTGTGGAAATCACTCCCCTAGAATGTATTATTGAATCTGTAAAGTTTGTAAAAGATATGTGCAGAATGCATTTCATACTAGGAGTCGTGTTTGAGAGATATGTGCATAATACATTTGTAATTCTTTTTGTTATAAAAAAAAATGGAGAACAGTGAAAAATGATCGAAAAGTCAAAAAACTTCTCTTTACTCTTTTTTTTTTTTTTTTTTCGAATTGCAGACGGCCCATCTTCCCGTATACTTCTCACTTCTCTTCTCTAAATTCAAAAACCAAAAACTCATTTTCATGTTGACTCTACTATAAATGGTTTGAATCACTTTGAAAGCCATGCAATAATATCTAGTATCATAATTCAAGACCTCCTACTTTTATAGTATAGATAGATTGAGTGAAAGAAGCACCCTCTCCAATTGTTTGTCCCGTTTAGATTTCAATGTAATTTTAATTTATTTATTTCTTTACATTTATAATATTTGTAAAGATTTTAAATACATTGTATAATAAAACTTTTAATTGACATATATAAAATAAGATTTATATTACATATAAAATACGTCATAAATTAAAAGATATAAATAATTAAAACATCGTAGCGGAATCTAACAGAACCAATAATTTAGGATGGAGGAAATACTCCATGTGTTTTTACGGAGCTATCAATCAAATAAATCCATCATAACTGACTGCAGTGGAAACTGGACCCTACAATGATGGTAGTACCAGTGAATCACTGGCACAGGGGAGGGAGTGGTGGATTGCGTCACCTGCGGGGGGGGGGCTTTGGTTTTGAATCCAGAGCCAGGGGATCCTGCACTGCACTGCACACCCCTCGACCTATTCTATTTACTCACTTTCGTACATCACCCACCCACCCACCAGAGATCTTTTGCTTCAGAGCTGGGCTTCCGATTTCACCGATTTCCAATGAACAAAAAAGCCGGTCACTAAATTACTACTGGAGTAAAACCTGATGATGTGTAATTGTTCTCTCTCTCTCCCCCCCTCTCTCTCTCTCTCTCTCCAAGCTACGGTCTTTTTTTTTTTGGTTATAATTCTTTACTTTTGCACTCCTCTCATTGAAAGGATTAATTCAAAAAATGTATTGCGAATCTAATAAAATTTTAAAAACAAAGACGAACAAATTACTAAAACAAAAAAGACAAAACAATGGAGACTAACGTTGTTTCTCTTTTGTATTTTAATTTTAGTACGTTTTACGAGATAAAACTAAGGAAAACAATATTGGTACACCATTGTTTGGTTAGTAGTAATACTAACCAAACGCACCCTCTTAGTTTCACAGAGTTTTTTGATACCGTCTTTTTTGTTATTTTTACGAGAAATTCACCCTAAAACATACCGAGTACTGCCACTTCAAACGAAACAGTATGTACAAATATTTGTACGGATTCTTTTATTGTCAATTTACTAGACAGACAGTACTACAGCAAAAAAACATAAAAAAGAAAAAGTTACATTCAAGTGAATTTTTTTCAATTTTTATATATGCATAGATTTATATATATATATATATTTTACATATTTCAATATAATTTTTAAACTTTAACGACAATCTAGAAAGCTGATTTAAAATTGGAAAATTCTAAAATTAGTCTATTGGGCTAACATTAAGCTTAAAAAATATATTGAAATATGTGAAAAATGTATAGAAATTTGTAAAAGTGTATAGAAAAGAAAAAAAAATGCATAAAAGTTTGTGTTTTTTTGATTTTTTTGTTGTCTTATTGTCAGTCCACTGAGCTGAAGAACCCTTAAAATTTTCGTGTTTGTACAAGGAAAAAGCAGAAAGACAAGCGAATTACGACCACCACTACTAGTTAACGTAAATGGTGAGATTGGGGGGTGAAAATATTCGATGGTCCAGTGGATATTGTGACTGAGACTAATAATGTGACACCAGCGATTAGAAGGCCATCAGATCTCGATTGGAGGGCTGTCTGTCATCAATTTTTGATGAACCCTGCTTACCAGTCCAATTAAAATCATGAGTGAGAGACAGATGAGCTGTCACTTGGCGCCTTGGATATATCTATACTAAAATACGGATCGGTTTTTATTTGAGTCATATTTTTTTGGGAACTTGGGGGTGCTGTGCAGCCCTGTGGCGCCGGCATTTTTTCGACAATTGAAGACGTTCACCGTGTAGACCTCGTCGAATACTACTAATGCGCCAACAATCAACTTGATCGGATATATTTTAGTGCCTCATCGGAACACAAATAACATGAAAAAGTCTACGCGGTAAACGTCTCCGATCACCAAAAAAATGCCGGCGGCGCGGCGGCGCCACAGACTGCACAACACCCCCTTCAATCCATTTTTTGTCTTAGTTATTATATCATATTTTATCCCTCTTCCTGCTAATTCATTCCTCTCTCTCTCTACCATTTTTTACGCCGGCCTATCACACCCAAAATTTAAAACCACATTGGTTGTGTTTGGTTAGATAGTTTAGTTTAATTTTGATTATGTCAGCAGGTGTAATGAGTGGAGAGAGATAGAGAGAGGAATGAGGGAAATGATGATGTCTTCAAAACTAAAACTAAACTAGAAAACGAACAGGACCATTATCTCTTTTCCTTTCGAAATTCAAATCACATTCATTACTACTACCTTGCGAGGATCATAAAAAATGGACACGGACACAGACAGGTGCATGCACTAGTATTCGACTATTCGTACGTAAGGGCTCAAGTAGGGCACTGGATGACCCACGTGGTCATGATCGTAGGGGTATCAGACGACACGGGCCAGGTTCCATCACTCTGAATACATGTAGTAGTAACTCACTTGTATTACCGCCACGTGTCTGGTTTACCGCCACTTTTGCTAACTCCACATTTTTGTCAAATGTTGATAAATAAATAAATAAAATCATTTTTGTCCAATTACTCAATTACTATCATTTGTCCCCCTTTATTTGTCCAATTTCTAAATTTGTGTTATTTTTAATTGTTTATATATTTTAATATTATATTAAAAAAATTGTGATATGGATCCTATTTGATATATCTCAGGCCTCCTTTGGGTGAATTGAAAAAACTGGTTTTTTGGTGGTTTTTTGGTTTTTTTGGTTTTGTCCTTATTCAATTTTTTTTTGCATTTGTTAGTTTTCGGTCGATTTGTTGTGGTTTCTTGACTCCTCTCTACGAGAGAAATCTAAAAAGTATAAAATTATTACTCAAACTTAAAATTTTGTAAATAAAGACGAAAAATAAACCACAATGGTTTTTTTACCCAAAGGAGGCCTCAATTACTTATAGAGAAATAGTAATGCCAAAACTATTTTTATTTATGTCAAAGCTGTAGTGCATAAAAGGCTTGTACCTTGCACATGGTATAAGATTTTTAAGCACTGTAATTTTGGCACAAACAAAAATAGTTTTGACATTAATACTACCCTTACTTATATTATACAGAGTTTGCAAAACTATGAAAACCTTTATAAATTGAAAGATATAAGCAATAAATATGGCACAAATTTCAAAAAAACAAACTACTAACAATGGCTAGTTTGTTTTTTTAGTGAAAAGACAATACAATGGAGACTAACGTTGTATATTTTTGTTGCTCGATCTTTTCCATTAAATTGTACTTTACTTTAAATGATATATATAAGAGTAAAGCGACTTGCCTTGAAATTTGTGAAAACATGTTTAGTCAATTTAAACAATACGGAATCACTAATAATTGTCTTGCACAGACCACGTAACGATTGCCTTGCATAGACCACATACTGACGGCGTCGCCGGCGCCGTTGTGGGTCCCAACCGGTCGATCCGAGCCGTTCATCGTTCTCAGAATCGAATTTTGAGTGGGCTCACGTGGGAATCGAGACAATCGGACGGCTGTATGAGCTCGATCCAAAATCACCCCCATTTCATTCAAATTTATCGACCGGTTGGGACCCACAACGGCGCCGGCAACGCCGTCGGTATGTGGTCTGTACATTTCCGTCGGTTTCCTTATCTTTTTCGAATGCAATTGGGTGATTGGCCCCACTTTTGCTTCCCACTCATCCTTGAAATTCCACATTTGTCCAATTATTTTCACTTATCACAGTGAATGTGTGATTAAAATGTGAAACAACTACACTGCCAGACAACTAGAAGTGAAAAAAGAAAAAAATCAAAATAGATGAATAAAGTTACCCAAATACCCTTTAATAATTCTTTCATTCAATTGTGATTACCCCACTTCGCTTCCCAATTCATTCTTTGAGCCCACATTTGTCCCCAAAAAATTGCCAACCACAGATGAATTGCGTGACCAATATGTCAAAAACTGCATTAAATTGTTCGATTCATTTGTTGTCTTCCAAAAAACCTCCGCTTTTCAGGGATGTGTCTAACATTTTTCATTTTAATTCTTGTTTACAAGAAGAAGTTGCAAAACCCAAAAATCCAAGAATGAATCTGAGTTTGGCGATCTCATTCTTCAAAGCATTTACTCCTAATTTATTATTTGAAAAATTATAATGTACACACAATTTTTTGGATGTGCACGGAATGCACTCTTTTAAATGGCTTAAAATTCACTTATGTATTTTAAAACGGGGGTTGTTAATGCCACAGAGCATTATATTGTTGTCACGGGAGTAAATTACACTTTATTCTGTTTGGTAGGGGGCAATTGAGCCATTCTGAAACTCTGTGTAATTAATGGCCGTGGCAGAAACAAAATACTCCGTGGTATTAACAACTTCCTTTAATTTAAAACAAATTATATATAGGAGGCGGATCAAGTCAGGACTTCCTGACTTTAAAAAAATCCGGACCTCCCCTCTCCCAGCCATTTCTCGGCCAATGGCAAGGATCCAAACCGTTAGATGTGTTTAAAATGTGTTTTCAAGGGCCTACGCGAGAATTCGGCAAAAAAAATGATCAGGAAGGGTTTCATCCATGAAAAACTGCTCGGATAAAACCTTTCCCGGTAATTTTTTTTGCCGAATCTTCGCGTAGGCCCTTGAAAACACATTTTAAACACATCCAACGGTTCGGATCCCGACCATTTGGCCGGGAGAGGGGAGGTCCGTATTTTAACAAAGTCAGGGAGTCCCGACTTGATCCACTCGACTTGATCCACTCTGTATATAATTATATATATATATATATATATACACCGGCGATCCTGTCAAGGATCCCGGATTTCACGGATTGAGGCCTTTTCGGTGTTTTGATGCTTTTACAAATTGTTTTGGGGAAATCCGAGCCGTCCAATGTGTTCAAAAGGTGTTTTCCAAGGTCCACGCGGAAAATCTTCAAAAAAAAATACCGGGAAGGGCTTGATCCAAGCAGTTTTCGCAAAATCTTTATATTTACAGTTTTTGCGAAAACTGCTTGGATCAAGCCCTTCCCGGTATTTTTTTTTGAAGATTTTCCGCGTGGACCTTGGAAAACACCTTCTGAACACATTGGACGGATCGGATCGTCAAAAAAATATCGGGAAGTGGAGTCCCGGATCCGGGACTCCCGGACTAGAACCGGACTCTATATATATATATATTTCCATATACAAATATTATGGATTTCATACGACATGTTTTTTTTTATATACAAAATGGAGATAATTAAAGTATCATCCTAATTGGGCATACCGTGAAAGTTTTCATCCCAATCAATTCGAACGGTTAGTTTTTTATTCCAACATTTGAATAAATCAAATTTTACCTCGTTATACTGATGTGATTACAATCTAATATAACAATGATTTTTTGGGCTAAAACATAGAATTGAAGGTCCTAGGCGTGATTATAACGACGCAGATGTCATTTTTTTAAATCCACCTTCTCTCTAATTAGCTTTATGCGTAAATTTGATCTCACCCACCATTTCTATTGATGCATGTGCATGCCGAACACAAATAAATAAAATAATAGTAATTGTTAATGACAGTTAAAAGGGTAAGGGGTAATTGTGTGACAGTTAAAATGGCAATTTGGGAATTTAAAATTGCGAGCCAGCCTCAAAAACCAATTCATACCAAAGTGTTATTCTCCCTTTCTATAATTGAATAGATTGACGCCCCTCACCCAACACACCGTCATCATCGCTGGCCATCCCACCGTCGTAGGGCCGGCTCTGAGATTTAATGGGCCTAAAGCGATTTTTTTTCAAATTGGGCCCTCCACTCTCAATATATCATAGTTAAAACTTAAAACTACTTAGGAAAACAAAAAACTTTCATAAATAAGTCATTTATGAAAGCATAACTACTACACAGACATATAAAATTGGAGGCCCCAAAAATTAGTCAAAATTTGGAGGCCTAAAGCGGTTGTTTTACGAGCTTTAGCCCAAAGCCGGCTCTGCACCGTCGCCGAATATAATGGTTTTCATATATATGGTTCTCTATTTAATTTTTTTAAATCTTTTCCCTTCTTTTTCACTTTAATACTCTATATACGGATTTGGGGGCACTGCTGTCCCTTTTGAGGGACAGCACCTGCTGTCCCCGGCGATTACGGGCCGCTCCGACCACTTTTCGACGATCGGAAACGTTCACTTTGTAGAATTCGGTGAGTAGAACAAGTGTACCAAAAATCAGTTCAATCGGATATCATTAGGTGCCTGATCGGAACATTTTTATCATGAACCGAATGCATCCGAAACACTAGATTAAACCCACTCGAACCCATAATTGCCGAGTTATATGTGTACCGATCAGACACTAAATGATATCTGATTGAACTGATTTTTGGTACACTTATTCTACTCACCGAGCTCTACGAAGTGAACGTTTCCGATCGTCGGAAAGTGACCGGAGCGGTCCGTAATCGCCGGGGACAGCAGGTGCTGTCCCTTTTGAGGGACAGCAGTGCCCCCAAATCCCTATATACGGTTCCGGATGCATCCTTTTGTATCATCTCGGTTAACATGGACAGATTTCCAGTTGCATGTGGCGGCGGCGGAGTTTTTTTTGCCTTTTCCCTAACAAAAACGACGGTGGAGTTAGAGATGAATTATGGTAACCAATTTATCTGCATGTGTTTTATGTTAATGCAATAAATGTATCATGTTCGTTGATATATATTCAATGTGGAACATAAATAATTTACCATGTTCGCCGATACATTAATGTGCAATTTAACGAATTTAAAAATTACATTGAAAAATATATTTTTGGGGGATTTGAAATTACAAGTATTTTTATAATGAATATTTAAAAAGGAACGGAGAGAGTGGTTAACATTTCGGATCATCGACATATAACTGTTGGTTACCGTGGACCAAAAAGAACCCATCCTTCATCTCTAGCCAAATGACAATGGCTTTCTTCGTTTCACAGTTTTACTTTTGTTTTGTATCATTGCCCTAGTTTCTCTTTCTCTCTCTCTCTCACTCTCCCTCTCGACTTCTCCACTCATTACCCCTATTTCCAAAAACTAAACTAAACTGAACTAAAACTACTAAACGAACAAGGCCATTATATCATCAAGTGTAAGTTTCTCTAATACTATCACTAATCACTACCGATAAAAAAAAAAAAATCATTAATCGCAGAATCTCTCCTTTTATTCGACTGGGGAAAAAAATTATGCAAAAAAGGGATAATAAGAGGGAGGAGAAATGGGTGGTTTGGCAAAAATAATCCATTTGGATTACCTTTTTATTTTTATTTATTTATTTTTGCATTTGTTAGTTATATGTCGATTTTTTTTGTAAATTAGTAGTTCGTCTCGACGAGAGGAATATAAATAGTAAAAAATTATTAAACAAACTAAATTTTTTGTGAATAGAAGGAAAAAATAATCCAATAATCTACAAAAAAAAATTAGATTATTTTGTCTTTATTGAACTTTTAAAAAATTTTGACAATAATTTTAAACCTTTTTTATTCCTTTCGTCAACACAAACCAATAATCCACAATTAATCGACTCAAAACTAATATAATTTTTTTAAATAAATAAAAAATAATAATCTATTTAAATTATTTTTTCCAAAACAAGGGTCGGGCGAAGGAGAAAAAACTCCAGCACCAAAAGCTTCAAGCAAAGATAGAACCCGAGAGTTGCATTTGCTAACAAACGAAAATTCCTATCGAACATAACCTAACCCTAGTTTTTCATTTGATAAAATGGAAATCTCATAAAATTAATGGGTTGATTTTAGTAATTGACAAAACCATTTGCTAAAATCAACTCATTTTCATTTTATTTTAGCAAATGGTTTTCTCATTTGCTAAAATAAACTCATTAATTTTATGAGATTCTCATTTTATCAAATTAAAAACTAGTCCTTAATTTCTTTAATTCTAATATAGAATTTGACATATTGTTAAATCATTTAGAGTTGACAAGGCCGTAGCATCATGTTAGTAAAATACATACAAATTATTTCCGACAAAATAGTAGTCCGAAGTTATTGGACGCGCCAAACATGACACAGCTGAAAGTCGCATGTGAACAAATATTCCCCTCATACCTTTTTGCTATAAATAAAGTATCTATCTATATATGTATAAATTGTGGCTAAATTTGCAACACTCACCTATAATTTGAAAAACCCATTTAAACTTGAAAAAGAATAATTTTAGCATCATCTTTCTTCGTTTCTAGATTCTAGAAAAAAAATTATAAGAATCAACGAGCAGTTCCATAATTTAATATTTTTTATCCCACCAATCTTGGACTTTCTCTCTCAGATTGATAATTTCAAAATTAAAAAAAGAAAGAAAGAAATGAGATGGAAATAATTTTGACGAACGAGGGGTCGGTAAGTAGAAATCATTACCGGATTATTGTTGAATGCAAGCGCGGGTCGCAAATTCGCCTAATTTTTACATCGACGGCCGTGTATTTATTTATAGTCTTTCTATTGTGGGTATTCGGACACACACAAGAGAATCACTATAAATAAATAACATTATAAAAAATACTGAACTATAAAGTGAAATTAAAAAAGCACTCTCAAATAAACAAAGCTTTTTGAAATCTCATACTGTACATTTTTTTTTTTTGACAAACAAGAAAATCTCATAAATATAAAACATTACATATTGTCCATAGCTGCCTTGGCAAGGTTATGGGCAGTAGCTACAATAGATTTGGATACTTTCATGACTTTAACATAATCAAAACTAGCACACTGATGATAGAAATCCAAAATGGCAGGTTGGGTTATAACTGACGCATTCATTGGGTTGTTGAGTCATTTGACAAACTTCATGTTATCGGTAGAAATGCGCACCTCCTTTAAATCCTTACCCCTTAGCCCATTGAAAAACCACAATACCTGCTCTGATCTCTACTAAAGTTGCAGAACTAGCTTTGCATTCCATCACCTGCTAGGCTTCCTCTGCATCTTGACCGCTATTCTTCACCCCAGCAGCTATTCCTTTTAATGTACTCGAGTTCCAAGCCTCATCTGTCATAAAGTGCTTCACATTGACAACGGATGTTAAGCTTAGTTTTTTATTTGATTTTAGCAAATGAGTTTAGCAGGTGCTAAAATCATAATTTTGAAATCAAAAAATGAAGTAGTGTATCATTTTTCGATTTTTTCACACCAAATTAAAGTACTCCTCGTGTACTTTATTCGGTGTGAACAAATAAAAAAATAATACACGGAAATACTTAATTTTTTTTATTTGAAATACCATGATTTTACCACCTGCTGAATACATTTACTAAAATTATTGTTCATTTTAGCAACTGGGTTACTAAAATTAAATGGAAAACTTAGCCTTACTCCAATGTATTTTGGATCCATTAAGTTGTCTCAGGCTGGGTTTGCCATAAGATTTTATGGAGAATTTTATAAAATCAACTGTATAATTTTATGGGATTTCTTACAAAATTTTATGGCAAACCCTGTCTAAATACATATACATTTAGGGGGTATTCCACTAAGAGCATCAATATCAGCCTCTCTATTTTAGAATAAATTGGCTTTTCACAGTTTTTTATGTGATGTATTATGTGAGAATGACTTGTCTTGATTTTTGAAAAAAAAATTAGTTTTTTGTTAGTGGAACACTCTCCCTTAGTTAGGTTTCTTATTCTAAAGACTAAACTAAAATGGTCAAAATGTAATTTCAAATTTCATGAGATATATATTTCAAATTTATCGTCCAAGCACTTTCAAACATTCTCTGATGGGTAGTTCACAAACCTATAATCGAACATTCACATGATAGAAAGTTGTAGTAGCAACAAATAGAATTTTTCCCAGAGTGTGGAGAGGACACAAATTAGCAGTAACTCAATTTCCTAAGCAAATTCAGGGTTAGGTGGAGGAGTTTGTAATCGCCGTCAAATGTAACGAGGAAGAAACGTTAAATCCCCCAGTCCAGTCCCAGTCCCCACAAAAAGTCACTCGTTTGGCGTCGAACCTAACCACAGGCAACAATTATTATTCGCATATTTTTTTGTCTTCGCAATTATTGTCCTTCCCTTCACACAACCTCGTGCCCACTCTCCCAAACTCTCCTCTCCTCCACAAAAAAACCTCGCCGGAGAATATCTCACCGGAATCTCTCGCCGGAAGAATCTCACGTCTCTTCGCCGTCACGAAGAACTGCTTTTGATCAAGATCCGACTCAATTATATACGAGATTACAGGTAATAAAATAAATAAACTAGTCCAGCTTCTTCAGCTAAGTTTTTTCCAAAACTTGAACTGTTTCTGATCTTTTTCATGAGGATTGCAAGATCTACTTGGGATTGATTTTTCATGGGTTTTGTTTTGTTTTGTTTTTTTTGTTTTTCGTACTTCTTCTTTTGGGTTTCAGCTTGCGAATTCAAATCTGCGCGCTTTTGTTTACCATTTTTCAACGGAGCTCAGAAGCTGAACTTGTTCGTTTTGGGTTTCGAGACCGGTTTTCGTATTTTTTGATTTCTTTCTCTTGACAATAATCCCCCTTTTTTTTTTGTCTAATCATTTTCAATTATGGAAACTATATTCGTTTAACCCGTTGTACTCCTATAAAAATGAAAAAAAAAAGAAGACATTTATTATTATTATTTTTATATAAAGCTTCTCATTTTATTGGAAAAAAATAGCTACCAAACTGAAATTTATAAGCTGCGGGGCGTTTGAGATCTCTTTGTTCAGTTCAAATTGGCGGGGGGAGCTTAACGGCGTCATAAAGGGAATTAGGGTTTCGTTTAGTGGGTGGAGTAGTAGAACTGCGTTTGGTTTTGTTTCCTCCTTGTTTTACTTTTGGTTTTTGGGTCTGCAAAATTTTCACTGTTGTTGAGTGCGTGTGTGTGTGTGAGAGAGAGAGAGAGAGGAGAGAGAGAGAGTGGAAACTTGTTGAATTAAGCTAGCTAAAATCCAGGGAAGACAACATCTATCTCTTGGGCGGCCCCTGCCTGGTGTTTTTTTTTGTCAAGATGAACTATTCATTAACAGTACACATTCATTTTCCCTCTCTCTTTCTCTCTCTCTCTCTCTCTCTCTCTCTTCATATACTGTGTTGCTTGTGATATGGTCAACATCATGTGTGTACGTTTCTTATCTTTCTCGTCTTTCATTTCTTCCTATGACTTTTCAGTTTTAGCATAATGTACCACATCTCTTTCTATTCTGCCCTATTATTTTTCCTTTTTTTTTTAAATTTTATTTTATAAATAACAAATTTGTTTTTAACGTGTTAATTTGATTGAAATTATACAGAAAACCCACGATTCAATATATGTATATAGTGATCAAGATTTATTTTTACTACTTAGAGAAGGGAAATCTTGGCTTTGGGGTTTGATGGAGTTGAACAACTTTATGGGCGATCAATCGCACGTGGCACAGAGAAACCGGCGTGACAAATTGAGAGTCCAGCAAACCACAAATCCTCCTCAACCTCATCATCATCATCAGCAGCAGCAGCAGCATTTACACGACTACCCTACCAATTTGGAACAACTATCTTTCCATCAACACCACCACGGACTAAACCCAGATGTTTCCATTGCTAAATACGGTAATACCACTATTTCCTATAACCCACCTGTGTTTTCCACCGCAGAAATGCTCGGTTTCGCCGATACTCCGCAAAATTGTGGCACATGGAAAAGTGTTGGTGGACCGGTGCTACAAAGTTGTGACTGGGGGGGCAATGTTGTTAATTATCTGCCCGGATTAACGGGCAACAACGATCGGAGAAATAACGAGCAATTATTCGTCGCCGAGGGTCTGGCAAGTGGTAGGAAAACAAACGTTTTCATGAATGGGTATCAAGATTTACAATCATCTTTAGTCAATCCATCTAGTAGTGATGTTTCTAGTCAAAATACCCCAAAGCAACATTATGAGCATGAGGAAATTCATCATTTCAATTCCCCCCCACCTACGTTTTACCCAAACACTCCACTTCTTCATCTTCCAACAACTTACGGTGATCATCAATCCGGTCCATGGATCGGTGGTGATCAGTTGGGTTTTTTACCCAACAAGAGTAGTAGCAGCACTAGAGAGTTGAAAACAGTTGCAAGTGATCATTCAAATACTCAAGGTCTATCTCTATCTCTTTCGCCGAATTTGCACTCTGGGGGTATCGAATTCAACGATGTTCGCGCTTCTAAGGGATTCAATTATGACTATGCATGTTCGAATTCGAGACCTTCCATTGGTGGTGGTGGTGGTAAAATCGAGGGAAGTAGTATTTGTCAAGACCTTGTGGGGCCATCTACATTTGTTCGCCGGAGTAGTACCGGTCCTCTGGGGCCGTTCACCGGTTATGCAACTATACTTAAGGGTTCAAAGTTTTTGAAGCCTGCCCAACAGCTGCTTGATGAAATATGTGGTGCGCCTGATCCGAAAGTGATGAAACAATGTGGGGCGTCCGATATGGTTTCCGACGGATTTAAGGGTGGTGGAGACTCGGGTGCTTCGTCCTCTACCTTGTACTACTCAAATGAAATGAGTGGGGAAGGTGGTGTTCGTAACGGCTCCGGCGACCCGTATCAGCCTGAGTATCAGCAAAAGAAGGCTAAGCTAATGTTAATGCAAGATGAGGTTGGTGTTTCTAGCTATCTTTCTGTATTAGTATTAGATCTTTCGATATTATTATTGTGGCATTGGTGTTATATAAGTATTATAGTTTTTTTTATTTTTTGCTACATAGAAGGAGAAATTTATTGAAACTCAATAAGGGTACATCACGGTAGTAAAGGGTCAACATAAAGTTGAAAACCCAACATCTAACATCTAACGGACCTAGGCCCAAGCACTTTTGTTTTAAGGTTTATGATCCATGAACATAGGATAAAAATAGTCGAAGATCTACTCAAATAAAAGCCAACATTTTTCCCAATTGCCGATAAAAAAAAAAACATTTTTCCCAATTCCGAAAACTAAGCGGTTTTTTCTATTTTCTTTTAAGAGAGAAGAAACGTGGAAAAGAGAGGGTGAGAGCACGCGAAAATAAGAAATGTGTCTACTCTTTTTTAGGGTCTCAAAGCGAAAATTGCTCTAGATCCCCTTCCCTAATTAATCATTATGTTGTAATGTAGGATTTAAAGTTAAAATTTCTCATTACACTCCCTTAAAAATTAATGTTTAAAGTAGTTATTATTAGCAATTTCCATCCTCATGCAAAGTGGAAGTTGTAGAATTTTTAAGACCTTAAATTAGGAAGCCTTAAGGAGGAGGAAGAAGAATTTGTAGGTGTAGTTGTGTAGGTTCTTAGTCTATAGGCTTTGGGGGAAAGGGGGGCTAGAAGAGACATCCTGACTATGCTAAACAATCGACCATAATCCATTTTTATTTTGCTTTTTCTCAATTATTTTGTTACATAATCATGCAGCTCGATTTGAGAAATTAGAAACCTATTAGAAATATGGACCAAAATTATAAAAGTTTATATAGGATTCCTACAAGTGTCTTGTATAGAATTTTGGTGAAGGGAGCAGTGCATTAAGTGCATGTCCTTGTTGAAGGGCACTTCAATTTGAAGCATTCCTGGCAACATTATATAAGGATAATTTTCGTAAATATACTGAAGTAACGCAAAATATATAATTTTTTAAGCTAATTCTTTTGACCTCCTTATTCTCTATTTTTCACAACTTAAAGCAAGTATTTGATTCCCACTTCCTCAATTTCCATGTAAACATTGCAATTCCATTTGTTGTGTAGTATTCAATTAGGAGTCCTTTTTTATTTTTGGACACTAGATATATATGTTACACGTAGTACGTGGAATGTAGCTGTCTCACGACCGCAAATAGAACCTATAGCTTCATGCCCTGACTTTTTGAACTTCTCGGGACTATTGCTCGCCTGACAACTTTGGCTCCTCAACCTGATTCCACCGCTTCTCTTTTATCCAGTGGCACGCGGAAGTGGTACTGGTGGAGGCCACGGCATTCCAAACTTTTACGTGAACTCATTTTATATACTTGTATTTTGGTGTAACAGTAGAAAAGTGTTTTGACCCCTTGAACATAGGAATTTTACATTGCTCTCTCTATATTTGAATTTAAACTGTGTCACTGCTTTTATTGGTCTCCTTTTTGCGGGTTCCTAATTAGGTATTTCATTCATTTGGAGGAAAAAAGATATTTATTGCATTCAAGTTTATGATTTGATACCTTATGTCTTGTTATATATATTAGTCCGCCTACCGTTTACATTTCAGATTTCAATAGTGATGCATAAAGTTGTCAGCATTAGACAATGGCTTACATTAAAGCCTAAGTTTTTTGCTTGAAGCTTCTAATCGGTAATTATAAAAGACAAGGTTCTAAAACTCGCTAGGCGCTCTTATGACGGCCAGACACCTTCTAGCTTACAGGGCCGAGTACTCTGCGCATAGTCGGGCGACTAGCGGGCTAGTCGGCTAGGGGCCTTTTAGCGCCTATGTGGCGAGTACGCGGCCTTCCAGACTTTCTTTTTCTTTTAGAACACTGATAAAAGACCAATGGCACGATTAATGTTTTTGTTTTTTCACTGTGTTTTGCTGTTGATAAAGGGTAATATGGTAATTTCAGTGGGGTAGAAGTCCATAATGACGTGGACCATATGGCTTTTCAAATTTTGATATACACCAAATGTGATACAGATTTTGATTTGAGGTTGTAGTTGTTCTCCAGGGAGTGACAAAAATGAAACTATTGACGACTCCCTTTTCGTCATTTCGACTGTTCGTTACGATTGGAAATTTGACGAGCTATATACTTTTGGAAAAATTATTGACAGATTACTAACACGAAGAAGCTTGCCTAAAATCTAAGGAACAGAAATGACAGTATGTTTTCAATCAAATAGTACTCACCACTTCTTTCCAATCACTTTATAAAAAGCAAAATCCGAACCCCAATAAGTTGTTAAACCTGCCATGGTTGAAGGGCCCATTTTATGGTGAAAAAATAACATGAAAGACTGTTGCCGACCTCGCTTTCTTAGGCCGTGTTTGGATCAATGTTTGCGAAGAGATCTGTGGATGGAGGGAAAGAAAACTTACTTTGAATTTGTGGACAGAAACTCCCCCTTTCGTTACTTTTCTCGCGAATTATTGATCCAAACATTGCCTCACTGTTTGCTTTCCCTAACTGGTGTGACCAATTTGTGGAAATTCGAAAGTTTTTTTCACGTAGTCGAAATATATTTCTTGTGGCCTCTTTTTATCCGTCAGTTATGATACGAAAACGAAAACAATACCGGTATTCCAGTTTACAAAAACTGACCCTCCCTTTTGTTCCACTGTGGTATTGAAAGGTTTGCAAAAGGTACAAAGAGTATCACCAGCAGATGCAAATGGTGGTTTCCTCATTTGAATTGGTGGCCGGCCTAAGCTCTGCCACCCCTTACGTCTCTCTGGCTCTCAAGACGGTCACGAGGCACTTTCGATGCCTGAAAAATGCAATCTCTGACCAGCTCAAGCACATAAGAAAAACCTTGGGGGAGGACTTTTCGTCACCCAGTACCACCGGTGCAAGCAGTAGTAAAGGCGATACGAGGACAACACCGGGGTTGAAATTCGTGGACCACCAGTTTATGAGGCCAAGAGCCAGTGGAGGCAATTCGGGCATTTTTGAATCTCAACAAAACGTCTGGAGGCCCCAAAGAGGCCTGCCGGAACGTTCTGTGGCCGTTCTTAGGTCATGGCTGTTCGAACACTTTCTTCACCCGTGAGTCTCTCTCTCTCTCTCTCTCACGTGCATCCATGGTTGCAGGATTCATATTTCTTATTTACGTTTCATTGGTTGTGCATTAGGTATCCAACTGACACGGACAAGCATATGCTGGCTAGTCGAACCGGCCTCTCTCGAAACCAGGTGTGATCAGAATTCAGAACCTTGTTTCTAGTCTAGAAATAAAAGGTGGAACATTCATCTTGGTAGAATGCGGGTTCCATCTTGTAGCGTCCCCTAACAATGCCGATTATGATGGTTTTCTAGCCAAGGTTCTAGACGCTCGGCTAGAAAATCATCCTCGTGCGTGCACACCGCGCTAAAGTTGAATGCGGGTCCCATCTAAATATATGATTTACTGCTGACAATGAATACAGGTGTCAAATTGGTTCATTAATGCCCGAGTCCGGCTGTGGAAGCCCATGGTGGAAGAAATACACATGCTTGAAACCAAAGGTTCAGCAGAATCAAACTCGAACCTGGGTAAAACAGATGGGAAACAACCCGCCACGGAAGGGCCCAGCCGGCCCAGTTATGATGACCAGCCCACAGTAGTGGAACCAGGACACTGGAATCAGGAAAAGCGGTCCAGAGTCGAGTGTCGGATCCCGGATAGCCTTGATGGTTCGTTAATGGGCTTTGTGCCCTACCAGCGAAGTGGGCTTGAGATTGGGCTCACATTGGGGCTGAGGCAGAGTGCTGAGACTGCTCACCAGCAGCAGCAGTTGCAGCAACAGGAATATGAGGTTAGGCAGCAGTTTGGAGGTCAGATGATCCATGATTTTGTTGGGTAAACAGTATGCAAACTTCATGTGTAGAAGAACCAAACAAGGGAATAAAAGTTTTAAAAAAACCAAAATGGATAGTTTCTTTCGCGCGAGGAAGGATTTTTTAGCGATTACGCGACTGTGGCAATAGGTGGTAGGTGAATCAAGAAAAGTGAATGAACTGTAATAGTGATTGGAAGGTGAACGATATGATTTTGCAAAGATGTTCATGGAATTGAAGTGATAGGATGAACAGAGAAGGCCTGCTGGTGATCTCCCCTTTACTTTTGCTAATGTTGCCGTGGTTACAAATTTGGGAAGCTATGATGTTAAATGAAATATCGATATTGGCATGTATGATTGAAATTATCCAATACTAATTGTCCATATTGTTATATCAACAGTGCTACGTACGCCAGTGGCAAACACATGTACTTTCCTTTTTATCTTGGACACAAAGTCACGCCTCAGCACGTGCGCGCACATGTGCCTCACAGTGGCAAGCACGTGTAGTTTCCTCTCTGTCTTCGACACAATGTCACGCCCAGCTCGTGCTCACACGTGCCTCAAGATGCCCCAAGTGCCCAATTGCACTAGTGTGCATTGGTGTTCCCGCTCGCTTAACGGTTTTCTCATGCCTCATGTCATAGTATGTGCCCAAGGGATACGTTCTCACACAATTTTAATTTCTAGTGAAATGATACCATTAGCCATGTGATGAAACCATAGGTAGCCCAAGCAATCAATAAGCAAGTTCATCGGATCATCCCACAAATCACAACTCCAACAACATTGTCTCACGTTTATGTAGGACCCACAACCAGAAATACAGACCCCACACAGGCAGGCCCACGTGCTTGTGACTTGTGAGAGGATTGTGGATTTGTGGGTGAAAGTGTGGTTGATGGGTGTGTACATATCATTTTTTTTTTGTGGTATTTGGCGGTTCTAAATTTGTGGGGGCATAAAACTGGAAAGTCTAGGCTCATACAAAAATCACACAATCTCTCACAACATTGCTAATTATTGGACTTTTACAGTCATCTTAAGGTAGAGTCAAAAGGATGTAAATTGGATTCAAGCCCATTTATGCCATATTTGGGCTGCTAGTCATAGGTGTAACTTCTTTTATCCTATTTCAAAATGGAGATACTCGTATTGTAGTCGGGCCCCAAAACAACCCAATCTAGAGTTCACAATGACTCCAGTACAAAGGACCCGATATTCACTTCCATGTGGACCTTTTTTTTTACGTTGGGGTAAATTTCATTAAATCCCCATCAATAATTATGTATATTTTTAGTTAGGCTTCAAAAAGTTTAAAATTAAGCACTTAACCTGCTTATAGGGCCGGCCCTGATGTTTGGGTTGCCCAAACGACTCCAAGCTTGTTTGTCTAGTTACTATTAAGTCATAAGACATAAAAAGATATACAAGTCAACAAAAATAACTAAATCAAAGTTACATTATGCTTTTAACTTGAATTACATAAAAAAGATTAAAATCAAACTTTAAACCTGGTTATAGTGCTTTATGATTGGTACGATCTGATTCAAAGAAAATGACTTCTCCTTTTATTTGTTGAAGCAAATTCTTCTTGGTTTTTGCTATATCTGAGAAGGGTATGTTTCTCTTTCTCTCGATAACGGTTTTCTCCAAGTATGTTGGGATAGAGGTGAGTTTGATTCTCTTTGACCAAAAATTAGGGTCAGGACCCGAGAGCCCGAAGAACTAATAAAAATACCCGTCTTTCTCTAAAAAATTTGGCTACTTATAGAAAAATGACTTTTTGAAAATATCGATTTCCGGAATGAAAAGTCCCCGCAATTGATCCTTGGATTTTGCCAAGAGTAACTGCAAATTTGCATGGTTTTTATGTGAAGAGCAAAGGTATGTTTTAAACCATTACTTTCAGACAAAAATGTGTTGTTTTATATTTTGTACTAAAACCGAAAATCCAAATTCGTTATGATTGTGATTTTTGATTTTCTGGCATTGCCATTAGATTCAAAAGGAGCGTACTTTTTAATTTTCATTAAATAAACTAAAGTAAAGAAAGTAAAAAGAATATGGTATTTACTTAGGCTTATTTATGGAAAATAAGGTTCGGGATAAACAAGTAACTGAAAATATTTTGCTGGGTATAAATTGTCGTTGTAATGACCCAAATTTTTTTTAAAAATAAAAATTAGTTTATTAAATTGATTTTATTTTTACTTTAATTATTTTTTTAATAATTATTTTGGGTCAATAATTATATTTGTATTAGTGTGTGTATATATATGTGTGTGCGCGCGCTCGTGCTAGTATATCTACATTACTATACATCTATTGGCCCTACCAGATCTTCCTTATTAAACCATACACTATTTCATCCACCCTGGTACACCTAAACCTTATTTTCTCTCCCCTCCATAAACCAAATCTAGTAGTTATATGCCACATTTATTGGACAGATTGAGAGGAAGGAGGGAGGAAACTTCATGAATTAGTTAATTTCTAAGTTAGTACATGCATACATGCCGAGCTGGCCCAAGGGTTTGGAGTGTCTTAGGCCTAGTCCAAAAATTGTGTCCTATGAGTACAATACTTAAATAATTTTTCGAGTAACAATCACAATACGAGAAAGCCAAAACGATATAAAGTTTTACTAAGTATTACATAATAACAGAAAAATCAAAACACAAAGTCTCCAAATATACATATAATGCATGAGTATCACTTGAATATTATACGTGTTGCATTTTTAGAAGCAAAAGTATCGATTACACTAGTATAATCCACCTCTTCTACCAAGTCATTTTCAATCGATAACATGGATAACCCATTTAGTCTTTCTTGTGACATGGTTGATCAAAGGTAAGATTTGATCAATTTCAACTTTGAAAAGCTTCTTTCTCCTGTGCCAAGGTAACCGGTATAGTCAAAAGCACTCTATACGCTCCATGCATTTGGGAAACAATACTCCACATATTTAATAAAATTGAGCACTTCAATTGGTTTCCTCTCTCCTCTTGGCAATACTTCTTTCAAAACTTTCAACTCCTCAAACAATTCTATCCCATCAATATCGAAAACCCCACCGTGCTTTAAAACTTCTTCAAGGTTGGTACAATGATTTTTGAACCCTTCATCACTCAAACTCGCCTTTTCCAAATCAAACAAGAAACCAAAATTTTTCTCATATACTTCGAATTGTTGAAACCTACCATTGATTGAAGAAAGAGCTTGATCTACAATTACGAATAAGTAATTCACTCTAAAAGATTCTTCAGCTGTGTGTGTCACCTCTTCCATAACATCCTCATCAAATTGCTTCTTTCTTTGAATGATGCGTTTTTCAACAAACTTAGGTTCAATCCCCATTTCATTTGCCATTTCGGTAGCATCAACCATTGCCTCTGCAAAACCAACTCTTATGTAATTCTCGAGATAAGTAACAAACCCTTTTAACTTCTCTATAGCAACACAGATGTCCATGTCTTCAGTTTGAAGAAACTTGCTCACAGTGTTAGCAACAAACAAGTTGTACCAAATAACCATGGCAAACAAGAACTCAAAATTCTCAAGTTCGTGTTTTACAAGGGATTTAGCTTCACTTTGTGCCATCGTATCTTTTGTGGCATTCGCCTAGTCTATCAAAGCATCTCTTATTTTTGAGGCATGGTACCTTATCGACTTGATATTTTCAGTGCGACTTTCCCAACGTGTTTGTGACAATGGATTAACCGTGAAACCCTTCACCTCCTTCAAATTCTCTTTTAAAATTGTCCATCGTGATGTTGAAGAGGAAAACAACACATATATACGTTGTACCACTCCGAAAAAAGTTTGTGTTGTGTTACAAGAGTTGGCTATATCACAAAGAACAAGATTGAGACTATGGCAACCACATAGCATGTAGAATGCTCTTGGATTTACTTCAAGTACCCTTCTTTGCACACCCTTATTTTTTCCTTTCATGTTAGAGCCATTATCGTATGCTTGCCCTCTTAAGTCACCAATATCAAGTTGAAGGCTAAGTAATGCCTTTTGAAGTTCACCAAATAGTCTCATCCCCAACGTGTCATCCACCTTAAAAAATTCTAAGAACTTTTTCACGTCTACTGGGTATGTTGAAACATCCACACATCATACAATAAGGGACATTTGTACTTCATGACTTACATCCGGGGTACAATCAAGTATAATTGAATAAAATTCTGCTTTTTTGATTGTTGTAACAATTTTACTCTTCACTTCAGCCGATAGCATCTGTATCAACTCATTCTGGATTTTGTGACTGAGATAATGGTTATGAATCTCACCCTTTTCAATTCGCCTAAAGTGCTCTTGCATTACTAGATCAAATTTTCCAATCATTTGGAGAAAACATAAAAAATTCTCATTATTCCTTTGGTAAATCTTCTCATTTGTTTGATTCTTCTGAAATCTTCTCTCCAACTCAATCCATTTGCTCATGCAAGTAAGGTGCTCATAACTAGTTTCATGACTTTTAAGCCTATCACCAATATTTTTCCAGTCTTGAAATCCATCATTAGCCAATTGAGTATTGTTTCCTTCACTCTTGAACAATTTGCAACAAAAGCAATATACCTTATTCAAAGTGTCCGAGTATACTGGTTGTCACGTCCCAAATGGATTTGAATATCGTGACCGACCAGTGAGCTAGTCTCATCAAAGGCCTCTTCCAAAACTTCTTTTCATTAATTCTTATTTTTATTAAAAGAAACAACTTAACGTCGCAGAAGCTATATTTTACAATCACAATCCTGGCCCTTATTTTACAATCACAACTCACTTAAATTCCTTATTCTTTATGTAGGTTAAATTTTTATTTCCTTTTTATTCATAACCACAACATAAGCTAAATACTGGTACTTGACCCGTCCTTCTATCCCTGGTTACCTGAGAAGGGAAAAATTGTAACAACATAAGCTACGGCTTGTGTGAGTTTATGAATTATCACAGTTACACGACTTACCATGGAATTTAGAAATTCGTTGCATGAAAATAGGAATCATAGGATCAGTGTTTCATGGCTTAAGCTGTAACCAAAATCATGAGCAAGTTGCATATAACATAGTATGCCATAAACGTGTACGATATACCATCCAACAATTTTTGTGCTAGCTATGAGGGAGCGACCCTTAACATAACATGTTGAATTGATCAATTCAGTTGGACACCTGGCCGTGCCCCTTTCCGTTTCACCCTTATAACTCCGTTCTTACTGGTATCTTTAACGTCCCCTAGATTAAGGGACATCGTTCGTATGTATCGATAACACTTTTCTCATCAACTGTGCAAAACATCATAACTTCCATGGTATATTTACCACAAAAGATATTTGTATATAAATAATCATATATTGATAAAACATAAATTTTGTGACAAAAACCTCATGTAACAGAGATAATTCATAACTCACCTTTTGACTCCTTAAGCGCTATAAAACTTGATCTTACTCTTGCTATTCAATTCTCATATTGCCCTATTTCCAATAAATTCATGTTACTATATATCCAATAATGCAATAGAAATATTTTGAAGCCTTCTTGATTGTGAGTTGTGTGAACACCCCACGGAAGTTCACAATAACGGTTGCGGTTTGGAAAATGATTTGATTGATTGGATGGAGTCGCCACCCGGGTTTGAGTACCGTACTCGAGAAATCATTTGAAAAATGACTCTTTTGCCCTTTGAATGGAAAATATTTTATTAGTCTCACAAAACGAGATTTCTCGGGTCCGGGAGCTAGGTTACGCGAGGGGAAGAAATTTAAAGCACCCCTCACGCCCGGTGTGACCACCGGTCTCTACTAAATGTTTAAGGGATTTTGAAAACATCGTTTAAGCAGACTTTAATTACAAGTTCATGAGAGAACACATAAATGCATCAAGAAGATTAATGAAATGTATGTGGATGCTTGTGCAAAATGTTATGGGTGAATGATGTAAGGCACTGAAACTTGACTAAATTACACTCAAACTGTTCAGAGATGCCCCAGAAATTGATCACCAACATTGTACTTGCCACACCTGGATGGCAATCTGGGCACCTGGATTAGGCAAATCCAGGCGCCTGGATTGAATGGAGGCACCTGGAATAGGTGAATCTAGGCGCCTGGAAGGCTACTCAGGCAGAAACTTCTATCTTCCAGGTCTCACAATAAACAACAAGTGCAATGTTCCTAGTTTATCCACAAATGCTCTAAATGATGTTTAATGGCCCTATGGATGAAATGGACCTCAAGATCAACTTTGTAACATGATATGAACTTAGAACTTCATGATTCTAACATGCTTTGATGGATAGAATGGAAATATTAAGCTGATCTAAGACATGCATTGAACACTCTTAAGCATATGATGAATCTTGAAGTGTATTAATGACCATGAAAGAAGAAGGAAAGTGAATGGAATGGATTTAAACCATGAGATGCCTTGAGAAATCATGTGATGAATACATAGGCACACAATACATTTTCTTCATTTGATTGTGACACCTCTAATGCTATTTGAAACTAACAAGGAATACCATATGGTCCCAAATTTCAACATAAAACCCCATTTTGATCATGTTCTTGCTTCCAAAGTGTCATTTACCATACTTTAAATGATTCTCTAGATCATGCAGTTATGAATGCATGCACAAATGACCTGCTAATGTTTCAAATAACCAAAAGAGAGTAAATAAAGTAGAAAAACACAGCTAGGGGAAGGGAATCCAGGCGCCTGGATTTGATGTAGGTGCACAAAAATGCATTTCTCTTCTTGTGTGTTTTGAACCTTTCCAGGTCCACTAGTACAAAAGACTAGCAAGAACCTGGTAGAGTCCCCTCAGGGCCTATTTGAACATATTTGGTATATAATCTACCTTTTTAGCTTGATTAATGAACTTGAAATGAGTTTTTGAGTGAGTTTTATGGAAGTGTAGCTGTTGGTCTTGAATGGACAGAGGTACTAATGGCAGAATATAAGTGCTATGATGGAGTTTGGTTGAGGAGAGTGGAATATGAGAGGTTTATATGATGTAAGGATGGATTCTTGAGATGAGAAATGAAGAAATTGAAGAGAAGTTTACTGGAAATCAGTTTTTGGAGGAGGTTTGACAGCATAACAGTAGAAAGAAGGAGTGTGATTGAGAATCCTCCAAATGAGAGAGATGAGAAGCTTTATATAGGCAAGTAAGGTCCAAAAAGGGCCATTAGATGGCTTAGGGGTCAAGGTTAGAGGTAATGATCTCCCCCCACTACTCTCTAACTGATTTCTGCAGAAAAATCCTTCAAGACGCTCCTTCCCGCTTATTTGACCTTGGGATGCAAGTATCTGGAGTGAGTTCAGGCTCTTGAAATTGGGAATCCAGGTGCCTGGATTGAGTTTGGGCGCCTGGAATTAAGAGTCCAGGCGCTTGGACTTGGAGACTACACAACATTCCAAACTTCGCGGGGTCGCTCCGGGTGCTACCGAACTCTGTTTTGTGCATGGTTTGAAGCGTTGGAAAGATTGTCAAGTCTACTTTCTAACCCAAGTAGTTTGAACCCAAAATGATTTGTACATCAAAATCTATGACCATGTTACCCTAAGGAGGTCGGAAAAATAAGTCATTTTGGTAAAACGTGCATATCTCCCTCATTTCAAAATGGATTGGGACGTATTATATATCAATAAAAAGGGTTTTGAATATACTAGAAGGTGGTGTAAGCTTGGGTTTATTTTGAAGAGGTTTTGGAGGGGTTTCCTAGCAATTAATCAAGCTTTGTGTGCTCTTGTCGGGCCATTTTCATCATCGGGGATGTCAATGACTTTCGTGGGTTCAAATTGGGGTGTCTAAGTTGGCCTATTCGGCTAAAAAAATGGCTTGGGGTCAATATCTGACTTTTAATCAGAGGACTTACCCTTATTTAATAATTAGACTCTTTACAATCTATTACATCCCCTATTATTACCTGTGGCCTAATTAAGTCTTTAAACACTTAGGTTAGTTTATTGTTTATGATCTGATCTCAAGGTAGACATTCAAACCATGATTTTCTTAATTCCTCGGACATCATTTATTTAATGTTAAAATTGAACAATTAGTAGGAGAGATTAGTATAGTATGTGTACAAAATTTAGTACGGCATTAACTATCAATTAGCCCTGGGAGTTAACCTGAAGCTATAATTTTATTTACTTGTACAGACAAACCCATCTATTGTTATGCATATATGACTCACGCACACACACCAAGCACACTTCCACGATAGCGGGGAGTCACCACATACAATTTCACATTATGTATCGAAAAAACTTGATAGGTGTTACTAAACAAGTCTAAAATTTTGAGGAAGAGTTCAGTCCTAAATTGCTTGGGCAGGTCTTATTTTTATCGAAATAATAGGCACGAGATTATTATTATTTGACAGACCATTTGCTCTATTCTCATACTTGGTGAATTACAAACTTTGTTAAGAAAAATGGGAATTCAAGTGCACGTGTGGCAGTGAGGAGAAAAGGAAGTGATTGGGAGGGAACTCACCTCCTGATTCTCCTTTTAATTTCTCTTGTTTTGTTTCCATATCCCCTAGCTCTCCCTTTCTGTTTCGTGGGATGTGCGTGAAGTGTGAGAAGTGTAAGATATTTATACCAAAGAGTTAGCTTACTAACAATTTCTAGAATTGTCCAGGTGAATCTCACGTAATCTGATCACTTAAAGGATGACTTAGATATTCTAATTCAACATCCAATGAGATATTAGGTGAATTAATTGCATATGAACCATCCTACAACTCGCCCATCTGGATGCCCTTCGCTTGAGTCCCAAGTTTTCCCAACTCGCGGCGGTTCGTGCCATGTTCTCACGTTGCGTTATTGCTAACAGGGTCTAAATGGTATCCGAAAATACTTCTTTTTTTTTAATTTTAAAAAATACATACTAAAAAAAATACGCTATTTTATTTTATAGGCTTTAAATTACACAAAAATACATTTTCTAATCGTAACAGTCAGCAGCCATCAAAAGTTAACTCCATTTTATAATTCTTTTTATCGTTTGATTTATTATTAAAAGTCAGGGTGTTACACTGGCCATTTTCTATCATATTTCTCTCCATTGGGTAAATGGCGGATATAGTGCACACAAGAGAAAATGTCTACTCTTGAGATAAATAGGGGAATGATTGAAAATAGAATTGTGGCGATTAGTTTCCCCATGAAGCCCTAGCCCTTCCTTTCTCCCTACCCTGCCTCCCTGGCGGCCGTCGCCAGCCAGTCACTTCTCCACCTACCTCATCGTCTCTCCATTCAGTCTCCCCCTGTTTCTCTTCTGTGATCCTTACCCCTGCAAACTCCAGCCCTCCATTCTTCTCGGTCCTTCATCAACGTTTTGCATTCTGAATCACCGCTGAGCCATTACCGCCGCAAGATTCCAAGGCACCTCTGCTGCTATGTTTTGCTCAACAGGGGATCCTCTTTTTCTCGCCGCATCAAGGTTTGTCTCCCTTTTTTCGGATTTCTTTATCTGTTCAGTGGGTTCCGTTGGTTCAATCAGACTTTTCTTGGGTTTTGATCTGGTACACTTTGTGCTGAGGTTGTGGATTTCTGTTTGGTTATCTGAGGTCTCTCTTGATCTGGTTTTTGTGCATATTGGTTATTCTTCCATTTGTGGTCTCAATCTATCCTGCCTTAGGCTGTTTTGTCTTATGGCTATTTACGGATAATGGAGAGTATGGGAAAAGTTGGTAATCATAATGATGATTGGATTCTTGTGGTTGCTAAGCATAGGAAGCATACTGAAACTAATGGAAATCAATTTCTCCTCACGTTATTTGTGGACAACCTTCCTGAGGATGTTAGCTTATGTTGGCTCAAACATCTTTTTAACAAATTTGGGGTTGTTAAAGATGCTTTCATTCCAATTAAACGCAGTAAAGTCTCGGGAAGTAGATTCGGATTTGTCCGATACAATTGCCATGTCTCTGCAAAGTTGGCAATATCGAAAGCTCACGGGCTGTGGATTAAGGATATGAGACTTTTTGTTAAATTGGCAAAGCTTCAACGCCAAAGGGGCCAACAATTTTTCACAAAATCCAAAGAGAATTTTCAGTGTGGATCTGGGTTTGGCAAAAGGGAAGGATAAATCAGAGACACATAAGGAAAATTCTGATGTTGGTAAAAGCAAATGGTTCAATGGGTCTAAGTCATTTACTCAAGTCGTTGGGATCGTTCAAGAAGGTGGAAAAGCAAATAAGCAAGAGTGGGGAGGAGATCCAAAGAACCACAAACTTATCATAAGACATGCTGTTGATAATGAGTGGCTGCATAGAAGCATAGTGGCCAAACTTCATAAGTTTATGGTAGTTGATGCGCTGAAGAGGGAAATGCGTAATGAAGGGGTATTTAATTCTCAAATCAGATCTATGGGTGGTAAGGACATTTTGATTACTTGTGAGAATTTGGAAGATAGAGAGAATTTTTTAATGATAATGTGTGGCAGATGTGGTTTGGTGAAATTAAACCATGGGATGGTCAAGCTGCAAGTATGGAAAGATTTACCTGGTGCGTTGCTCTGGTTTGCCCTTGAATGCTTGGTGCCCTGATACTTTCAAAGCTATAGGTGAATTGTGGGGGGTGTTTATGTCCACGGATGACCAAATGTTGAAGTGCGAATCCTTTGCACAAGGAAGAATATTGATTGTTACTGATCATGTAGTTAAGATCAACAGCAGAATCCAAATTATGGTTGGAGATTCAGAGTATTGTGTCAAAGTGAAGGAGGAGGAAAGTTTGCAACCATACTTTTCCTTCACTTCCATGGATAAAGCTCTCGTGGAAAATTATAAGTCAAATGAGGATGATGTGGGTGCTTCCTTGGAAAGTCTTCATAATAAAATTGTTGAGGATTCTGAGGATGGCTTGGAGAAGACAGATCGGAGATTGATGTCGAATGTTCACCCTATGGAGGATGTGAGTGTGTCGAATATCTTTCATCAAATTGTAAAAGATTCTTTAGAGGATAATACAATTTTGAGGCAAGAGGATTCGATTGGGAGTAGAACCATTGATTCACCTTCCATTAGTAATTCAATGGTGGGTGAAACAAGGGAGGAAGTAGATTGCTCGATGGCTATTGGTGAGGGTAATATCGATGATGTGAGACATCTAGATTATTCAGACGGGCCTGTTGCGGACTCCAAGCTCTCTACATCATTTGAAGTTGAAGATGCCGTTTTAGCTAGTACCAATAAGGATAAGGAGGTGGTGGAATTTGATCAAGGCTTTTGGAATCTTTCCAAAGTGGAATTTTTTAATGAGAAAGATGCTGAGGGTATCCATTTAGTTGTGGATCTCAATCCATCTGATGTTGTGGTAGATATTGGGAAAGGAATATGGAAGCAGAAAAGGATTGAAGAAAAGTTGGGTTTTCCTAAATCTAAGAAAAAGGGTCGTCGAAAACAAAAAAAAAATGCGTTGTGTTCCGATCTGTTATAGCTGCTGCTGCTGTATCTGTTTCATCTGATGGCATTAACAGGATTCATTTTAATACGGCTCAGGCTGTTCGGTCTATAAGTAAGATCTTGGATGAGGATTATTTGGGGGACGATAATGAGATCATTAGCAGTTTTTCTGTTGCAAGCTAATATTTGTCGATAGTGGTGTTTGTTTGGGCGTTTGGGTTGGGATGTTGGTTTAGGTTTTTTTTTTAGGGGTGTGTTTTCTTGTTGGGGGTTGTGGGTTGTCTCCTTGCCTGCTTTAAGTTTTGTTTTTTCCTTTTGGTTCCTAGCGGCAGGCATCTTTTTGTGTGAAGGGTGCATTCTTTGTGGGTCTGCCCCTTCCCAGTCTTGATGCCTTGTTACTTGGATCCTTTTAATCTTTGTAATTCGTTTTCAAAGATTAATAAAAAAAATTGCTGTTCAAAAACAGAGAAATGTCTACTCTTCCCATTGTCAAGGTAGCATCACCATTTCTTCTTACAGGACCTCTTTTAACTAATTGATCCCTTAATGTTTGATCCATCTTATCCCAATTACACGGATCATCAATGTTCACAATTGGGCATTCTACTTCCACTTGTTCTTAATTGATGAAGTTTTCACCCCCCCAAATCCCCACATTCTTCTTCAAATTATTCTCTAAGTTTTCACCCCCCAAATCCCCACATTCTTCTTCTACTTCTTCTTTGATTGACCAAGTTTTCAGCGACATCATTCACCAAATTTTCATGTTCTTCAACCAAGCTTTCTACATTTTTGATATTTTGTTTTTTTTGATGACCAAATAATTGACGTTTAGGAAACATGATGCACCTAAATAAGAATTAAAAAAAGCGGCATTATAAGATTATTACTCATGATGCACTAACAGGTAATCAAATAATCAATACGAAGGGATGATGCAGGGGTGTCCCTCTTGCACCCTTAACGACTATTTAATAAAGGGAGTACGAACTCTAACCTAGATGGCCAGCATTAGAGACTAAAGAATCAACAATTATCTCCAAAAAATCCAAATATCACCTGTACAACACAAAAAAGAGGTTTAAATCATTTGATGAAGCTAAATTAACTAATCATTCACAGAATCAAGATTAACTAATCATTTAAAAAACCCTAAAGCACTCAATCTTCTTTTATCTGCCTTAGTGGGCTGTTGGTCGAGGGGTTCTGTTATAGTGGGGACTCAGGTTGTCAGGCATCACCACTAATTTTAACTAATAATCAATTAACTAGAAATTAGAAAATCACCACATGATGGCCTATGGGGACTCGGGCATCATTGAATCAAACAACTAGAAAATACCCATAAACCACTAGTATCACACTCATTGACGAGGTTTTTACAAACAGGTCAATAATTAATACATATCCATAGATTTACAGAACCTATGAGTTTCTATCTTAGTGCCAATCCAAGTGGGATGGCTTACTAGTTTTAACGACGTCACGACGGCGATTCAGACGGACGGTTACGGACGACGAACGACGGACAAGACGACGATCGGATTCCCTTCTAGCCTTCTTCCTCTTCTCTCTCTCTCTCTCCCCTTATCGCCTGAGTATCGTTCCCTTTTTTTTTTAATGAATAAAGATGAAGATCATATATTCATATTTCAATTTTCTTTTTCTTTTTCTTTTTTTTTATCAGGTTTAGGCCCTTTTATAACTCATATTGGGCCTTTTTTTTAGATTGGCCCACAATGTTTTAAGCCATTTTGTAACTAATATAGGATTTTTTTTATTTGGGTAAAAAAAGAGTCCTAGTCTAGCCCATTTTCGAAAAATGTTGGAGGGCCCCAAAAATCAGCCCTTTTTGGCGTGCCCTAGGGCCTGGGCCGGCCCTGCATACGTATGTATGTATGTATGTATGTATTTACAAAGAATCCCTTAAAGTAAAATTTCAAGATTTTCCTAGGATTCTCTCCATTAAACCTAGAGATTTTTGGTACCAAAACCTTAGATTTGCCTAAGATTCACCATGATGAGCCCATGGATTCTAGTACCTATCAATATTCTCCAAATCTAGGCATTAATGAGGAAGGTGTGTGGAAGCTTCCCTTGGCTTACTTGCTCACTAAGTTTTGGCCCATGCATATTCATGCACATACACTTGTATAACTAGCTCTAAAAACCCCTTTAAGTGTGGATTTCTCCTACAAACCCTAACCCTAATTCCCCACCAATATTTCCTCATTAATATTTGAGATTCTACCTAGATACCCCTAGATTCCCCTAAATTCTTCATAGATTCCCCTAGTCTAATAGGAACATGTCTATTTATGAGTGCTTATGCATGCAGAACTAGTACTAGTGGCGGACCCAGAAATTTGGTGTAGTTTGGTGTAGTGGGGGCATTCAATTGACCATGTTGAGAAAATTTATTTCATAATATAAAAAAAGGCTAATATCACCCCCTTAGCATGTAGTATAATGCGAAGAAAATGTACCGATATCCAAGAAAAGTGTATTGATATCCAAACTTGTTTGTCATAGCATCCTTTGCCTAATGGGTGTCTGTTAGCAAGACCCTTTATATTAAACAACGAGTAAGAAGTTTATACCACAACCACACTAGCAATTTATAAATTGACAATTATAAATCAAACAACGTTATAGAAGAAAATTGATGCATGAAATGAGATAAATCTAATTATTTTCAATTTTAGGTGTTATTTATACAATTACACAAAATATATAAGGACACACAAGTGAAATTTTTGAATTTTGAGTGGGGGCAAGTGACCCCACGTGCCCCCCCTTGAATCCGCCCCTGACTAGTACCCAAAACTTCCTAAAACAAAGTTGACCATGCAAACCCAAGAAACTTAACTAGTGACTAGATTTTTTTCCCAATATTCTTCTCATTAAAACCCAAGATTTGGAGTACAAACCCTAGGATCCCTAGGATTTATTAGGTACTTTGGCTAGTGAATCACATGATGAACCTATGGATGGATTTTATTCTCCAAGAATCCCATGAATCTTGGCTCATAAATGGAGCACATGGAGGGAGAGAGCGAACCGGCCATGGAGGTGGAAGAGGGTGCCAAAACTTTGTGCTTGACCGACCGGGTGTATAAAAATTAAACTAAAAATGACGCGTCCCAAGCGTAGGACTCTCGACCGGTGCAGCACAATATCCGGAAGTACCGGAGTCGAACCACAGAGACGACAAACGGTGTTTGACTCAAAAGTGTTGAATTCTAGTTTGACCTGGCTCTTAGGTAGCCACCCCTTGTTCAATGAGATTAATTTACTAACTAAATTACCCAACTAACTTGATTAAAAATGGATTTAAAAGAGGAGTACAGCCGTGGGAACCCAGCGTCCGTAACTAGTCTAACCAATGTTTACTCGGGCCACAATTATTCATTTTATTGATTTTAGAATAAGAAAAAGGATCCCTAACAAATGCGCACCACCTGTCACCAGATTCCGTGCGCATTCGAATTCCGGCGATGTCTGGGTTTTGTTTGTTAGAAGAGTTTTTGTCTCCTAAAATTGCTTAAAAATTATGTTTCATTGAACCCGAGGTAAACACCGATTAGTCTAGCCACGGGGTGCCTTCGCCCCGCGGCCGCACTCTATAAAACTACTCACTCATGTTAACGAAAAATAAAAATAAAATTCTAATAGAAAACATGCTTGATTAATAAGTAAATGAAAATAAAAAAAAACAGAGAACAAAATTGATCTCAACGAAAATAACAACACTAATTAATACCGTAATAAGAATCTAGAACTGAAAAGTAAACAGCGTTAAAAGAAAAGTATCTGGAATTAAAGCTGATCAAGGGAAAAGAAAAAAACATGCTTCTGAATAACAAGAGAATTAAACCGGGGCTTCGGAGTCTGTTTCCTTCGAGAATGAGATGATGCCCAGAGAGCGCCTAGCGTTCTGCCCTTTTCCTTCTTGATCTCGCAGTCTTTTCCTTTGTCCTGCGTCGCCCCCCGACCGAATTAAAGAAAACCCTACGTTTTTCTCTTCCCCGTCCAAAACGTGGGCCCTCGTACCTGCGGTAAAAAGCCCCTTTTGTTCATACATGGCCCACCATGAATGGCCCTTATTTACTCTTTCTTTTTCCAGCCGTAGGCCACCGAATAGAACTCCTTAGTCCAAGAGTAATGACTGGAAACTCTTTGTGCCCACCATACACATGAACAAAAGTCCCACCTTATTGATATTCTTTGATGCACGTGAACAATAGACGTGTAATTTCCAAAGCCCATTGCAATTTTCAGCCTTGTTTAAGAATGTGTTTCAATTCCATGACTAGCTTAGGAATTTTATTCAGTGCTCCTCTCACAATATAAGCTTAGTCTTCTTTCTAAATCAATTCAATCGGCACCAGAAAAATTCCCAACTTAGCTCCAACAGTCGTCCATCGGCTCCGAGAGTCTTGAAACCCAAACTTGACACTAAAACCGCCTTATTTCCTGAAAATTAACAAAAGCCCAAAAACATACCAAAGCAAACGCATCAAGTGGAAAATAGAGAATAAATAAGATAAAACCGTGTTAGAACTACCCTATTAAAGCACTTATATCTACGATATTGCGTGCCTATCACATTGCCTATAAAATAGAGCCCCTTTCTCCCATTGTTTCCTCACATCAATCTCCACTTAACCTTTGTAGTTCTTGGTAGTTTTTCTAGAGAGAAACTCTCAAAAGTTTTCTTGGTTGCCAAGTTGAATCTTCAACTTATTCTTCCACATTCAACCACTAGCCGCCATTCTCCACCACCAAAGACTGCCCTCCAATCCATTTCATAGTAGAAAATTTAGTAGTTAGGTGCTCAAGCTTACAGAAGTCTAGCCGTTAGGCCGCCGAAGGAAAATTGACCTAGCTTTCGCGTCTTCCGACTAAACATCGGAATTAAGGTAGATACTATTTCCCCGTCTCCTAAATATATTATTTTCACGTTGTTATAATGCCTGTAGATTACTTCAACCCTATTTCCTAAATATAGTATTGTCGTTATAATGCTCGGGATTCTAGTTGAAATTTTCTGGTCGTTACTAACTTGAAATGTTTTTGAAAAAAATTAGTCGATAGTTCTTAAAAACACTTTTTCAATAACACGTAGTCGTTATAATGACCGTTTTTACATCGTTATAATGTCCAATTGGTTTTTGGAAAAACACGTAGTCGACTAGTCTTTTTATAAATCACTTTGCTTACGGAATAATCACGAGACACGAGATTTTCTTAAAAATGACTGTGTAGCCGTTCAATACTGTTTTCTACTAACCCTAGATTGGTTTTCAAAAAGAATCGCGTAGGAAAAATTATGATTTTATGTGACATGAGATAAGTGCATTGGTTTTGAAACGTGTTTACGAAAAGTTGCATATTCACGAAAAGAGTTTTACGAGACATGTTGTATATTCATGAGACATGATACAATAACGACACGACACGGTTTTTGAGTTAATGAATGAAATGTGGAAATCAGTTGTACAAGACGGTCTTGATTATGTTCATGTGTGTCGCAGGGTGGACGGACCTTATATCAGGTTGTTGTGGTCCGTGATACAAGACGCCCGGGACCTCAAGCTGAAAGGTTGGTAATCGTCAGTTGAAAGGAGACAGAAATGGGCCAATAACTTTCGAGTGATGGACTGCTGGCCTGGAGGATGGAAGCAGTGCCATAAGAGTGGAGTGATTAGATTGTAGCCTGGAGGACGGAACAGTGCCCAAACCTAGATAAATTTGAAGAAGACTACTGACACTGCAAGATATTACGAGACACTTCTCATTTACGTGCAATACACTCTGATCTGCATGACATTGACATGTGCATATTCATGAAAGACATTATTTTCTGTTAAACTCTCGCTATTTTATTCTTATCTTAAATATTGTTTTAGAATTGCTAGTTTGGTGTTGGGGTAAGAGTTATCTGCTGGGTTTTCTCGCTCACGGTGTTGCACTTGTATGACCATGGCATAATACCACGATGTTGCTCCACAACTCTGACGTATTATGCTAGGCTATAGAGATGAACATAAGGAATTCTATAGTTTGGAGGCGTACGAAGCCAAACAGGACACCACTAGGACTGACGGCTGTGCCATGGAGTAGAGATAACCCTAGATTCCTTACTTGAGAATAAATGTATTTGGCAAGAAGATTTTGTGCAATTCCCAAGGTGGAATATTGTTGTAAGGCTCTATTTATTATTTATGTAATAAATATAACATTCCCAAAATTAAGGGCGTTATAGTTGGTGCACTAGCTCAGGGGCTTACCTCTGAGCCGGCCCTACCCTTTAAACTACTCCTATATAAATTATGTCAAAGATGTGTTAACAGAAAATCACAACCCCTCTTGCCTGTCAATTCATCAGTTCACCGTGTTTTTTCCACCTTTACCTCCATTTATTTGTGAAAGCATTCTTTTAAGATTTGCTGGAATAAATGGTATGCTTTTGGACTATAAATAACAACCCCACTTTTTGATTTTTTTTTTTACCTGAATTAATGATAATATTGTACTATATGATATCCCCATGGGCAATTTATCAAATGTTTGAATCTCACAGTTGCCATTAAATAAAAAACTTGCACATGCATGACTTATTTATGGAAGAGAGTCTAACCACATGTTAAAGTCACATTCTAAAGTATAAATAACAAGATGGGTCCTCTTTATAAGCCCAAGGTCCTTTATATATTGACAAAAAACAATTAAGCTCATTGAGGGTAAATAAATTGGTCCGAACTTCACTTGGTTTCTCCTGGATTTCATCCTAGCTACAAGATATTGGAGTATTATTTTATGTTCTCGAAGCATTTCTCGACATGGCCTTTGCAGTACATTTTTATGTGGAGCCCACACGGCCACACAAATGAGTAGTACTCCAGGAGGATGAAATAATTGCTCCTAAGCCGTAGCCCAAGTCGGATGATTGAAAATTGCAAAAAAAGAAGTATTGACTTCATTAAATTTTAGATTTAGGCGATCAGTTTCCATCCAAAAACGGATTATTGGTTTTTTTTATTTTGTCCTAATTCAAAAAAAATTTACATTTGTTACTTTTGTGTCAAGATTTTGTGGTTTTTGGATTCCTCTCGACGAGACGAATCTAACAAGTATAAATTTATGAGCAAACCAAATATTTTTTAATAAAGCCAAAATTAATCCAATAACCCAAGTATTTCGGCTTTATTCAAAAAAATATTTGGTTTGACCATAAATTTATACTTGTTAGATTCGTCTCGTCAAGAAGAATCCATAAACCACAAAATCTTGACGCAAAAGTAACAAATGTAATTTTTTTTAATAAGGACAAAATGAAAAAACCAATAATCCGTTTTTGGTTTTTTTCCCAAAGGAGCCCATAGCTAATTACACCTTTTTGGGATCTTCCCAAAATTATCATAAGAAGATTTAGTTTCACCCGAGTTTAATAGAGAGTATGAATCAGTTAATTCAGAGGTGGTGGAAGAAACTCAGTGGGAAAAAATGGTAGAGATGACGAATTCGATGGAGGTGGTGGAACCAATGGAGGGGATCAACCTTAGAGCATCTCAAATGGAGGGGATCAATCTTATGGTGGATCTTCGACCAGCAAGCGTCAAGAGAAGAATCAGAAGGCAATTTTTCGATGAATGCTCGAGCATTAAAGAGAGTGATGGTATGGATGGGAGTGAGTCTCTTGGTACTCAAAGACTGTTGGATGTTGAGAAGGAATTTCAAGACACTCTTGCCACTGGGAATCGTCTGGGGATATTTCACTCGAATAGTGATGCTTTGAAGATAAAGGAAATGATAGTGAGCGATTTCAATAGGTTTGCTGCTCTTCAAAGGCAACCCACTTCCTGCTAATGGGCTTCTGTAGGTTGTGAGGGTGGTTTTGGCCTGCTTTGGTTTTGGTTCATTGAGCGCTTTAGGTGTTTGGGCCTCCCCTGTTAGATGTTCGGTTTTGTTGTTTTCAGGTGTTTTTTTTTTATCCAACCTTGGTTGGATTTCCTTCCCCTCTCCCTCGGCTTGATGTACCCTTTGTCAAGTCTTCTTTAATAAAATATTTTAGCCGATAAAAAAAAAATAGAGGAGTACGAATCACACACTTATGGTGTATGAAACTCACAAGAGAATCGAAAAATAAACAACTCTCAATTTTATTGAACTTCACTCAAATACAAAGGAGAAGGAAATTTTGTATTCCTCTCTCTCAATCAGTCTAATTCTCTTCTACTCCACTCATACTTTTACAATCTGAATTACAAGTCTATTAGGCTGAATAATAAGAAACAAACAAAGATGAGATAAGCTTTCATTAATTTTGCAAATCCCAAATTATATCACTAAAGATGAAAGTCTTTAAGCCTGATGTTGAATAGTGCTCCACGTTTTTGTTATGGGCTGCTAAGAAACCACTTGCTCAAGTTTTTCATCCTTAGCTAGAATAAAGATCGGGTCCATAATCACTGAAAATTGCCCACAGAAAGAATCAAACGTAGTTTTTGGGATAACAGTACTCTTGGCTGATCATAAAGCAAGTCCCTTAATCCTGCGTGCATCCATGCATGAATGAAACCCTACCTTTGATGGCTTTTGGCTCATAAATATACATGCAGGAGCCAAAATTTTATTCAAATACACACGTTCGGCACTACCATGTCTAGAAAAATACAAAAATCTACAGACTTCGATTACAACATTAACATGTCCAAAACCTAACCATAAACATACAATTAGCAGCATTTAAGAGAGAATGTACTCACAAAATCCAAAACACAAACCCATACTAAGTACTTGCATACATAGTTCTAAAACTTGCCACCATCATCACCGGCCCCGTCGCCTCCTTTAGGGGTGCCACTAGAACCACCATTGAAGTTATTGAAGTCTTCCCTAGGGATGTAATGGTGGTTGTTCACACTGCTTCCGGTGCTATCGAGTTTTCCCTTCTCGTTCTCTGCTAGATGTCGGGTATCTCGGGAGTCACTCCCATGTACTTCGCTCAGAACCTTCCTGTTTGTAGCCAAGCAAGAGCTCACCATGATCAGGAGTAGTGCAAGCCCTAGAAACCTCATGCTTGAGCTTACTTTTTTCCACACTGTACCTGAAAAATGGAAGAGAGGAGAAGTTTCTGTGAGTAGATTAGGGCGAGTTGAAAACCCTTTTAGTTTATAACCACTATCATGAGTACAGAAAAAACCCTTTTGGATCATCCATGGATGGCTTTGTGTGTTCCTAATTTTACTCCATTTGTCTCAATTTGTTTGTACATTTTTGGTGTTCGTGTCAGTTTTTAATTGCTTATATCTTTCAATATGAAAATCAAAACATTCAATATATATAAATCTTGTTTGATAATTTTCGGTTTGTTCTACTATACAAAATTTTCAAGAATCATTAAAAACACTATCGATTGAATTATATAAGTAATTAAAAATGACATAAATATAAAACATGGACAAATATATATAACATGGACAAATAATTCAAGAATCATTAAAAACACTATCGATTGTATGTGTATTGATACTTTGACTTACCTAATGGTGTAAAATGGGAAGATGGATGCACAATGAGAGGTTGTGGGGGGAGTAATGGTGGCTATAAGTTATTTATATAGACTAGAAGCTTTTTTTGAACTGGTATAGACTAGAAGCTAGGGTTTATGCAAATTGCTAGTTTTAAATAAATTTCTGGTGATGGGTTCTCCACCAAATGAGGCAAGAATTAGTGGGCTGTCCATATTACATCAATAATATCGTTTTTAAAAGGAAAAAAAATGATGATTTTTGTAGTCCACAAAATGCACTATATAAATAGGGATTCCACCTTGTGAATGGATTAAGCTGAACCAAGACAAAAGTCAAAAATCAAATGAAGTGGAGAAACTGTTACCGCGTTGTGATGTCAAAACACAGTTGGAGGGTGAATTGAATTCTCTCTGATTTTCTCCACAGTGATTTAAAATCATTTGGGGTTTAATGATTGCTTTGTTGGTTTATCATTTGGTTTTTGTTAGCTTGAAATGGATTTCTGGGTAAGGGGCCATTCAAAACCCAATGAATGGGACCTGAATCATTCATTTTCTCATACCACTTTGGTTGTAACTTGAACCAATATAATTTATCTCACAGGCATGAAATCCGATTAATCTGATTTCTACATATGCGTGTGATTGACCTAACGAGCTCAACAAAATAAAGGGGCAAACTCGGCCAAAGTGGAGGCCTACCTTTCTCGAACACAACACCTACGCAAATGCGCCTTGAAACTATATAATCGATGTTCGAATGTCTATTTGTCTTTCCTATGCATTCGCATTCTCCAAAATTTACAAATCTTCATTTGCAAGGTTATGATATATAAGACTTGTTTGCAAGGTTATTAAATGAAAAAGATTTTTGAAGCGGTTGCAAGACACAATTTAAAACACCACTTTTTTTTTTTGTTTTGGGAAAACACCTCTAATTTTGGTATAAAGGGTAATGCTTTTTCTAAAGTGGGATCTCTTGCGCACCATACCACATCTTGATACAAAAAAAGTTTAGTGGACTTGTAATCTAATAGATTCACTACCCATTAAATACTTGAGCCACAGAGGGCACCAACTAATTGGCTGACTTTTCTGTTTCTCTTTTGGTTTGCATGTAATTTCGAAATCAAAATCAACCCAGTCACACTACCATTATCTCAGATTTCAATACCAAAAGTGTGCTTTTAATTGATTTGACTCTAATTTTCATCGGTTCAAAAAAAAAAAAATTTGTATTTTTGGTGAGATAATCATCTAGAAATACCAGTTCAAAAAATCATCTAGAAGTATCATCCGCCCCGGATGCCTTTCCTAAAATTCACTTCTCCAAAACTTCAAAAAACAAACAATCCCCAGATAGTCTTCTTTTTAAATCAAACCAGTCCTAACTAAGTTAGACCTGATTCTCCCGTTTTGGAGATACGTAGGAAGCCTTGGGACCAAGCTCGGTCTCTTTTCTTTTTTAAAAAAGGGTCTGTATTAAGACGTCGGCGTATAAATCTTAGTTCTCTTTTCTTTGTCAATTTCGAAAAGCTTTAATCAACTTTTTTGTTTTAAAGAAGGGCGAGTACCAAAAAGTTGATGTGGAATTACCAAAAACCTTTTCAAAAGACTTGAATAACCCGACACACCTAACTCTATGTCAGGTGTCGACTTTGAATTTTTTCATAAACATTCATCCGTCACAGCTGCAAACCGGCCCGTTTTCTAAACCACGTAGCATTTCAATAAACTTGGATCACTCGACCCACTACCTCTCGTTCTTTTCTTGAGGCGGAACCTCTTGGTTGATAGCCTGACGCGACAGATATTACTAGTTGTTGTTGGAAAGAATTTTTTGAATATCTTGGTTAGCCTAAATATGAACAAAAAAAATGTTGAGCAACAAAAAATAAAAAATCCATTCTAAAGATGAATGAAAATTGTCTCATGATGGGAATTAAAAAAAAATCAAGTTTAGTACAAGGATGCGCGTGCGCTCGTCGACACCGAACACCTGAACGAGGCCGGGACCAAGGCCGGGACTCGAATTCGTGGGCCGTAGGGCCTGTAGCTTGTGGTCTGAGGTGTTGTCTTGTTTAGGTTAGTTTGGAATTGATTTGGGCTTCAGGTCCAAAATCTCTTAAACTTGGGTATTGGATTGGACTTGGGTTGTCCGAGCCCATATGGAATTTGCTCCGGAAATAAAGCTGAGGATCCGGAAGTGTTGTAGGGCACTTCTATAGTCTGGGAGATAGACGATATTTAGAATCCTCATTGACTTCCGGCAAGGCGACGAATCTGTCTTAAGGTTATTGTGTGCATAGGCCTCGGTTTGCATATTCAATTCCCAATTTCGATTTCGTTGATATTACAGTTCTTGTTTATTATTTCTGTTTTTTTTTTTGGAAAGATTTGTTTATTATTTCTGTAATATTTGTGTTATGTTGTTAATTTCTGGAATTCAATATATAGAAGTATATGCGCAGTGTATTTCTATAGTTGCAACCGATACAGTAGAGAAGATTTTTTTTAAATAATCAATTATGGGAAAAATTGTATGTGGAAGTGAATGAATAATCAAATGGCTTGGTGGTATAATTAAATAGAGTGAGATGTTTTTCGTGAGATCAGTAATGAGATCATACACAAATTTTAAAGATGGCCGGACTCGTTGGGGTCAAATGTATAATTTTTGTAGGAACAAATTAATAATTTGGACTTTTGTCCTCATATTTAGAAGCTTCTAGAATATAGTATGCTACAACTTTTGTACTTAATGGAGAACGTTTGACCTTAGAATATTCTCGCTAATTATTTTTAATTTATTATTATAAGGTACCCCTTCCTGCATCCGCCACTATTTACATTGTGGTTTAAGGGGTTGTTCTCCGATGGATTTTATGAAGATTTTGATAAAAATCAACTACTTGATTTTATCCATTCGTGAAGACATTTGATAAAAATACGTAGATTTTTTTAGATTTTTGAATGCAAAAATCTACGAATTTTATCACATGTCTTCACGAATGAATAAAATTAGAGGGTTGATTTTATCAAATGTTGATAAAAATCCATTGGAGAACTTAGCCTTGTGAGTAATTATTCAGTGCCACTAAGATACGGTGATGTGGTGTCTCAGGCCCCTCCAATAGCACATCTTTTGACTTAGCGATGCAATAGAGTGCTAAATTATTTTTCTTGATATAAATACCATTTTTTTTTCCTTTTTTTTATCAAATAATTTAAATAGCACTGTTTGCACAGCAGCAACCCCTTCTCCCTGTTTTGTTGGCCTGAAGCAAAGGTGTGGCAGTTTAGCTTTCCTTTGGTCTTCGTCCGTTGCCAGCGTCTTCCCCCATGTAATTGCGATGACACAGTTGGAATAAAATTATCTCTATTGGCAAAAAAAATAAGGGGGAATGTGACGTTACAATAAGGAAAAAAAAAACAGTTTCTTCTCCCAAAACGGAAAGTGCAGGACTTTTTCATGCGAAAGGGTCAAATGTACAAGCAGAAACTTTTAGGGAAAAATTGGTTGATTAATCTGGGGTTTGTTGCGACTGGGGAAGTTCTGTGTATGCTATTTTCTTTAACCATCTATTTTTCTTTCCAAATTAAAATGTGAAAACGATCTTAATTTTCCTTTATCAATTCAGATTATAGTCTAACGATGAGACTAAGTATCTATGCAGTCTTCGTGTTTTCGCAAGCCGATGGGTTGGCCGGTACGTAGTCTTTGCACGAGACTTAGCAGTTTACTCTCATGTTCATTTTCTTTGTTAGTAAATTTTGGGGTCACCTCACTCTTACGGGTAAGTGTGTGAAAAGAATGAGGAAGAAGCTACAGGAATTTGTCCGAAGTGTGTGCAATCTGGCCCAGAATGCCATTACACGAACACAAAAAAAAAAAAAAATCAATGTTAATGCCCAGAATAAAAAAAACATTAAACTAGTCCTCACTTGATGATATTTTCTCCTTAATTTCAAGGAGAATTGTTCCTTGGTTATACTAATCAAAACGGTAACTTGTGGTTATGGTAATGTGTTTTTGTACCTTAATACTTTGGAAATAGCTACAATACACACCCCTTTTAGGTTGTGTATCATATGCACCCTTGCTATCTACCGTTGGATCACTAAAAGTTACGAATCAGTTATAAAAAGTTACGAATTGGTAAATTGTTAACCTGAGCAACATGTACCTAACAAAAAGTTACGAAACAAAATAAAAGTTATGAATCATATTTGTGAAAAGTTACAAAACGTACAAAAATGTTACGAATCATATTTGAGAAAAGTAATAATTTTTTATCTCAAAGTTACGAGTTCCACGAAAAGTTATGAAACACACAAAAAGTTACAAAACAAAATAAAAGTTACGAAACAAAAGAAAATGTTACGAATCATATTGTCCAAAAGTTACAAATGCTTGGTATAAAAGTTACAAAACACACGAAAATGTTACGAATCATATTTGAGAAAAGTTACAATTTTTTATCTCAAAGTTACGAAACCCACAAAAAATTACGAAACACACGAAAAGTTATGAAATGAAAGAAAATGTTACGAATCATATTATCTAAAAGTTACGAATTCTTAGTATAAAAGTTACGAAACAAACGAAAATGTTACTAATGACCGGTTCTCCAGGTCATTTTTTAGGACAGAGGGACTCTGTTGTCCCTTGCCAGGGACAGTAGGTGCTGTCCCCGGCGATTCCGGGGAGTTCCGGTCTCGTGTAGATGATCGGAAACGTTCACGTCGAAGAGCTCGCCGAGTAGAACAAGTATACCAAAAATTAGCTCAATCGGATACTATTTAGTACCTAATCGAAACATTTTTATCTTGAAGAGAATGCATCCAAAACACTAGATCATACCCACTCAAACCCATTATTGCTGAGTTATATCTGTACCGATCAGGGACTAAATAGTATCCGATTGAGCTAATTTTTGGTATACTTGTTCTACTCGGCGAGCTCTTCGACGTGAACGTCTCCGATCATCGACACGAGACCGGAACTCCCCGGAATCGCCGGGGACAGCAGGTGCTGTCTCTTGCCAGCGACAGCAGAGCCCCTCTGTCCCATTTTTTATGAGGTGGCGCAATATGGACCACATAATGGGTTCATATCGTACACCCTAAAAAATACTATCAATGTTGCCCAGAATAAACAAAACATTAAACTAGTTCTCACTTGATGATATTTTCTCCTTAATTTCAAGTAGAATTGTTCCTTGGTTATACTAATCAAAACGGTAACTTGTGGTTATGGTAATGTGTTTTTGTACCTTAATATTTTTATCTAATTTCTTGAAGATGTAATTTCCCTTTTTCGACGTTTTTTACAGCGTAAACCTTCACGTTTAAAGAAAATAGAAAATTTATAGAACGACACCATTTTTTTGTTTTTAGTTTTGTAAAATCATTTTCTCTATTCAAGTAACTCCAAATTAATTAGAAGCTCTCAATAATTATCTTTGTTTATTTTTTAATTTATTTTTTTCCGTTTGAGTAACATTTCTCCAAATCTGATAATACATGTGCCCAAGAATAATCCGTCATTTTCTTCTACAGAGGCCAAGTCCACTTTTGGTCCTCAACAAAATAAATATATATTTGCATTAATTCAACCATGAATGATGTAACAACAAACGGACACCAAGGATTATTCTTGGGCATGATAATTATTCTTATGTTGCATAAAAAAAATGTTTTGCAAAGGTATTAATGTCATATGACTGATATGTGAGAACTTAAAAAAAAAAAAATTTGAACAGCAAAAATTTATTAATCTTTGGTAACAGATTACAAAAATTAAATGGACCCAAAGTATGAGGCATTACAATGGAAACAGAGAACCATTGAAGATGGCAACCACACCGATAATGTTATTAATTTCTATGCCAACACTACGATTTTTACACTAATGTGATAATTTTATACTCCCTCCGTTCCATATTACTAGTCCTGCATGTCTTCTATTTAATTATCGTATGCTACAACCCTGCTAGGGCACTCCCGCCCTACAGGATTCCTAATTCCGATGCATACCGTACCAAATAAAAGTATGCATTGTAGCTCTTCCCGAGAAGAATTAGTTTCCAACCATATTTTTTCTCAAATCAGACGGAGTTTGATTCATTCAAGTATTCAAGTTTTTCGTAACCAATTCGTCACCAACAAAATGATTACTTCCTTCTGCATTTTCTTCCATTTTCTAAATTCTCATCTCACCTGGTCCACCAAAATCAAATTCCCGCTATAGACTTCAATTTCAAGTTTTAGACTACGTTTGGGCTAAATTCTTTTTAAAACTTTTTAAATTTTTTGAGCAATTAAAAAGTCTATACGTTCGGGATAAACCCCAATTATTTTTTGATTGGGCTTTTGCCGAAGTGTTACAGACCATTAAAGTTAACCAAAACAGATCGTCTTCTACCGGCCGAAGCAAATTTTTGCAAAATAAGCCAAAAACTTTTAAAAAGTTTACCCAAACTCACCCTAATTAAACACCGTCTAGTGGGTGATTAAATTTTTTCTATAATGCTGACATGTTTTAGCTAATCTCTCAGAAATTCTAGACTTTTCTAACCCTAGCAGCAGATCCAACGGTCCACGATTAACCAGTTGAAAATCTCTTTGACTCGCCTGTCCCGGTCCTTTCTCAAACTTTGACTCCACATTTCAACGTATTAAGTCAAAATTGAAAACTTCTGGTCTTTGTTTCACAAACTATATAACTACTAATTATTATAGGCCACGAGGGCAGCCATTAATAATATTTCAGTTAACGATATTTATTCCTTTAGGATTAATTAACTTTCTGTAATTCCTTATTTCAGTTAATGATATTTATTCCTTTAATTATCTTTCTGTAATACCTTATTTTGGTTAAGGCAGATAAGCAAATCAAAATTTTCAAGTTTGAACTCGTGTTCTCTCGTTAAGAACTTCCTTGAGATTGGTTTGTTACGTAAACAAACAAACCAAGGTCCTTACAAAAAAAAAAAAACAAACCAAGTTTGCATGTTTTTGAAGGTTTTTAAGATTTCAAATCAAAAGCGAACAAATTAATTAATGCTATGCTCGTCCGACATATGATATTGTGTGATCGGCTTGATTGAAGGTCATTTGAGATCGGTTACCTTATATTAATCAAGCAAGCTTGAATATGTGTTTAAGGTTGTTAGTTTTCAAACCAAGTTCGAGCAACCAAGTACTGTTCATCTTGTTTACCAAAAAAAATTACTCTTTTTGGTGATTTTTTTTCCCTTTTCGAATAGGTATTTGCATAGAGTACTAACTTGGGTTGCTGTTGTACAGCTTGTGTGCTATGCAGAATCCGGGCCGTCCGTTGCTTGGATGGAAGACCCAGATTTCAAACAAAAGAGAAGAAATATTCGTGTGAAATAGTTTGTTTTGAATCTGGATCATTGAAAACACTTGTTGACGGCTGTAATTCTGTGCGACACCTGTTGTGCATAGGCTGCACAGCATCCCCGTGTCCCAGGAAAATGGGCGTCTTCACTTTTTTTATCTGTCAATGTCCAAATTAATGGTCATTATTAAGGCATTTAATTAAGAAAGATGTAAACCACGCGTTAAGAACATTAATATACTTCTCCATTTTTCAATTTGTTTCGGGTAGGTAAAACGATGTTGTCACCAAATGTTATTATTTCCAGCAAATCTACGAAACCAAAACTAGAAACTTGATGCATGTTTCTGTGTTCCGACCGGGTTCGTGTCGCTGAAACAAACCAAAAATAGGAAGAAAAAAAAATGCTTACAACAGAAACTTCCCAAGAGAGAGACAAAATTTAGTCATACCTGGAAAGCAAAATTAAATTAAATATTTTATAAATTTTTTTTTCTTTTTCAAAACATTGGTTCGTCAGCGTGGACGTTAATGAAATAGGTTTGCATCAAAAAGACCTCCTGGGTCTGTTTTCATCAAGTGTTATTATTATTTGAGTTGGTAGAGAAGATCTGAAAGAGAATTCAACATCTCTGGGGTGGCTTTCAAACATTACGAAAGTGTGTAGGAAAAAAATACAACCAAAGTCCTATCAAATGAATTGCCTTTTCAGACGTTTGTATAGATATAGATTATGTTGGGATTATTACACAAAGAACCCCTCAACTATTATTTAAGTAGAAATTGTAGACCTCTTTGACTCCTAAGATTGTATCACTTGTACCCACCCATTAGACGATTGTTGAAATTGTCAATGAAATTAAATGACTAGCTAAAATTGTTTGCGAGGGGACCAAAAAATGTCATTCTCGCTCTTACTGTAATACGTGTACTGTAAGGCACATGCATAGAGTGCAAGTGCAAGGGTGGAAGCTTCTTTTTAAAAAATATCTCAAACCACTAAAATTAAATAGAGCGAGGATTGAGATTGAGAGCGGATTCCATAATCATCGAGTTCCCTATGATTTCCTTCACCTATTTTCATCCCTCTTATAGCTTTAAAGGTTATTACCAGCACTCGTTTCATGCCTTGATTAAGTAGATTGTGAACCATTTCTGCATAATCTTCTGATGGTTTCTCTTCAAAATACAAAATATCTGAAAAGATAGACCGATAATAGTATGGTAGTATTACTATTGGATTGTGAAGTAATATTGCTACTAGCAGGGATGGAGCCAGGGATTTTACTACGTAGAGACGACCCTATATAATTCATAAGAAAATCTTTGAATTTTTTTCCCTATATAATACTAGAGGTTTTTGTTTTTTTTTGCAGGGGCGACCGCCACTACTGGCACCCTCGGCTCCATCCCTAAAACTACTGGAAAAAAAATATTATTGCAAAATATTTTTTTTCAAAAAATAATGAATTGCTCCTTTGAAATATTAAATTCAAAAAAGTGTTATTACTGGATTGGAAGAAGGCTGCAAACAGGGTGTTGTGCAGTTACAATGGCTACTTTGTAATTATAGCTTCTCATTTAGAGGTCTATTAATTCTTAGAAAGGTTTGAAACAATATTCATAAATTTGGTTAATTAATCCACTTATGTGCATTTTTATGGCGATGGGGGCAAAGTTACATTCAGTCATAGGTGAGGGTGGCTTTGTGTAATAAACCACTCACATGCATTATAATATACTATTTGATGCCTTATATAAGGAGCAGCTGAGCCCTTCCATTTCACCACCACCACCATCAAAGCATTTCTTTAAGTTAGAAAACATGGAGAAGCTAACAATCCAGAAAGTGATATACTTCTTCTTCATCGCTTTCATCCTCCTTTCAGATTCAGCAAAATCTTCTATAGAAGTTGGTAAGTGTCATTCCAAACTCTCTCAAAAAGCTTGCAAAGTTCTTGTTAAAAGTTATTCTTGGTCTTTCATTTGACAGAAGTACTTTCGTCTTTGTTTTATGATCTCTTTCGATTTTTGCAGAGGACGAGAGAGAATTTAATTACGACGAACATAGCCGTAAAGGGCCCCATCACTGGGGAGAGATCCGGCCCGAATGGAGTACGTGTAACAATGGAACAATGCAGTCTCCGATCGATATGATGAACGAGAGGGTTGAAGTTGTGTCCTACCTGGGGAAGCTTAAAACAAATTATAAACCTTCTAATGCCACCCTTGTTAATCGAGGCCACGATATGGAGGTAAGAAGACGCCGGAGATTATATCCTATGGAGTATTTTTCTCGACGAATTTGTTAAAGTTAATTAATACAACATCTCGTGTTGAAATAGACGATTAGTGATGATAAAAATGTTTGAGTAAAAGATTTATGAGCCATTGATTTAGAAGCTTATCGATCATGTGAACCGATTTAGGTTTACGGTTTAACATCTAGAAAAAGTGTTACAATACATATATATCTTTATTTATGTGTAAGTTATGCATCTCTTAAATCATTTTAATTCATGCAAGTGCATGTTATGAATTTGTGTACACAATTTATGACTTCATAATTGATGCTCTAAATTCATGTCCAAACGTTATGAATTTATCTTTATATATTTGAGGTTCTGCATGCATGCCAAACACACTCAAATATAGGGTGTATTTTAATGTTTCCCTAACGTCTAACCTTCTTTCAAGTGTCATAAATTATACTCCCTCCGTCTCAAATATAGGGTGTATTTTGGGGAATCCAACTTTTTAAGGAGAAAAAAATTATTGTCTTAGAGTTTCAAAATTATCCATCAAAACTATGAAGTTTATTAAGTGGTTTTAAATTGGTTATATCTTTCGATGTGGATCTCAAAAAATATATAATATAAATATTATTTGATAGATCTCAATTAGTTGTTTTATACAAAGTTTTAAAAATCAAGAAAAACATTATATACTAAAGATATAAATGATTTAGAAATAACACGAATTTCAAAAATCGGGAAATAAATTGGGAGGGAAAAAATACTTTTATGAGTAAAAATGGAAGTTTGACATATTTTGATATATAGTTGTTTCTAAAAATAGGACCAACATTTTGGAACATTCCAAAATAGAAAGAGAGACCAACAAGACGGAACCACGGAGGAAATTCTACAACATGTTAAGCATGCACTACACATAGTGGAAGTCACCTCGTAGGAAATTCTTTATTTTGGATTTAAAACACTAATTATCTTACCTACTCTTTATTTTGGTCTTTAAAAACGTTATAATTAGGCGTTTCTATATGTACACGCACCTCAACTAATTCTTATACAACCAAGTGATGTAAGAGCTTAATTACTCTTTATTTTGGTCTTTAAAAACGTTATAATTAGGCGTTTCTATATGTACGCGCACCCCAACTAATTCTGAGATCTTAGAGGTAACGATTGGATATATATAACTCCTAGTGGCCCTAAGAATTTGTTGGCAAGGGGAATTCTTCCCTCCTTTTAGCCTTTGTTTAATATTAACGTACCAATTAATTTTTGAATACAGTTAAAATGGGAAGGTGGTGATGCTGGATATATTGAAATAAATGGCACCCAGTATGAACTGGAGCAATGTCATTGGCACTCTCCTTCTGAACACTCTATCAATGGCAGAAGGTCTCTCTCTCTCTCTCTCTCTCTCTCTCTCTCTCTCTCTCTCTCTCTCTCTCTCTCCCCATAAGAACTCCTGCAGTCCTACCCAAGTTCATAAAATTCTTCTCTTCATTAAAAAAAAAGGACATAATTATATATCTCCATAAACTCAAAGTTGATATATTTTCATGTCGTGTAATATTGACAGATATGATCTAGAGTTTCACATGGTTCATGAGAGCAAAGACCAAAGAGTTGCTGTGATTGGTATCATATACAAAATCGGACGACCCGATCCTTTCTTGTCTGAGGTAACAAATTCACAATCTCTCCCTCTCGTTTGTGCGCGCGCGCACATACTTATATATAGTCATATGAGTACTCATATCCCTAACGCCTGCTGTATTATTTTACTTCCAGATGAAGAAGCACATGGCAGCCATTGCTGATACAAAAGAAGAAGAGATGGTTGTTGGTATGGTGGACCCAAACCATATTAATATAGGTAGTAGAAAGTATTACAGATACATTGGCTCTCTTACAACTCCTCCTTGCACTGAAAACGTTGTCTGGACCGTTTTAAGTAAGGTACGTGTATTCTCCAAAATCCTACCTGGTTAATTGGAACGGGGACATGTAGTGAAGGGGTGCACTATTGGGTTGTAGGGTACATCTAGACCGCCAAAAATGTTTTGAACGTTTCGAATTAAAAAAACTCATCCATGAAAGAGTTTTTTTAAATTTAAACCATCGATTCCGAAGATGGAAGGTCTGGACCTGCCTATATATAGAAGTTAAGATAAAATCACCACGTGTACAAAAAAATCACGTTAGGCCAAACTCAACTCTTTAAATTTTTTGCAGTATGTATTGGTATTGGATAATTCTCTAACGTTCAGTGAAATCACCAGGTTAGAACTGTCTCTCGAGAACAAGTGACTTTGCTTCGCAACGCAGTTCATGACGTGAGTTTTTCTAAATTTGATCTTCTTCTTAATTTCTGTTATTGTCAATTAGAACAAAGTCAATGTATATCTGACGGCTAATTTTAGTTGATATGATTGGATCATTTTGCTTAATTCTTTCTTCTTCTTTTTTATGTTTTTTTTCTCTCAGGATTCTGAAAATAATGCCAGACCATTACAACTGATAAACGGGCGCCGAGTGAAACTTTATCAACCACAAGATCATCAACATTAATTGGTCCAGAGGGGGTGTATAAGCTATCTATCTACAGCCCAAAGCCCCGAACGCCTCTATCGAGGCTCGAACCCTGGTCTCCCTTGTGGGAGAACCAGGAGATAACCGCTATCTTCCATGTATTTTGCACACATATGGTCGTTTCTTGGATTTTTTTTTTCTTTTGTTTGTAGGACGGTTTGTTTATGTTTATGTTTTCATACATGTACTGAGAATTTCTATAATAAAGCTTGATGGGATTGGCATATGCCTGTTTTTCTATTTATTCCTCTTGCCTCTTTTGTTTGTTTGTACGACAAAAGACGTTAACAGAATAACATCAATTTTATCGATTAAAGAACACATGATCTACCGGAAAAAAAAAAACCTGGTTATTTTACATTCTCATTTCTCAATTTTTTTTCAAAAATAAAAAATTAAGCATTTGAGTGTGATCGTACCTAAAGAAATAGAGCAAAATATTTTTTTTTGTTCCATGCATTATGCTAGACTAATTTCTATGTAAAAATTTGTAATAGTGAAAAAAAAAAACTCCTTGCAAATAATAATCATGCGTTTAGATAAAAATATATCTATTACGCCTCTCGAACCAAAATTTATATATTTCTTTATGAAGCGGTTGCAAGGCACAATGTAAAACACCACTTTTTTTTTTTTCCTTTTTGGCTGGGAAAACACCTCTAATTTTGGTATAAAGGGTTATGCTTTTACTAAAGTGGGATCTCTTGCGCACCATACCACACCTTGATACCAAAAAAGTTTAGTGGACTTGTAATCTAATAGATTCACTACCCATTAAATACCTGAGCCACAGAGGGCACCAATTAATTGGCTGACTTTTTCGTTTCTCTTTTGGTTACATGTAATTTCGAAATCAAAATCAACCCAGTCACACTACCATTATCTCAGATTTCAATACCAAAAGTGTGCTTTGAATTGATTTAACTCGGTTTTTTATAGGTCACAACCTGTAATCATCTAGAAGTATCATCCGCCCCGGGTCAACCTTTCTTAAAATCTATTTCGCCAAAACTTTAAAAAAAATAAACAATCCCCAAATAGTCTTCTTTTTAAATCAAAATATCAAATCAGTCCTAACTAAGTTAGACCTGATTCTCCTGTTTTAGAGATACGTAGGCAGCCTTGGGACCAAGCTCGGTCTCTTTTCTTTTTAAAAAAAGGGTCTGTAGTAAGACGTCAGGTATAAATTAAATCTTAGTTCTCTTTTCCTTGTCAATTTCGGAAAGCTTTAATCAACTGTGTTTTTAAGAAGGGCGAGTACCAAAAAGTCGATTTGGAATTACGAAAAACCCTTTCAAAACATTTGAATTATCTCCGGATAGTTCAAGAGGTAACCCGGCACACCTAACTCTATGTTAGGTGTCGACCTTGAATTATTTTTTAAACATTCATCAGTTATAGCTACAAACCGGCCCGTTTTCTAAACCACATAGCATTTCGATAAACTTGGATCACTCGACCCACTCCCTCTCGTTCTTTCCTCGAGGCAGAACCTCTTGGTTGATATCCTGACGCAACGGATATTACTAGTTGTTGTTGGAAAATGGAAGAATTTTTCGAATATATTGGTTAGCTTAAATATGAACAAAAAAAATGCTAAGCCAAAAAAAAAAAAAAAATCCATTTTAAAGATGAATGAAAATTGTCTCATGATGGGAAATGTTGTAGGGCACTTCTTTAGTGCGGCATGTGGACCATCAGATATGTTTTCAGCGGTCCAAATTTCATACATTATCTTACAGGTAGGATACTAATTTCACAACTAAGATAATTTGGACCGTTGAAAACACATCCGACGATTCACATGTCGCACTACATGGGTACCTTACAACAACCCATTTCCGAAGATTCAAATGATAAAAGTTTCATTGATAAAAGAGATCATACATCCGAACGGACCACCGTTCCTCCGAAGAGGAGAACGAAGCCTCAAGGAAGCCTAAACAAGAACCAAATTTAGGACCTCACACAAAACATTAGCCAAACACCGTTACTCATTGTCACTCCAACAATAACTACCACAACCACCCAAAACATCCTCGAAGGGATTAGAAAAGCCTGCATGGTGGGAAAAACCAACAAAACCAACAAACATAAAAGATAACAAAAAACTACACGCCAACAACTAGTCAATGACCCAAAGAACCGAGTCGCCAACACTGAGTCGACCCAGTCACCCCGAGCCGAAGGCGAGTTGCTTTAACACATCCCATCTGTAGGCCAAAGCTTCATCTCTGGCAAGATCTCGACACCTACACCGCAGAGCTCACCTCTGGCAACCACAAGTCTTGATGAACCTCGGGCGACCCGTCAGGAACTCGGTCAGCTTGAAGGAAAGCAAAGGAGATAGGATTTTAAAAAAACGGAGAACGGTGGAGTGGCGGCCAGAGGAGATGAAAGGAGATCGACACTTATTCGGAAAACATAAAGCGAGAAACTACTAGATTTAGGAAAGAAAAAGGGAAAACACCCATAAGGGTTGGAGATCCCCGCCCAATGCCACCATAATAGGGTAGAAAACCCTAGGGGATGGGGAGAGAGAGAGAGAGAGAGAGAGATTAATTAGCGGATTAAATTCACCATATTGATGATTGGTTTTCTTCTACAGAAGAAGAACGGTGTCTCTGGTGGTTACTATAAGTTTGGGAACCGGGGGAGGTGCTGCGCAGCGTGCTGTGCGGGCCATTTTGGCGACGCGTCGGTACCGTTTCGACGATCGGAGATGTCCACCGCGTAGAGATTGTCGAGTACTACGAACATACCAAAAATCAACTCGATCGGATATCGTTAAGTGCCTCATCGGAACAAAAATAAGTTCAAAAAAAAATTGGAACACATATGTCTTGAAACACTGGATGAAAACCATTGAAACCATTTTTGTCAACTTATTTGTGTTCCGATAAGGCACTTAACGATATCCGATCGAGTTAATTTTTGGTACACTTATAGTACTCGACGAGCTCTACGCGGTGGACGTCTCCGATCGTCCGAACAGTGCCGATGCGGCGCCTAAATGGACCCGCACAGTACGCTGCGCAGCACGCCCCCTGTTTCCATAAGTTTGATGCTCTTTTTCCAGAATTGGATAGGGAGAACATCCTAGTATCTACCATATCGTTCTTTTCTTCCGCTCTCATTCCAGAGAGAGTGTGAGCACATGCAGTTCGGCTTGCCAGGTCAGTCTAATACGATGTTTCTATGACTTAATTGAAGCCATCATACCCTAGGAGATAGACATTGTTTAGAATCCTCAAGGACCTCCAGCAAGGCGACGAATCTGTCTTAAGGTCATCGTGTGCACACGCCTGGGTTTGCATATTCAATTCCCTATTTCAATTTTTTTGATATTAAAGTTCTTTTTTTTATTATTTCTTTAATACTTGTGTCATGTTGTTAATTTCTAGAATTCAATATATAGAACTATATACTGTAATTTTGCAGTGTATTCCTATAGTTGCAACAGCTACAGTGGAGAAGATTTTTTTTTTTAAATAATCAATTATGGGAAAAATTGTATACAGAAGTGAATGAATAATCATGGTTTGAATAATGGCTTCGTGGTATAAATAGAGTGAGATGTTTTTTGTGAGATCAGTAATGAGGCAATCATACAAAATTTTCAAAAGACGAACTCGTCGGGGTCAAATGTAAGATTTTTTAAGGAACAAATATTTGAACTTTTGTCCTTGTGTTTAGAAGCTTCTAGAATAGGACCCTGCTACGGGTACATAATTTATTGTACAGAAAATATACAAAGCGCTCTCGGGGACCCACTTTTGGGTCCCACACGAGCGATCTGAACCGTTCATTATTCTTAGAACATTTTTCCGAGGGGCCCCACAAAATTTGTTTTTGCAAGCTGAAGGGTCGGCCAGTGGTCTTGGCACAAGACTTAGCAGTTTACTCTCATGTTCATTTTCTTTGTTAGTAAATTTTGGGGTCACCTCACTCTTACGGGTAAGCGTGTGAAAATAATGAAGAAGAAGCTACAAAACGGTAACTTGTGGTTATACTAATCAAAACGGTAACTTGAGATGACTGGAGAATTGTTCCTTGGTTATACTTGTAATATCCCAAATTTTCAAAAAAATAAAATTTGTGATATTTGTAAATATTAATTTCCTAATTTAATTTTACCCAATTTTGACTTTAGTTGACCATTTGCGGGTCTCTTATTTATTTCTTTATTTAGTTATTTTTATTTATTTATTTATTTATTTTCCCTTTAGACGAGTTAGTGCTTGAGGTGCACAGAATGATTTCAATCGACTTGTCACCAGTGGGCCCGGACGAACGGCCAGAATAATGTGCGTAATGCGGAGAATGATTTTGAACTACACAGATGACACTAGCACGACTACTACAGTTGTGGGACCCAAGTCAACCAGATACGCTCACCTGGCGAGCGCATCGTAATGCGTGTTCTACTTTCAAGATTTTTCCAAACGATTCTGAGCACACGGTGACGTTGCCCACGATTTTCCAAGTTCGCACGAATATTTTGGTAATTTTCTGAGACCGAAACCTGGACAGTTCGAACACTGCTCGGAGTAAATTGTACTGCATTGTGCCGCATCGCGTGCCGCGTCCCATGCTGCCCCCGCCCCCCAAATTACTCCCACACTCCACCCATCACTCCACCTTTCCCATCACACCAAACCAACACTCCACCTCCTACCACACTTCACTCCACCTCTCCCATCACACCAAACCAACACTCCAGCACTACCCCATTTCCCCTACATAAACCCATCACTCATTCCCCTCATTATTTTCGGCAGAGAAAGAGAGAGAGATTGAGAGATTCTGGAAAAGAAGAAGAAAGGAGGAGAAGAAGAGAAAAAGAGGAGAGAGATCACCACCATGTTTTCCTATTCTCGTCCATAACACGCATCCATTTTCATGGCCAGTTTCGGCTATATACCTACAGGACCTTGCAGTTGCCATACGTAGCCCAGTGGTACAGTTTCGTCCCTGGGAAATTCATCCTTGCGAGGCGGCTGACAGCTGGATTAAGTACGTAACTTATACCTTCCGTCGGGGCCCCCGAGTGAAGGGCAAGCAAGGGGTTAGTAAATCACAGTTTGGTCATATTCCTTAGTGGTTAACCGGGAGGAAAGTTCTCTAGGTTGAGAACTTAGATGACATGTAAGTTAATGCCTAGTAATGAAATCAGCTATGTGTTTAATTTCTGCTTTACGATTTGTTTCCTATTTATTCCTTTAATTACTGGTTTTCAATCATATATGTTGTACGTGTATGTTAAGCAAGGGCTAGGAGGGTTAGAGTAGCTATTGAGTGATTTATCGCTCACGGTGTTACACTTCGTGTGACCCTGGTATAATACCATGATGTTGCTTCGCGACTCGGACGTATTATGTCAGACTGTGATCAAGAAGGTACTGTTGGTGTCGAAGGAGACGGTTATTTCGAAACCGAGGGTTATCCGGTAGACCAGGCTCAGGAGGAGCCGTGGAATCCAGAGTTGAACCTTAATCTGTAGAACCCACCCCTTTATTTTCAATGTTGGATCTGTAATATTAATTTCTCAAACCATACTAAGTATTTTGTAAGGGGTTGCACTTCACATTTTCCAACGTGTACTCTGATGGAAAGTCTTTTTATTAAATTAATCATAATTAGTTGTCTTAATTAATGCTTCCGAAAATCGGGGCGTTACAAGTGGTATCAGAGCTTTAGGTTCAAACCCTCGGCCTTGGGTAGATTGGGTAGATCACCTCCAGAGAGTATAATCTAGATAGATAATATTAAGTTATGTATAATTAAATTATCCGTTTATATCTGTAAGTCTAGATATAATTATAACGTTTGATAGACGGTGAATCGAGCACAACAGTCACGGAAAATTTATTGTGTGAGATGAAGAAAAATCTTGGACACAATTTTCTTCCTCTCATTTGTCTTATTCTGTGCCGACGGTTTTCCCTCCAATTACAAAATTTCAAAATTTCAAATTCTCTCCCTTCCTTCCACACTCTTCTTTCATCTTCCACATACTTCTTCTCCTCTCTATAGACTCACCCACATCATCTCCATAATACCATCTCTCTCTCTCTCGCTCACGGCATTAACCCCCTCAAACCTTCTCCAAAATTTCTTACCTTCCAAATGATGTTCACCCGATACAAGTTTAAATCCGAGTCTTGGGATCAATATGTGGAACGCACTGATTTGGAGTCAACTATCCGCTTACTTTGGATGCTTCTCTATTGTTTCTCTGTTGTTTTTGTCTGTCTCCACCACGGTTCGGGTTGAAATGGATACTCATTGTGACTGTCACCCTTGCAGCCATCATCAAAGAGTACGAGAATCGAAGACGTCAAGCTTTTAAAGAAATGTACGGAGTATACCCGTATTGATAACTGGGGAACGGAAACATAGAGAAACCGAACCTTTTTACCCAAGCATCCTATAGTCTATCCTTGTTATTTTCGGTTGCTCACTACTAGTGTTTGTTAGCTCGTGCTTGAGATGGTTTGATAATTGTATCGTATGGTGCATGGTTTAAACAACCGTGTTAGATTTTAATATATCTATGACAACTTTTATCTTGTTCGTTTTTAATAAACATTTTTATGACATGTGATAAGAGGGAGCATATAAACATCGATCTTTTCACGGTCACGTCTTTCACTAGTACTATGTATAGTTTTCAAGCGTTAGACCTTTGACTTTTAGACCCCCTCTTAATTGCATATATTTAACATGATTGAGAGGTAATAAGAATAGTTTGGTTTTCTCTGTATTTCTATTTTGCATATGTGTAATCAATTTGAGAAATTTTTGTTTCAATTATTGGAATTAAGATTATTATTTTATTTATTTATTTATTTATTTTCGATTTGAGTGACTAATTTTAGATATTGTTTTGGAACACGTTAGGCGGCGACGTTAGTTCCTGCATTTCAATTCTTCATTTTTCTTTTTACTCTTCTCTGTTATTATCATCTTATTTATATATTCATTTATTTATATTTTACGTTATAGAAGCTTTGACGATGGAAGTTTTCCTTGTCACGCCCTCAATTTTCAACATAAATAAATAAATATTATCTAGAAAGACATCTCAAGAAAATTTATATTTTAGTCCAAAATCACCTCACATCATTCTTGTTAACGAGCAAAACAAATACTTAATTGATTTTCGGTCTTGCTACGTGTTTACTAATTTCAATTTTTCTTCACTAATGTGAGAAGTAAAGTTTTGATCTTATTACTTGCTGTTATTGTTCTCAATCGAGTAATTACGATTATTTTGCTGGATTAATTGTATCTCTTTGGATTTGATTTAATAACTTTCCGTGAGTATTAATTTACAACTTTTGTGAATTTAAGGTACTAAGTTTCTGAATTTCTTTTTATAATATTATTTGAAGTCTTGTAACTATGATATACTATAATAAGCACCTTCTGAATTAAGTTCTTTTCTCCTTTATTTTGGAACATTTCTTTTGGTTTTTGATGAACCGAGTACTAATTTCCGGAGTTTTCTATTTAATGATTCCCGCATGCTCTAAGAATTTCTCAAAAGTTTATTTAAGGGTAAACTCATGAGGGGAAAGTGGTTCCTAGTAGTTGCGGGCTACGGACCACTAGACATCGATAACTTTTTCTTAAACTATGTATATCTCTTTTTATACTTCTATGAATTATGATTATTGATTAAAATGACGTTTTGAGGTTTTAAACTATCAGTGTTGCACTTTAGTTACTTTAGTTTCTATCTCGTCGCTTTTCCTCTTTTGCATCAAATTTCGAGGACGAAATTTTTGTAAGGTGGGTAGATTGTAATATCCCAAATTTTCAAAAAAATAAAATTTATGATATTTGTAAATATTAATTTTCCTAATTTAATTTTACCCAATTTTGACTGTAGTTGACCATTTGCGGGTCTCTTATTTATTTCTTTATTTAGTTATTTTTATTTATTTATTTATTTTCCCTTTAGACAAGTTAGTGCGCGAGGTGCACAGAATGATTTCAACCGACTTGTCACCAGTGGGCCCGGACGAACGGCCAGAATAATGTGCGTAATGCGGAGGATGATTTTGAGCTACACAGATGACACTAGCACGACTACTACAGTTATGGGACCCGAGTCAACCAGATACGCTCACCTGGCGAGCGCATCGTAATGCGTGTTCTACTTTCAAGATTTTTCCAAACGATTCTGAGCACACGGTGACGTTGCCCACGATTTTCCAAGTTAGCACGAATATTTTGGTAATTTTCTGAGACCGAAACCCGGACAGTTCGAACACTGGTCGGAGTAAATTGTACTGCATTGTGCCGCATCGCGTGCTGCGTCCCATGCTGCCCCCACCCCCCAAATTACTCCCACACTCCACCCATCACTCCACCTTTCCCATCACACCAAACCAACACTCCACCTCCTACCACACTTCACTCCACCTCTCTCATCACACCAAACCAACACTCCAGCACTACCCCATTTCCCCTACATAAACCCATCACCCATTCCCCTCATTATTTTCGGCAGAGAAAGAGAGAGAGATTGAGAGATTCTGGAAAAGAAGAAGAAAGGAGGAGAAGAAGAGAAAAAGAGGAGAGAGATCACCACTACGTTTTCCTATTCTCGTCCATAACACGCATCCATTTTCATGGCCAATTTCCTCCTAGGTAAAGTCGTTTTTAGGCTTAAGTTTCTAAACAAAAGTTGTAGAGGGCATCGAGTACTTCGATTTCGGTATAAGAATCACCCAAATCGGTTGAGTTTTGAGTGAGTTATAGCCATCCAAAGTTCAGTAAAATTCTTTCAGCTACATTTTCCAGACAGCTCACTGACCTTTCACAAATCTCCATTTTTCTCCTCTTTAAAGTGGATTTCGGGTTTAGATTCCTTCACGAAGATTGTAGATCACTTCAATCCCTTCGTTTTAGGTTCAAGAATCACTCAAAACGGTTGAGAAATGACCACTTTATTGCGGCCCGAAGTTTATGGTCTAGTCAAACCGAGCAGCTCACTGAACCTTTACAAATCTTCATTTTTCTCATTGTTGGAGTGCGTTTTAGGCTTAGACTTCTTCATCAACGTTGTAGAGAACTTCGAGAGCTTCGTTTTAGACACAAGAATCGCTGGAAACGGGCGAGGTTTGAACTCGATATCGCAGCCCAAAGATTCTGTTCGCAATGGAGTTCTTCATTGCCACTCGAAATACCACCGGATTTTACCGTCGAGCTTTTCGTCCGGACCAAAGGTAGAAACCTCTTATCCATTAACCCTTAGTATATTTAGTAGCCTTAGACTTGATATTGGGGCTTGCAATGAGCCCGAACGAAATGAAATCAAAATGTGAAATAGGTTGAGAAACCCACCAAACCGATTATGGCCGTAAGGCCTAAAGATGGTTAAAGTTGACTTGTTTAACGAGTGATGTTGTGTATGGTTAGGTTGTTTCGCTGATTATTCATGTCCATTATGATTTGTTTTGTTGTCATAATTAAAATCTATAATATTGATGTTTGTTTCGATGTACTCCGTCGATTAAATTGTAGAATGTTATGTAATTCATTTAGATTAGTAAAGTGAATCTTTGTTAGTAAACTTGATCATAATCTATTATGACATGTTTATATTTATGATACTAGTAAATATATATCATCTATTATTGATACGTTAGCTTTGGTAAATTACTAAAATGTCCTCCATTGACGAATTACCAATTTGCCCTCGTGCATAGTTTTACCTTACAAAAAGTCCCGAGCCTAATGAAGCTACTAGATTTCGTCTCTACACTTGAATGAAATACGACATCGACCCTATATTTTTATGAATCACATTTATGACCCTTAAACTCTTTTTACTCAAACTTGTGTATTACCTTCGATATGCGTAGTGACGCGGGAACACCATAAGTCGTGTATTTCACCATGGATTTATTATGTGGTTATGTGAACCCTTTAAATGTCATTATCGCCTTACTTTTCTTGTTAAGATATTGTTATTGCTTTGCTTCACTTGTGTTATTACATTATCAGCAAATTGTTGGATTGTTAGAATGGACAACTAGATTCCCGGGTTGGGTGATTGTACGCGGATATCACATAGACGATGAGGTTAATGAAAAAGTGAATTGGAATTGATTGATGGGGAGTTACCCCGAGATTGTTGTTGAATGACAGTTCCGCCAAGTGATTTGTTTCGGAGGATTGTTTGGCAGTCTGCCTTGATTTCGAAACCCTAGGATGTGACACTCTGTGATTTACTTCATTTGAATTCTGAGGCGTTATAAGGGTGAAAGTATTATAGACCAGTTTCAGCTATATACCGACAGGACCTGGCAGTTGCCATACGTAGCCCAGTGGTACAGTTTCGTCCCTGGGAAATTCATCCTTGCGAGGCGGCTGACAGCTGGATTAAGTACGTAACTTATACCTTCCGTCGGGGCCCCCGAGTGAAGAGCAAGCAATGGGGGAGTAAATCACAGTTTGGTCATATTCCTTAGTGGTTAACCGGGAGGAAAGTTCTCTAGGTTGAGAACTTAGATGAACATGTAAGTTAATGACTAGTAATGAAATCAGCTATGTGTTTAATTTCTGCTTTACGATTTATTTCTTGTTTATTCCTTTAATTACTGCTTTTCAATCATATATGTTGTACGTGTATGTTAAGCAAGGGCTGGGAGGGTTAGAGTAGCTATTGAGTGATTTATCGCTCACGGTGTTACACTTCGTGTGACCCTGGGATAATACCATGATGTTGCTTCGCGACTCGGACGTATTATTCGAGACTGTGATCAAGCAGGTACTGTTGGTGTCGAAGGAGACGGTTATTTCGGAACCGAGGGTTATCCGGTAGACTAGGCTCAGGAGGAGCCGTGAAATCCAGAGTTGAACCTTAATCTGTAGAACCCACCCCTTTATTTTCAATGTTGGATCTGTAATATTAATTTCTCAAATCGTACTAAGTATTTTGTAATGGGTTGCACTTCACGTTTTCCAACGTGTACTCTGATGGAAACTCTTTTTATTAAATTAATCATAATTAGTTGTCTTAATTAATGTTTCCGAAAATCGGGGCGTTACAATACTAATCAAAACGGTAACTTGTGGTTATGGTAATGTGTTTTTGACCTTAATACTTTTATCTAATTAGTATTTTTTTTTTAAGATGTAATTTCCCTTTTTCGATGTTTTTACAGCGTAAACCTTCAAGTTTAAAGAAAATAGAAAGTTTATAGAACGTCACCACTTTTTACTTTTAGTTTTGTAAATCATTTTCTCTATTCAATCGCGTCTAAAATCATTCCGACTTTCGTTCAAAGGGCTCTGGATAGTATATACTTCGTATTGAACTAGACCAGTCGACTCAAGTAATCCAAATTAGAAGCTCTAAATAATTATCTTTGTTTATTTTTTTTATTTTTTTTTCATTTGAGTTACATTTTTCCAAATCTTATGTAATACATGTGCCCAAGAAAATGCGTCATTTTCTTCTAAAGAGGCCAAGTCCACTTTTGTTCCTAACAAAATATTTTCATGTTGCACGAAAAAACTATTTCCATTAATTCAACCATGAATGATGTAACAACGTGAGATTTTTTTAAGGAATGCGTGCATGATAATTATTCTTATGTTGCATAAAAAAATGTTTTGCATGCATATATGAATGATTCAACACATGACTCCAAGAAGATTTTTGGATTAGGTTTTATGTAACATCATGAGATTAGTTTAGCAAATTAAGGTAATGTCATATGTGAATACTTTAATAAAAAATTGAACAACAAAAAAATTTATTATTCGTTGGAAACAGATTACAAAAATTAAAGGGATATATCCAAAGCATATTTGAGGCATCACAACGGAGATAGAGAACCTTTCATCTTCTTCTTCTTCCCTTTCCAGATCTCGGCTTGGGGGGGGAGGTGCCGCCCTCCTCCCTCCTCCCCCCAGGCAGCCTTTCTCCCCCTCTCCTCTCCTCTCCCCTCTCTCTCTCTCTCTCTCTCTCTCTCTCTCTCTCTCTCTCTCTCTCTCCCCTTCATTTTCTTCCACATCCCTCGATTCTTCTCACCTTCTTCTTTTTTCAAATGTTGATCGGCAATGGATGGCGGCGGCGGTGCGGAGGTCTTGGCTGGTGCGGCGGCGGTTTTGCGGTGAAGATGCTTGCTGTTCGTGCAGGGGTGGATGGATCTCCAATGGTTGATGCATAGGTTGTTTGAGTGCCGGTTGGATCTTGGCAGCTTTTGTGGGTCATCCGGACGCGGAGATCTCAGTTCTGTGCATGCTTGCTGTGTTTTTTCCGTTTGGTTGGGTGACGGCTTTCGGTGGTGGGTTTGCCCATGCCCCGGTTTCTCCTTTCCCTCTGTCTTTTGTAGGCCGGTGCTCCCCGCCGGCCACTACATCTGGGAGTGGCTGGCGTTTGCTTAACGGCGAGGTGGTTGCTCCGGTGATTTGTACGACGGCGGTGGGGTTTGGAGTCTCTTGGGTTAGGGTTTGGTTAGGGTGGGCCGGCCCTTGGTTGGGCCGGATTAGAGGTGTGGGCTATATTGTAAATTTGGGTTGCAGTTGGACTTTATTTTTCTTCTTTTGTTTGTGACTGCTTAGACCCCTAGGTGCTGGGCTTCTGCCTTTGTGGTGTACTGTCCAATTTTTTGTTGGATTCCCCTTCCCTCTCCCCCGTTTTTAATAAATTTCTATTCCCGATCAAAAAAAAAAAAAAAAAAAAAAACAGAGACAGTACCATCGATGATGGCACCCACACACCGATAATCATATGCTGCCAGGATCCAAGAAGGAAATAACAAAACAAAAACCGAGATTGAAAGTCTTCTACACGTTTATAGGTCAGGACAAATAATTAGGTGAGGTTTGGCCTAAAAAACCAACTTAACTCATTTTTTTGTCTTTATTTGATTTTTTTTTTGCGTTTGTTAGTTTTGCATTGGATTTTTTGAGTATTATTGGTTCGTCTCGGCGAGATGAATCCAAAATGGTAAAAGATTATGACTAGAACTCTCAATTTTTTGAATAAGATCGAAAAAAATGTAAAAAACTGACTTTTTGGCTTATTTTTGTCTTTATTCAAAAAAACTTATGATTAGATCATAATTTTTTACTTTTTTAATTCCTCTCGCCGAGACGAATAATAATACACAAAAAGTTGATGCAAAACTAAAAAACACGAAAAAAATCAAATAAAGACGAAAAAATAAGTCAACTAACTTTTTATGCCAAAACACATCTTAAGGACAGGTTTTTTATTTTGGTCTTGTTCGTTTTCCTGTTTAGTTTTAGTTTTGATGACATCATCATTTCCCTCATGTCTCTCTCTATCTCTCTCTCTCCACTCATTACACCTACTGACATCATCAAAATTAAACTAAACTATATAACCAAACACAGCCTTTATATTTTCACACTGTAGACTTGATAAGATGGTTTACATAAAAAAAATGCTGGAAACTGTATTTTTTGGGGAGAAAAATGGAAAAGCAAAACTGAAGGTGAAGTGTGAACTAAAAAAGTTAGGTTGTATACTTGTATGAAGATTTGATACATTATATATGGAGAAAACTATAACTTATCAGATATATATATATATATGTTATGTATATTCGTATTTTTTTTTACAAAATTTTATAACGTTTCGAAGTGATCAATTTTGTACCATCAATTTTAACTTTTTTGAGTTTGTTTGTTGACTTCCAGTTCAAAAAAAGTTTTTGTTTGTTGAGAATTTCCGTCATAATATTATTAATTTATATGCCAACACTACGATTTTTACACAAATGTGATAATTTTATACTCCCTTCGTCCCATATTACTAGTTTGTATTCTATTTTGACCGTTAAAAACACTTTGGACTCTTCAGATCGTGTACTATAATAGGCACTCCCGCTTTACAGAATCTCTAATCTCAATGCATATCGTACCAAATAAAAGTATGCATTGTAGCTCTTCCCGAGAAGAATTAGTTTCCACTTTTTGGACTCTTCTGGTCTTTGTTTCACTAACTATATAACTACTAATTATTATAGGCCACGAGGGCAGCGATTAATAATATTTCAGTTAACGATATTTATTCCTTTAGGATTAATTAACTTTCTGTAATTCCTTATCTTGGTTAAGGCAGATAAACAAATCAAAATTTTCAAGTTTGAACTCGTGTTCTCTCGTTAAGAACTTCCTTGAGATTGGTTTGTTACGTAAACAAACAAACCAAGTTCCTTAAAAAAAAAAAAAAAAAACAAACAAACCAAGTTTGCTTGTTTTTGAAGGTTTTTAAGATTTCAAATCAAAAGCGAACAAATTAATTAATGCTATGCTCGTTAGACATATGATATTGTGTGATCGGCTTGATTGAAGGTCATTTGAGATCGGTTACCTTATATTAATCAAGCAAGCTTGAATATGTGTTTAAGGTTGTTAGTTTTCAAACCAAGTTCGAGCAACCAATTGTTCAGCTCATTTACCAAAAAAAATTACTCTTTTTGGTAATTTTTTCCCCTTTTCGAATAGGTATTTGCACCTCCAATACATTGATTGTCAGGAAAACTAACCTGAGTTTAGTGGCGACTCCAGGATTTCGGAAGTGGGGGGTCATTATAAACTTCAAATACCTTTACCAACCATAAATAAAAGAAAATATCATAGTAATAGCAACTAAAAATTTTGTTGCAACGAAAATCACATTTAAAGCTCAACATATTGAACAAAAGATATCATCAAAAAACATAAAACAGTTTTCTCTGTTTACAGTTTTCACCACATACCAAAAAAAAAAATTACACAAGCTTCTACAATTGCATTCGACGTGGTCTCGACATACTATCAAATAATCCCTCCATCACAAATTGTTGCTTCTGCTTCACTTTTTGAACGATTCAAACAATTATCTATATTTTATAATCTATAATTTTTCTATGATTTTAAAATATTTGTTTGATAAAATTAATTGAGATCCATCAAACAAGATCCATATTAGATATATAAATCATTAAAAATCTGACGATATAAACAATTTTTTTAATAACTAGGAGCAACAATTTGGGACGGTAGGAATACTTCCTCACCAAGACAGATCAACCTCTTCATATCAAAAGAACAAAACGAGTAACTATGATTCAAACAAGCCACACAAAAAGGGAGGATGAAAGTTGGGGAATTATCCAGTGGTGTCAACCCTAAATTTATGGGGGTTCATCTATGAATTTCCTAAAAAAAATTAACAAAGTAGTAGTATTTTTTTTTCCCGCCGTGGGGTTGGCTGACCCCCCAACCTCCAATGTGGTGTCGCCCCTGCCTGGGTTGCTGCTGTGCAGCTTGTGTGCTATGCAGAATCCGGGTTGTCCGTTGCTTGGATGGAAGACCCAGATTTCAAACAAAAGAAAAGAACTATTCGTGCGAAATAGTTTGTTTTGAATCTGAATCGTTGAGAACACTTGTGGACGACTGTAATTCTTTGCGGCACCTGCTGTGCACAGGCTGCATAGCAGTCCCTGTGTCCCAGGAAAACGGGCGTCTTCACTTTTTTTATCTGTCAATGTCCAAATTAATGGTGATTATTAAGGCATTTAATCAAGAAAGATGTAAACCACGCGTTAAGAACATTAATATACTTCTCCATTTTTCAATTTGTTTCGGGTAGGTAAAACGATGTTGTCACCAAATGTTATTATATCCAGCAAATCTACGAAACCAAAACTAGAAACTTGATGCATGTTTCTGTGTTCCGACCGGGTTCGTGTCGCTGAAACAAACCAAAAATAGGAAAAAAAAAATGCTTACAACAGAAACTTCCCAAGAGAGAGACAAAATTAAGTCATAGCTGGAAAACAAAAATAAATTAAAATATTTTTTTAAATATATATATTTTTTTCAAACCATGGTTCGTCAGCGTGGACGTTAATCGAATAGGTTTGAATAAAAAAGACCTAAGGGGGTCTGTTTTCAAGTGTTATTATTATTTGAGTTGGTAGAGAAGATCTGAAAGAGACGTCAACATCTCTGGGGTGGCTTTCAAACATTAATTCAAACTAGAAGTTGCTACCTATTACGAAAGTGTGTAGAAAAAAAATACAACTAAAGTCCTATCAAATGAATGGCCTTTTCAGATTATGTTGGGATTTTTACACAAAGAACCCCTCAACTATTATTTAAGTAGAAGGTAGACCTCTTGACTCCTAAGATTGTATCACTTGTACCCAACCATTAGACGATTGTTGAAATTGTCAATGACATTGCACGACTAGCTAATTTTTTTTTGCAAGGAGACGAAAATTGTGTCATTCCCACTCTTATTGTAATACGTGTACCGTAAGTCACATGCATAGAGCGCAAGTGCTATGGATGGCAATGGGTCGGTTCGGTTCGAGTATTGTCATATCTGAACCTATTACCCTAAACTAGATCGATGGGTATCCAGAACAGAAACCGAAACTCGAACGGTTAGGGGAAATTAAACTATAACTGAACCAATCGGGATCGGTTCGGTTCGGGTACTCCCCGTTAAATTAGAAAACAAAATAAAAATGAAATAATTATGAATGAAATTCAAATATGAAAATCAGTTAAACTGGAAATGCATCAGATCCGTCAATTAAAAAGGTATGCAGATATGCATCTAGATATTTTAAACGTAAAACTAATATACATCTAAGTAGAAATTTAATGCATTGAAGTTATACACAGGCTAAACTTCTACATATGAAGAAGGGTAGTTTTGTAATTACACATATTCAGTTCAGTTCGATTCGGGGAACGGTTTTGTTATCAGCTCAAACCAGAACCGAATCGAACCCATTTGGTTATCTCACATCTAGGGCTGTAAATGAACTGGGCCGTTCGCGAACTGTTCGAGGCTTGGTTCGGTAAGAGCTCGTTCGAGTTCGATTCGTCTACTAAACGAACTGAACTTGAAACCTCAATATTAGGCTCGTTCCATAAATGAGCCGAACCTGAACCTAAGTGGATTCGTCTCGGTTAGGCTCGCAAATCTGAGGTCAAAATGTAATTAATAATACTTTAGGGGTCTACATGTAATATTTTATAGTTGAGAAACTTTTATGTAATTTGTTATTCTTTTATCCCTAACTAGAGTATTCTACTACGAACAGATGAGTTTTATCCCTAACTAGAGTACTCTATTTAGTTCTCAATATTTTTTTCTTGTGTTCTTTCTCTTTTGATTTCTTGATTATTGTGGTAGATTTGTTTATTTTTTGTTTAATCTTTTGATTATTGTGATAGATGTACATGTAAAATTGTTTTGAAGCATATCTTTTTCCCCTCTCAATTCGTGTTCTAAATTGCTAACGAGCCCTACCGAGCTTGATTCGAGCCTTAATTCGATCCTAAATTAGGCTCGGTTCGGCTCGTTTGAGTTTAACGAGCCCTACCGAGCCGAGCCCGAGTTTTGAAATTTTTTCACGAGCCCTCTTGTCTATGCTTGAATCGAACCCGAGCCGAACTCGAGCCTGACTCATGCCTTAACGATCTGGTCCTGAACCTCATAGGGTTCGGCTCGTTTACAGCCCTACTCACATCCCATACCATACCCTCACCCACGGGAAATATTTCGGTTATGGTTCGGGGAAAAAAATCGGTTATGGTTCGGGTTTTCATCAGTTCGGTCGAGATTGTCATCCTTAGCAAGTGCTAGGGTGAAAGCTTCTTTTGAAAAAAATGTCTAGTTACTAAAATTAACTAGTGCAAGGATTGATATTGAGAGTGGATTCCATAATCATCGAGTTCCCTATGATTTCCTTCACCTCTTTTCATCCCTCTTATAGCTTTAAAGGTCATTACCAACACTCGTTTCATACTTTGATCAAGTAGGTTGTAAGCCCTTTTCTACATATTCTTCTGATGGTTTCTCTTAAAAAATACAAAATATCTGAAAAGATAGACCGATAGTAGTCTGGTAATATTACTATTGGACTGCAAACAAATATTACTACAAAGTATTTCTTTTTAAAATTAATAAATTTCTCTTTCGTCATTCAAAAAAGATTTATTACTGGAGTAGTGAAAGAAGACTGCAAATAGGGTGTTGTGCAGTTACAATGGTTATTTTGTAATTATAGCTTCTCATTTAGAGGTCTATTAATTCTTAGAAAGGTTTGAAACAATATTCATAAATTTGGTTAATTAATCCACTTATGTGCATTTTTATGGCGATGGGGGCAAAGTTACATTCAGTCATAGGTGAGGGTGGCTTTGTGTAATAAACCACTCACATGCATTATAATATACTATTTGATGCCTTATATAAGGAGCAGCTGATCAGCCCTTCCATTTCACCACCACCACCATCAAAGCATTTCTTTAAGTTAGAAAACATGGAGAAGCTAACAATCCAGAAAGTGATCTACTTCTTCTTCATCGCTTTCATCCTCCTTTCAGATTCAGCAAAATCTTATATAGAAGTTGGTAAGTGTCATTCCAAACTCTCTCAAAAAGCTTGCAAAGTTCTTGTTAAATGTTATTCTTGGTCTTTCAATATTTGACAGAAGTAGTTTCGTCTTTGTTTAATGATCTCTTTCGATTTTTGCAGAGGACGAGAGAGAATTTAATTACGACGAACATAGCCGTAAAGGGCCCCATCACTGGGGAGAGATCCGGCCCGAATGGAGTACGTGTAACAATGGAACAATGCAGTCTCCGATCGATATGATGAACGAGAGGGTTGAAGTTGTGTCCTACCTGGGGAAGCTTAAAACAAATTATAAACCTTCTAATGCCACCCTTGTTAATCGAGGCCACGATATGGAGGTAAGGAGACGCCGGAGATTATATCCTATGGAGTATTTTTCTCGACGAATTTGTTAAACTTAATTAATACAACATCTCGTGTTGAAATAGACGATTCAGAAGCTTATCGATCATGTGAACCGATTTAGGTTTACGGTTTAACATCTAGAAAAAGTGTTACAATACATATAAATCTTTATTTATGTGTAAGTTATGCATCTCTTAAATCATTTTAATTAATACTATTTGCATTAAAGTTCTTGCAAATATTAAAAATTGAAAATTCATGCATAAAAATTCATAACTGTTGCATAAAAATTCATGCAAGTGCATATTATGAATTTGTGTACACAATTTATGACTAGAACATGTTAAAGAAAAGGAAGAAAGAGTAAAAGTATCTTACCTAAGCATGCACTACACATAGTGGAAGTTCCTTCACGATTTAAAACACTAATTATCTTACCTACTCGTGATAACATCATTTGCATCATCTTATACAACCTAGTGACGTAAGAGCTTAATTACTCTTTATTTTGGTCTTTAAAAACGTTATAATTAGGCGTTTCTATATGTAGGCCTTAGAGGTAACGATTAGATATATATAACTCCTAGTGGCCCTAAGAATTTGTTGGCGGGGGAATTCTTCCCTCCTTTTAGCCTTTGTTTAATATTAACGTACCAATTAATTTCTGAATACAGTTAAAATGGGAAGGTGGTGATGCTGGATATATTGAAATAAATGGCACCCAGTATGAACTGAGGCAATGTCATTGGCACTCTCCTTCTGAACACTCTATCAATGGCAGAAGGTCTCTCTCTCTCTCTCTCTCCATAAGAACTCCTGCAGTCCTACTCAAGTTAATAAAATTCTTCTCTTCATTAAAAAAAAAGGACATAATTATATATCTCCATAAACTCAAAGTTGATATATTTTCATGTCGTGTAATATTGACAGATATGATCTAGAGTTTCACATGGTTCATGAGAGCAAAGACCAAAGAGTTGCTGTGATTGGTATCATATACAAAATCGGACGACCCGATCCTTTCTTGTCTGAGGTAACAAATTCACAATCTCTCTCTCGTTTGCGCGCGCGCACATACTTATATATAGTCATATGAGTACTCATATCCCTAACGCCTGCTGTATTATTTTACTTCCAGATGAAGAAGCACATGGCAGCCATTGCTGATACAAAAGAAGAAGAGATGGTTGTTGGTATGGTGGACCCAAACCATATTAATATAGGTAGTAGAAAGTATTACAGATACATTGGCTCTCTTACAACTCCTCCTTGCACTCAAAACGTTGTCTGGACCGTTTTAAGTAAGGTACGTGTATGCTCCAAAATCCTACCTGGTTAATTGGAACGGGACCTGTAGTGAAGGGGTGCACTATTGGGTTGTAGGGTACATCTAGACCGCCAAAAATATTTTGAACGGTTCGAATTAAAAAAACACATTCGTGAAAGAGTGTTTTTAAATTTAAACCATCGATTCCGAAGATGGACGGTCTGGACATGCCTATAGAAGTTAAGATAAAATCACCACGCATACAAGAAATCACGTTAGGCCAAACTCAACTCTTTAAATTTTTTGCAGTATGTATTGTTATTGGATAATTCTCTAACGTTCAGTGAAATCACCAGGTTAGAACTGTCTCTCGAGAACAAGTGACTTTGCTTCGCAACGCAGTTCATGACGTGAGTTTTTCTAAATTTGATCTTCTTCTTAATTTCTGTTAATGTATATCTGACGGCTAATTTTAGTTGATCTGATTGGATCATTTTGCTTAATTCTTTCTTCTTCTTTTTTATGTTTTTTTTCCCTCAGGATTCTGAAACTAATGCCAGACCATTACAACTGATAAACGGGCGCTGAGTAAAACTTTATGAACCACAAGATCATCAACATTAATTGGTCCAGAGGGGGTGTATAAGCTATCTATCTATAGCCCAAAGCCCCGAACGCCTCTGTCGAGACTCGAACCCTGGTCTCCCTTGTGGGAGAACCAGAAGATAACCGCTATCTTTCATGTATTTTGCACACACATGGTCATTTCTTGGATTTTTTTTTTCTTTTGTGTGTAGGACGGTTTGTTTATGTTTATGTTTATGTTTTCATACATGTACTGAGAATTTCTATAATAAAGCTTGATGGCATTAGCATATGCCTGTTTTTCTATTTATTTCTCTTGCCTCTTTCGTTTGTTTGTATGACAAAAGACGTTAACAGAATAACATCAATTTTATCGATTAAAGAACGCATGATATACCGGGAAAAAAATAAAAAACCTATTGGGTACACTATTTGCCTATTTGGTATGCACCAAATCTACACCGGATGAGATCTAGTCCCACAAATGATCGGAACTATTTAATTTGTTTAAAACATGTTTTTTAGAGTCCTTGTAGAAAATTGAATATATCGATCGAGCCTTACTGATATTCGAATAAGGTGCTTTTTTTTTTTTTTTACAAGAATCCTTAAAACAATTTTTTAAACATGTTCAATGACTCCGATTACTAGTATGAGACCCGGAAATAAATACCACGCAATCTGATGTACCTTCGGTATGCACGAAATAGTTGAGCTCCGGGATATATGTAGACTAGCGGATGATCGTACCTAAAGGGTAACGTAATACAATCTCAACTTAAATAAAATACACACTCACTCAAATGTTTTACTCGACACATATACCGAGAGAGCTAGAATACCGGGAACGGAGACTAAAGCAAACACTTTAAAAAGGAATTTTCATATAGGCTCTGTTTGTTTGGACGTAAAACATGTTACATTGGAAAATATTCTTCGTGTAAAATCATTTTGCTGCAAAAATAAAATTCTGCTTTTATTTTCCAGCATTTGGTTGCCATTTGGAAGAAATTCAATAGTAAATAACATGTTGCATTGAACCCTCATAATCGTACCAAAATTCATCAGCTTGGGTACATTAATTAGAAATTATACATAATATGAGCAGAATACATCTCAGTAATAGAAATATGTACACATGTATATGTGTGTGTGTGTGTGTATGTGAAACTATGAAGCATAGCTTCCAATTTAGAGGTAGCCCCGATTCTTCCAATTTAGAGCTTCCAATTGAGAGAGAGAGAGAGAGAGAGAGAGAGAGAGGTGCATGTAAGGAAGTTAATTTCATCCTCCAACTTGTTTTCCAAGTCTAGTACTACATACACATGCATATACATCTATATATTTTTTATACACAAGTCCTATGAAATGAGGTTAGCCATGCTAACCATGAACCCTAAGATTTTCCCATGATTTTCCTCATAAAAACCCTAATGATTTTGTACCAAAACCTATAAATTTTCAAGAATAAACCTAAAGATTTCATAGGTACGTACTTTGAAATCCCTTAAAATAAGAAGCATTAATGGGAGAGATTGGAAGAGATATGGAGAGAGGGAGGAGAAGGCACTTGGTTCACCTATAATACGACCCCATGCCTTCATTGTTCTTCACATCCTCCACCACCTTTGTAGTTCATGTGTTCTAGTGTTGTAGTGAGAAAAAAAAATCTTCTAGTTCTTGAGTTTAGGTTGAAGTTCTTTTTGATCTTCAACTTGTTCTTCAAGGTTCAAGAAGAGTTCAAGTAGTAGCCGCCACCCTCCGCCACAGAAAACCACCATTTGATCCTAAAAGGTTAGGAAGTTTAGTAGTTTGTTGTTTGTTGTTTCTAGGAAAAGAAACCCTATTCTTTTCCTTTTGAAGTGACCAAAGAAGCCGTTACTCTGCCCAACGAACCACCCGCTCGGCTTAGCGTCTTTCAACTTAATGTACTCTGACATTATTTTCCTAAATATATTATCTTCTGTAGTCGTTATAATGCTGGCCGGTTTTCTACAAGAAGTTACTAGACTAGTTTCGGAAAATTTTGGTCAGTTGATCGTTTAAAAAAATAGTATAACATTCTTACATAGCTTGCCCGGAAAAGTGACTTATTTAGCTGAGAGAGGATTAGTGAAAGGCTTATTTAGCCGGAAAAGTTAGTGCAAGCCGTTGCGCACTTGTAAAAGTAAACAATTCATTACTAAAGTCATGCTCCTTGAGGCAGTAGCTTAGCCACGGTTCTTTACTTATAAAGAATCTGCAAAAATGAATAGCAAAAATCGCTTGGCCGGCACTTTAGAGACGAAAGCTATTATATTGGTCAATAAAGATATTCTCTTGTTTGGTTAATCAAGTGTTACCGGTTATTCGAGCCAAATGGCCAATTCAAGATTTAGCCGACCCTATATATATTCAACAAGATAATGCCAAGTCGCATAAAATTGTGTTCGATGCTGAATTTTGTGAAGCAGCATGTAAAGATGGGTTCGACACCTGTATCACGTATCAACTCGCTCAAAGTCCAGACTTGAATGTCTTAGATCTCGGGTATTTTCGAGCAATTCAATCATTGCAATATCAATATGCAACCACAACTATTGATGAACTTGTTTGTGCGGTCGAGAAATCCTTTGAAAATTTGGCATCCGAAAATCTCAATCAAATCTTTTATCATTGCAAGCGCGTGTGATTGAGATAATGAAGGTCGACTATGGGGGAAACAATTACATGTTGCCACATATGGGGAAAGACAAATTAAGGAGAAATGGTAATCTTCCTCTATATCTTGAGTGAGTGTAAATGTGAGGTTGTGGAAAGAGCATTGGCACATCTTCAACAATGAGGTTGAGTTGAAAAAATGTAGTCCACTATTATTTTGGGAACCAAGTTGGCATCTTCTCTTTTCAAAAGGAGCATCCTTGAAGTCTTGTGAATTTGTATAAAAATGAAGGCGTTTTGTCAAATAGATATGCTCTGCAATTTATTTTGTGCTTGAGAAGTGCCCTATAATTACTGTTAATCTATGTTTTTGTTAATGCAATGAAACTCTTTTTTGTTTACTGTAACTAGTTGAAGGCTCCATGCACGCATGAAGTCTCGTGCTCGTGCTCGTGCTTTTGTACTTTGTTTTTATTTCCTTCTGGCCAACCAACATCTTGCCCAAAAAAAAAAAAAAAAAAAAAAAACGAAGGAAGCCTATTTTCTGCTATTTATACTTCAAGGAAGTGTACAACTAAAAAACATTAACATCGGATTGTATAAGTGCTGCCTCCGACTGCCAGTTTTGAATACCAAAATTGAGCAATGCTAGATGCTTAGATACCGGACATTCCGAAATGTACTCAAATGTAGATTAAATCAATTACTTGCAACACCAATATACAAAATTTATTCAAATAAAGGATACTTCTTCCTTTTCTCCCTAATTTTTTTTTTTTTTTTAACTGAGTTCATGTATCCAATCAGCTGTTTTTCTCCATGATTTTTGTACTGTCATATGTCATTTCTACACACTTCCTTTGATATAAACTATTATGGATTCTAAAATTTGCTGAACAACACGAAGTCATAGTATTGTCTTGCAAAATTTGGTCGTCGCTGATAAACTCTTTGACCTTTCTCAATGTTCTTAGGTTTGAGAACTTTGAGATTATATAATTCTCAGCCTCTTCATCAACCTCTTCCTATGTATTACAGATTACTTTGAGAACTAAAAAGTGAAACAAATAAGACAGGCTCAAGCTACACTACAGATATATATAGACCAAAAAGATTATGGCATCTCGGTATCATTTTCATGGGCAATCCCAGTTTCTTTTAAAAGACAAGCATACATAGAATCTAATAATGACTACATTGAATAAGATATGCATGTCTCTCTCTCTCTAATTTAATACTCCACAATGGAGGAGATGAACCTAGATATAAATGCATACATTGAATAAGTGCATACATAGAATCTACATTGAATAATTGCATACATTGAATCTAATAATGACTACATGCAATGGATTAAAATCATGTGTTTAATGCATACGTTGAACCTTCTAAAATGTGTTTAAAATCATGACTACATGCATGGAATCTACATTGAATAATTGCATACATAGAATCTACGTACATTGAATAATTGCATACATAGAATCTACGTACATTGAATAATTGCATACATAGAATCTACATTCAAGGGTGGAAAACGTGAATACTAATCACGGGTTTGAAGCGAAAGAAAAATGGTAGGATTTCCTTTTAATATAGAAGGATTATCTATGAATAGTTTTTTTAAGGCTATTTAAAAAGTTCTGTTATGCATTTCTTTCCTTATTGCAATGTTTCGTCCAATTGCTTCCAATCAAAATAGTGTTGCCATGGAGTTACTTTTTCTCTTTTTTTTTTCTTTTTTTTTTCCAGTTGCCAAAGGACCCGACTACATGTACCGAAGGGAGTGTCCAGAAAATGTACCGACCGTGCTCGGAGACCCACGTTTGGGTCTCACACGAGTGATCTGAACCGTTCATTATTCTTAGAACATTTTTCCGAGGGGCCCCAAAAAATTTTAGCTCAATCGGACGGTTATAAGTGTTTGAACAAAAATCTCACCGTTTCAACCAAAAGTCTCGGAAAAATGTTCTAAGAATAATGAACGGTTCAGATCACTCGTGTGGGACCCAAACGTGGGTCCCCGAACACGGTCGGTACATTTTCTAGACACTCCGTTCGGTACCCATAGGTTTTTTCATTGCCAAAACCAGTGATAAATCTGTCTTCAGAGAATACAATTGCCCTGTTCGGTTTGAGGTTTTAGTTTTGTTTTAGTTTTGTTGACATCATCATTTCCCTCATTTCTCTCTCTATCTTCTCCACTTATTACACCTGCTTACATCATCAAAACTAAACTAAATTACAAACCAAACACAGTCAATGGAGTTGGAACGTGAACTTCGAGAATTTTTTTAAAGTTTTTCTAGCTTTTTTTTAGTGTAATCAATAATAAAATGAAGAACAAGGGCAAAAAGGGAAAGATGGATTTTTTTGAGTTAACTTTTCGAATTGGACATTCATTTTGGAACGTTAAAAAAATGAAAGATGGACTATCAAATAAGAATGCAGGGAATAATAATCGTGTTCTCGGGTCATGTCACATACATGTTTCGTGTTTAAAATAGTCAACTCTAACCCGCTAATTTCTTGTCGTGTACGGGTCGTGCTATCGTGTCGTGTCGTAAATTACCATCCCTACATTCAAGGCCTTGGAATTAGTTGAGTAACGCGTAAACTGACTCGGACATCCGGTTATAAAAATAAAAAAAAAACAAGTAAAATGGCTAATCCAAACGAGGTCTTAAAGACCCTTGTTCTTATCATTATTGGTCAATGGTGACGAAAGTGTATTGGGTCTATATTGTCGTTTAGCCCAAAATTTTCAAACTTGTCAGTGCCTGAGGCTACCTGTAACTCACAGAAATTGGCCCTGTAGGCTGACGGTGGAAATTTCGTTTATTAGAAAGAGCATCTCCACCTCTTCATCAAATTTTTCACCAAATTTAAAAATTTTTTTTTTTTTTTTTTTTGAACATGTCAAGATAACATTTCATAACGCCATCCGGCACCGATTACAACGAAAGACAGAAATGAAACCAAAACCACTAACGATTGACATGAGAACGGCAAGAGGCTAAGAAGGCCACCGTCTCGCAGACACACCTGCCAAAAGCAGACCCGACGCCTTTGGGACGGGATTATGAATCCGATCAAAAGGATAGCAGTAGAGTATCCCAAAGAAAACCCGGCTCAGACCATTACACAATAATAACGCAGATGTAATAAAAAAAAGCAAGAAGATCGAACCAGTGAAAATCAACAACAAAACATACAACCAACAAACAAAGAAAACAGACTAAAGGCTTGAATAACACAGTAAAAATGAAGCAAAACAAAACTCATCACTGAGTCCCGAGTATACTCCTAGTTGAACTGAGTTAGACGAGTCTCTTCTCCAGGTTGAAGAACCAAGCTCCAAGATCGCCACCGCCAATGAGATCTGGAAGTTTATTCGCTGGAGGGTGCCCGGGCCGCCATGAAATCACCATTCCAGCAAGCCAAAACCCAGCAAACGGCGGAGAAGGTTAGCAGGTGGAAGAAATGAAGGTAAGCTGGATAGAAAGGGGTATCGCTGTGAGGGTAGGGGTGGAGGCGGTGGGGGAATAGGTGGGGAGGAGGCGCTAGGTGGTGGTGATGCGATGGTGGCGGGGCAGTTAGGACCAGGGGGGAGGTGAGGTAAAAGGGCGGCGCCCCCACCTCCCCCAGGGACAACCGATCTAGAGGCCGGAAGAGGGGGGAGATGGAGTGAGAAGAAGGAGGGGATCGGGGGGACGGGGCGGCCGAAAAGTGGGTGGGGCGGCGAAAGAAGGGATAAACCCTAGGGAGCTCTCAAGATGAGAGAGAAAGCTCCCACAACGGGGAGAGTGTACCGTCAAAAGGATTGATCATGCCCAAATTTAAATTTGTTTAAAAAAAAAAATCAAAAATCACACTTCACTCTTTCACCAAATTTGGTTTTACTCAAATGTTACACCAAATTTGCTCATCACCAAATCTCGAACCAAATTTGCAAGGTTCTTTTTTTTCACTTTTATTTAGTACCATTTTGCCATCCAATGGTGTGGATTAAATTTCCACTGTACAATTTGAGTAAGGATTAGAAGGAATCAAATTAAATCAAGTTTTTACTCAAATTTGAGTAAAGAGTGGAGATGCTAATCGTAGTCATAGGCTAAAAGCTAGCATGTGCCGGAGTGAGGATATTCATAAAACTTGTGGGACCAGTTTGCACACTAAGCAGCCGCGCCGTTCGTTTCGAGATTTAACGGTCCGATTCAATGTATTCTCTCACCTCATTAAATACAAAAAACAAAATTTTCATGTTTATCTAAACCGTTGGATCTTGAGATGTGTGGTGCAAATGTGCTCGGGGTGCAAACTCCTTATTTGCGGACAATTCGCAAAAAGAGTAGCAATCCCGAGATGGTCAATCCAACAATGTCTAGCTAAGGATTACAAAACAACTATTCGTTTTCAAATCAAATCTTTTAATGTCAGAATAATGTCAAGTGGGGCTAACAAAGCAGGAAGAGAAAAAAGAAAAAAAGAAACTGCAAACGAAAACCCTTAGGCCATGTTTGGTAACACTTCTGTTTTCTGTTTTCTGTTTTCTGTTTTCTAATTTCTGTTTTTCGTAAAAAGGAAGTGAAAACAAAAAATATGTTTGTGTGAAATTATTTTCAAAAAAAAAAAAGTAAAAACATAATTATGAGTCACTTGGAGGTGTGCTGGAGGTGGTGCGTGGTGGTGGTGGGTGGTGGGGGTGGGTGGTGGCGGAGGTGGTGGTGGTGGTGGTGGTGATGGTGGGTGGTGGCGGAGGTGGTGGTGGGTGGTGGTGGGTGATGGTGGGTGGTGGCGGTGATGGTGGGTGGTGGTGGTGGTGGGTGATGGTGGGTGGTGGCGGTGATGGTGGGTGGTGGGTGGTGGCGGTGATGGTGGTGGGTGGTGGCGGTGATGGTGGGTGGTGGCGGGATGGTGGGTGGTGGCGGTGGTGGTGGCGGGTGGTGGCGGTGGTGGTGGGTGGTGGCGGGTGGTGGCGGTGATGGTGGGTGGTGGGGGTGGTGGTGGTGGTGGTGGTGGCGGTGGGGTGGGTGGTGGGTGGTGGTGGTGGGTGGTGGTGGTGGTGGCGGGTGGTGGTGGTGGGTGGCGGTGGCGGTGGTGGGTGGCGGCGGCGGTGGTGGGTGGCGGCGGGTGGTGGGTGGTGGGTGGCGGCGGTGGGTGGCGGCGGTGGTGTGGTGGTGGTGGTGGCGGCGGTGGTGGGGTGGTGGTGGGTGGCGGCGGTGGTGGGGTGGTGGTGGGTGGCGGCGGTGGTGGTGGGTGGTGGGTGGTGGCGGTGGAGGTGGTGGTGGGGTGGTGGGGTGGTGGTGGTGGGTGGTGGCGGTGATGGTGGGTGGTGGTTGGGGTGGTGGCTGTGAATGAGAAAACAAAAACAGAAAGTGAAAGTTGAGATTTTCAACTTCTCCAAATTTCAGAAATAGTGGAAGTAAGAAGTAGAATTTGAAAGTGAAAGTGGCACATAAACAACATTCTGTTTTTAAATTGTCAAAAAAAAACAAAAAAATAAACAACATATTTTTTTTTAAATTGTCAAGGCCATAAAGCGTTTTTAAATTTTTTTAAAACAAAAAGAAAACAAAATGTTTGCCACCAAACAAGCGCCTTAATTTTTTTTTTTATTTTTAAAAAGCACCTTAAGGCCCCGATTGGATGTAAGATTAGAGGGGGTATAAAATTATACCCCCTCCCCTTATCCCGGTCCCACCGTTTTATGCATGGTTTGGGAAACAAAATGCACCCGGATAATTTTATACCCCCACCCTTTTAATACCCCTTTATACCCCCAGCCCTTACTAATTAATAACACCCTCCCCCTATTACTAATTTATACCCCCAATACCCCCTACGAAATTACCCCCTACCCTCCCTTATACCCCTCCCCTTACCCCCCAGTTTTTTTTTACTGTTTTAAAAAGAAACCAAATGACATTTTAAATTCTTTACGAACTCTTGCGATTTCCTTCGGATAAAAAAATGAAGTATTTTTGTGCATAATTTTTTAATTTTTTTCGCACCAAATTAAACTACTAATTGAGATCTTTAATTTGATACAAAAAATTTTGAAAATTTTTATACTTTAGAATTTGACATTGTTGGCTTGCTTTGCAATATCCTTGGGATAAAAAAATAAAGTATTTTCACATTAATTTTTTTACTTTTTTTTGCACCAAATTAAACTACAAATTGAGATCTTTAACTTGATACAAAAAAATTTAAAATTTTTTATACTCTAGAATTTGACATTGTTGGCTTGCTTTGCAATATCCTTCGGCTCAAAAAATAAAGTATTTTCACATTAATTTTTTTTACTTTTTTTTGCACCAAATTAAACTACTAATTGAGATCTTTAATTTGATACAAAAAAGTTTGAAAAATTTTATACGTTAGAATTTGACATTGTTGGCTTGCTTTGCAATATCCTTCGGATAAAAAAATAAAGTATTTTCACATTAATTTTTTTACTTTTTTTTCACCAAATTAAACTAAAAATTGAGATCTTTAATTTGATACAAAAAAATTTAAAATTTTTTATACTTTAGAATTTGCCATTGTTGGGGAATACCATAAAAATGACTAATTAGTTAATTATTAAAAACATACAATTAGAAAGGAAAAAAAAGCAAAAAATTAAACTTCGAAATATTATTAAAATGAATAATAAAAAATAATAATTAAATATTTTAATTTTAGATATAACTAATAAAAGGAATTATTTATTGAAAAGTATAATTAATTTAATTAGTATTGTTTTTATGTATTTATTTTATCATAAAATCTAATATGACTGTACAAGGGCAAATAAGTCATTTATCAAGTTTTTACATCATCCACCCAACTTTATCCCCCTTTATCACAAATTCATCCAAACCACATACTATTTAATCCCCCCTTCCTAAATGTCACATCACTGTGGGTCCACCCTTACTAAATAATACCCCTTACTATCTTATCCCCCCTTACTATTTAATCCCACCAAAACGTATCCCGCATCCAATCGGGGCCTAAGTTGCTTATTATCAGTATGGCCATCACATCCTCATTCCTCAGGTTGCATGGAACCTTTCTCCAAGCCCGAGCCAAATTTAGAATATGTGAACTCTTTTTTATTCTCAAGTTGAAATATGTTGTGATTTCACAAATAAAATTAAAATAACTTGCTTTTTAAATCTTCGAGAACCAATTATACAACTTCATGATTCAATGACGATGGAAATTTTGTTTCTTAAATGACAAAATTCTAAAATTAGTTTCTAAATTGGTCTTGCCACATCATCAATTCTATGAATGAAGTCTACAAGAAAATGGGCAATCAGAAGCTTACATGAGTGCCGACAAATGGTTGGAATATGTAAACATTGTCGGTATCACTGAGATCAATAGAGAGAGAAAGGGGAGGGGTTTCGACTGATTCGGGCCTGGTTCTGATGAGTAAAGTTAATTAATATCTAATTTCTCAAATAATTATAATTGAATAGTTCTATTGTTTCCCAAGGGCTCCATTTGCAAAATTCCCCAGAAATTGTGAAATTATGACTTGGAAAATCGTAATACGTTCATCAATTTTTATCTTATTCCTCGTTCACCCTCCAAATAAAATAAAATAAAAAAGTCTACCAAGATAATGCCAGACCATCAAAAAAATAGTCTAGCATCATCCTCCAAATCAAAAAAATAAGTCTACCAATTAAAGTGCTTGAGAATGGAGGTTGAATTGAGGCTGAGAAAGTACTCCCTCCGTCCCCATGTTGTAGTCCCTTTTTTGGGAATTCCAACTAAATAAGAAGAACAAAATCATTGCACTTTTAAAAACTTATTTTTCTCATCTTACCTTTCAATCATTACATTTTCTTACTTTTTTAGTACTACTAATTTCAAATGAAAGGGTAAAAAAGAAAATTCATTAACTATTACCCATTTAGTTTTTAAATGGAACAATTTTTTTTGGGTAGCAAAAAGTGTTAACTGACACTATAAAAATGTGGATGGAGAGAGTATAGAAAAATTATATGGAGGAAAGTTAATTAATACTCCCTCCATCCCAAAATATTTGGTACACATCCACTATTCACACCTCTTGAAAAATCATCTATATTTTTTGAGGTATAATGAATTATATATGCAATATAGATTTAAAAGATTTTGCTTAGTTTTATTAAACAAAATTTTTCAAATCGTAAAATGTAGTATGAATTACAAAATAAATATGATTTTTTGAGGGATGTGAATAGTATTTTTGGCCAAACATTTTAAGACGGAGGAAGTACAATGTTTGGTTCTAAAATAGGGTGGGGTGATGGATGGAATGTGAAAGAGTTTGTGGGTTTTAAGGGAGAGATTAGGTGATGATGTGACATTATGATGTGATGTGTAGTATTTGAATGGAAGAGATAGTGTGTAGGGGTAGTGTAGGGTGGCTATTTTTATTTTTATTTATTTATTTTTGGTACAAATAAGAAACCTAATCTATCTTATCCTAGCCTAGAAGGTGGAGAGTGAAATGCCACAATGAGAATCGAACCCAGGTCTTTTTACTTGGTAAAGGGAAGCTTTACCACTTGGCTATCCCTTTGTTCTCGTAGGGTGGCTATTTTTCAGGGTTTAATGGAGGAGATAGAGTTGATGGAAAAGGTGGTGATGAGACTTGAGAGGGGGGAGCGGGGAGAGAGAGATTCATTAGGTTAGAATTTTTAGTAATTAGGGTCCTAAATGTAAGTTTAGAATTGTCTGGGGTAATTAGTGGAATTATGAATAAGTAATTAAAATGAAAATATTATTTGATATGTTTTAAAATATTTCATTCGAAAAAAATAAGGCGACAATTCGAGCCATTACATTATATTTTCTACTGTGATCCCTGAAATAACAAATCATCATTTGCTCTGCTTTATATTTTTCTACTACTCAAATGTAATATATATGCATATATGGGCGGTTCTGTTAACACTTATTTTGACACACATTTTTTTTTTCTGGGTCTCACTGTGATTTTCCAAACCCGTTGATATTGTTTAAATGAGTAAAATAGGGGGTCCTGCAAAAAATTAACTCAATCAAATATCGGTAAGTGCTTGATCCAAACAGTTTTATAGAAACTGTGACAGGAAATGGTGTTTACAAAATTGTTTTAATCAAGCAAGCCCTTAACGATATCCGATTGAGCTAATTTTTTGCTCACCAAGGACTCAGAAATGTGAGGTGTCAAAATAAGTGTTAGCGGAATCGCATATATATATATACACTTAAAAGTGAGTACACAGAGAAAAATATATTTTGATAGTTTCACGTGGATAAAACCGAAAAAAAAATTGTGCAAGTTGATAAAGAATTAAAGATGCTAGAGGCACAAATTTTTGCTATCATTTTAAATAAAAATGGATGCATAAATCAAATGGAGAGATGGATATACATGCTTCTCACACTAGACGCGTATTCCTGTGTCGGTTTTGCTCGAAAATTAATGTATCAAGTTCTCTTTATGTAACGCACCTTGGTGTTCCAATATCTATTCCTGTGGAATCGTATGTTCGTCCACCACTAATATAACTGTAGGTTATTTTCTTCCGTTGGATTATTTTCTAATAACTAATGTAACCCAGGGCCGGCCCAAGGTATTTGGGTGCCCTAGGCCTAATTAAAAAAATGTGCCCTAAAAATTTTCGTGTTTCTCAACCGAACTTTCTGCGTTTTTGTTACTACAATCTCCCCGTCCAAAAGGGAATTAATACAAGCTAAATTTAACAATGATTTTGAGCATTTCCAGTCCTGTGCCTTTTTAAAAACAAAATTTGGGTCAAAACTCCTTTGTTATGCCAATGTTAAACCCTAGTGTTACCCAAATATGTTCTTTCAATTTCCTCTAAAAAATTTGGGTCAAAATGGCTCATTTAACTACTTAAAGTAAGTAAGAAATTTGATATGCTGGAATTAATATTACGACTTTATTTGCTAGAAAATAGTGAAATTTGATCAAGAACTTTTTGGTTACTTGGAAAAACTCAAGAACTTGTGTCAATTTAGAAATCTCAAATACAAACCTACTCGAAACTCTAACAAGAAGATGAGAAAATTACTACCTAATTACTTCATCATGTGTTAATCTATTAATATATAATAGATTAATAGATCTTTGTAGTTCCTATAATCCTAATTCCTAATCCAAAATCCTAATTCCTAGTTTATTAGTCCTACAGCAATCCCTGTGAAAAGACAATATAGCAGCACTTAGTATTGCCGCTTGTTAGTCCAGGGATTCCCAATTTCTAAAATTGGGTGTATCCACTATTTGGGGTTCTAGTGGGCCTCCAGGAGGTTTCAATCAGGCTTGACTGATTTTTTAAAAAATCCACTATTACGGATTAGGGCGAGTTATATGGGCTACACCCAATTTTAGAGGGTTTCTTTTAAATGTTGGGTCACAATGGTTGGACTCTTTTATAACTAATAGTGGATTTTTTCTTTATTTTGCCCAAAAAAGTGTTCTAGTCAAGCCCATTTGTACCAAATGTTGGAGTGCCCCAAATTTGAGCCATTTTTGGTGTGCCCTAGGCCCAGGCCTTGTGGGCCTTGGGCCTGGGCCGGCCCTGATGTAACCCCTCGTTTATCCCTGCAATCTTTTTGTGTAGCACTGTTCATCTTTTACTTAAAGCGGTATTTTAGAGAAAATAATCTAAATGAATTACTATTATTTTATTTTTATTGATTTTTTTTTCATTTGTTAGTTTTGCATTGATTTATTTTAGATTATTAGTTTATCTCGACGAGAAGAATCCAAAGAGTAAAAAATTATTAACCAAATAAAAATTTTGTGAATAAAGACAAAAATGACTCAATAATCTAAAAAAAAAAAATTGGATTATTTTCTCTTTAAGTAAACTTTTTAAAAGTTTGAGAATAATTTTTGACATTTTAGTTTCCTCTCATCTACAAGACAATCAATAATCCATAAAAAAATAATTCGATGCAAAATTAGGTAAATTGTACTTTTCTCATTTGCCAGAAATGGGAAAAAGACAAAAACAATAAACTCATCTTGAAATGTGCTTCTCCATAGAGCCTTAAATGCTGATTTGACCGTAGTCTCTTTTCCACCGTTGGATTACCATCAAGTCCCTCCGGCCGCATCTCAACCGCACGCAGTGAATAATGCACGGAGTATAGGCACGGCAAATTATCCGACCCCCGTCAACCTGGTCATCATCTCCTTTTCGTTTCCCCACCCCTCCCTCTCTCTCTAGAAAACCCCCGTCACCGTCTCGGCGATTGGCGTCTACAGAATCCTCCGGTGAGCCCTAATGCAACCAATCTGTCCTGTATTTGTATTTTGTTTTTATGTGGAGCGATTTCTATGCATGGCCGTTACCATATGCATCCAAAATCTACAAAATTCCATGTGTTGTAAATCTAGTTGAGAATTTTTGTGAAAGTGACGATTGTTCTTTCCACTTCACGTTTGTCGGCGGAGTTGAAACCATTAAAGTGTAGAATTAGGGTTTATAATTGCGGTTTTTTGAAGCATTTGTCGTGGTTACTGGCTCTGACACTGTCGGTATTCAGAAATCTGCGTAATTTTTGTTTTTTGCATTAGGTTTTTGTACTTAATTGAATTGGGCAGTGATGGTGGTGGACCCTTGTGGTTAATTGAGGCAATGTAGTTGGGGAAACTGGCACTTGCGATTGGCCAGTGATGATCTTGGCCCTTGTTAATTGCTCACATTCTGCCTCAATCAATATGCTTTCTTTCTCACTACTGATTAAGCCCTTTCGTTGGGATGGACTCAGGGTGGGTCGGAACCCCAATTTTATGGGAAGAAATCCTCATTATGTTAATACTTATTGGGAATTTCTAGCTTTGCCACCCCAAGGTTTTGATGGAAAATTAAACGTATATCGCGTATGTTTAGAGGCAACAGCAAGATTTGACCTAGTTTAGTTTTTTAGAGTTACAATTGGGTTTTTTTAGATTACATTTTGGCCGGGTATTATGACTTAGATGTGTTACATAGAGAGAATTAGAGAATACATTGTGGTCAACATAGGAGCAAATAGTTAGGTGGTGATTCTACTCTGTTTTTCCAATTCCACTTATTTGCTGGGATGATAAAACATGTGTTTACCTTTGATACAAAATGCAAAACAAAATACTTACGGTGGATAGTTAGGGAGGTGCTTGGTTTTTACCGAGGTTGATCTCGTGTCCATCAAATGTCTGTGAGTTCTTTGTATTTGGAAGGCTATCCTATTGGTAAATATGTATTGTATTTCGCATGCCTGGTACCTATCAAGCACCAGTATGGGTACAACATATGGGTACTAATGATATGATGCGGATAAATGTTAAGTAAAACGTCACAGGTACTGCCGGAGTACCTCTTTTGTTTATAATTATAAAATGTATACGTATCCCAAAAATAAAAAAGTTTAGTGCCAAATTCGATTGTACTTCACATGGAACTAGTTAATGTATCTCTAGCATTTATATATCTTCTTAAGCATGGGTTGCTTCATTCTCTAAAAAGTCTAAAGCAATGTGCCTCAACATATACTAAATTTACCATCTATGTAAATTTGGTAGTTTGCTAATCCTCTTTCTATGTTTTATCGTCATTTTCATAATTCACAAATTGAAATAGTATGGAATATAATTGGAAGGAAAAAGAATGGTTAACATCAAATACTAAGGCTAAGTGTCAAGTACTTTAAAAAAAAAAAAAAAAAAAACCCTGGCGTACTGGAGCCGTATCCATCGACTTACTTATCCGTTACCCATGGCATACTGGAACCATATCTGGATGTCAAAACGCACCTGATATGATTTTGGCGTACCAGGTACAATATTTTTCATACCATACCATACCATTACCCACACTGGTGACTCTAGCGAGGCTTGACCTCGCTGGGCTAGAAAAATGCATTGAAAAAAATAAAATTTAGATATAAATGAAATTTTCATTACTATTGTCAGCGATGGGTTACTTGTGCGAGGTTAAAATAAATGTTTCCTACTAAATTTGAACCAAATTGCTCTAGCCCTAACAAAACAAAACAAGCTTGGCCCAAGAGAGTCCAATATGTAGTAAGGATAGTGGACGGCTCCTTTTCTTTTTCGGTGTCGGGAAAGGAAAAAAAAAAAAAAGAACTCAAAAAAGGAAGAAGAAATTGACTTTGTGCAATTGACTTGGGGTGTTTAGTTAGCCTACTTAAAAATTCATTTCTCTTAGTGTAAAAATTTATTTTTGTCAAACAATATAATGTATATGGATATACTCTCTCCGCCCCATTTTAAATGTCCCCTTTGAGAAATGTGTATTTTTGTGGACGTTAAAAAATGTACTTATTTAGAAGGAAAATTCTAAAATCAGCCCATTGGGCTGACAATAAGGCTTAAAAAGTGTATTGAAATATGTGAAAAGTGTATAGGAATGTGTAAAAGTGTATAGGAAAGTGAAAAAAAGTGCATTGGAGTTTGTGTTTTTTTGTTTTCTTGTTGCCTTATTGTCAGGCCAGTGGGCTGACAATAGAAGAACCCTATTTAGAATGTTTTTAATTTTTTTTGCACTGAATTAAAGCCCTCAATGAGAACTTTAATTTGATATAAAACAAATTATAAAATTACATAGACAAATATATTTTTTAGGTGTTTGAAATTGTCCGTATTCCTATAGTGGACATTCAAAATGGGAAGAAGGGTGTATCTCTTTTTCCTAGTCAGATTTTTTTTTTTTTTCATACAGCTTTTTATAGCTAGACACGCTATGTAATTTTTGTCATCGCTGAATGAAAATCTTGGAGCCGCCACTGATTACCCAGTCCTCATATGGTAATATTTACGGTATTTGTAATTCGGTACAGAGTTTTTTTTATATATATGCATTCGGTCCCCTAAGTTAGGTTTTTCCTGTCTGGCCATGCCCATTTGCATGTCAAGAGATATCGAATGAATATTGATTATAATGCTACATTATATGTATGGTATCTTCCCTTCATTTTTATCACGTGAGTTGTTGTGTTGGACGGAATGAGAGCTAGACCTATTTCCACAATGTAGATTAAAATTCAGCTCATCTAGCTAAATGGACGCTTGTACTTCCATCCAAGAACTATGGCTCTTGTACTTTAGTTTTCACAGTAGCTTTGTTGTAGGTTTCAAAGGAAAATATCTAGTAGTTGAGTTCATGATATCTAGTTAACTGTCGTGGATCCTGGCGGTTTGAAGAACGAGTAATTGACAATGCTATGATATGTTTAGTATGAGCCCTTCCGTATCTATAATGTTGGTTGTTGTGTTGGGCGGTAGAAAGCAATTGGCCTATTGGTGCAATTCAGGTCAACATTAAACTCATCTAGCTCCATGGATGCTTATTACCTCTGTTAGTGACCTAGGGCTCCTATATTGCAGTTTCATGCAATGCCTTTGTTATAGGTCTCTATCCAAAACATTTGGTCATGGAACTTAAAGATATGTATTCTTTTTCTTGTTGATATCACAGAGGAGAGCTCTGGCTGCTCACTGCAATCTAAAGGATGGCAAATGACACACGATCTAGTCGGGGAAGTAAGGACGATGAGAGTGATAATGTAAAAAAGAAGCCTGCTAGCATTAAGGAGTTATCTACTTCGGGCTCTGGAAAGATGGATAACTCTGGTTTGAGAAGGTCAACTGGGGAGATGCCATTGCAGAAACAAATGAGTTCCAACCCTTCAACAAGAAGTAGGTCAGAGCACATTGATGGACTGATGCCAACAACTACTTCCCTGAAGAGGAAATCTGAGATTATTGAGAAACAGAGGATATCTAGTCCTTTGAGGACGTCTGATAGGGGTAAGGAACGCCTATCATTGGGTTGTACAGGCTCAATGAATTCTGAGAAGGGGTCTGGTTCACTAGACGATAGAAAGAAAAAGTTAAAGTCTGAGGCGAGTGTGAAACAGTTGATGCCAGATGCCAAGGAAACTAGCAGAGGAGAGAAACAACATCCGCATACTGTTGGTTTCAAAAAGAAGTGGGATGGTCGTACTTATAAGAGTTTAATTAAGCGAAAGAGGAGAAGAGATACTGAGCCAGGTAGCTTTATTTTGATTTTGATTTTGTTGTCTCTTATAATCATATAGTTGGACGATGCATTCTCAGTTTCAATTAACAAATTTTTTTTTTTTTTTAAATCTATTTGCAAAATCTGTTTTATATGAGCTGCTATTATTCTCTTTTCATGTTACAGATTTCAATGAGGAGCTGAAAAGGCCAGAAGTAATCTCTAAGATTGATAGCAGTTATAGTGGAGGTAGTGTTTCCAAGCCAGTGGATGATGGAGAGGATGGGGCTGAGAATGGTACCTCTCTTGTGGATGCTGCCGCTTCACCTTTATCCATGTGTAAAAGGGACAACATTGCTGGAACTCATGTTCCATGTTCCGAAAGGCTAAGGTATTTGTTGTTTTAGGTGTCTTTCTTTTTTACCCAAGCCATGCAAGTCTGCTTATATTTTACAAAATGCTAGATTGGATTCCTAGAGTTTCATCTTGTTTATAAGGGCATGCGGATGTTAGATTATGGGATGATCTGGGACTCGTAGGAAATAAGTGCCATCCAAGACTAGTTGTGACATTTTTATTCATGTTTAAATTCTTCCCTCGCCATCACCTTTTTGGGTAATTATGTAAAACTTGCCTAATGGTGCAACATTTGTAATCAGTTTGTATAGAAATTACCAAGAAAATAAGTCAACCTTGGCAACAAAAGTCAGCTCTCATGGTCAAGTAAACCACAAGCAGATCCAGAAAGCTCGCTCTGAAGCCAATAAGGGAAGGAACAAAGTAAGGACACTAATAATATCGGAATCACCATTTCGAACATTCGCAATTATACTGGTTTATGTTCTTCCAAATGCACCTCCTTAAAGACCTGTATGTCATCATCCAAGCCTTCCCCATCCTTTTCGGAATAGCAGCCACCTCCCGAACGCATATATTTATGTAGCAACAAATCTGTCATACAGCGAAAATATATACTCAGCAACTCTGTTAAAATGCAAGTTTTAAAGCCATAGTCTATACAAAGGAGAACATCATCTGAACGCCATACTTTCCAGTACTCTTAAAGCGAATGCCCGTTCCAGGGAATTGGATGAGAAATCCTAATTCAATGTTCCTTGCTTTGTCTTTTCTTCTTAACTCATCCTCTGTCCATAGAAATCTCCAGCCCATAAGAAGCTCAAAAAAGCAATCACCGCCTCAACACTGTCCTGAAAAATGCAACTTATGATAATTGATCTTTTGATGTACAGGTCGTTTATAGGTGATCTTTTACTGCAGTTTATGCAGCCACGTGCTATACGGTATGCATTATCGTGTCGTAGCCAATTTGAGTTGAACCGGTTATACTTTCGTAGTTCAGTTATATTGACCAGTAAACTGGTACGTCATGACAGGATAACAGTTTCATGCACGTGCAAAGACGTGTAAGAAACGCACATGGAGTTATTGCTAATAGTCATGTCGCATTTGTATGCCATATAGTAACCTGTGGTATATAAAAGCACCAGTTCCCAAATGAGTTAAATACAATGTTATTGTGTTTATTGTTCTGCGATTGCCTAATTTAAGATATGGATACCTAATAGGGGGTAATAGAAAATGTCCGAGTCTTTACTAGTTTACAGGACATGTGCATATCTTACCATTATGGGAAGTTTTAAATTACTGAAACTCCCTTGAAACTTTTATAGAGAAAAAATAACAATGTTAGTCGTGGTGTGTTTTGGCCTAAAAAGTTAGCTGGCTTATTTTTTCGTCTTTATTTGATTTTTTTACGCGTTTTTTAGTTTTGCATCAACTTTTTGTGTATTATTGGTTCGTCTCTGCGAAAGAATCAAAAAAGTAAAAAATTATGATCGAAGCTTGAATTTTTTTGAATAAAGACAAAAATAAGTCAAAAAAACAGTTTTTTACACTTTTTTCGATCTTATTCGAAAAATTGAGAGTTCTAATCATAATCTTTTACCTTTTTGGATTCCTCTCGTCAAGACGAACCAATAATACTCAAAAAATCGATGCAAAACTAACAAACGCAAAAAAAAAAAAAAAGAGTCAACTTGGCTTTTTAGCCAGTCTAAAATTAACGTAGATTAGGCGTCAACTTTTCTGCGGGTTGATTGTGGTGGGCTTGTATGAAAATCTAAAGGGACTTTAATTGGTGCTTGTTATATCACTTGTTTATTGATAAACATGACTGAGCTGCTTTTAGCTGTAAGCATGACAATGAATCACTTTTTTCCCAAGATAGGGGCCAAAGATTTGGCAACAATCCAGAGGTTGAAATTCATGAAGTTGGAAAGATACACGACAAGGTGATGAACACTAGTGCTGATCCAACCTCTCCAAGGCCCAGGCTAAATGGAGGTAAACTGAGAAAATATTTAAGTTGTGATGATAATTTTTTATTTTCCTCTATTTTTCAGTTAATTTTCTAGTCCAAACCTCCCGAAAATAAGAAAAAAATGATTTTTTTTTGTGTTGCAAATTATTTTTGGAAAATCCGAGCCGTCCAATGTGTTCAGAAGGTGTTTTCAAGGGTCCACGCGGGAAATCTTCAAAAAAAAATACCGGGAAGGGCTTGATCCAAGTAGTTTTCGCAAAAACTGTAAATGTAAAGTTTTTGCAAAACTGCTTGGATCAAGCCCTTCCCGGTTTTTTTTTTTAAGATTTCCTCGTGGACCGTTGAAAACACCTCATGAACACATTGGACGGATCGATCGTCAAAAAAATGTTTGGATCATGGAGGTCCGGATTAGAAGGACTCGCATATATATATATATATATATATATATATATATAGAGTCCGGTTCTAGTCCGGGAGTCCCGGATCCGGACTCCACTTCCCGATATTTTTTTGACGATCCGATCCGTCAATGTGTTGAAGGTGTTTTCCAAGGTCCACGCGGAAAATCTTCAAAAAAAAATACGGGAAGGGCTTGATCCAACGGTTTTTTTGAAAACTTTATATTTACGATTTTTGCGAAAAACTACTTGGATCAAGCCATTCCCGGTATTTTTTTTTGAAGATTTCCAGCGTGGACCTTGGAAAACACCTTTTGAACACATTGGACGGCTCGGATTTCCCCAAAACAATTTGTAAAAGCATTAAAACACCGAAAAGGCCTCAATCCGGGAAATCCGGGATCCTTGACAGGATCGCGGTGTATATATATATATATATATATATATATATAAGAAGTTTCCAATGAGGGCTCCCTCACAAAAAAAAAAAGTGCGGCAAAACAGTTGTGAGCCGTTGGATCGCGTGAAGGGCGTAGGATCCAACGGCCCAAAACTGTTTTCCCGCACTTTTTTTTTTTGTGAGGAGCCTCATAGGAAACTTCTTATATATATATATATATATATATAGGATTAACTTCAATAAGGGTCCCTTATTGAAGAAAACCGTGCGGACTTGCCCTTTTTTTGTGTTTCCGGACCAAATTTTGACGATCCGAACCGCTCAATGTTTTTAAAATGCATTTTCCAAGGTCCACGCGGAAAATCTTCCAAAAAAATTACCCGGAAGGGCTTGATCCAACAGTTTTTGTTAAAAACGCTATATATAGCGTTTTTAACAAAAACTGTGTGGATCAAGCCCTTCCGGGTATTTTTTTTGGACGAATCTTCGCGGGGGCCCTTAAAAATGCATTTTAAAAACATTGAACGGTTCGGATCGTCAAAATTTGGCTCGGAAACGTGAGGTCCGCATGGTATAACTTAGATAAGGGACCCTTATTAGAAGGGCTTATATATATAGAGGCCCGATCAAGTCCGGGAGTCCCGAATCCGGGACTCCACCTTCCCGATATTTTTTTGACGATCCGAACCGTCCAATGTGTTCAAAAGGTGTTTTCCAAGGTCCACGCGGGAAATCTTCAAAAGAAAATACCGGGAAGGGCTTGATCCAAGCATTTTTCCGCAAAACTGTAAATGTACATTTTTGCGAAAAATGCTTGGATCAAGCCCTTCCGGTATTTTTTTTTGAAGATTTCAGCGTGGACCTTGGAAAACACCTTTTGAACACATTGGACGGCTCGGATTTTCCAAAAACATTTTCTAAATGCTTCAAAACGCTTCAATCCGGGATTTCCGGGATCCTTGACAGGATAATTCGTGTATATATATATATATATATATATATATATATATATACAATAAACTTCCGGTCCAAACTCCCTGACCCTCTTAAGTTACGGACCTCCACCTTCCCAATGTTTTTTTGAAAATCTGAACCGTTAGATGTGTTTAAAAGGTGTTTTCAAGGTCCAACGCGAAGATTTGGCAAAAAACAATACCGGAAGGGCTTGATCGAGATTTTTCACAAAAACACTATATATAGCGTTTTTGTGAAAACAGCTCCGATCAAGCCCTTCCGGTATTTTTTTGTCAAATCTTCGCGTTGAAAACACCTTTAAACACATCTAACGGTTCGGATCGTCGAAATTTGGTCCGGAAAGTCGAAAATACCCCTAGGTCCGTAACTTAATAAACTTCACATCCAAACTACCTTAACTTATTAAGTTACGGACCTAGGGGCATTTTTGACTTTCCGGACAAAATTTCGACGATCCGAACAGCGTTTTTGTGAAAAACTGCCCCGATCAAGCCCTTTCGGGTATTTGTTTTTGCCAAATCTTCGCGTTGGACCTTAAAATCACGTTTTAAACACATCTAACGGTTCGGATCGTCGAAATTTGGTCCGGAAAGTGAAGTCCGGACGGTAGTCCGTAACTTAAGGTTTGGATAGGAAGTTTACTCTATATATATATATATATAGGATGAGCTTCTAATGAGGACCTCACCATGAGGACTTCCATGAGGACTTCACCATCCGGACCAAATTTTCATGATCCGAACCGTTAGATGTTTTTAAAATGCATTTTTAAGGGTCCATAGCGTTTTTAACAAAAACTGTGTGGATCAAGCCCTTCCGGGTATTTTTTTTTGAAGATTTTCCGCGTGGACCTTGGAAAATGCATTTTAAAAACATTGAGCGGTTCGGATCGTCAAAATTTGGTCCGGAAACACAAAAAAGGGGCAGGTCCGCATAGAACTTCCAATGAGGGAGTCCTCATTAGAAGCTTACTGTATATATATATATAGGTAAAACTTCTAGTCCACACCTCCCGTTAATAAGAAAAAAATGGTTTTTTTTGTGTTGCAAATTATTTTTGGAAAATCCGAGCAGTCCAATGTGTTCAGAAGGTGTTTTCAAGGGTCCACGCGGGAAATTTTCAAAAAAAAATACCGGGAAGGGCTTGATCCAAGCAATTTTCGCAAAACCTGTATATATATATTTTTGCGAAAACGCTGATCAAGCTCTTCCCGGTATTTTTTTGAAGATTTTCCGCGAAGGACCCTTGAAAACACCTTCAACACATTGGATGGTTCGGATCGTCAAAAAAAAATTTGGATCATGGAGGTCCGGAAACGGGAGGTCCGGACTAGAAGCCCTCCCATTATATATACCATCCAATGTGTTCAGAAGGTGTTTTCAAGGGTCCCTCGCGGAAAATCTTCAAAAAAATATCTTGGGAAGGGCTTGATCCAAGCGGTTTTCAAAAAATATATATATACAGTTTTTGCGAAAATTGCTTGGATCAAGCCCTTCCCGGTATTTTTTTTTGAAGATTTCCCGCGTGGACCCTTGAAAACACCTTCTGAACACATTGGACGGCTCGGATTTTCCAAAAATAATTTGCAACACAAAAAAAACCATTTTTTTCTTATTAACGGGAGGTGTGGACTAGAAGTTTTACTATAATATATATATATATATACACCACACTTCCATTTTTAAAAATCCACACCTCATAGATAAACACATTGAACGGTTCGGATCGTCGAGATTTGGTCTGGAACTAGGAGGTGCCGACGAAGTCCGTAACTTAAGGGTGTGGATAGGAAGTGGACTGTATATATATATAAATAGGTGGATTTTCTTGTCCACACCTCCCGGAAATAAGAAAAACATGGCTTTTTTTGTGTTGCAAATTATTTTTGGAAAATCCGATCTGTCCAATGTGTTCAGAAGGTGTTTTCAAGGGTCCACGCGAGAAATCTTCAAAAAAAAATACCGGGAAGGGCTTGATCCAAGCAGTTTTCGCAAAAAATGTAACACATTGGACAGATCGGATTGTCAAAAAAATGTTTGGATCATGAGGTCCGGAAATTAAAAGTCCGGATTAGAAGCAAACCCTATATATATACACACACCAATGTTCTATTGAGGACTCCCTCAAAGATCTCCTCCGTGAGGACCACTCATTTTTTGATTTTCCGAACCAAATTTCGACGATCCAAACCGCTCAATGTGTTTAAAACATGTTTTCCATGGCCAACGCTAGGAATCACAAAAAAAAAAATACCCGAAAGGGCTTCATCCGAGCGGTTTTTCATAATAACCGTACATATACAATTTATCAAAAAATGCTCGGATGAAGCCTTTCCGGGTATTTTTTTTGGACGGAATCTCGCGGTGACCCTTAAAATCACGTTTTAAACACATTGAGTGGTTCGGATCGTCGAGATTCAACCCCGATCCATGAGGTCCGCAAATTGGGAGTTTGAGGGAGTCCTTAGTAGAACGGGACTGATATATATATATATAAGAAAAACTGTATTGCTGTTGTGATACCTACAGTATCTTTTTAGCTTTCTGATGGCTTGTCTCAATACTGCAGGAGATTCTAGTGTTCCAGTTGATGAAGTTTCTCAATTTCTGCCTCAGTCAACTGATTGTATTACTGACACACTACATACAAGCCATGCTTCTGCCTCTACCTTTCCCTCTAAGGTTACCTCATTGTTACCTGAAGTTCACACGGTTAAGTCAGAGGAAGGAACAGGATTGTCTGATGTGCAAAAAACACTTCTTGTTCTTCTGAATCCTGAGATTTCCAAACTCTGTGAAATTCTACAGCTTTCAGTATGTATAGCATACTCTTTTTTTTACTTCTTTTTATTTTTACCATCGCATCTTTCAGTTCTTAATGCTCATTTTATTTCTCTCCATACTTGCTTCTCTTAGTTTTATTTTCATTATAGTTTTGCGATAACAGAAGTATGAATTTATGAAATCCACCTTAAGGTTTATCTCAGTGGGAAAAACTGCTACGTGTTTTCATCAAACTCATCCCCTATGGATAAATTACAAAACATGATTAATATTTAACTCGTCAGTATCCTGTATACGATATCATGCTCTCTTCTGAGCATGTCCATTGACAATTTTAAGATTCACAACAATTTAGCTCTAGCATATCTGCTGCGAATCTTCTATGGTCAAAAGTTTCTGTTGAGGTCCAATTATACTAAAACTTTCCTGAATTTATTGGCACCCTACCCTTGCAACTTTATCATGTATCTTAACCAGTCATTTCGTTGTACTGATCTCATAGCATAGGTGCTCGTTTAATGGAAAAGTGGATATAACAAGTGTCTAGCCCAAGTGGTAAGGGCGTTAGAGGAAGTTCATGGGGTTGGGAGCTCGACTCCCAATCCCCACTCCCCCAAAGTTAAAACTAAAGTTCTTACCTGATCCGAAAAAGAAAAAGAAGAAGAATGTGGCGATGATGTCCTGCACTTGTTATACATTGCATATTGTACCCTCTGACTCTGTGCTTTTGATTGTAAATGCAGGAAGATGTCAAGGTTATGGTTAGAAGGTTTCTTGAATACGTTGTTGATAAACATCAAATCAATAGGGAACCGTTAGCCATATTACAGGCTTTCCAGATTTCTCTGGTTAGTATCTATCTGATACTTATACTATCACCCTGTGTCAAATGGTTATATGAGCATTAAGACTTAAGCCATTTTCTTGTTTAAGAAACAATAGCGACATTTTGGCCTTTTTTCCAGTGACTTCACATCGAATTGGATATAACAAGTGTCATTTAAAAATGCTGCAGTGCATGGCTTCTGTCATCTTGTCTGTCTGTACCATAATGCTACATACGTGTGCACTCATGTAGCTCTGTTAATATTTTGTGAGGAAATAAAATGCAAATGATTTTGTTTCTATTTTTCTACTAGAAGTCTTGCAAAATAGTTAAGCAGGAGAATAACAGTCTTACATGTACGCGCATCTATGTTGGAACTTCTTTTTTTCCTTAAAAACGTTTTCATGTAATAATTCAGTGTTGGATTGCGGCTTCATTGCTGGACATTGAAATTGATAAGAAGGCATCACTTGCCTTAGCAAAGCAACACTTGAACTTTGGCTGTACTGAGGAAGAGGCAAACAATGTGCATTCAAAGTTGCTACTGCTGAAGAAAAGATTCAAAGTAGCAGTCCACGATTTTGCCTCAGATAGATCCATTTCAATAGGACAGGTGCCAAATCGTGAAAAAAGGGAGAAAGAACTGTTGAAATCTGTCAAGCGGATTCAGAAAAAGTTTGCCAAGCAGATGTTGAAGCTCAATGACAAGCTAGAAGAGAAAATTCGGGAGTTGAACAAAAAGTTGGAGGATGAGAGTGTACAAATTGAGAGAGATCACGAGTTGGATTTGACTCTTGTTCGGATGATACACCGTAGTAATTCTGTGAGATCAGAAAAGATGAAAAGAAAAGAAGAAGAACATGCGAAGAAACTTAAAGAACACGAACGCCATAAAGGAATACTTCTTGAAAAACTTGAGGCAGAGCATTTCGCTGAAATGAATGAGCTGAAGCAAAAGGAAGAGCGTGTTTTGCAAGATGTGAAGTCCTGGGCTCAAGCTGAAATACCATTCGAGCTGCCTTCATATGGAGCTAAATTTGGGGGCTCTTGTAACCGTAGGGTTCATGATGGCCCTGAGAATGTTTCCTCTCCTTCTGGAGGTATTGTAGAACCAGCAACTCCCAACAGAATGCAAGGTAGTGAGATGGAACCATCTGAAAGGCCTAGGACTGCCAGCACTGAAGCTGTAGGGTCTGGTATCCCCATTGATACTCCAATCATTAAATTGCATCCGAATAGTGAAACCAATTCAGTGGATGCTTCCTTATGTAGTTCAGCTGATGCTAATGAGTACAATGGCTTTGTTGACCCGCATTTTGCAAAACAAAACTCTGATGGGGCTCCATCAAGTGAACAAGGTGCGCCTCAGTGTGTCCCAGACGGAGTGGTGGTTGCTGAGTTTGTAGAAATTCCATACCCGGATGTAGGGTCCAATAGAGAGCCTGATCAAATAGAGGACTTTGATGTTTTAGTCCTGGATCCTATGGCTGTCCAGAACGATGCAGCTGTAAGCCCCACCAATGGTGGCTCACTGGAAGAATCATCTATTTTGCAGCCATTCCATACGTTAGCTCAAGCTGATTCATCGCCACAGATTTCGGTATGTAGTTTTCCTTCCAGGATTTCTGTTTTGAAACTTTATAACCCCTGTTGAAAATTTTTACACAATTTAAACCAATATGACTGAATTTGTTTTCATGACTTCTCCTCAAGATGTTACAGTGGTAGGCTATGTAGCACCGACACTTCTAGAGGTTGCCGTGTCCCCGTATGGGACACTCGGGGGACACTTGGGGACACGTATTGGACGTGCCACGTGGCGTATCCTTAAATTAAATTATTTTTTGGAGGGGGACACGGCATGGACTCGTGTGTCCCATATCTACACACTTTGACTCTCACGATCTCACTCTCTCCCCCTCCCTCTCTTGATGTATATACACATATTTTTGTATAGTTATGTATGTTCTGGTATATATTTGATGTATATATCTCCGCAGATGTGTGTGTATATCTTACATGTATATATGTGCGTGTATACCAGCGCATAACAATATAAATATCTTACATATCAAAAGAAAAGTGTATATATTTATGTACATGAACTGTTACTGCATACATATATAATATATTTATATATATAATTATTAATTTATTTATTTGATTTTTGTTGTGTCCCCCGCCTTGTCCGTGTCTATTTTTTTAGATTTCCCGTGTCCGTATTTGTGTCCGTGCTACATAGGTGGTAGGTCAATTTATGGCATGAATAATTTCGGCTGACGAATATTTGTTTTGGAGCTCAAAATTAATTTTAAAGAATCCCGAGGAGACTCATATGCTGGGTATCCTGGCTGGCTTGCTTTGCATGATATATCTTTGTATTTTTCGGAACACTTAATAGACTCTGGAAAACAAATGATTCAGCAACCAGATTCTCATTTGTCTTATTTTGTCAGGCACTCCATGGAGAATATTCTCAGTCGTCCCATTCTACGGTAATGCACCATGGAGATGCAAATGCTAGTGAGAATCAAGATGTTCTGCTGCAAGTTGACGTGGAGCAACTGCAGGTTTCCGATTCTACTGAAATACATGGTGGAGATGCAGAAGCTAGTGGAGATCAGACTAACAACGAAGAAGCATTGCCTGAACGTGTGGACCAACATGATGTGAGTGCAACTTCTGGAGTTGAACTACCTAGTGAAGGGCCTGGGGCTTCAGAGAACAAACCAGAAGCAAGTGAAAATGTAGATGTTCCTCAGCAAGTTGAAGTTGTACCATTGCATTCCACGGACAATGTAGCAACTAATAAGACGAGTAACGAAGAACCATTCAAGGAACGTGTGAAGCAACTGCATTCAACCAAATCTACTGGAACGCATGGAGACGAAGACGCTAGACAAAACCAAGATGATCTGCAGCAAGTTGAAGTTGAGCAACTGCAGGTTTCCGATTCTACTGAAATACATGATGGAGATGCAGAAGCTAGTGGAAATCAGACTAACAACGAAGAAGCATTGCCTGAACATGTGGACCAACATGATGTGAGTGCAACTTCTGGAGTTGAACAACTACCTAGTGAAGGGCCTGGGGCTTCAGAGAACGAACCAGAAGCTAGTGAAAATGTAGATGTTCCTCAGCAAGTTGAAGTTGTACCATTGCATTCCACAGGCAATGTAGCAACTAATCAGACGAGTAACGAAGAACCATTCGAGGAACATGTGAAGCAACTGCAATCAACCAAATCTACTGGAACGCATGGAGACGAAGACGCCAGACAAAACCAAGATGATCTGCAGCAAGTTGAAGTTTTACCGAGTCATCTGGCTGATACTGGTTCCATTGTCCAAAGACTCCAAACTAATCACGATGTCCAGCAACGGCAGGTGTCACCATCTAGTGATTCATCTGTAGATCACAATCAACCTGATACACGTGCAGCTTCTGGAGTTGAACCACCCAGTGAAGGAGGGCTGGGGGCTTCACAACTGTTGGTGAACGAACCAGAATTTAGTGAAAGTCAAAATGTTCCGCATCAAATTGAAGTTTTACCATTGCATTCCACAAACAATGGCTTAACTGACCAGACTTGTAATGAAGAAGCATTGCCAGAACGTGTTGACGCTGTACCATGTAATCTGGCTGATACTGGACCCACTGTCCAACACAAAGAAGCATTGATTGATGGTGTCCAGCAACTGCAGGTGTCACCATTTAGTGATTCGGCTGTTGATCACAGCCAACCTGATGTAAGTGCAGCTTCTAGAGATGAACAAATTCGTAGTGAAGGGTGGGGAGCTTCACAACAATTTGGGAACGAACCAGCACAACAATTTGGGAACGAACCAGCACAACAATTTGGGACTGTATGGGTTCCGAATCTAGAAGTTTCTCTTACGCAGTTGGGGCTGCATCCTCCTCTTGAAGGATTTGAAACGCATCTTCCGTTGAATAGTGCACCCCAAATGGCCTCCCAGCAGCCAAATTATGGTGATTCACTTCTTAATGAATTGGATAGGTTGCATAAAGAAAAAGAGAACACATTCAAGATTTATGAAGAGACGGTTAGTGTCTTGTTTGTTAACCTTGGTAATTTCATTTGTTGGCTTTTGGCTCCCTCTCTTACTAGTGCCTTTCTCTAAGCAGAAGCTGGGGCTGAAATTTGAATTTAACAAGGAGATAGAGGAAGCTGTTGCTCGAATTCATAGGAAGTATGGGGATAAATTTCATAGTGCTGAATCAGCATTTTTGCTGAAAAAGAAGGAACTTGATTCAAATACGAGGAACGTACTCATGAACAAGATTTTGGCTGATGCTTTCCGTTCCAAGTGCCATGCGCTCTTGAGATCGCAGCAAGGTATGCAATTTCCCAATCCAGTCTAAGTGCCATCCGCTCCCAAGTGTCTTTGCACCAAACTGATCTCAATAACAGCCCGATACCACAAATTCCCATATATCTGCGTGTGTGTGTGTGTAGAAAAGGGTTTTACGCAATCATTGAGCACCAAAACTTTTTTATTTCTATTTTTGCAGCCGTGCCCTCTAATATCATGCAGCAGCATATACCATCATCTAGGCCTGCACATGGACCGTCCCGTGTTACAGGTTCAGCTTCTATGCCGTTTGTCCACCATTCATCACCCCCCTTTTCAACCACTCCAGTCGGGCCCCCTCTTATCATCCCCATTACTCCTCCCACCATAAATCTCCGAGCTAGCAGCGAAATACGGGCCCCAGCTCCCCATCTTCAACGATTTAGAGCCGGTGGACCTTCGTCATCCATGCCATCATCCAGTATTCCCTCGGTGGTTCCACAGGAGATGTTGCCCGTTCAACATGTGCAAAGAAATCTTCCCACGGCTTCTCCCTCAGTTCCCCACATTCGCACGAGTTCTCCCTCAGTTCCCAACATTCCCACGGCTTCTCCCTCAGTTCCCCACATTCGCATGAGTTCTCCCTCAGTTCCCGACATTCCCATGACTTCTCCCTTAGTTCCCCACGCTCCATCCCATTATGATTGGGGCCGCCAGGCCAAAGTCACAGGAAGGACTCCGCCAAACCTTTTGCCGCCGCGACAAGATTTGGGTTTGAATTTTGGCTCGCCAGACCTATCTCAATTGCCAGACCTATCTCAATTTGGATCACGCACGAATGAAGGAGGTGGTGTACTAGTTAATGTAGCCGGTTCAGGTATTACAACTGACGTCGTTTGTTTATCCGATGATGACTGAATTCTAGTAGTGAATGTTGGTTTTTTTTTGCATATAAATCTAGCTGTGGGTGGGTGGAGGGTTTTGTAAGCTCTGGGCTGTGGTGAGGGAGCTTATCGGGTGGGAAAAAAAATTCCCGCTGTTATTTGGTGAGGGTTTCTGGGTTTTGTTCTAATGGTTATCACTTATCATGTACAGGTGGTTTTTTTTTTTTTTCCAAACCCTTTGTATAAAGTACGACTGTTGTCTATAACAATCTTTTTCAGGAACCATGAAGCTTCTTATTGCAATTTTTTAGCAATTGGATCCTCTCCAGCCCAAACGGGCCGGTCTGGCCTCCTTTGGATAATTTGAAATAAAATGGTTTTTTGGTTTTTTTCGTTTTGTCCTTATTAAAAAAATTGCATTTGTCAGTTTTCGGTCGATTTTTTGTGGTGTCTTGGCTTTTCTCGACGAGAGGAATCTAAAAAGTATAAAATTATTAGCCAAACTTAAAGTTTTGTGAATAAAGACGAAAAATAATCCAAAAAATTAGTTTATTTTCGGCTTTATTCAAAAAGTTACTATTACTTTTGACCATAATTTTATACTCTTTGGATTCGTCTCGACGAGATGAATCCAGAAACCACAAAATCTTAACGCAAAACTAACAAATGCAAAAAAAATTTGAATAAAGACAAAACGGAAAAAAAAAACTAATAAACTAATTTTTTTAATTTAGCCAAAGGAGGCCTTTGGATCGATTATTTGTTGCAATTAATAGTAGTTTGAATTTATTCAAAAACTCTAACTGGTTAGAGTTCTTAACAAACGGTTCGATTGATTAAATCAATGTATGATCCATATTTGGATTGTCTTGTCTAAGTCTAAAACTTGAACTAGAGAGGATTTCAGCTCATTTATTTATTTATTTATTTATTTTTCCCCTCTGTGTTGATAGGAATTTGAGGTTGTAGTTAAACAGAATCAACAACCTACTAGGAGAGAATTAAAAAAAATAAAGAACGCTACAACCTACTAGGAGAGGAGAATTAAAAAAAAAAAACGCTACAACCTACTAGGAGAATTAAAAAAAAAAAAAAAAACACTACTAGGAAGGGACGGACTATATAATTCTGTTGAGATTAAGTTATAATCCGATGAGGCAGAAACCACACCCATTTTGGGTTACTGTGCGTTCATTATGGTAATTTAAACCATTCATCTTGTAGGGCCTGCAGAGTAGTGTATTTACGTAAAAAAAAAAAAAAAAAAGTTTGAACGGACAACGATTTGTATATCGAAAATTGAATTTTGGTTTATAAATTTGATAGTCATGGACATTTCAACTTAAAAACTATTGATTGAATCTAAAATTCGATATTTGCTATAATTATTGATGTTTGATCAAGGTTGATTTTGAAAGTGTATAAACTACTCTGCGAGCTTTACAAAATGAACAGTTCAGATTATCTCAATGATTGCACAGAGGGGATCACAAATGGCGGTGGATTATCGCAATAATTGCACAATGGAGATCATAAATAGCGGTGGCGGAACTCGGAAGCCCCGTGATTTCCGCCTCATCCAATTATGTTTTAAGGTATTTTTATATAAGGAAAAAGATCTGCCTACGTAGTAGAAATTCTCTTGGACAGCCTTAGTTTCTTTAATGGACGGTTATGGCTGCAACAAGCCCAGCCCAATTTTAGCATGCTCAGAGAACCAAGTTTGCAGATCAAGCCTTCGTTTCGACTAGTTTTCCCCCTTGGGCCTTTTAACCAATTAATTTTTTTGATTGAACCCATTGGACTTTAGGGTATCTTTATTACATGTGGATAATTTTGCTAACAAAGTAAATAAATTAGATTTTTCTTTGTATTTATTTAAATGTTTTTTCATTTGTTAGTCTGGCGTCAATACCGTTACGAGGGTTAGTTTATTTTATTCTTTTTTATTTAGGTTTTTTTTTTTTAGCACATTCGGCTTACTAGGATGGAAGTTTTTGTTTTTCTTTGGATAGAGAGAAAATTTCACTGTTTTTTTGGGTATATTTTGGAAAAAGAGAGTAGAATTCAGGAGCTTTGGGGGAAAGAAAAAAAAAAAGAAGGTTTATTTATTCTTTTCTCTTTGAATAGAAAACATAGCACCAGCCCGATTTGATATGTTTTTCTTTTCTTTTATTTTTCCCCTCTCTGTAGTGATTTTCATACTCTTCTCCTGACTCCCTATCTCGCTCAATAAATATGGAGTATTGTATGCGTGTGTCTGGATGGATGGATTTACCGTGATATCCTACCATTAACTTCATTTTTTTCATCGAAAGATAAGGTGATATTTTGCATAAACAAAAATGAAAAAATCACGGATAATAAAAAAGTGAGAAAATTAATTTATTTTTCCTATAGTTATTTTACAATCATCCAAAAATGGGAAGCATGCCTATCAATAGGCCAACATGAGCCTATAAAGTATCCAATCCATGAAAGAGAAAGCACAGCCAGAAAGGCACAGCTAGAAGGAGTAAATTTCACATGCACAAAGTTAATGGACAGCAGGACCACATTAAATTTCAAAAAAAAACCTAATATGAGGAAGCATATGCTATTGAGTATTGACCATAAAAAGTAATGGAAGAAAGCAAATTCCTTTGACTAAATTGATTTGTCGTTACTATATTGGGATTCACTATTTTACTAATACAGTGACGACAAATTATATTAGACGAGTTCTTTACATGATCAACGTCGCATCATTGACATTTAGAGGCGACGCCACAGTTAAAGATGTTTTAGTCGGCTAATCCCGTGCCGCGGACAAGACACTTATTGTTAGAAATGAACTGGAAATAATCTCTTTAATTTAGAATGATAATTGAAAAGAACCTAAAATGAAAATGTTGAGAAGAAAATCACTTGTATTTTGTAGTCAATGGTAACGCCAGTAGGCTGAGCTCAAAATTTTAAAATTGATCTCAACATCACAATACTCTATTTTAATATCAACTTGCCAATTAGAATTGTAAGAGCATCCTCATCAGGCTCAACAAAAATTGGGCCAAATTTAACCTAAAAACACTTTTTATAAATTAACAAGTCACTTTTTCAAAAAACAAAATCAGACTCTCTATTCAGGAGTCAGGAGAGGGAATTGCTTTAACCTGTGAATAGTGCCTCAAAGGATTTACCGAGTTTTTTTTGATCAAAAATTTACCGAGTTACTGTAGCAAAGTTATAACTTTTGCAGATTTACAAAAAAATTGTCGAGTCTGATTTTGTGGGGTTTTTTTCCCTTTCACTCAACAACTTAGCCATCAGGGGGATTTGCCTCCCCTGATGAGGATGCTCTAATATGACAACAGCTGTAATGCAATTTCTGTTGTTCGTACTCTCAGATTATTGAATAATTATGGCTCGTTTGTTTTTATTACGTCTTCATATTTTTTAATTGAGAGAAATTTATCCACGGACCCTATATGAACCAAAGAAATGCGGAAAACCAATGGCAAGCTGTCACGATTGCAACTTTGATGATTCTAGTTAACTCTTCCATGGAAGAAAAGTACAGAAAAGATTTGAAACAGACAATCTCTATAACTCTTTCACGTAAGAATAATCTTTTTAGTAGAAGAGTCTTCTTATTAGGTGATGTGGTATAATGTGAATAGATTTCCGTGAATCAAAAGTTTTTGGCTCGTCCGTGAATAAGTTTTTCTCCTTCCAATTTACTTAGTTAACGAATTTTGAGTTTGCATGATCACCCCATTTCATAGCATTGACTTTTTCCTGTCAAAGTGGAACTGTAATACTTATATATCATGAACACATGTGCATTTGGTCCACATGATTTACTTTTTGTGATCAAGTCCACCTGGGTAATTACTCTCACGTAAATCTCTCACTCTTACCTTGTGACCAAATTAACAGACTCATCCTTTTCCCCCACTTGCTCAACCTGTGAAGGAAAACCATCATATACTCTCTCTCTCTCTCTCTCTCTCTCTCTCTCTCTCTCTCTCTCTCTCTCTCTCTCTCTCTCTCTCTCTAAATGATGGTCCACTATCTTCATAATTTTCTGAATATTTTTGCTCTAAGTTAAAGATCTCATTAATTTAGTATTTTGAACCAGATCAAAGGTCCTGATCATTGGTCAAAAAAATTTTAATTCAAAAAGAGGAGATAACGGAGTCCGTTGACCCCTTTGAACCTCAAATTTTTATAGGGATACTACTAGTGCACATTAAAAAATAGCTAATTGACCCCTCTTTGATTTTTTTTTTTCCCTAACCTATATTATATATTGGTACATAGTAAAAAAAGGGCGTGGAAAGTAGACTCCTCCTTAATTCAGAAATCCCCTCCTGTTCACTCTTCCACTAACCCTGTAAAGGGAGTATTTTCTACTATGAAGACTGTGAAGGGTAGGCTTCGAAATCGAATATGTGATCAATGGATGCATGATAGTTTGGTCTTATAGAGACAGATATTTTTTTATAGTATTACAAAGGGGACTATCATGCATCGTTATCAAAGTATGAAAAGTCGTAAGAGTTGCTGGTAAGGGAAAGCTACGTTTGTTTATCAATGTAAATCTACTTTTTCATATACTATTTATTCTAATTATTTTTTTCGATTAGCAAATTGAAAAAGCGAATCGGGCATAGTTCTGATTCTTGACCCCTCGAATAAAAAATCCTGGCTCCGCCCTGACCACCCCAATTCTCTAGTTGGCCACTTTGTTGGTCTTGGAACTCATGATGCTTTCTCTCTACTAAATTGGAAGGTTCAATTCCACTCCATCTTTTCTCACAACTGGAGACACCTTAATCAACTTGAAGATGAGGAAGCAACCCACTTGCCTATCAACCTTCTGAAAAGCCACCCACCGCACTCAAAGAAGATTGGACAACCCATTATGCTATTACTGATAATGGGGGCCCATTTCAAAAAATAATAAACAAGAGGACTTCAGATCCCTCATCTTTTAGGAGTGGAAGTTTTATTCCATGCCACTGCTAGGCTAGAGAAAAACTTGTACGCGAATACAGTATTGCCACGTGGTACCCGTTGGAGCATTTGAGAATTTATTGGGTAAATTTATCCCAAAATTTATAAAGATACCACTCTTAAAATCTCGGCCGTTCAAAACATGTTTGGGTGGCTTGGAGGTTCCAACAAATACAACATGGCGTAACCCATTCGACATGTTTTTGTTTTTGTTTTCTTTTTTTCTCGCAGTTCAACTATGGTTACCAACCCCTTTCAGGCCTAACCTGATCCGAAAAAATTGAGATCAAAAAAAAAAAAAAAAAAAAATCAAGCCTAAGTCTTGTGATAACAACCTTAAAAGAGATTAAATTCATATAAAAATATAAATAAATAACTATTGATCCACCAAGTAAGAATCCTTATGGCTCCTTGTGTGGGGTTGCCCCTATCTCTTGTATATATCCTTAAATCTCTCTCTTTCCGGATCAAGTCAACAGAAATGGAAATATAATGGCTGTTGCATTTCTCCAAGGGAACATCTTCACTAATGGTGTCCCTAATCGTAGGACCATGGTTTTGTCTAATACTACTCCCAAAGTTGACTTTTAGTACACAAATTACTAGTCAATGAGGCAGAAAACATGCGGAACTATTTTTGTTTCTATTAAAAAAAATTCTTATACATTATTGATTCCTCCATTTTTTAGTGTAAGGGCACCTTAATGCTCAAAATTACAATACTCTTACAAGCATCTCCAACCCTAACTTATACTTTTACTCAAATTTGAGTAAAATTTTAAGTAAAAACTTCATTTGATATGAAGCAATAAAATGGAATCTCTCAAGCTCATAAACAATGATTGGAATTGTTTATTTTGTAAAGCTCGTTAAGTTTTGTTAGTGGGAGAAAACTAATGTTCATTGGATACCAATTGATGACTTATCGGATCACATTTATCTTGAAACAAAATGGGTCTGATTCACTGTGCACAGTGCATCTGTGTCGATATAAATTTAAGATAAATGTGATCCGATAAGTCATTGATCGGTATCTAATATTGAACATAATTTTTTCCATCCCAACAAAAACTTGACGAGTTTTATAAAATTAGCGGCTCCGATTGTTATTGTGATTCCAGAATGGGCCCATAAAAATCAAAACTAGACCGGAGTGGATGGGATGGGATGTACACTGGACAGGACCTGAGTCCTTGGTTGGATGGTCTGTAATCTTGGTCAAAGGGCATGCAAATCTAATCCATTGGTATCGAACCCTTCTATATGCACAGATCCAAGTGCATTTTTGAATGAAATGGGGTGATTTTGGATCGAGCTCATACAGTTGTCCGATTGTCTTGATTCTCGCGTAGGCCACTCGGAATTCGATTCTGAGAACGATGAACGGCTCGGATCGACCGTTTGGGACCCACAACGGCGTCGGAGACGCCGTCGGTACCTCATCGGTACTATTCCGTCGGTTCCCCTATCTTTATCGATTGGTATCCCATGCAATTCCGGCACGCAAAATAGTTTATTTAACATTCTTTGACTTGTATCGAAGGTCAAAATATCTATCAGTGATTTTAGGCACGTACAATCAGTGCCAGAAATCATGGCTAGGAGGGTTACTAAAGTCATACTTTATCGTTAGTTAACACATTTTTAAAATATGGGAAAATTTTAAAATCAGCCCAATAGGCTGTTGTTAAGGTTTAAAAAATGTATTGAAATCATGAGATTGTATAAAAGTTTGTGAAAGTGTTTTGAAATGTGTGAAAAAAGACAATGAAATGTGTGTGTGTGTGGTTTTTTTTTTTTTGTCTTTTCCTTTACTTATTATCAATCCAGTAGGCCCCTTTAAACGTACTAATAGGAAACGGTGAGATCTTAGTTGTACCATTTGCATGCAAATTCATATCCATCTTTGGAATCTCAATCCGGCACGCAAAAACTTAATTTATCCCACTTGTATCTATAGGTTGTATCGAAGTTCATCAGTAATTTTAGGCATGGTGGGAACATAAAATCATGGCTAGTAGGGCCAAAATCATTCTTTATCATGAATAACATTTTTTTCCTAATGAAAAGAAAATAATGTTTATAAAAAATAAATATGAAATCATACACAGCATTGAGAAGTATAAACTTGATTAAACACAATTCTAGACATTTTTTTATATACAAGTCATGATATATGAAAGTTTATAGGAGTATGTATATTTGTTATGCGAAAAATTGAGATGTCTTTTTCATTATATGCAATGTTTGTCAACTATATAAGAAACAAATTTGAAAGTAAACTATGAAAATAAGAAACAAATTTGAAAGTAAACTATGTAAATATTTATATGTAAAATGTATCTAATAGAGGTCCTAATTTTCCATCAAGTTCTGGGACTGAGGCTACTGTCATGATGTTGGCTTTGAATCATGGCCGTCTTGTGACAAATTCGATTTTCTAATAAAATTTATCTGAACGAGACAAATATATTTTTAAGATTGTGAAATCTCGATTAGATGGTGCATTTTGTTTAGGAGCTTATGATGACGACATCTGAATACAGTAATATTTATCATTAAAAAAAAAACATAATGTCGTTTTTAGGAGAAAATTTTGGGTGCGGATTAGGTAGGGACACGTGGTGTGCGACACCCAATCCGAGCCATCTAAACACGTTTTGGACGGCTCAGATCTAATGGGGTAAATTTGCACCCAAAAATTACAAAAATGCCACCCTCGGATCTGAGCCGTCCAAAACGTGTTTGGACGGCTCGAATTGGGTGTCGGACACCACGTGTCGCTACCCAATCCGCACCCAAAATATTCTCCGTTTTTAGATTTGGATATGGATGAGGGTTTTTTGCTTCCTAGGCCATGGCCCAGTTGTGGTGAGAGGTCATTCTTTAGTGCAGGAACCATCCATTTCCTCTGTGCCTTAAATAAAATTAAATAAAATTAAATACCACCAACTTCTATTTTTCGCTTTTATCAGAGCAGCCATCCAATTTTCATGAGTCAGACTTCGTTATCATATACAGATCATGTTTATGTTCATGCTTAGGGACCGTTTAGATACTAGGCATTAGTATTAGATTAGTTTATTTTAGTTGGGTCTCTATCCGTAACAACCTTTTTTTTTTTTTTTTTGAAAGAAGTCAAGATATCATAACAAACGCCGTCCGGCACCGATTACAACGAAAGATAAGTGTAGACACGTAAAATTTCTAGCCTATCACAAATCGCCACGTGTTACTAGGGCACACAAATTGGTCAATTAAATGTTGTCAAGTATCCACAAGTCAAAGTCAAAGTTTTACGGACGACCCAATCAAATGTTGCCAAGTGTCCGTACGTCAAAAGGCCAAGCACGATAAATGGCTAATCAAATGATGCCACGTGTTTACAAGTCAAAAGTTAGAGATATGTGAAGGGTCCAATCAGATGGAGCCACGTGTCAAAATGACAAAGTTATTTATTTGTCAAGTCTAACCAATCAATTTATGCCACTTGGTGAAATAAATTTTATATCTCTTCATATATAATTATCTTTCCCAAAATAAATAAGAAAAAATATATTTATATAATTTTAATTTTTTTCCTTTAAATCAAATAAGGAAATAATTGAAGAGATAAGTATGGAAAGAATTGCAGTCTTCCATAAACTCCATCTCACATCCCTATAAATAGAGGTGTTCTCTCTCATATTTTTTCATCTAGACATTGAAGTCATCAACACAATCAAGACATTGAAGCTTCAACAGCTCTGAAGATCATGCTTCCAAGCCCTTCAGAATTTCTTCAAGTCTTCAAGCATTGAAGCTCAAGAGCTCTGAAGATCAAGCCTCCAAGCCCTTCAGAACTCCTTGAAGTGATCAAGATACTAAAGCTTCAATCACAGACACACAAGCTCCAGAGCTCTGAAGATCAAGTCTCTAAAGCCCTTCAGAATTCTCCGAGTCCACATCAAACAAGACAGTTCTTCGATCAAAGCTTCAAAGCTCCGAAGGACATTCAAGCCTCTATCCAACCCACAAGCCCCAGAGCTCCGAAGATCAAGCCTCTAAAGCCCTTATGAATTCTTCAAATTCACATCACGCAAGATGCTTCTTCAGATCAAAGCTTCAAAGCTCTGAAGATCGCTCAAGCCAAATTCACAAGTCAACAATCTCCTTCTACCAAATTGAAGAAGATCTTAAATTCCGATTTGAGACGAAGCTCCAAAATCCTCAAATCAACATCTGTAGATCTGCATCTCCTTCAAGAAGATCTCAAAGACCGATTTGAGAAGAAGCTCTACAGCCCTCAAGTCAACGGTCACAAATTCGTAATCTTTTTCAACAAAACTGAATAAGATCAAGCAAATCAACTTGAGAAGAAGCTTCAAAGCTCTCAAGTCAAAGTCCGTCAAATCCACCGTCATCTTCACAAAGTCCAAAGAAGATCTCGCCGTTCAATTCGAGAACAAGCATCAACCCCTCGAATCAAAACTCTTGAAGAGAAGAATCAGAGGATTATTTTCTTTCATTAGAAATTGTTACAGAGATTGTAAACTATAATTTTTCATACATCAATAAATTCAACTTTGGTCAGCATTTTTCCGTCTTTTTCGCAGACTCGAAATTTGTGTGATACAATAGGAATGAAACCCAAACCACTAACAAGTGAAACGAAACCGGCATTAGGCTGACTGGGCCACCGACTCGCAGACACACCTGCCGAAACAGACCCGACACCTAGGGGACGGAATGATGAATCCGTTTCAAATGGAAGTGGTAGAGAACCATAAATGATTCCTAGCTCAATCCAAACTAATACAGCGCAAAGTAATCGGGAGAGCAAAAAACAAGAAAACAATACTCAAAAAATTGACTTATCAAAACCCAACAGAACGAGAGCAATTTTGTTCACCCTCCTCAAATGAGGGTGAACAAAACCCTCTCTCTTATTGGTTGAAACATGTGGGTTCCACCACAAAGTGATATCATACTTACCTCAAAATGATGTCATGCTTACCAAAAAGTGTATTGCAGAGATAAGCATGACATCACTTTGTGGTGGGACCCACACCAATTCAACCAATAAGAGAGGGTTTTGTTAACCCTCTTTTAAGGAGGGTGAACAAAATTACACTCCAACAGAACTTGTGCTTCCAAGGCTCACTGAGTCGACCCATTGTTTACCACCGAGTTGCACCCAAAAGACCATCGAGTACAGAAACCCAGAAGAACTGTTACACAACTGATATCTACTGAGTCGTCCCACCGAGTTCCAACGCGTCGCACCGAGTTCAATGAAAAGTTATCTTGAGAATTACACATTGTGTTGCAACGCTTAGGGACCGACATTCTATCCCTAACTTGATCACCTACACATTGTGTTGAACTCTTTTTCTGCTTATCTAACTTCCAAATTACAAAAAAAAGAAGGGAACGGGGAGTACCAGACGAAATGCTATCCTCAGTTATTGAAAATCCTACTTGCCTTTGTTCAGTTCATCAACCAATAGGTTTTCTCTGCCAGGTCTTTGAAAATGACAGAAACTGCTACTGGCCGTATTTGAGATTTTTTTGGATTCCATTTGGCTTTCATACCCAGTATTTAATTTTTTAGTACTCATCATAAATTACTACTGTGTAGCCAATTACCTTTTTGATTCTGGATTGAAGGCCATAGATTTTGTAATTGTAATGAGAATTAGAAAAAATGTGTTGGACAATATTTGTGCAGAAAAAAAAAATTCACAAGAATTTTATCAGAGAGTAAAATCAAAATTAAAAAAAGCTTCTCCTCATGTGATTTTTATTTGATATACAATCTCGAGTTTATTTTTCCAAAATTCATTTTAATATAATGTATTTTGAATAACTCTCAAAAACAAGAAATACAAAACTTTACAAAAAAAAGAAGACGGCCAAACACCCTTTTAGATTACCATAATTTTAGACGCTAAAAATAAATTTATCTCAAGATAACTAGGAGTATATCGCAATCATGTGATTCTTAACATCCGATCAACATCACATTTAACCTATTTGATACTATATTCTCCGAGTACTTAGCTAGTGAACAATTTCAGGCTGAGTTTCCACTAAGGGTGAGTTCTCCAATGGATTTTATCAAGATTTTGATAAAATCAACCCCTTGATTTTATCCATTCGTGAAGACATTTGATAAAATATTAGATTTTTAAGATTTTTGAATTAAAAAATCCACAGATTTTATCACATGTCTTCACGAATGGATAAAATCAGGGGGTTGATTTTATCAAATGTTGATAAAATCCATTGGAGAACTCACCCTAAGATTTTTTGTATTTTCGACATTCTCTGACTACAAATTGTCAAATCAAGAAGTTATTCTCCTTACGTGCATTGACTGATATGACAACTTGTAGTTTAAATATACCTAAAATATTGTAATGAAAACTCACAATCTAGTTATTAAATTGAGTTAAAAAAAAACAGACACAGACAATGACTCAATAGCTTCCTTCCAGTCCCAACTAATCGTAACATCAAGTCTAATTATTGCTCCCATTACGACTCATGGTGCTCCAGAGCACTCCACCACTACCAATTTTTATGAGACATGATTAAGTATATGAAACCCACCGTTGATAAAATATATATATATATATACAATAAACTTCCGGTCCAAACTCCCTGACCCTCTTAAGTTACGGACCTCCACCTTCCCAATGTTTTTTTGAAAATCCGAATATAGCGTTTTTGTGAAAACAGCTCCGATCAAGCCCTTCCGGGTATTTTTTTTTGCCAAATCTCTGCGTTGGACCTTGAAAACACCTTTTAAACACATCTAACGGTTCGGATCGTCGAAATTTGGTCCGGAAAGTCGAAAATACCCCTAGGTCCGTAACTTAATAAGTTAAGGGAGTTTGGATAGGAAGGAGACTCTCTCTCTCTCTCTCTATATATATATATATATAGGATCAACTTCTAATAAGGGATCCCTCATTTTAAATAAAATGAGGACCAAGCAATTTTTCCACTTTCCGAACTGAACTTTGACGATCCGAACCGTTAGATGTGTTTAAAATGTGTTTTTAAGGTCCACCGCGAGGATTTGCCCAAAAAAAATACCCGTAAGAGCTTCATCCGATCAGTTTTTGTTAAAAACGTTATATATAGCGTTTTAAACAAAAACTAATCGGATGAAGCCCTTACGGGTATTTTTTTTGGACGAATCCTCGCGGTGGACCTTAAAAACACATTTTAAACACATCTGACGGTTCGGATCGTCGAAATTTGGTCGGGAAGCATGAGGTCCTCATTTTAAATAAAATGAGGGATCCCTCATTAGAAGTTGATCCTATAGGATATATATATACAATAAACTTCCTATCCAAACTCCCTGACCCTCTTAAGTTACGGACCTCCACCTTCCCAATGTTTTTTTGAAAATCCGAACCGTTAGATGTGTTTAAAAGATGTTTTCAAGGTCCAGCGCGAAGATTAGGCAAAAAAACTCCCTTAACTTATTAAGTTACGGACCTAGGGCTTGGTCCGGAAAGTCGAAAATACCCCTAGGTCCGTAACTTAATAAGTTAAGGGAGTTTGAAGGGGAAGCTCACTGTATATATATATATAGGAAGCCCATCACATAAGGGACCCTTATGGGAGGTGAAATGCGGACTTCTCCTCACAGCCCTTGGATCTCATCCAAGGGCTCACATTTAAAAGCCATTCTCGCGGGTTAAAAGGTCCAAAACGGGTTAACCCATAAAGGGTTCGCGGGTTAAGCTATAATCGGGTTAAATCTCTTCCCCAGACCATTTTCCCCAAAATCAATCGACGCTCTCTCTCTCTCTCTTCTCACAACGACGACGACGAAGAAGAACCCCAAGGTTCAGGATCTCTCTCTCTCTCTCTCTCTGGTTCGAACATTTGACGAACCCTAGTTTTTTTGTGCTAGATTCAGATCGAAGAATCACCGACGTCGGCGCACCAGTAGCTCCAGGTCTCTCTCTCTCTCTCTCTCTCTCTCTCTCTCTCTCTCTGTGGTTCGATTTGCATGACAAACTCTGGGCATTCGAAAATCTAGGGTTTCGACACCCATTTTGATTTCAAAAATCTGGGTTGTTCGATTTCATTTTCCTCTTTGAAAAACTAGGATTTCGAACGGTTTCGAACAGTACTACACGAAAATATAATGTGACTTCGATTTCAAAATTTGGGCTTTGCAATTGTAAAATGAATATAGTTCATCTTCTGGGTAGTTTTGGTGGAACTTATATAGTTCATCTTCTGGGTAGTTTTGGGTAGTTTTGGTGGAACTTATAATTTTGTTCGGACATCGATAGGTATAAAAAAAACAAAAATATGAGTTTTTTTTATACCTATCGATGTCCGAACAAGATTATTTTTTTACTGGATGCTCTTCTCAATGAGCCCTACGACCCTTATAGTTTAGATCAATAAATTTCTAAGCCCACAATTTTATAACTTTTCCTGAAGATTCTTTCAAATTGGTAGGGTCCTGAATTTTGAATGAAAATCAAATAATAGATGAGTAACGTAAAAATATCCAATGGGCCTGATTTTCTCCGAGATCACCTTAATAATTATTTTAAAATTATTTAACGGTTCGGATTGTTTGTGTGGGACCCGAAAGTGGGCCCCACATAATTACATTTTGCAAAGGCTTATAAGTCCCACGCTTCCCACATCAAACGTTGTCGTTTGATGCCCACTACACACCCTGTGGTGACTAAGTCACCACAGGCCCCCCGAATCCCATAAATATATAATGTGATCCGGATTACTATAATTAAAGCCCCTTCAGAGGTCAAAACCAAGATCCTCTCATGGCCTAACAAAATCAAATCCAAGCAGCATCGATGGTGGTAGCCTGGCGGGCAAAGTGCCTCATATTCTCATGTGATAATCAGTTTCGAGTTTTGCCAATAGCAAGGGATTGTGGGGTACACACTTATGCCCACTTGTACTTAGGTGGTACCATGGTGACGGCCTGTCATTATAGACAATTGCTATGGCTTAAACTAGGGGTGTACATGGTCCGGATCGGATCGGATTGGCATGAATCCAATCCTAATCCGCGAGTCACGGTTTTTAGAAAATACAATGCGTGTCCGGACCAAAAGTCTCACGGTTCGGTTCCAATCCGATCCGCGAGTCACGGATCGGTTCCGATTTTATCCACGGATTACATGTCTTACGTAAACAAGTAACAAACAGTTTCATCAAAATAAAATCCTGAAAAATCCAAGGTAGAAAACAGAGAGACCTTAGATGGAGCATGTGATGACACAACCGAGGCCTAAACAAGTAGTAGTGGAAAGCATGTAGCTTAGTTTAGTTACATAGTGGAATAGAAACAAAGACAAAAAAAAAAAAAAAGTGAACACCTACTAAATTCAGTGAACAACTACTGAATTGATTAAAGTTCAATACAAATGCACGACAGTGGAATTAATACATCAAATGGGGTACCAATTTACCTCCAAATTTTATAGGAGATAACATTATAACCCTATATCAAATTGACAATATTTATGAAAGTGGTAAAATTATTTATACATGCATCATATATATTTATTTTTAAAAATTATATATAATAAAAATCTCACGGTCCGGATCAGTTAATCCACGGTTTCAAAATCAAAATCCATGTCCGGACCGCGAGTCACGGTTTATTATTTTTTGGATCCGTGTCCGGACCATTAATCCACGATTAAAATCCAAAACGTACGGATCACGGTTCACCGGTTTTTTTGTGCAGCCCTAGCTTAAACTAGATATTCCACTAGTGGATCGGGAGCCTCTATCGTCATGCTCAAGAAGTTTGCTACGTTCGTTGCCCTCTCCTATTCTTTTTCGGATAAAAAAAAAAAAAAACAAATCCAAGCCTTTTTTTTAACCATTCTATAATTATAGTTTAATCCCTCACTTCACGATCCCCTACTCTCTCTCTTTCTCTCTCTCTCTCCTACTTCACTGAGTAGTGAGTACCCATATCGGGATGTATATGTCTGCATTTTTTGCTTTCGTTGGTCCAAATCCTCCTATCGATTCCTGTGTTCAAAAAAGGGAGAGGAGAGAGAGAGAGAGAGAGAGAGAGAGAGAGAGAGAGAGAGATAAGCTAAAAATACGAGCGCTGGGAGATCTGCTCTCGTTACTATGCGGCCTTTCACGCCTTCCCATGACCTGAACAACAACATTACATAACTCCCCCCCTCTCTCTCTCTCTCTCTTACGCTCTCTCTCAGATCGCAAAATGGGAAGCAAATGGAGAAAAGCCAAGCTCGCTCTGACGTGCCTCTTCGTCCCTCGCGCCGCAGTTGAGCACTCGACGCCGTCCTCCGCCGATGTATTCTCCGACGACTCTCTGCTCTCCGCGGCGGCGATGAGTAATGATTGCCGGATGCCTGCTACGCCGATTCCGTCGTCCTCCGGCCTTCGGTTGCCCTTGTACGGCACCAAGTCGTCCAAAGTTTGTGCTTCTTATCACTTATATCTTCAGATTTTAACTTTTATATATATGAATGCATATATAAATTTATATGAATCTCCCTACTAAGTCTTGTGGCCGGTCTATACGAGGTTTTCTCCCGGTTTTATTTAGACTTTTATTCGGACCCGTCTTTAATTAGACTCCCACTAGTATACACTATACAGTGGAATTGGGTTACCTGATTAGTCGAGGTTTGTGTAAGTAAGCTGGTCCCGATACTTGAGTTATGGCCGATTCAATATTTGGACTAACATTTGTGTATGCTTTTTAGTTGCTTCTAATTTAGTAACTGGCATTAATTTCAAGTTTGTTTCTCTCTCTTAAATAGGTCTTCCTTCTAGTGATTCTTTTTTTTTTTTTTTGAAATATTCATTGGTAGGAGTCCTTCTGTCTGTCGACAGTATACCAATTTGGTATTGGTGTATGCTACCCAAAAATTAAGTAAATCGGATGCTGTGGTAAGTATTCTAGATGTTGTCGTAAGTATTCCAGATGTTGTGACAATGCAACAAAACACAGCAAAACAGCCTTGTTTTATGCAAAACTACTCCATTTTTGGTGCCAGGTTTTCATCATATGGAATACTTATCTCAACATCAGGAATGCTTACCACAGCATTTGGAATAATTACTTTCGGGATACCATATGCCAAAACCATTTTGGTGTACCATAGAAGAATTCCATTGGTAGATATCTGATAGTATAATCATATTGCAGAAAGGAATTGGTGGCTGTTAACTGGAGTAGTAATATTTTGGGAAATTACGTTGTCTACCCTTTTGTTTTTACTAAAATCTCACTTTACACCTTCCACTTGCAATTGTGCTGGGGAAGGTCAAATCGCAGGTCACATAATCTGAGGATTGGGATTTTCTGCTCTCGCTCTCAATCCTCACCCTATGATCATGTTCTTAATATTCACTCACACGAATTTTAGTACCAGTTTGGGATATTTTCTGAAGACACTTTCACATTCTTGCGCTCCTGCTTACAGTCATTTGTACGCATGCACATTCGTTACTTAGGTCAAGACTCAAGTGAAGTCCGGGTGTGACGTCACAGAAAGAGTCCACTTAGCCCTCAATTGAATAACAGATGAATGAAGGGGCCAAAATTGGCACATGACCTTAAGTATAAGGGTTTGATTGACACAACTCAACATACAGGGTGAAAATTTGAGTTTACTGTAAGTGCAGTGGTCAAAGGGTTTACTTTTTTCATCCACTTTTTTTGTTTGGTTAAGAGTGTGTTTTTGGTCTTCTTCATGTGGGATTGTGGGGTAGTGCTTGCCTGATATGGGGTATGGATGTGTAATAATAGTGATTTGTGCAGATGGACTATTGGTTGTCATGCAGTTTGCCGTTCACATATGGCCTTTTTTATTTTTTTGGTAAACTGGTAAAGTAGATAAGTCCCTTTAAGGACCAGTGTCTTCTAGCCTCGTTCTGAAAGGAAAACTACAGTGTCCTCTTACCCTTTTTCTTCCCCTCCTTCAAGGAAAGTGCTTTGTCTGGTCAGCAGCTGCACTGTTCCTCTCAGACATCTCTCTCTCTCTCTCTCTCCTTTTGATGTAATCTTAGAAAAGCCTGTAGACCGTTGATTGAGAGCTCATCAAAGGGCTAAAAACTAAAAAGATTAATCATATATGAGCAACTAATGATTTTTTTCCTCCTTTTGATAAATGGGCTTTGATATTACCCCTTTTTTTATTGCCTTGAAAGCTTCATCATTAGACTGAGAGTCGCTTGTTTACCCTCCTCTCTTAAAGAAGTCTCTCTTTATTTTTCCTCATTTACGAAGTATATTCTCCTATTCTTTTGACTAGAAAATCTTGGCTTATACTAGTTGTGAACTGGTTTGACCCTCAATGGTGCTGTTTAAGTGAATTTCCTTTACTCTAAAATAAGATTTGGATGGATTGCCTACTATTCTTCTTTTTATGCAACTGACCCAGTCATGAAGACATGAGGCCTGAGGGTCAGTCTTTTAACGCCTTCCTATTGAGGCGACTACAGGACATCTTGTGACCTATTTTGCCTAACAATGCTTTTATTTGTTTAAAAGATTCAATAATCCGGACCATCTCATGTAATTGCTGTTAACTTGTGGAATCCAACAAGATTTTCAAAGGAGTCATTTGGCTACATGGGTCAGTTGATTTTTGAATTAGACGAAACGTTAATCTTATTGTCCCGAGATACGTACTGGAATTTTGATTTACTGGTGAAGGATGCTTGAGGGATCTAAGAAGTGCCTCCAGTTCAAGTAATTTCATGTCCTATGATGGCATTTGCGACAGCTATCATTTTGGAAGGGTTGATTATAAAGATGTAAGAACATCAAAAGAGATTTTCGTCCAAGTCATTTTAGAGTCTTTATTTCGTCTCCAAACAAACTAGATGACCTGATCAAATCAACAATGAAATATCTTTCTAATCTGTAATTGTGTGAAAGATATGAATTGTGGACTTCAATATAGGCTCTATTAATGGCTTAAATGCATGATGTTTGGATTTTGATTGTATGTCCAGTAATGCAATAGCGTCTATATAATGCTCTTTTAATTTTTATGTTCAAGGTCTTTCCCTTTATCCTAACTGTTTCTTATCCTGATTCTGTGTCCTTGAGCATGTTTTTTACTAGCATTTCTTTCCAACTGCAGAAAATTTGTTCAATATGCCTGAACACCATGAAACCAGGCCAGGGTCATGCCATTTTCACTGCAGAATGCTCTCACTCATTCCACTTCCATTGCGTTACTTCTAATGTAACACATGGAAACAAAATCTGCCCGGTTTGCAGAGCAAAATGGAAGGAAATTCCCTTTAAAAAACCTTCCCATGTAGGGAAAGGATTGCACATTGTTCCAGGGACCCACTGGCTTCCGCCCCCTCGCACCAGTGCAAATAGGCATGCTACATCATTTTCTCATCCCTCTGAACCACTTGTTTTCAATGACGACGAACTTCTTGATCACCAACCTGAGATTACTGAAAACTCCTCATTCCGTAAAGATGTTTCTGACAACGGCCGTTCTATTGGAGCAATAGAGATCGAAACGTACCCAGAACTCTCTGCTGTGTCAAGATCAGCTTCTCATAAAAATTTCAATATTCTGATCCATCTAAAAGCTATTACAAGCACAAGACAAAAGGTTGGGATAAATGAGGCTAATTCTCGTGCTCCAGTTGATCTTGTCACAGTGCTTGATGTCAGTGGAAGCATGGCGGGTACAAAACTAGCATTGTTAAAACGAGCCATGGGGTTCGTGATACAACACCTTGGCCCTTATGACAGGCTTTCAGTTATTGCCTTCTCCTCCACCGCCCGCCGTTTGTTTCCACTACGTCGAATGACTGATACTGGAAAACAAGCAGCACTACAAGCAGTTAATGGCTTGACTTCAAATGGTGGGACCAACATTGCTGATGGTCTGAGGAAAGCTGCCAAGGTTGTTACAGACCGGAAGTGGAAGAATCCAGTTGGCAGCATCATCCTGTTATCCGATGGACAGGATACATACACTGTCAGCAGTCCAGTTGGATCCCGTTCCCAATTCGATTACCAGCCTCTTCTCCCGTTTTCAAATCATGGGAATGGTGGTATAGGATCAAGGGTTCCGGTTCATGCTTTTGGGTTTGGTGGGGACCATGATTCTAAATTAATGCACTCGGTCTCTGAAAATTCTGGGGGGACGTTTTCTTTCATAGAAGCGGAGAATGTGATTCAGGATGCATTTGCCCAGTGCATTGGCGGGCTTCTGAGTGTGGTGGTGCAGGAACTGGAGGTGGGAGTTGAGTGTATTCACCCAGGAATGCAGCTTGGTTCAGTCAAAGCGGGAAGTTATAAAACCAGAGTGATGCCTTTTGCAAGACAAGGGTTTATCGATGTAGGAGACTTGTATGCCGAAGAAGAGAGAGATTTTCTTGTGACAGTTGATATTCCAGCCTTCGATGATGGGTCTTCTAATGGGATGTCATTGTTGAAAGTCAGATGTGTTTACAAAGACCCCATCACAAAAGAATTGGTTACTTTCGAAGAAGCTAATGAGCTCAAGATTCAGAGGCCTGAAATAGTTAGAGACTTAGTGGTGCCAGTGGAAGTGGACAGGCAGCGGAACAGGTTCTTTGCAGCAGAGGCAATGGTGGAGGCAAGAGCTGCAGCCGAAAGGGGTGATTTTTCTGGTGCAGTGTCGGTCCTTGGGAGATGTCATAAAGCAATGTCAGAAACCGTTTCCATGCGAGCTGGTGATCGGTTATGCGTTGCTTTGGGTGCAGAACTGACAGAAATGCGAGAAAGGATGGCAAATCGCCCTGTTTATGAATCATCTGGAAGGGCTTATGTTTTGTCTGGATTGAGCTCGCATTCGTGGCAGAGAGCAACTGCACGTGGCGATTCCACGCATAATACTAGCCTAGTGCAGTCTTATCAGACTCCATCCATGGTTGATATGGTTACCCGATCACAGACCATGTCCTTTGGTAGTTCGTTGCCTCAACCATCAGTTAGACCAGCTCGATCATTTAATGTGCAATGTCAGCCAAGGTAATCGCAGGCTTGTTTTTTAATCCTCTCAAATTATGGTCATAGGATCCATCTTAGTGCCTCGTTTTATCTTTCATTATTTTGTTTTCTTTTTCGTGGTTATGGGAAAGTGGGGGATAATTTGAAGATATAGGGATTATAGAGGGACTTGGATATTTCTACGCGGTTGGTATATTACTTTTGTTTTGCATTGTACGCGAAATACATTCGGGAAAGGTGGGAAACGCAATTAGAGGGGAAAAGGGGAAGAGTTAGGGGTTACAAGTTTATCCCATGGTTTTGTATATAAGGAGAAATGGTCTTTTTGTCTTTGAGAGAGATATGGGGGGGGTATAGCCTTGTAATTGTGGGAATACTGAGGAGAAATTCTTCACTTAGTATATGAAATATCCGCTATTGATTCTTTTGACATTCTATTTTGGTGCAATATCTATTGTGTTCTTTTACAGTGCTTTTATTCAATGATACTCCTATTGGAGGAAAGATGAGAATGAAAGGCCCAAATTCGAAAACACGATTGCTAAACAGGTGGTCAGGTTCATGTTCAACCCACATAACTCGAAAATAACACGGCTAACCTGTTTATCTATTCGTGTTGACACGTTAATCCGAATCCAACCTGAAAATGACACAGTTAACCCGAAAATGACACAGTTAACCTGCTATGGACGTGTCAATTCATTTTGTGCCAACTCGAACCCGACATAAAAATGACACTGGTATTTTGTAATCGCATCAATTCGTGTCGTGTTTAGGTTGACATGGGTAATTTCAGGTCAGGTTTTTTTTTTGGGTAAATAAGCGTGAAATTAAAAGGGGCTAACCGAATTTACAGCCTACAAGGGGCATACCCCTGGAGGACAAAACAAAAGAAAGGAAGAGTAGAGAAAAAGAAAAGGAAAAAGTAAAACGAAATTGGGGAGGGCCAAATGGCTACATGTAGGGAGGGATAGAGTGTTTCCCTATCGTCTATGGCGTTACAACCAATAAAATAAACTACAATCAGCAGCATCAGCACAGCAAAAGAAGATCAATATAGCACAGCATCATTCAATAGTTATCATATCACTCGGGTATCTCATCCAGTAGCAGGATAGGCAGTGCAGTAATCCAGTAGCAGCATAAACAACTAGTAGCATCCAGTAGTAGCATAAAATGAGCTGCAAGTGGCTTAGTAGCAGGTGGTATGGGAGGACAACCCCCTCCCTAATGGGTATCAAACTTGCCAAGGGGCAGCCCCTCCAAGGCTAGGCCATGAGCAACAAAATGAGCAAAGAATTCTAGAATTCATACCAATAGCAACACATTAAACTGACACGTTTACGTAAATAGGTCTTTTTCGGGTTTGACACATATTGACCCGAACTTGAATTCACACAACACGAACATGACTTGACCTGACACGATGCCCAGACCTAGTTTTTTTTTTTAAACTTTTGCTTGACGAGTAGATGATAAATATTAACTAGCAATACTGAAGCAGAATGTCGTTGGTAACTTTTTTTATTTTTAACCGATTGTAGTTAGTATCTTGTCTTTATACACCTTTGATGCATTGATTCAGTTTGAGCATACATTATTGATTATACTCAAAGGTCTTGTGCTGCTGGAAGTACTCTCATGTATACTTATTTTCTACATGGTGTTTTCTGGTTTTACTCACTTCCTTGCACTTATCCAAAGGTAATGTTGAGCCACGCCGATGCAATGAGCTCGTTTTCTTTGATGATCAAGGGTTTTTTTTTTTCCCTTTTGAAGAGTGTCAAGGCTGTTGCGCATCCTCTTTTGGGTAAAATTATGGTAGAAGAGAACCCCAGCAGCCTAGGCATAGTTACTTTAGTCACGTTTTCATCTTCCAATTCCATTTTTCTTTTTGATTATTCTCGAAGGAAAAGATTATTCTCTTTACCAAACATATGCGGATCCAATCACAATCTTATAATTAAGAACAACAGATCCTCCCTCCGGACAGCTTCACTCTGTCAAGGCTGTAGGAGTAGGGTGAGGTGAATATGACATTTGCGTTGGTTTTTCCAACGAAGGCTTTTGGCCAAGCAAGTATGACAATCATGTTGGTGCACTCCGCTGAAAGATAGAGATCTAAATTGACTCTATTTTGGCGTACTCTGTCTTATACCAAAGCTCGGCACCTCTACCTCTATAAGGGGAAGGTGTATTCTATAGTCGAAAGCAAAGGCTAAGTCAGGATACGAAGGAGTTTGATTCTATGATCAAGGAACTGAAAGCAGCTTTTCCTGGGATGGGCATGCCTCCAAGGGAGGAAGCTCCACGTATGGTTTTGAAGGGATAATGGGGCTTAGGGACCGATATGATGATTGGTTTAGGTAGGGCGGCGCGTACTAGGAGTTTGACATTCACCCTTTACAAGAGCAAGGCAAGGTGATCAAGGAACTATTAGCAAACCGCTGAGTTGGCTAAGGAGATGGGGTGAAATTCCCTCCCTTAATTCCACACTAGATTCCGGGGCACACTCGATGCGTGTGCAAGTCGAATGTAGACAAAATAATCTTACTATAAAACATACCCTAAATCTACCTTATTTTGTCTACATTCGACTTACACATGCAATATTTGAGTCGACTTACACATGCAATATTTGAGTGTGCTCTGACCTCTAGTACAACAAAAAGCATGTGAATTTGAAAAGTGCTTACAGTAGATTGGAAGGGATTCGGTGGATTCTTCTTCGTCGAAGGAGATTGAAAGTGCCAAGTTGGTCTTCGATTTATTTTCCTCAGAAATTAGCTTCTGTAAATTTCCGCAAATTGGGTTGCCGTTCTTGTGCCATCTTTACCGATGTCCAGTGGTTGTATGGATTGAAGGGGAGAAATGGTGGACATTTTTTTATCGATAAAGATATAGGTACCGAAGGCCAAGGTACAGAAATTGTACAAATCGGCGTGTGGGATCCACTTTTGGACCCCACACGAATGGCCCAGAATCATTTAATAATTTTAAAATAATTTTTCGAGTGTTCATGCAAAAAATTACTCTAACTCAATTGGATATGCGTAAGTGCTTCATCCAAATTTCAAGTTTTTTCATTCAGAACTTAGGATCCTAAATTCTGAATGAAAAACTTGAAGTTTGGATGAAGTACTTACGCATATCCAATTGAGCTGATGTTTTGCAAGGATACCCGAAAAATTATTTTAAAATTATTGAACGGCTCGGATCATTCGTGCAGGATTTAAAAATAGGCCCCGCAAGCCGATTAGTACAATTTCTGTACACTTGCCTTTGGTACCCGTAGCATCCTCTTTTTTATAATCCAAAATGGTGGAGATTGTTGGCATTTACTATTACACGTGGATTTTTCTTTTACCCTTACAGTTACAAAGTAACGTGGTTATGCAGTTGAAGTACGTGTTGTCTTTTCTGCCCTTGTAGTTTTTGTACTTCTCTCAAGTTCAGTTATTACGCGGGGTCATTTTTGGAAAGAAAAAAAAAATTCATACACAATCTCTCAAAAAGAGGACACCAAAGTGGTGCTCCCCTTTTATATATTAGATTAGAATAGATGGTCTTCGGTTTGAGTTTCACTCACTGGTATTAGTCGTAAGAGAGCCTTGGGACGACCACCTAATTAGTACTACATGTTACCATAATTGAACATTTCAGGGTGCGAGCCCCGTTGGTCACGCCTATTAGGAGAAGCTACACTGCTAGAAAGTTTGACAAAATCCCATCCACACCTCTGAATTGAATGCCGACAACAACTTATTCCTATGCATTCGTTTGAATGGATTTTTTTTTAAATGTATTTTTTGACCAATTCCTTTCTTGAGATTCGTTATGGAGTGCGTGTGTGTTTTTTTTCGATACGATATCAGTATGATAGTTAAGTTAGATTATTATAATGAGTATCGATACTGTTCCATCAGTACGGACCGAGAACATTTTTGCACCAAATTACTTGTAGTATGGTACACGACCAAATAAGCTAGAATGATCCATTCAATTCTCATGGTAGCATGTAAATGCATTAGTTTATGATATTGTGGAATAAAGACAGACAGTTTGCATATGACAGTTTGTTGGATTTGGGACCACATTGTCTTATGTAAAGATTGTCAAATATACGAGGTACGAGCTACATACAGCACACCTTGATAAGTCCGAAGCCCTCCTTTACAACTTGATCGTGCCATACTAAAAATGGGAACCGGGGAGGTGCTGTGCACTCCCGTGCCGTGCACTGTGTTGTGCGCTCTTCGGCCATCTCATCGTGTTTTGGACGGTTCGAATGTGTTTTGATTTTTACCGACTAAAATAAATCAAAATTAAATTATAATTGCCGAACATATCCGAGCCGTCCAAAACATAATCGGACGGCCGAGAAGCGCACAACACGGTGCATGGCACGGGAGTGCACAACACCTCCCCCGAGTCCCTAAAATGGTAGTATTACCAAAAAGATCGTTGATGGGATTTACCCAAAAAAAAAAAAAAAAACATCGTTGATGAGTCCTTTCAAATTGCAGGGTTAAGTTTGACGATTGCCGTTACTCGTTCCTCTTGACTCAATCCTTGCGAATAAAATCGTGATAGCATATTTTGTCTGGACCGAGTAATTCGGATAAATATTACTGCCGTCCACTAGAAGAAAACCCAATTAAAGCTAGTATAAAGCCCAATATAGACCAGCCCAATGCATGCGTATGGATGAGAGTCAAACCTAACTCAAAAGCTTCTAAGGTCCCTAGTTGGCAGTTGCTACATAATTTTTTTTTGTACATTTTTTAATGAGTTTGTACAATAAAATGCGTTCCCACTTTTTTCGTAGCAATTAAATGACAAAAACTTAGGTGTCGGTCGGGTATGACCAAGTGGTTCCCGACCGCGCATCTCGGCCTTCCAAAAGTATTTTGGATGGCCCATATACTTATTCCCCCCTCTCTTCTTTCACTTTCCTCTTTCTCTATTTGCAATCTATAGGCTGTCTAAAACACTTTTGGATGACCGAATTGTGTGGTCCAGCACTACGTGGCTAGTGGTGGACACAAGATTCCTATCGCAAGGGGACGAAATCATATATATTCTTTTTTGGTACAAAAATCATATTATATATTTAAATTAACTACAAAATATAATCCTTATATATTAATAGCATAATTTTGAGGGGATATTTCTTCATAATTTTTACAAACAAAACCTAAAATACAATCAAACAATTGGGATATTGGTGGTGCGTAGGGGTTTGGGCCCCGCAAGCACCCCCTAGGTCCGCCCCTATACGTGGTCATACCTGACCAGCACCCAAAATTTTTCTCCAATGAATCAGTTTAGCTCCATGTCCAGCATAAGACATTGCCACATTGGCTGCTGTTTTTGTGGGTTCAGACTAAACAGGGAGAAAAAATCCAGCATGTTGGAAAGACAAGTAATTTTTGTCCAGAAAAACAAGCTCCTAAAATTGTCGTTTGGTCAACTTTTCTAATAAAAACCCTGCAGCCTGCAGGGGTGTTTGCTGCAGTTTATAGACAATTTACAGCTTTTCCCCTGAAATTTGTTCTAGTTTATTTAATTAGCTAAGCTTTAATTATTCTTTGATCATACCACAATAACATCTTAAATAAGTAAAAATTGATAAATGAAAAGAATTATTTTGACGCTTTTACCTTCCATTTTTCTTAAATTAATTTTGTCATAATTTAATCAGCACCAAACATCCACTATAACACCGATTTTAAAAATTTGTACATAATCTTGAAATAGTTGTCTTGAAATTGAAATTAATGATTGGGTCCTAAACTGAACTGTCTAGTGAGTAGTGACAGAAGAGAGATGTCTGGGCTCAAATGCAAGCACAGTGCTATCCGTACAGAACGGGGAGCACAGAATTTTTTTTTGATTCAAACGGTGAGACTTTGGTTCGAGCACTTCCAACCGTCCGATTGAGCTGAAATTTTGTGGGGCTCCTCGGAAAAATGTTTTAAGAACAATGAACGGTTCGGATCACTTGTGTTGGATCCAAAAGTGGATCTCAGAACGCGATCGGTACATTTTTGGTTCCCTTTTTTCTGTACCCGTATCATTATCCCAAATGCAAGAAGCTTGATGTATATACACAGGGAGCATACAATTACAGGCAAGCATGGACTTGTTTCTGGGCCACAATTATTGCTGCCAACCTTTTGCTGCTGCTTATTTGTTTGTTGAAAAAACTAGGGCTGTTCATAAAAACCGGTGAAACGTGAATCCGGCCCGAACCGAACCTGTGACGACCCTCACGCCCGAAAAGTGATTACGATTGTAGTTAGTGATTAAAACGGTAATTTTAACCCTTTCAATTTTCCCTATTCAGAAATAGGAAATATGAGGTAGAGTGTGGGTAATTTTTTAACTTGCACTTCACGTATTGGACGTGAACGGGTCACAAACACTTATTTGATAGCCAAGGGCCAACCATTTAGGAAATTGTGTTCCAATATTTTCTTAGAATTCTGAGAACAGGGTTACTCTTAAAATAATTTATTTATGCTATTGTGCGTATCCCGTATTTTTTCTGAGTCCGGAACTCGGACAGTTTTCTGGACCGTACGATGGACGGTACGACTCACGTACGGCTGTGGCTAAGTGTCAAATTATTTGACACATGGGGGGACATGTGGCATAAGCACAACAAAGTGCTTTGTTATTAATATAATACGTGTATATTACTCTAGTAAGTAGTAAGTGTAGTATTGTTTGTACCATAATTTTAAAAATTTAACACGTGGCAAATAAGTTGGCTAGAAATTTATTTGTTACAATTCGGATTTTTGTTAAATAGCCGAATTATCTATAATTTAGGAGATAATTTGTTACCTAAATTATAGGGAAGTAGTTTTTCCTAAAACAAGGGGATAAGGGCCGAAATTAACATGTGTTAATTACATTAAAAACATGGGTAGTTATTTTCGGCCGAAGTTATGGACACATGTCATCTCCTCATACATTTCCGAGAAGATACAGGAGTGGGTGCAAGACATGGGCATAATGGCTAGAATTCAGGAGCGGTTACATTTTGGAAGTTACAAGTGGATTCGAAGCCTATAAATATAGACCTTGGTGCAATTTTGCGGTGGTCCACGCACCAACAACGCTCACAGCAGCAAAGTAAATTTAGCTTTTATCTCCTAACTCTCAGTTAGTCGATCGATCCCTTTTTTCTATGTCTATCTTCTACCTTTACCCCTTTTCTTCTTCTTCTTCTTCTTCTTTCTCCATGTAAACCTTAGTTTTCTTCAGTTGTTGAAGTCCTTGTTCAAGGCCCACGAACCGTTGTACTTTAGTTCCTCTTTTAATCAAAGTTTCACAATTGCTTGAAAGAAGTCGGTTAACTTCAGGCGCTCATCTTTATTTCTCATTGGAGATTCGCATCTCCTGGCACGCCCGCATATCTTCTACACCACCAGGTGTTGACCATCTCCCGTTTCTCCTGTCCCTTGGAGGAATTTGGTGGCAACATTTTTTGGCACGCCCGGTGGGACACATAAGACAACAGAAGATCACTCTAAATGGCTGGAAAAGACAAGAAAGGAGGAGCTAAAGGCACGGAACCGGTGACGACGATCCAGATTGAAGCCGCATGAAGGCCGTCCTTGGCGGCATCACAAGAAGATTTGCAGGAAATGGCGGTTGGTATGAGAGACATTATTCTGGAGACAAATGCTGAATTGTCTCAAGGTTTTACTGACTCTATTGTTGGTCCTTTGAAGGAGATCAAGGAGTCACAAATGGATCTCACTAAGTCCATCAAAGACATGATAGTTCTTCTTAACGAAAAACTAACTCCGATTGCTTCATGGCAACGAAATGGCGCCAACAAGTGATCAATCGAAAATGCCTGGTCCGGGGGTTCGTCATACCTCATTACTGGCATCCTCTTCTTCTTCTCAATTTAACCGTCGGAGAACGAAGGATGCTCCATCGGTGGAAAATTGAAGATGGGAGCGACATCTCATCCCGGAGCGATTCATGGAAGATGGAAGGACCCCAATCCTCTTTTCACCGGGTGTTTCCAATGTCGCATCTGGCCGAGGGAGTGTTTCCATATCCTACAACTCAAAATCCAGTGCTTCTAAGCAAAGAGCGAGTTATTGAGTATGTTCAAGATCGATTCGGGCTCGCTGCGATGTTTGGGAGGCTTTGTTTACAAAGCCTTATAATGAAGCGATCGATCGAATGGAATTTCCCAAAGGATACAAGGTTCATTTTCCCAATTTTAGGTGAAGATACCAAGTCAACAAAGTGGAGCATGTGGCACGCTTCTCCGTTCAATGTGGAGAGGCGTGAGCAATGAGTTCCTTAGAATGAGGTTATTCCCAAATTCTCTCACTCTTTTTTTACATGGTATATAAATCTTCCATTTAATTCGGTCCAGTCATGGACTCAATTAGAAGAGTTGTTCCACAAACAATTCTATAGAATCAACAAGAAGTCACTCTGGGCCGATCTCTCTAGGCTCTATCAATTGCTGAGAACCGGCCGAGACGTACATTACTCGGTTTAAAACGCTCGCTTTAAGTGTAAAGTGGTCTTGCACTGAGACCGAGTATGTTAAATGCCCCCTGAATGGCTTATGTTTAGAACTTGAAGAAATTCGTTGATGTGGCTTTCAGGGACTTGTTTGAGTTGGCTGCAAGAGCCACTCGTTATGAACAGTTGCTGACAGAAGATCAAGATCGCCGCAATGCTTCTAAGGGGACCTATTACAGGGACCCTAACTACCAAGTGGCTATTGCGGAGACAGAAGACAATCCAGAAGTTGCAGTTGCAGAAATTGTTAATCGAAAGCCATACGCCTGCAAAGCTTTTGTCAAGGTTGAGCCCACTAAAGCCCAAGGTTCCATGGCTTCACCCAAGACAACCAGGTCTTATACGTTTGACATTATGAAGGCTGAAGAAATTTTTGACCAACTCATGGCGGACAAGCTTCTACGCTTTTCTGTTGGTCACAAGATTCCATCTCCTGCTGAGCTCAAAGGCAAGGAGTATTGCAAGTATCATAACTCCTGGAACCATACTACTGTCAATTGCATTATCTTCAGGAATGCCATCCAGGACAGGATTGACAAAGGGGATTTCAAATTTCCTGAAGCTGCAAAGAAGGGAATGGCAGTGGATGAAGATCCATTCCCTGCTGACTTTGGGGCTAACATGGTTTATGTGGACATGAGAGGAGCGCCCAGGACTGTTCCTAGACAGAAGATCTCCCTAGGTGCGCCTTCACAAGCTGCCAAAGGAAAGCAGATTCTTCATGACTCTGATAATTCTCCTGATGATCACCTTTCTCCTATATGGTGGGATCAGGAGGTTATTAGAAGTCGTAGAGGATCCTCTTCCATACCAAGGAAGCCATCTGCCCATCATTGTTGTGAATGTGGAAAACCCGAGAAGCCACAGCGTCTACAAAGTGTGGTTGTCAAGCGCCCAAGGGAAGAGACTCCATCACTTTCTCCTCGACGGTGTCCTCAGAAGCGTGTTTCGGTGTTTAATCGCCTGAAACCCACTACTAATGAAATCCAGCAGCAAATGTCATCTTTGGTCATTACAGCTCCACAAGAGGGCAAGCCTAGGATGGTTAAACCGCCTGGGTCTGTTTCTCCCAATCATTGGTTCAAAGTGAAGCATCCTAAGTTCCCTCAGCCTGAAGATCCTTTATCAAAATCTCAGAAGCGGCGTCGACAGAGGATTCGTCAGGCTGATAGGTTGGCACAGGGGATTCCTACTCCTCCACCTATTCCACCAAAGAGTTATCCTACTCATCAATATGTGCAGAAGAGATCTCGCATGGAATATCGTCCAGTGCAGAAACCTACTTCTCAACATGTAGAACCATCTTCTGCTGATGTCCCCAAGGCTCGTAAGCCTGCTTGGAAGGATATCCTAGCAAAGCCACGTGCTATCAACATTCGTTCTTCAGAAGATATGTTGGTCGTGCAAGAAGAAGCCCCTGTCACAGAAGTATCATCCTCTTTGGCTAATCTTTCTTGCAACATGGTGTTTGTTCTTCCCACGGCCTTTATGGCCAAAGAAGGACAACCTTCTTCTATGGATGGTGATGTAGAAGCTTCAGGCGAAACACCAGAAATCAATTCCATAACGCCTGATGCCACTATCCCAGTGCTAAAAGCATCCACTCCAGAAGCTGCTGACTCCAAGATCCCTTCTATTGTGGTTTTGAAGGATGAGCCTACTACTTACTGCCCATCTCCTGTGGCCAGTGTTTTATTTGAGAAGCCAGACCCGATGATGACTCAACATCTTCGTCCTCTTTACATTCAAGGTCATCTGGATGGTATTCCTGTCAGCCGTATACTGGTTGATAATGGGTCTGCGGCTAACCTCATGCCACGTTTCATGCTTGTTAAGTTGGGCAAAGGAGATCAAGATTTACTGCCTTCTAGCGCCAGCATCTCTGATTTTGCTGGAGGCATCACTACGGCCCAAGGTATTATTATAATGAATTTACAAGTTGGAACAAAGACTTTGACTACTCCATTCTTTGTGGTTAATTCACGTTCAAGCTACAATCTACTGTTGGGCCGTGATTGGATTCATGTTTGCATGGTTGTCCCTTCTACTCTTCATCAATGTTTGATCTTCTGGCGTGGTGATGATGTAGAAGTGGTATGGGCAGACAAGAGGCCTTTCTTGGCCTCTTCTAACCATGCAGATGCCAAGTTATATGACAATGAGATTAGTCCTGTCAAGTTCACCGGGACTGATAAGTATGGCAAGCCTACAGCCATTACTTTGTCTACTCAAACTTCTGTAGACGAATTCAAAGCTATCTACAAGCAGTTGGTCGGCCCTCTTCTTACGGAGATTAATAGGCCGAGCACTTCACTTCTTCAAGCCATTTCCCATGGATCAAGCTCCAACAATCAGTGAGAAGATGGCGGCTTTGCAGGCTGCCTTGGCTCGATTGATCGCCTACATTTCAGAGGAAAGCCTGCGTTCTTTGGATTCAGAAGATAATTCGGTCTTTGCGACCGAATTGTTTTTTGAAGGGGGCAATACACCTCCTGACGACGTCATCCAATTAGAAGATTTGGAAGCACCACCAGCGAAGTTGGATGATTTGAAAGCTGATGTTCAGGATCCCCTGGAGGAGATAAATTTAGGCTCAGAAGATCGTCCAAAACCTATTTATGTAAGCCAACGCCTTCCTGAGGCAGTTAAAAACGCTTATGTTGATCTCCTCCATGAATATAAAGATTGCTTTGCTTGGGAATATGAAGACATGCCTGGGTTACAAAGAGGTTTTGTGGAGCACAGGATTCCTATAAAAGAGGGATTCAAACCTTATAAACAAGCACCTAGGCGAATGTCAGAAGAGTTGAACCTACGGGTTAAAGAAGAATTGGAGCATCTTCTAAGGGTTGGATTCATAAGGCCAACCAGATATGTGGAATGGCTATCCAATACTGTTCCAGTCATTAAGAAGAATGGAAAGGTGCGGGTGTGTATTGATTTCCGCAACCTCAACATGGCATCTCCAAAAGACGAATACCCTATGCCTATTGCTTTGATGTTTTAGTTGATGGAGCAAACCCGGACATAAGGTGTTGTCCTTTATGGATGGCCATTCGAGATACAATCGTCAGATCTTTATTGCGAAGAGGATGTTCACAAGACGGCTTTTCGATGCCCGGGAGCTTTAGGGGCCTTTGAATGGATTGTTATGCCATTCGGCCTTAAGAATGCGGGAGCAACTTACCAACGGGCAATGAATTCTATGTTCCATGATATGTTGGGCGTTTTATGGAGATCTACATAGACGACGTGGTAATCAAGTCTAATTCGTTCAAGGAGCACTTGGAGCACCTGCGATCCGATTTCAAGCGTCTAAGAAGATATGGTCTAAAGATGAATCCATTTGAAATGTGCCTTCGGAGTATCCGCAGGCAATTTCCTTGGATTTTTAGTTCACCAAAGGGGCATTGAAGTACCCCAGAACAGGACCAAGGCTATCCTAGAAGCTAAGCCTCCTTCTTGCAAGCAAGAGTTACAGAGTTTTCTCGGCCTCATTAACTTCATCAGAAGATTCATTTCAAACATGGCCGGAAAGTTCAAGTTTTTTCGAGCTCACGAAGTTGAAGAAAGAAGAAGATTTCAAATGGGAAGCTCGTCATCAAGAGGCATTTGGAGCTATCAAGAGGTATCTAACCCAACCTCCTGTTCTTATACCTCCAATCAAGAAGAAGCCTCTTCGACTCTATATTTCAGCATCAGAAACTTCTATTGGGAGTTTATTAGCCCAAAATAATGAACAAGGCAAAGAGCAAGCAGTATATTATCTTAGTAGATTGTTGACTGTTGTAGAGTGTGATATTCTCTGTGGAGAAATTATGTTTAGCCTTGTACTTTTCAAAGAATAAAACTTAGGCACTATATGATGCCCGTGTTGGTTTACGTGGTGTGCAAGACCGATTTGATTAAGTATTTACTTTCTCGGCCCATCATTAGAGGCCGAATTGGTAAATGGTCTTTGCATTAATGGAATTCTACTTCCAATATATTCCTCAAAAAGCGTGAAGGGACAAGCATTGGCGATTTTCTTACGATCATCCATGTCTAGATGTTGATGAGGAAGCAATCGGCCTAGATGTTTTTACTTTTTCTCATGCTCCTTGGCAATTATTATTTGATGGTTCCGCAGTCTCATCTTCTCGGTGTGGAATCCTTATAATATCTCTGCCGGAGTGAAGACCCAATTATCATTTCGATTTGATTTCCAATGTACAAATAATCAAGTGAATATGAAGGGATAATCATTGGATTGGAGATCCTACGAGAAATGGGAGCAGCCACCATAAAAGTTATTGGGGATTCTCGGTTGGTGATCAACCAATTGGGGGCATCTACGATGTAACATGAAGAGATAGCTCCTTATTACATGGCGGCGAGACAATTGCTAGACGAATTTGATGATGATGCCCTCTCTCTATTCCCGAAGATTCAATCAAGAGGCAAATGAATTGGCACGATCGCCACCGAGTCAAAATTCCCCAAGGTTGGTACAAGAGAACAATCACTATTCGGAGAAAAAGCTTACCATCATCGTCAAGAAGAAGTGCTTCTATGGAAGTTTTCACTGTGACATTGGGGGCAAGAAGAGGATTGGAGGACTGAAATTTTTACCTTTTTGAAGTATCCAAACCTCTCTTCATCTAAGAAGGTTAGAGAAAGAGCTGTCCACTATGTTCTTATAGAAGATGAGCTTTACAAGAAAAGTTTGGAAGACGATCTTCTGCTCAAATGTATTGGACCTAAAGACGCTCTAAAGGTCATGGGAGAAATTCATGAAGGCATTTGTGGAGCACATCAATCCGGAAGGAAGATGAGATGGCTTTTAAGGAGATATGGTTATTATTGGCCATCTATTCTTAGCGATTGCATTCAATTTGCTAAAGGATGTCAAGCCTGTCAAGCTCACGGTCCTGTTCAGAGGATTCCAGCTTCGTTAATGAAGTCAGTGATAAAGCCTTGGCCATTTAGAGGATGGGCCATGGATATGATTGGCAAAATTTTCCCTCCTTCTTCTAAAGGACATACTTATATAGTCGTGGCCACTGACTTCTTCACCAAATGGGCCGAGGCTATTCCAATGACTGCTGTTAATCAAGAAGACATTATCACTATGATCAAGGAGAAGATCATTCATCGTTTCGGCATTCCTCAACATATAGTGGCCGATAGAGGATCTGTTTTCTTTGGAGATAGAATTCATGCAGTTATGTCTCAGTTTGGGATAGAATTATCACATTCAACTCCCTATTATGCTCAAGGCAATGGACAAGCCGAGTCTACCAACAAAATCCTTAAGGGGATTATAAGCAGAATGATAGAGGATCAGCCAAGGACTTGGCATGAGGCATTGTCAGACGCACTGTGGGCTTACAGGACTTCTAAGCGAACTGCCACTGGTATTACCCCTTATACTCTCACCTATGGTCATGATGCTATCTTACCAATGGAAGTAAATATTAGATCTGCTAGAATTGCATTTCAAAATGGCCTAGATTATGGAGAATATAATCAGGCTATGTTTATGGAACTAGAAGATTTGGATGAACTGAGGCTTTCTGCCTTAGACCATTTGGTGGCCCAGAAGCAGAAAGTGGCTCGGGCCTACAATAAGAGAGTTAAAGAGAAATCTTTTGCTGAAGGAGATCTCGTATGGCAAGCAGTTTTACCATTCAAGAAAAAGGATCATAAATTCGGCAAATGGTCTCCTACTTGGGAAGGTCCTTTCCAAATTTCACAAATCCTCAGAGGAAGTACTTATCTTCTACATGATTTAGATGGAGAACCTCACAAGCATCCAATCAATGTAAAGTACTTGAAGAAATGGTACCCAACTATGTGGGAAATGATGGATTCAAACAGTTATTTCCATAAACCCACAGAAGTTGTTCAAGAAACAGAAAGTACTTAAAGTTCAAACAAAAAGGAAAAAGCAGCAGTCAAGCAGGAAAGGAGAATTACATCTTCTCTAGAACATCGGCCTTAAACTTATCCCAAGGTGCAGTCGATGTAGACAAGTTGGTTACCAGCGCTTCAATCCGGGTTTCTACATGAGGAATTTCTGTATGCAGAACATCATGCTCTTCTACCAAAGGCTGGGTAGCAACGGCAATTTCTTCTTCCTCATGTATAACCTCCCGCATCTTTTCATCATAGCTAGCATCCTCTGTTTGAAGCTGGACTACTTGTTGCTGCATAAGGATAATGTGGTCCTGAATTTCCTTGATCTTCTTAAGACCATTGTCCTTCTTAAGGGTCAGCTGCGCCTTCTGATGTTGGAAGCCTTCCATTTTTTCCATAGCAATAATAAGCGCCTGCCCAAGATCTGCAAAGCGAGTTTGCTTGTTCTTCATCTCCTGAATCTCAGTCATGTTCTTATGGTAGTCCTGGATGAGCAATGGCAGAGCAGCTTTGAATTGCCTCAATTGATCTTGAGGCACATTTGGTATGCCTTCAGAAGAGGTGAGGATGTCCACAGCACCTTTCAGCTTGGTAAGAATCTCGGGCTGAATCATGGTTTCAAAGTTGAAGCTCAAGGCTGCCTTCAAATCATCTCTTGCTTTGGATACTTCTTCCGGAGAAGGGCCCTTTTGGATACTTTCAGTAGAAGTTGCCGAGGAGGACATCTGGCTGCTGCTGGTCCCTTTCTTCAATTTATCCTTCAGACGATTGAGAAGCTCCAGAGGCTCTATTTTTGCCTTGCCAGATACCGCAGTAGAGCGAGTTGGAGAAGCCAGGCTAGAATCCTTGGAGAAGGCCTGCAGACAGAGTGGTATGCAGTTTAGAAGAAGTTCACATACATCTTGGTGTTACAACGCCACAATTACTTACAGGGAAAGCAGAACTTTGTGATAAGTTGCCCGCCGGAGCAACAGTCGCGTCTTCGGCTGGTACAGAAGTAGGGACACTTTCCTTTGAAGAAACACCAATTTCAGAAGATGCAGCTTCTGTACTTTTCAGGCCTGCCAAGGTCTTTGGGGCTTTTGGGACAGGGCCGGAAATGGTTTTATCACCTGTCTCATCAGAATGTTCTTGATGTTGTTTCTTCTTCTTCCTCAATCTCTTGCTATCTGCAGCCTGAAGAAATACCATGATCAGTTATACTCAAAAAGGAAAAGGAGGAGATTGGGAAATTCCAATACCTCCTCTAATGAAGCAAAGATAGGTGCAGCTTCTGTCCTAGTACTGGATCGAGTTCTTTTGGGTTTAACAACAGGAGTCTCCTGGAAAGAAGAGCTGTCATCAATAGAAACCCAGCCAGGAGCAATGAATGGCAAAAAGAAGTAAAAATCTTACCTTTATCAACCTCCGTTTGGTCTTCTGGGGTGGGGCTTTCTCTGTCTTCTGTGCCTCTTCTTCAGATTCATCATCTTCTTCATCCTCCTCATAATGATCGGACAATTCCACTAAAGGAGCAGCATCTGAAAGAAGAGGCAATGGTCAGCAAGCAGATATTAAGAGCAGAAGTACTAGAAGGTTTTATATCAATTTCTCACCTCTTTCAGCGGAATTTATTACCCTAACTATCCCACGCTTATAGAAATCTTCTATTTCCCATTGGGGGGCATCGGTCTTAACGACTGTGACTCTTCTATTTTCTGGATAAAGTTCGTACATGCCTTCATACGCTAGTGTGTTGGCAATAACGAATGAAGTATTGGGCATTGGGGGAATAGGTTTCCCAAACGGTTTCTTTAAATCTTCTAAGGTGGGCATAGGTTGCCCTGGAGGAGTAGATTGGAATAATTTCCACCATCTTTGCTGAAAATCTGTCCGCCTATTCTCAATTTCAGTCATTCTATTTCTCCTAGCTTCTTCCATTGCCTCAGGGTTACGAGGGTTCCATTTGCATTTAAAGAAGGTCTCAAACCTACGAATGGATTGATAAATTTCGGCACGAGAAGGCGTACCTTTCTTCTTTGATGAGGACTTGGCCTTGACCTTCGCTGTCGCCTTGGTCTTCTTAACCAACACTTCCAGTTTGACATCTTTGGTCATTGGTAATGCTTCTGGAACGGCCGATGGAGAAATTCTTCCCAACAGTAACTCCAGAGATTCTGAAGTTTGGGTATAAATGGCATTCTTCCACCATAAATCAAAGGCCGGAGTTGTCAGAGGAAATTCAGGAAATGGGGCAAGTTTGAACTTGGTGGAAATCAAAGCGGCATTCTTCTCCATGAGCTTTGTCGTATCATCTAGAGTGAGCAGCATCCTCTCACTCAGAGCAGAATTTATGGTTTGATAAGGAGGAACAGTACAAGTGGGCTAATCCAAATCGCACAGCGCATTGGGTTGGATTATAATACTCCCCCACATTTGTTATTTGGACCAAGAGAGCCCATGCCATAAGGAAGATCCTCGCCACCAAGAAGGCCCCACACCGCCCTCTGAACCGGATCTTCTGGTGATATTGCTTCTGTAGAAGTCTGAAGCCAATCCGGACAAGTGGAGTTCCTCTCAAACGGCATCCAGAAGTCTGGGCGTTGATTTTCTGCAAGACAGAAGAAGTACTTGAAGCACTCATAAAAGGAATGCTCCCTAGGAGCAAGTGACTTCAGGTACAATCCACAGAAGGTCTTATCCCCTGATTTTCTTTTCTGTTTCTGTTCCAACGGCTCTTCAGGGGCTAAATCAGAGAAGTAGGACCATGCCCAAAATTGCAAAGCAACCACCACGGGGGACCGTACGACCGGAATATCCGATGATCCACTAAGTCTTTCATACACCCGTAGAAATGTGCAAGGAAAATTGGGGCCAGAGCAATCTCCTGACCAACAAGAGCTTTGGCCAAGTCGGTATAGTACTTGGTAATCTTCAGATTACTACTGCAGAAGACGAACTTGTTCAACCAATAAATCAGGAAGGCTATGTGCTCCATCTCGGAGACTTCAACCTTATCATCGGTTACTGCATTCTGCTCCAGGAAATAAGTAAAAGTAATATCCCTTTTCTTAGGATATTCAAAACTTATCTTAGGAGGTTCTAAGGCATCATTAGCCTATAGGCCATGAGGACGAAGGCCTGTGATGAATGCCACATCTTGGAGTGTTGGCGTCATAGGCCCACAAGGGAAGTGAAAGGCATTCGTGCTAGAAGACCAGAAGAAAGCGAGAGCACTGATAAGGGCAGTGTCAGGAGAAGGCATATCATGACTCATAAGTATAGCATTATAAATTCCAGCCTTTTTCCAGACAGGGCTTTTCGCCTTTTCAACCCTAACCAACCATTCGTTGTATTCCGAAGTAGAAGTGACCCACACTTTAAAAGGTCTCGTTTTTGAATAATTTTCCCAATTTGGGGCCCAATCTGTTGTAGATCGGGCCAGGGGAAGAAGAACGTCATGTGGGTAATATTTATCTAAAAAGTCTGGAAGTTCATCTGTGAAGCAAGGACCTAGCCCATACTTGCTTAATCCAGAAGAATGCTCAATTTGATCGGGTACTAAAGAGAATCTCCTCGATAATGTTGGGTTTGTGCTCAATGATCAGCTTCTTCATCACGGTGCCTATGTTACTTTCATCTTCAACAGACGCCTGTGCTCGAAGAGTAGCCATGGTAAAACTTCTGCTACAGTGGCGAGCTTTTGGCTATGGCGGTGAAAAGGTAAAGGTAGAGAGAGAAAGACTGTTTTTACTATGGATCGTATATTTCGTCTCTCTCTCTCTCTCAAAACCTTTTTATGGATACGTATGGAGAGGTATCCCGAATTGTCCAGATTCTTAATTTCCAAACCAACCAAGTTCTGCCACGTGTTGGGGTTAAACGGTAACAAGAGTCCTTTTCGGTTCATCTTCTTCTAGCCGTTATCCCCTATCATCAAAGGACTCTTGTTATGTTTATCGTCTAAAAGAATTCCCTCTTTAATAAACTCCATTTTATTTTTAAAATGAAGTTTCTGGGGGGCAGTGTTTGTACCATAATTTTAAAAATTTAACACGTGGCAAATAAGTTGGCTAGAAATTTATTTGTTACAATTCGGATTTTTGTTAAATAGCCGAATTATCTATAATTTAGGAGATAATTTGTTACCTAAATTATAGGGAAGTAGTTTTTCCTAAAACAAGGGGATAAGGGCCGAAATTAACATGTGTTAATTACATTAAAAACATGGGTAGTTATTTTCGGCCAAAGTTATGGACACATGTCATCTCCTCATGCATTTCCGAGAAGATACAGGAGTGGGTGCAAGACATGGGCATAATGGCTAGAATTCAGGAGCGGTTACATTTTGGAAGTTACAAGTGGATTCGAAGCCTATAAATATAGACCTTGGTGCAATTTTGCAGAGGTCCACGCACCAACAACGCTCACAGCAGCAAAGTAAATTTAGCTTTTATCTCCTAACTCTCAGTTAGTCGATCGATCCCTTTTTTCTATGTCTATCTTCTACCTTTACCCCTTTTCTTCTTCTTCTTCTTCTTCTTTCTCCATGTAAACCTTAGTTTTCTTCAGTTGTTGAAGTCCTTGTTCAAGGCCCACGAACCGTTGTACTTTAGTTCCTCTTTTAATCAAAGTTTCACAATTGCTTGAAAGAAGTCGGTTAACTTCAGGCGCTCATCTTTATTTCTCATTGGAGATTCGCATCTCCTGGCACGCCCGCATATCTTCTACACCACCAGGTGTTGACCATCTCCCGTTTCTCCTGTCCCTTGGAGGAATTTGGTGGCAACAAGTATATAGATTTTATTAAGTTAAAACCAATAAGGGAAAAGGGGGAGTCGGCAAAAACAGAGAAATAGAGGAAGAAAAGAAAAAGAAAAGAGGGAAGAAGAAGAAGAAGAAGAAGAAGCATCGGTGGCTAGCGGTGGTGGTTCACGGCAATCGGCCGGAACCCATTTCGTGTTTTCGCCAAAGAAATTTGACTATCCAGTTAGGTAATCTTCTTCCTAAAGTACTTTGATGCCATTAGGATAGAGGGGACTACTGTAAACCCTTGTTTTTGGTGTCTAAAAACCATAACCATAGGATTTTAAGATGTTGAGAGTTGTTTTGTTTTATAGAAGTTGTGCAAATCCTGATACAGATTTCGTAACCCTTAAAGATTGCCATTTTTGAGACCCTTTCGATATGAATTGAATTTTGAAGTCTTCACAACTATTGTAGTACGTTTGAATACGAAGAGTTTGGTACCAGAATCATGTAAAACGGATTAATACAGAATTAGTTATGAATTATTTTGTACAACCTGTTATTTTCCTTGCGAATCTGTCTTGAACGACCTTATTTTGATTTCTGGGCATTTTCCACAACTGATATGGTTATGAGGTTTTTACTGGAAGTGTACTTTGATGTTGGGAGTGTTTTGGCGTTGGAACCAAATCATTTGGATAAATATGTGATTTTTAGTAAATAATTGAAGGAAGGCTGTTTGTCTGCGCCAGGAACTGCATGCTAGCTGTAGCTGTCTTGTTTTGATTTCTGGGAACAACCCTTTCCAGGTTTAATTCTGAAATTTTTACTGAAAATAAAGCTAAAAATTATGCAGATTTTGGCGTTGGTTTCACCCTTTTTGGATTTGATACGAGTGAGTTATAATTTTTCTTAGAAACTGTGACAGATTTTCCTAGTTGGTTCAATAAACTGTTTTTCTACTAAATGTTATTTCTAGAGACAAAATTAGAAGTTTTCTACTGATTTAGTACTCTAGTTTATAAAGTTATAAATGGGAAAAGAGTCAAAGTTCCACTATTTTACCTCTAATAGGTGAAATCTCTTAGAACCTTAGTTTGGGAGAATAGCTCTTAGCTTTAGAGACTTAGCGCTTGTTAATGGTGGATTAACCCTTAATTGAAGTCTCACCAGTTGTATTTCGACCCCACTGTCTAATGTTGTCACTAGTCCTAAATGGTTGCTGACTTAGGTTAATTATGTAGAGATATCTCGTGTTAATGATCATTGGTACGTCTCTATCTAGGTACAAACTCAATGGAGTGACTCGCACGCATGACGAGTTAGGCACTTATATTTGGTGAGTACGCAATACCTTGGTTACATGTATTTGCTCAACTATTTTTACATCAAATGCTTCTTGCTTTTAAAGCTGGAAAATGTGAATCACGTGTTTTGTTTTGATACTGGCTATTTTGAATTGAATTGCGGTTTGCTTTAAAATGATGGAAATGTGAATCATGATTTTCGATAATAAGTGCTATTTTGATTAAACCGTGGATTATCGGAGAATGGCCTATTCACGTGCATTTTTGTTACGGATGATTTAGACCATGGAATATGTTTTGAGAACATGACTGTTATGATTTGCTTAAACATGTTCTGCTATGTTATGCGGTTTGGACGGTGTCCCGTGCTCTAGGGGACGATAAAGAAGCTAGAGGCACGAGGAAATAAGGGAGGGGTGCAGGCCAGGCACCATTATGATATCGGTATCATGGGTCGCTCTCTCTGACCTAGGGGTCGCTCCCCATTACGTCTGGCAATACCGTCGAACACTAATATTATTTTCATGGCCTTCTATGGAATGATAAAGAGTCCTTCTATTGGGACTAATGTGAATGATTGGAAGGCAGATGCTATGGTTATTGATGTTCAATGATTTATCCTCTCTCATCCCTACTTGAATTTGAAGCATTATATGATATGAAAAAGGTTTCCATGGTCAAACTTGTAACCTTGGTATTTCGTACCACACGAGCATTCGCTTATGAAAATCTTTTCCATTTTCCAGGGAATAGCGTGTATGGCCCTCGACTCGTCAATGATCATTGGTGCTATGTGGACACTCCTAGGTTGTCTAATGCTTTGTAATTAATATATCTTTACACTTAGAAGCTCTGGGATTATGTTAACTATCCTGCGCTTCCGTTTACTTTGGACTATGTAGTTTGAAATGTTGATGATGATGAAAATCCCTAAACTAGTTTTTTTGTAGGCCTTTGGCGGCTTAAAACCCGCTTGGCCGGTCACGACTTTCAGGGTCGGTTTTGGGTCGTGACAGAACCGATCCGTACCTTTTGGATTTTAACCGTAGATTAATGGTCCGGACACGGATTCAAAAAATAAAAAACCGTGACTTTTGGATCGGACACGGATTTTGATTTTGAAACCGTGGATTAACCGATCCGGACCGTGAGATTTTTATTATATATAATTTTATCACTTTTATAATTATAGTTATATAGATATTGTTAATTTAGCAGACTTATGGTTTGGTTGTACTGTTGTAGGAGTTATGGTGCGAATATTGTTATCTCTATAAAATCTGGGGGGTAAAGTGTTATAAGTGCTACTAATATACTCTCTGTTTGTGAGTGAACCAGAAGTAATTATCTGCTATCTTTTGTGGTAATATAAGTTTGTGCCTTTGTTTCTTCAGTTATATAACTATCTGCCTTACTGCCTTTGTTGTTTTTTTATTGGGATTTCCAACTTTGAACTTTCTATTTAGTGCATTTGCTACTTGCTAGTGCCTTACTGCCTTTGTTTGTTGTTTTTTCCGAATAAGTTTAAAATCCGTGGATTAATCCGGAACCGATCCGTGACTCGCGGTTCGGATTGGAACCGAACCGTGAGACTTTTGGATCGGACACGGATTGTATTTTCAAAAAACCGTGACTCACGGATTAGGATTGGATTCATGCCAATCCGGACCGATCCGGACCGTGAGCACCTCTAGAAAAAAGGCACAAAAAGAAGCCAAAAGGGCATCCCCAAAAGTCAACTCCTCAAGATGCTCCCACTTTCCATACGTTTTTTTTTTTTTTTTTTTTTTTCAAATCTGGTTTCGTGTTCATTTTTCCTGAGAAGATAATCGGAAGTATTCATTTTATATCAGTCTGGAAACTGTCCGAACCCTATTTTATCTCCGTCAAGAGCTTCTTACATGTCTAAAATTATTTAGATCGTGTTTCGATAGATATGATTTGTATTTATTTTCTTCACAAATTATGAAGCAAAATTACAAAATCGGGAAGATTGATGCCACGAGGGGCTTTAGAATTCCCGTGTACATCAAGCTAAAAGTTATTGATTGTCAATTTGTGACATTATAGCCAAATTTTGAGAGTAATTTGGAAGTCATCCCTTTGTGTGGTCCATCTATGAGGAATTGAAAAGGTCAATCTTATAGTTCCTTTTCTTGACCCTGGACCAAGTGTTCATGAAGGAGGGCATAAGTTCTCATGAGAGAGGTCTCACATCCGAGTTGACGGAACAACATCGGTTTGCTGTTATAATTTACTAATCACTAATCTAATAGCGCAATGTGGCAATTTTTTTTGTTGTTGTAGTTTCTTGATTTATTCTCGAGGGAACACGCCTCCTTGACTTGCTTTGGAGCTCTAAGGTGTCATTTGAACCGTAGGTGTCATGTTGGTGTAGAAGCCACTCATTTTGTAGCGGGAAGAGACCTTGAAAACTTGTGAGCTCTCACATATGTTGAAGCTTCACTAAGTTATCTTTCAAGTTAAATTCAAACGAAGATTAATTTGTGTGGGGGTGCTTTTCGCCGGAGTGAGCTCTTTGGACCTTCTGAATGGGTGTGAAAGGTGGCGGAACGAATAAGCTATGCCTGCATCCTAACTACCCGCTGGGGAGGGTAACCTGCACACGTAGACAACCGCGTTAGTGCCAACCCGGACGGTGGTGGTCCGGGAAGACACTCCGACGGACAAGTCAGTCATCGGAGAGAAAGAATACGTCGGAGATCTAGAGAGAGGAGTAGAGCTATGAGGGTAGTAAATGAGGAGAGAGAGAGAGAGAGAGAGATCTCCCCTTGTGGCAGTTGTAGTTGGGTATTTATAGGCAGGGGGCGTGCGTCCTACGCGCTCGGTGCCCCCCACGCGCCCGTCACTCGCGCTTGGAATGACCGTTGATGTGACTTCCGTCTCTGCTGCAGACGCCGCGCTTCGGCTGACGTCATGGCACGTGGAGCTGAGGGGTCATGTCACCTCGAGACATTCCTCGTCACCCACGTGACCTTGCAGGCGGCGGTGGCAGGGTAGGTGACTGCCGCATTTAATGCTCCATCGTGGAACGTGTAGCGTGCCTGATACGCCATAGCCGAGCCAAGTACATCCGAGCGCCCCGTACCGAGGTCAACTGACTTGGCACGCGAGCAGCCCAGTCTCTTGAGCGCTCGACACGTCGATCGGCGAAGCCCCCGATAGTGATCGGGTGATTAAGCGGAGGGCACAGCATCCTCGGCACCTCCGGGCTCGGCGAACATCATATGAATCCACATTCGTCGCAACCTGAACATCCGTGCCGACCGTCGACGGGCCCATTCGTTCGGCAGGGACGAGGCGCAACGGTCTGCATTCGGTTTCGCAGGTTTCGAGATGTTGGCCCGTCTGCCCTTCCGTTACGCAGAGTGGGGCCTCTGCTGGCCTCTATGAACCCGGTCGCTACACTTTGCTCAATAATTATTTGTGGGGGAGCCCATACTGAATTTCAGGATTAGTACTTCGTTTGCACTTATATGTTCAGATGATCTTTCTATTATAGCTTAGCTCTTTGTCTGCAAAACCAAAAACCCCGTTAAAGGCACGTCGGCCGGTGAAATTTGACTATAGTACCCAACAATGATCAAATAAGCAACAAGAAGAAAAGTTCCCATGATTAGACACTACTCGTGTCAACCTGATCCGCTGTTTGTACGATCTTCATTTGAATCGTTTCCACCTTTGCACATTCACTCCGAGGGATTCTATCAGTGGCAGACACAGGATTCTCAGTAGTGAGGACCAAACTACATGTATTTTTTTTTAAATAAATGGATATCTAGGCCAGTTTGTGTGCACCTCGACTAATTCCGGGACTCTAGAGGCAACAACTGGGCATAACCCCCAGTGGCCCCAAGAGTTTGCTGGCAAGAGAATTCAGACCTAAAATCTTAGGTCAGAGCAAACCCTAATTAAATCCCAAGACAAGACCAAACATAAATTAACAATAAAAACACATTCTTATATATCAACAATAGAGAGGTAGATGACAAAAAGTAACAAAAAAAGAAGAAGAAGAATTACACGTTATACATTTTCAGTTTGCCCACAACAAATGAATTCCATTTTATACATTATGAAATGGCTCTATGTTAAATAATCTAGATTATAATTTGTACAAAGTTTATATGAACATCATTCTAATCATTCTATTTCAGAAGTTCCTCACGAATTCACTACAGGAAATTTCGCATTTACTGGCATTTTTCAAACGCCCAAAAAACTACTAAAAATGTCGGAAAAGAGTATTAAGTGTCGTCTGTTCAGGTGTCGGTAATGCTACAAATGCCGGGAAAAGTATTCACAAATGCCGATAATACTCGACACTATTTGCGACATTTCACAAATGGCGGGAAAGCCTATTGCCTTATAAACAATATGCCACGTGGTACCCGCATGACCGCATGGCATGCAATTTTGGGGAGAAGATTCAAACTCGCGACCTTTGCCCCTCGCACGCCCGAGTTTACCAACCAAGCTAGCCCAGATGATGTTACACAATGCACAATGAAAAATATTTATATTATATGGTAGAAATTTTTTTTAAAAAAATTAGGCTTTTACTAGCATTAACAAAAAGTACTTTTAAACAAATGCCGGTAAAAGTTACTTTTTCCAGCACTTGAAATGGCGGTAATAGTGGCTTTTATATGTAATAAAAATGCCAGGAATGCCCCTATTTGGCGTAGTGATTGTAAAAAAATTACAATCTAATTTAAACCCTAGTCTCAAGGTTCATAAAATTGTAAAAGAAAGGAAACTTACCTTGTATTCAATTGAATCACAAACTCGTTCACTGCCACTCCTAGCGGATCGGGCCTATATTGCTCACACGCTTCCTCTGTCTCTCACTCTCTACTATTACTAGTAAGAAACTTGGGAGGTTTGCAGAGGCCAAACACCCCCATCCCCTCCCCCCCGATCTACCCTCATAAAACTTTTTATGTCGAGCATCGTTCTATTAATTCTATTTGGTGATCGTCACATGTTTTATGTGATTTCCAACTTTATCAATTATTCTTAAATAATTCGAACTTTTTAAAATAAATTATTGACATAATTTTAATGACGATCAAACTCTTAAGTCGAGCCTCAAACATTTGCAAACTACTCGATTCATTTAGATTTTTATTGCGAGGAAACCATAACCAAGATAACCATTATTGTTGAGAACCAAATCCACAAGACCCAGCGATGATACATACAGATTGTAGAACGTAAAATTGAAAACCCTACGAGGTGGAATTAGTGTTTGTTTACTTTTCCTTCGTAAACGCAAAGGCTAAGTTGATTTATTGCTTTTTGATTGAAACCTTCGGTCACTTTCATCTGAACTCGAACAACCTCATATCTTCTAGCATATTTCACTATATATCAACTGCAAACGCAACCTCCAAGCGCAACCTCCAAGTTTTCTCTCATAGCCCAATCATGTGATATGAAATTCTGTGAAAACCTAGAGAACATAATAACATATATATATGGTTCTCAATATTTTTTAGTACCATCCCCCTTTTCTCTCTAAAAACACTCCCCCTTCTCTCTACTTTCTTCAGTTAGGGTTTCTTAGTTTGGGGGGGTGGGGCTACCGCTCCCCACGTCCACCCCCCTCATCCTTAGCGGGCCACCTCTCCTCCACACCTCCGTTTCTTTAAATCCCAAACCCATCCACTTCAGCCCTTCTTCCACGCTTTCTATCCCGCCTCTACCATCATAGCCCCACCTCCTTCGCCATCCCCATCCTTCATCTCCTTGTCCTTTCTCCACCACTGCCTCATACCATCCACCTTCGCTTTGGTTTTGGGCCAGATCTGACGGAGAAGTGTTGCAAGGGTGGCTTGGCTCCCCTCCGACGAATAAGCCACCAGATTCGAGGCGACGTTTTCTGGCGGCAAGTGCCTGACTGGAGTTAGTTAGTTTCCTTTTTTTTTTTTTGCTATCCCTTTAGTGGGATTTCTTGCCCCTGTGTGGGTGCTTTTTCGTTGATTTCATCTGTATTGTTCTGTTAATGGTTTGAGCTGGGTGTCCATTTTTGAGGTTCTCTACTACTAAATCGAAGACGGACTCTACGCCGACCTTGTGTTGGTCTGTCTTGGTAGTACGTGTCTTTCGGGCCTGTGAGCCGGTGCGCTGTTACAGTTGATCGCGTCTAGATTTTGATAGTTTTGGTTCAGTCCTGTATTTTGAGATGAAATCTTTTGTCTTTATGTCTATGGAATGAATTGCCTTGCCTTGATTAAAAAAAAAAAAAAGCAATAACAACAACAACAACATATATATATATATATATATATATATATATATATATATATATATATATACTACTATCCAATCCGGGATCCCGGAAATCCCGGATTGAAGCATTTTGATGCTTTTCCCGATATTTTTTTGACGATCCGAGCCGTCCAATGTGTTCAAAAGTGTTTTCCAAGGCCCACGCGGAAAATCTTCAAAAAAATACCGGGAAGGGCTTGATCCAAGCGGTTTTTCGCAAAAAATGCATATTTACGCTTTTGCGAAAAACGCTTGATCAAGCCCTTCCCGGTATTTTTTTGAAGATTTCCCGCGTGGGCCTTGGAAAACACCTTTTGAACACATTGGACGGCTCGATCGTCAAAAATATCGGGAAGGTGGAGTCCCGGATGGTAGAGTCCGGACTTGATCGGGCCTCTATATATATATATATATATATATAGTCCCGATCTAGTCCGGGATCCCTAAGTCCGGAACTCATAGTTCCAGATCAAATTTTCATGATCCGAACCGTCCAATGTATTCAAAAAGTGTTTTCAAGGGTCCACGCGGGAAATCATCAAAAAAAATACCGGGAAGGGCTTGATCCAAACAGTTTTTCGCAAAACTGTAAATATACAATTTTTGCGAAAAATTGCTTGGATCAAGCCCTTCCCGATATTTTTTTTTGCAGATTTCCCACGTGGACCTTGGAAAACACCTTTTGAACACATTGGACGGCTCGGATCATGCAAAAACATCTTTTAAAACCTTCAAAACACCCAAAAACCTTCAATCCGGGATCCTTGCCTGGATCACCGGTGTATATATATATGGCTAGAGACCTAAGGAAAAATACGGATCAGGCTCCTTGTGCAAATAAGAAACCATAATCTTCCACAGATTATATTTTTTATTGCACAAATTATAATTCATCCCACTACAGAATTGTAATTGCACTCTCATCCCTATCTCAAATTAAATTCAAGCTCCACTTAATCACATTTTTTTTTTGGGAAAGAGGTAGAAATGCATTAAATTAAACCACCGGCCCAAAACCGATAAACACCTACAAAACCACCGGCATATAAAACCGCCGGCTAAGAAAAAACCACCTATAAAACTAGCAACAACAAAAAAAAAAGAAACAAAACCAAAAAAACAAAAAGGAGCAGAAAAGAAACCGTTGGTGTCATCGCCGCCGTTGTCACGCCGCTCGCTGCCAGTGTCAGTGGTCTAGATCGGCCTCCCCTTGTTCCAAAAATTAAGATTCCAGCTGCTCACACTGACCGGAGAGCAGATCCAGCCATGCATGGGGAGTTACCAGCAAATCCAAGAGAGGAAATGATAAAGGAGAGGAGAGGATAGGGATGGAGGGGCTAGAGGGGGAAGGGGATGGAGGGGCTGGGGGCAGTAGGAAGAAGCTCCAGCAACTCTCATGGCTCTCACATCTCTCTTCTATACTTTGCTCTCTCTCACTCTAGCTCTTTTTCCTTAAATATCACACCACTTAAGATTACACATAACCGTTGATTAAATTAAATTACTATCAATTTTATTTAATCAACATCTCATAAAACATCTTGAGACTTTCGACGTAAGTTATTCGATATGTCAAATACAAATATCCAACTGCAGGGTTTGACACAATAGGAACTTATAAACTTATTCAAAGAGGCATCATCAATCTTTATTGGGACGTGGATTCCATTAATAATTAATAACTATCTTATATGCAATGTAATAACCCAACTCACTGAGACTATTGACCCTAAAGGCGATCTCATTCATGAACCAAATTCAACAAAATTAAATATAGACATATATTAATTATATTTGAATTAAGAGCAGAAACATCCATTATAACAATAAGCCGATCAAAAAAAAAAAACATTCATTATAACAATAAGGTTTTAATTTTCTTATAATATCAGTATTAAGACAATTACCTAAAAGTGGTTATGTTCAATCCACGCAAAGTGTTCTAGGACAATGAGTTGGAACTTAAAACGTTCCTCGTAGCCACAAGAGAACTACTAAAAAATTGTTCTACAATCCTACTGATTGGGTGTCAAATTCCATCTATGATTGAGAACCAAAACTAAAATTTCACAAGAATAGATGATCCAATCTTCCGTGTATAAATACTCTACACTGAATCATTACTGTATAGAATAAAATACATATATGTACAATATTTAAAAAAATATTATGCAAACATTACCCACAAAAGTTTCAATAAGAAAAAAAGATATAAAATTAATTAATAAATTTTATATTAATCCATTACATCGTGGATCGGAAACAGTCAACTCGGATCTTTTGTAAACGGAAAAATAATTACAGAAAAATGAATAAAGAAAATAGAAATTCATCTTTGCTGCAGCCGCATTCTGAACCTTGTCGTCTGGGGAATCCGGGACTGATTCTGCTCTCTCTCTCCTCCACAGTGTAAAAGAATCCGACTACGGGGGTACAGAAAGTAGACACACACACATCCGAAGTGAAAAGGATCCGACTACGGGTACCGAGGTTGGGGTACAGAGAATGTACTAATCGTGTTCGGGGACTCATTTTTGGATCTCACATAAGTGATCCGAACCGTTTATTTTTCTTAAAACATTTAAAAGAGCAAGGGACAGGACAGCAGCCGTCTCTCTCTGTTCAGACACCGTTAGCTTATTTCTTGTTTGGAAGAAACAAACCCAAATTTCTCTTTTTCTGGGCTGTATCGGATTTTTTTGTTACTGTACCGTACTCCAATTTCCAATTGGGAGGGCAGGAAGGAATCAGACACTTTTTGCCTACTAGGGTTTATGGTGGATTTTATTGGGTTTATTCCAAGTTCTCTCTCTCTCTCTCTCTCTCTCTCTCTCTCTCTCACACCCACACCCACACCCACTGACCCACTGACCCACACCAGTGCTTTCCCCTTTTATTTGATTCATGAGAATTGATTCTACCAACTTCAATTGTTCTTGTTTTTCTGTATTTAACTAGAAACCCTTTTATCTACTGATTTCCATTAGCAATTTTTGTTTAAAAAGGGGCCGATTAGCGAACTTCAGTAATTTACTTCTTTACTTTTCTGGGTATCTTAATGGTGATGGTTACTGCCTCATCACATTTTCCATTTTTTTTTTCTTTTCATCTGTTCTGAGGAAATTGAATCTTCCAATAGGGTTGGACACCAAATTTCGCATCAGCTTATTTGATTCTTTGTTGAAAATGAAATTCCACATAATTTTTTACATTTAATTATGAAAGAGATATTGTAAAAAAGTAATTAATTCATGGGTTTTGACATCTTAGTTTTTTTCAACTGAAATTGACAAATCTAAGGTTGTTCTAGAAGCATATGTGGAAATTGTAAGCCCTGCCCCTACGCCACAAAACCAACTTCAATGAATTGGTCACATGTTTGACTATTACTTTTGGTCAAAAAAGGAGAGAGTCTTCATTACTCCATGCCAAAGCTGATACATTTATCTCACTTTTTTCTCACATGATTCCTGCTGGAAGAAGCAATAGAAGGTCTCATTTGATCTGTGGTTGTGCACTCTTTGCCGTGATTCATGGCCTAATATTCACAGATTTCTTGCTTTTCATTTCACTCCAGATCAAATCCCCTTATTGAAGCCACTGCCATTTTTTTTTTATCAATTTTCATGGCTTATGGCAAGTCAAGATCTGTCAGGTATTCCTATCTGGTCCACTTCATTAGTAGTCTTCTTTCTTTCTTAGATTCAATTTGGTAAATGTTTGTCAATTTAGCTTATAATGATTGTTTTTGTTAGTGATTTGAGTAAGAAATTTACATCACATTTTTTACAGATTCCAAGATGATCTTGAACTAGAAGAATTACCAATAATCAATGGAGATGGACTGATTAAGGTCAAGTACAAGATTGATGGAACAGAAATATCAGAGCCTAGTAGTTCTAAGATGGCCAAAAAGGAGACTGCTGGGACAGGAAGATCATTGAAATCAAAAGTACTATCCAGGGTTTTCTCCGAGGACTATGAGAGAGTGAAGAAAAAGATATTGGATCCCCGGGGGCAAACGATTCGTAGATGGAACAAGATATTCTTAGTAGCTTGTTTAGTTTCGTTATTCGTAGACCCCTTGTTCTTTTACTTGCCAGAGGTTCGAGACGATGTGTGTATCAATATTGGAATTACACTTGAAGGTGCCCTCACGATTATCAGATCAATTGCGGATGTGTTTTACGCGATTCAGATTTTTGTTAAGTTTCGGACCGCCTATGTTGCACCTTCTTCTCGTGTATTTGGGAGAGGAGAGCTTGTTATTGACTCTGGAAAGATTGCCTCAAGGTACATCAGGAGGAGCTTTTGGATTGATTTTATTGCTGCCCTTCCCCTTCCTCAGGTCTGTCGAGCCAATCTTCTTCAATTCCATGCTTACATTACCATATTACATTAACAAGCACTATAGGATACTATTATTATCAGGGTTGGCTCCTACACTCCTCCCAAATTTCTTCCTATTTATAGTACACTTTTTGTTTTTTTTTTTTTGGAAATTACTGAAGAGTGGTATCTGCAAACTAGGTGAAATTTGCAATCCTGCATCGATTATTATTGCCAAACTAAGCCATATGCCCCGCGCATAGAATGCTATTTCTATTAACCAACTAAGATTTTAGACCTCGAAATTTTAGTATCTTATACACTTGTATAGAATAGACGATATTCAACAATTTTGTATTGGTAGGTAACTTCTTTAATTTTGTGCTTGCATATCGGAGAATGATCCTTGTAGTTAAATTATTAGGCTTTTATACATTTGAGTAAGTTTTGATTTTTGGTTTCTAAACATTTCATGTATTTCAACTTCGCTTTTACCCTTATGGAAAGTTCAAGGAAATCATTGTGAAAGATTTCCAAAGTGTTTTTCCTTGTCAGCCGCGAAGCAAAAAAAAATTGCCACTAAATTTTTATCTGTGATTGTTGGTTACCTTTTTCAGGTATTGATTTGGATCATTATCCCCTATCTAGGGGGTTCAACAATGGCAAACACCAAGAATGTCCTCCGATTTTTTCTCATTTTCCAGTATCTTCCCAGGCTTTTCCTGATATTTCCACTGTCATCGCAACTTGCCAAAGCTGCTGGTGTTGTGACGGCAACAGCATGGGCAGGGGCTGCTTATAACTTGATGCTATATATGTTGGCAAGCCATGTAAGTACATAAAAGCATCACTACTCTAGTTTTAAGCTCCTATTCTATCATAGATCACTACTATCAAAAGGCGGTGCCAATCTTGCCGCTCAGTTGCTATGTTTGTTGTGCCTTCTCTGTTTGTTTTACTGAATTTAATTAGATTAATTTTATGTACTCTACTGCAAAAAACGTTAAGCTTATCCATGAAGTTTCTTTTTTGTCATTACATTGATAGCCCACTCCAGTCTATTTGGTTTGTTCCTACCAAAGGAAGCACCAAGGACAGAAAAGAAATTTAAAGAAAAAGAACTAGAGAAATAAGGGCTTCCTAATTGTTGGTTTGTCAAGCTTTTGGTGATTGAAAAGGAGCTTCAAGGGGGATGGGTAAATTCCATTGGATGAAACCGAAGCATTGTGTTCCTTTTGTTTCTGAAAGAAATCCAAAAAAAAGGGGGAACAAGAAAACGAGGAACATTTTTTGCCAGATTCAGTATTAATCTGATATGGAAGTTTTCTTCAACTCCGTAAGTTCTCCTCTATTGTTTTCCAATTGCAGGTTTTAGGAGCTTGCTGGTACCTTCTGTCAATTGAGAGACAAGAAGCATGCTGGAGATATGCCTGCAGTCATGAGAATCAATCTTGCAATACTGGCTTCTTTGACTGCCGCACGGTCAACCATTCTGATAGAAAGGCGTGGTTCCAATCGAGCAATATCACAAATATTTGTGATCCAAATACCAGCACTTATCCTTTTGGTATATATAGTGATGCAATGGCATCTCATGTTACATCTTCGTCTTTCATTAGCAAGTACTTCTACTGTCTCTGGTGGGGTCTGAAGAACTTGAGGTGAGACGGTTCTTTGGCACTCTGTTAACTTCCTGTTTTTGCACATGATATTTGTAAAAAGGAGTTTTCTTCACCTTTGATATATGGTTCTTTCTCCAGATGACGTAAAATTGAAATCGGAACTCTAATTTGTTGAACTCCAGATAGCATCAAAGTTTCAGATTCTCTTTCTTTTATCATTGTTTCAGCAACCAAAAGGAAAACTATATACTAGGTGGGAAGGTAGAGGGGGAATTTGTTCATGTCTCGTTTCCTCAAACCAAACATTAGAAACCCAAAAAATTCCATGGCAAAGAAACATAACACGTCAATGAATCTCACTATATCATATGTTACTAGTGCTTCTAAAGCTCATTTCTGTCAATACTTGCAGCTGTCTAGGGCAAAGTCTTTCCACAAGCACTTATGTTGGAGAAATAATCTTTGCAATCATCATCGCAACTCTGGGATTGGTTCTCTTTGCATTGCTCATTGGAAATATGCAAGTAAGTGTTTTATTATGCTCCACCAGCAAGTAGTAATGCAGAAGTGGGTGACAGTAGTTGGTTAATTCATCTGTCGCGCATACAAAGCCAGAAGAGCATATGTTTAAGCCTCTAAATGAGTTATTGAGAAGATACCCACGAACTTCTATTCCTATCGTCATTAACCAAGCATAGTAGTCTTCTTTTACTACTAAATAATATTTAACCCCACTCAAGAACTTTAAGGTTGTGTTTGGACCACTGATTTGTGAATTTATGGTGGGAAAGAAAAAGATAACAGGAAAATAAGCTAAATACGTTCCTTTGGGTTTCCCTATCGTGGTTCTTCCATTGCCATAGCCCTCCACAATCCATTATCCCAACACAGCCGAAGGAGCTGAAATGCTTCTAGTTGTTACAAAGAACTCCCTTAAGGCCTTAAGTTGCCATCAGTTGAATAATGATGCAAATGCTGATGCTTGTTCTACGTGCAGACATATCTTCAATCCACAACCGTTCGGTTAGAGGAATGGAGGATCCAAAGAACAGATACAGAACAATGGATGCATCATAGGCAACTCCCTCCAGAACTGAGGCAGTCCGTGAGGAAATACGATCAGTACAAGTGGGTGGCTACTCGTGGAGTTGATGAAGAAAATCTTCTCGAAGGCCTGCCTATGGATCTCCGGAGAGACATTAAACGCCACCTTTGCTATGATCTAGTTCGCCGGGTAAGTCACAAGATCATGTCCTCTCGTTCTTGTTCATGACCCTATGTTTGGTTGTTGCTTCCATAGGAAATTGGGCAGTTCAAGCAATCCATAAATCCTCCCCAAAACTAGAGCAATTGTATATAAACAGAATGAAGAGTACATTACATTCTTTTCATTTCAAACGAAAATACCTATTATGGCAGCTGACACTTTTTGAAAGTGCCAGCTGCATCATTCTGGTTGAATCTTCCTATATTTTCTTTCATATGTCCTCCTAATCTCCTTTATTTGAACAAATAGGTTCCGCTGTTCGACCAAATGGACGAACGGATGCTAGATGCCATTTGTGAGCGGCTTAAACCCGCATTGTGCACTCAAGGCACGTCTCTAGTACGTGAGGGTGATCCCGTCAATGAAATGCTCTTCATAATCCGTGGCAACCTCGATTCCTACACCACCAACGGCGGCCGCACTGGCTTCTTCAACTCATGCCGCATCGGCCCAGGAGACTTCTGCGGTGAGGAACTCCTTACATGGGCCCTCGATCCGCGTCCTAGTGTCATCCTCCCATCCTCCACCCGCACTGTAAAGGCCATTTCCGAAGTGGAGGCGTTTGCTCTTAGGGCAGAGGACTTGAAATTCGTGGCTTCACAGTTCAGAAGGCTCCACAGCAAACAACTCAGGCACAAATTTAGATTCTACTCTCACCAGTGGCGGACATGGGCTGCGTGTTTTGTGCAAGCAGCATGGCGTAGGTATAAACGGAGGAAAAATGCGGCAGAGCTCAGGGCTAAGGAGTACCCTGCCGCGGATGAGTCCAAGCCGTTGAGTGGATCATTTGGTGAAGACATGGTTCCACACGGCTCAGGAATCGCTGTTTATGCAGCCAGATTGGCAGCGAGCACCAGGAGGGGTGTTGAAAAGTTTTCTGGATCGGATTCTGGTGTGGGTAGCTCATTGCAGAAGCCGGCGGAACCTGATTTTTCTGTTGATGAGGAATGAATCCACTAGATTTTACCCACATTTGGGTCATCAAATGGTCGGATGAATGTTGAGGAGTTGTATGTACATTTTCTTACATTGTATGAGAGGAGGATTTCAAATGATCTGTGTTAATGTGAATATCACAGGAAAGTGTTATTAATATGTACCTTATTGGGTACTACACAGAAATGAATCACCAAACACTGTCTTGGTAAAAGTTACATGTATGGACGAAATTCACTTTGGTTATGACCTACATTAACAAGGATTGGATCTAATCTCCATTTTTGTTTTCTAGGTACTTCTGTACTGATGCTTCTATTTTGGTACATTGACCTGGGTCCTAGGGATTAGTCGAAGTGCGCGTAAAATGGCCCGAACACTTGAGTTATCAAAAACAGGTGCATGGCCACCAAAACAGGAGTCATCATGCTAATATCCCTCGGAATCTAATCAGGAACGGAGTCAGGAATTTAACTACGCAGGGGCGAATTTTTTTTCCCAAATACTTTGTAGGGGCGAGCGAGCCTATATAATTCATAGGAAAAAAAATTCTATATAAAACTAGAGTTTTTTTCCCTTCTTGCAGATGCGAGCTCCTAGTGGCCCTCTTCTGGCTCCATACTGATTCTAATGACCATTAAAGTAATAGAAGTTTGAAGTACTTGTATTATGTTAATTTAAGCAGTACTCTGAATTTGATTCTTAAAATCCAATTGTTTTTTCTTTTTATTTTGGTTGGTTCCATGCATTTTATTATTTTTCAATTTGAGATGGGTAGCTGTTTAGTGTAGCTTCATTGACTTCAAAATTTGAACCATACTTCACCAAATAGTTCTCCTGAAACTTAAAAGTCTAGTTTTATGTATATAATAATAATAATACTGTCAAGTGTTTACTAGTGCAGGTTAGTATGCCGTTTGGGGTCTAAACCTCTCTCTTCTTTTCCATTTTTTTCCCCCTACCCGAAAGGTTGTAACTAAATCTGCTGCTCATATTCATCAGAACAAGTAATCTGACAGAAGATTGAAGAACAACAACAACAACAAAAATGAGTCTTTTCAAATCCTTATTGACTTTTGGAAAATCGCGATTTGTGAGGTTTGTTGTTCTTTTCGAATTGTTCGTTTGATTATATTCAACACAAGGCATGATCAAATGAACGACCTTTTTTTGTTTTCTTGTCATTCACATTGATTTTCAGGATCCAAGACGGTTTGGAAGATGAATCCGAAGGTTCCCGGGGTCAAGATTATGGTGTGACCAAATTCAGATCAGAGAAAAAAGCAGAGAATATGAGAGGAGGAGGAGGGTGCTTCAAAGCTGAAAAAGTTTTGTCCATGGTATTTTCAGAGGACTACCATGGGGTGAAAAAGACAATATTGGATCCTCGGGGACCTGTGGTGCGACACTGGAACGAGTTTTTCCTAGCAGTCGCCATGATCTCTCTGTTCATTGACCCTCTCTTCTTGTTCTTGCCAAAGATCAGCCCCAACTTGTGCATTGAAGATATCGTATCACAATTCAAAGTTATAATCACGGTTCTACGGACATTGGCAGATTTCTTTTATGTGATCAATATGATAGTGCAATTTAGAACAGCTTATGTCGCACCTTCTTCTCGTGTGATCGGGAGGGGGGAGCTCGTTATAGATCCTTGGCAAATAGCTTATAGGTACCTCCGGCGAGGCTTTTGGTTTGATCTCTTGGCTTCACTTCCTTTTCCACAGGTATATCTGACTCTTTGTTTTCAGCTTTGCTAGTTTTGTCACTTTTCGTTCTTTTCTTGCAATGAACAGCTTTGGTGAACCTTGTATTGCTATATTCCATATGGACCATAACAGGTAAAATCTTAATGTATAGTAAAAACCAGTCCTAATTTTATTTTATTTTTTGCGAATTTCAGATTATGAATTGGGTGATCATACCTAACTCGCGTGGTTCAGCGACTCTAAACTTGAAAATCGCGCTTAGGTTCATCCCCTTGTCACAGTTCCTTCTGAGATTGTTTCTTCTATATCCACTCTCAGCAAAGATTCTAAAAGACACCGGGAAAATGACTGAAACCGCATGGGTGGGAGCTGCCTATAACATGTTGCTTTTCTATATGGCGAGCAGTGTAAGTCTCTTTATCCCCGCATTTACCTTTTTCATAAAATTTACACGCGCAAAATATTTGATTCGAAACACAAGCTTTTGTTTACTTTTCTGACATGCAAATTCAGGTTTCTGGTGCTTGTTGGTACCTTCTTACCATTGAACGACAAGAAGCGTGCTGGAGAAGCGTGTGTAATACTGTAGAAAACCAAACCTGTGTTTACGGATACTTTGATTGCAACACGGTAAATGACACAGATAGGGCCAACTGGTTTTCAATAACTAATACTTCCACTCTATGCAATCCAAGTGGTTCCTACTATGAATACGGGATATACGGCTATGGACTACAGAATAACGCTCCATCAGAAAAGTTTATCAAGAAGTTCTGCTTTTGCTTCTACTGGGCACTGCAGAGCTTGACGTAATTTCTTTCCCCTTCCATTCCATCAATGGTTACAACAACACAGCTAAATTCATGTTTTTTCTGTTTCCTAACAAGCAAAGCTTGCTTCTGTTTTTGTCTGTTGACGCGTGCAGCTCTATAGGTAACAATCTGGCCACAACTGATTATGTTGGGGAAAATGTTTTTGTCAATATTGTTGCCATCATTGGTCTGGTTCTCCTTGCAGCACTAGTTGGAAATATGCAAGTTAGTACACACTCATACTCATTGTTGTCAATCACAATTGTTATTCATGTTAGCTCATTTTTTATGCTGTGGATCTTGTAAACGAAATCGTAGCGCTATTTTAAAGTTCGTTAAGATTTCAAACCAAAGCTTGAACAATCTACTGTTTTTTTTTTTTTTATAACCGGATGTCTTGGTTAGCTTGCGTGCACCTCGACTAATTCCGGGGCTTTGGAGGTAACGACTGGGTATGCCTCTAGTGGCCCCAAGAGATTGTTGGCGAGAGGAATCGAACCTGAGACCTTAGGTGAGAGCAAACTCGTAAGTCCTGAGGCAAGGCTACTTTGCCAACCCCTTGGGGTTTTGAACAATCCACTGTTGGGCTCGTTTATCGGCCCTAACCATGATCCATACGCACAACCATATGCAAAATGGAAAACTACTGAGTTTTGTGCTTCATATGGCAGAGATACCTCCAATCGACATCTGTTCGGTTAGAAGAGTGGAGGCAGAAGAGAACTGAAGCAGAACAGTGGATGCAACACCGGCAAATTCCACCAGAACTAAGGCAGTCAGCGAGAAAGTATGATCAGTACAAGTGGGTGGCTACCCGGGGAGTTGACGAGAAAACCATTATCAGTGCCCTCCCTAAGGATCTCCAGAGGAAAATCAATCACCACTTGTGCTACAATCTAATTAGACGAGTAATTTAATCTCTCTGGTGCACTGGCATCGTTTCGCGTTTTTGTTTTCTGTTTTTCATCTCTGTGGCTTCTTGTCATCGTTTCGTTTCCGGTTTTGATGTTTTGGAGAAATGTTTTCGCCAGTTGCTTTCGGGAGAATTCTATTCAACAAAATCTGTAACATATGCTGGCTGCCATTGGACAGGTTCCCCTATTCGATCAAATGGATGACCACATGCTGGACGGAATATGCGAGAGGCTGAAGCCGGTACTCTTCACAGAGGGCATGTTTCTGGTTCGGGAGGGCGACGCAGTTAAAGAAATGCTCTTCATAATCCGAGGCCACCTTGACTCCTACACCACGAACGGAGGCCGAAAAGGGTTCTACAACTCATGCCGTTTGGTCCCTGGCGACTTCTGTGGCGAGGAACTGCTGACTTGGGCACTTGACAGCCCAACCGCAGTCCTACCATCGTCCACGCAAACTGTCAAGGCCATTTCAGAAGTCGAAGCGTTTGCCCTGATATCCGAGGACTTAAAATTCGTGGCATTGCAGTTTAGGTTACGACATAGCAAACAATTGTTGCATAAGTTCCGGTTTTACTCGCACCAGTGGAGGACTTGGGCAGCATTCTACATACAGGCTGTGTGGCGTAGGTACCGAATGCGCAAGGGATTGGTCCAATGTAACGCGGAAGAGCTCGATAATATGGACATATTCGTGCCCCAACCGGGGGCTGGACTGGAAGTATTCGCGGCTAGGCTTCTTTCGAATATTCGAATGGGTGGAAGTAACGGGTTCGAGTCCGGTTCTGAGTATCATCATGGGAATGAGAATTGAAAGAACGGTAGTTTTTTGTGGGGGTATAACTTTTGAAAGAACATAAGTGTACGTTCCTTCTGTATATAGGATAGCATACACAAAGACAATGTGTGCTTGTAAATCTCTTGAATGAGGCTTCTATATGTTAGACATATGAAATGGCACAGTGCTGGTCCTGACTTTTCGGGGCGTAAAGCGAAAAATAGAGATGAGGTTTTTCTATTGAGTTATTATAAGGAGTATTAAAGTAGGAGGGGCCTCTAAAATTTGTAAATTTTGGGGGTCTGAGGCTGCCGCACCTTGAACTTTAGCTCAGGGCCACTCTGAAATGGCAAAAATGTTTGTGTTTGTTCATGTGTATGTTTTTAAACTCTTAAAGTCACAGTTTTGGGAACAAAATTACCTGCCAAAATGGCATTATAAGTACAAATCTTGTCATTGTATTGTTCGTATGACAGAGATAGCTACAGTAAGCAAGATTATGAACTGGTTGAAATTCATTGAACCAAGGGTGGGTTTGCCTTTGATTTTTTAATTGGAAGAAGAAATTGACCTAACCCAGAAGTCCATGAACCCTCCTTGGAACCTCCCTACCCCACATAAGATTAGAACAAAACTTTACGTGACAAAAGAATAAGATTTAAGGATCTTTTGACTATACAAAGGTTCCAAATTCATCAAGTATTATAATAACAATGGCAGGACTTATAAGTTTTAACCTAATCCCAAATACACCTCGTGTGATCATCATGTAACGCCAAATAGGACCAATCACTTCCTCGTTCAACGATCTGAGTCGTTCATCTACAAACTGCAATGCATTATAGAGGATCGAACATCAATAAATGGTAGGTCTAGATCGGATGATATATGTTTTTAGAGCAGCAAATCAGCAAGAGGTTTCACCGTCCATTTCATTTAAAAAAATAAATATTCGATGAATACGTATTGATCCCCGGTCAACTTAATTTTATACATGGTTGACCTACATATTTGATACCTATGGTGTGAATGATTTGAAACGTTGAATGAGACCATGACGAGTCCCATTTGCGATCGGACCCCGAGGGGATCTTGATTTTCCACCAAAACCATTAAATTGATTTCAACTTTGTAATAAGCTTAAATAACTTCACTAGCTAGTGCCTACCAAAAACTATATGAAAAATCCAAATCAATACACGCCAAACTCTAGACAGCACAGTTGACTTGGGAAGTCGCTTAATCCCCCACGCCACATGATGATTAAATATTAATCACCCTGGGATTAAAAAATGGGTTATCAAAGTTGCCAACTGTAAAGGACAACCCTCGGAATAACAAAATCAAAGAAATACAAGGAGGTTGTCAACTCTATTACATTACATTTTTTTTTTTTTATAACCGGATGTCCAGGCCAACTTGCGCGCACTTCGACTAATTTTGGGACCCTGAAAATAACGACCGAGCCTAAACCCAGTAGCTCCAAGAGGTTTGCTGGCAAGGGAACTGCATTACATTACATTGAGGGAACACCAATTAAACATGTATTTTGGTGGGGCTTGTTGATGGAACCTGCAACGTGGTGGTGACGGATCAATATTTCCTCCCGATCGGGTCAGGCTTAAGTCTGAGCATTCTAGATCGGATGAGTTACGCGTTTGATCGAGAGGTCGCTATTCTAGTCAATCCAGCCTACCTTTTTACTGAGCAAAAAAGAAAAAGAAAAAATACTAGTAATCAACTAGGGCAATTTCATATGGTTGGTTAAGTTTATAAAAAGAGTTTATGTAATCAATCGACAGTTCATCCTAATCCAAAATAAATAAACAATTACTACAATTAAACAATATGGCCATATTTTAACTAGTGAAGGGCCTTAGCTCTTGAAATTTCTGAAATTCAACTCCTGTCATGTTCTAATGAAGTCTTGAGTTCTTCAAGCAAAAGGTTGAATCTGCTGCAAATCCTCAATGACTTGGTGGAATTCAAGAGCCTTAAGGTCTGTCTTAAATCCCAAACCTATGCCAAATTTAGCTTATTTGAAATCGTTTTCATTTTATGAAAACAGAACTTACCAGAAAATTGTTTCTGATAAGTTTTGTTCTCGGAGTATTTTTCCAAAAGTAACACACCTTCAAGAAAACATCAAGAAACTGTTTTTGGTCCGAAAACAACTTCTCCAGAAAATGAAAAGGATATGAAAAAGTTTTGTGGTTTTTTTCGAACCTTTCATGGTTGAAGTTTCTGAGAAGATGAAGAAACAAAAAAGAAGAAGAACGAAAGCAATACCATAACAGAGTTAATATTTAGCTCTCCAGGACTAAATTCCAAGTTTTTCATTTCTGTATTCCTCCAGAATCCAAGATGAGATTGAACTCAAAAGATGGGGAGAATCTGATGGATCAAAAAAAGGGATCAAGAACGAACAAAAGGACGCGAAAAAGGACTTACTTCAGAGTTCAGAGAGCAATTTCGAGACCAAATCACGGACCAGAGTTTTTCCAGAGGACTACGGAAGAGTGGAAACATCGATACTAGATCCTCGTGGACCAGTTGCAGGAAAATGGAACATGATTTTCTTTGCAGCCGGTCTTGTCTCTCTCTTCGTTGACCCTTTATTCTTCTTCTTGCCAAATGCTGAACCGGACTATTGCTTTGATATCATCATATCCCTCCGGTTAATACTAACTATTGTAAGAACGGCTTATGATGTGCTTTACGTTGTTCACATCGGTTTCCAGTTCCGGACAGCATACATTGCGCCTTCCTCACGTGTTTTTGGGAGAGGAGAGCTTGTTATAGATCCTTGGAAGATTGCGTACCGGTATCTTGTTAAGGGCTTTTGGGCTGATGTGATGGCTGCAATTCCCCTTCCACAGGTACCGAAACTGAATGTCATGTTTGATTACCATTTCTCACTCAAGTTTTCAGCAAAACTTGGAGAAAAGTATTTTTGAAAACACAAACATGCGTCGTTTTCGCATGGTGTACTTGTTTTCTTAGTTACATGGCTTGGAAGATTTTGAAAAATTTGTGTTTGATAACATGTTTCAAACTCCGTTCAACCGAACAAGTTTTGAAGGAAAAAACAATTTATTTTGGATCATCAACATAACAGATGTATGTGGAATATTTATGTACCAGAATTTGAAGATTATAAGCTGTGCAGTCGATTTTGTACTAAAAACTTATGTTTTTTCAATTTCAGATTTTAGTTTGGGCAATCATACCGAATCTAAGCGATTCGGTGACTTCACATCCTCGTATAGTCCTATGGTTTACCATCATTCTGCAGTACTTTCTGAGATTAGCTCTCATATATCCACTCTCTTCCCAAATTGTCAATTCCAGCGGGGTCATGACTACCGAAAAAGCCTGGGTCGGGGCCGCTTACAACATGACGCTCTACATAATGGCAAGTCATGTGAGTGACAAAATAAAACTAAACGAATGCATACTCGTCGATTTCCTATTTCATTTCCTAAGGCAAAATTTTCTCACGAATTTCGGGTTTTGGAAAAAGTTTTCAGGGGCAATTTACTATATGTTAGCCGTGGAGCGACAAGAGTTGTGCTGGAGAAGCGTGTGCGCTCAAGAAGCGGGATGCGAGTATTCGTACTTCAACTGCGGAATGGTTGCAGACCCTGGTAGGAGTGCCTGGTTCCAAACAACTAATGTAACAAGCCTGTGTGACGCAAGTGCTACTAATAGCTATTATCTGTGGGGTATTTATCAGATTGCAGTGCAAAACGGGCAAACCTCCTCATCTTTCTTGCACAAGTACTTCTACAGCCTTTGGACTGGAATTCAGGCCCTATGGTAAAGCAACAACACCTTCTCTATGCATACTCTCGAACAATACGGACAAAATTTTCTAGTTTAAATTTGTTAGGCGTAAGTGTCATTCTTGTTGGAATTTGCCTTGAATTTGACGTTCTCAAGAAAGGTGCAGTGTTTGTTGCGTACCTGATCGCGGGGGAAGTCTCTGTAATTCTCGTCCAGACGGGAGTCAAGTACGTCCTGATGGTCGGACACGGGACAGAAGAGGTTTGATGCGGGCTGCACGTATTGAGGCCTCTTTTGACCTAATTTTTTGTGCTGGTTGCTAGAGTTTTGGTCTTTTTCTTCATATTAGATATTAGGGAGTTTGTGTCTCTCTCTCTATCGTATTCGTGAGACGTTTGTCCTATATATTTGTTGGGTGCTTCAAATTAAGTTACGGGTATAGCTTGCTCGTTGTTCTTTCTCTAGTTATAGTGAATCATCTAGCTCTTTTCCCATGGACGTACCTTCTTGCTTTGTGCTTAAGGGAAATCACGTAAATCTGGTGTTTTGTTCTCTTGTTGATTTGTTTATATTCTCATACTTCGAGTTTAGGCACAACAATTCTTTCCGGTGATATATTTAGAAATGCATGTTGATGCCTTGTTAACATCAATTACACCATGATTTTACCCTCACAATGCTCAGTTTTTGTTGCAATTTTGTGCAGCTCCATTGGACAGACTTATACCCCAAGCATTTTTGTTGGAGAGAACATCTATTGCATTGCTAATTCAAGTTTGGGGCTCATTCTCATTGCTCTTCTAATTGGTAACATGCAAGTAAGCCTTCTCTATCGCGTCGCAAAATCTCATGTGGAAGAACCTTAAGATACATTGTTAACGAACAAAAGGATCTGTTCGGATGGTAAGAAACTTGAGACCAAATGAGAATGTGGTTCTGGCTTTGAAAATTGCAACAGTTCGCAATAGCAAAAGTGATTTCAGAAACATAACCGACTCAGAATCACATTCTCAAAGTAAGTATATAATCTGATCCTCGCAAAATAGAAACGACAACCTGCAATGGAATTTCCAAATATATTGCTTCTAAGATTATCAGTTCCACTTGAGACAACGATAGTCGTTTTAACTGGTCGTTATGCTAATGGTGTTTTTTTTGTTTTTCTGGTGGGTACAACAGAGATACCTTCAATCGATAACGGAGAGACTAGAAGAGTGGAGGCAAAAGAAAACAGATACAGAGCAATGGATGCATCACAGGCAGCTACCCTATGAGTTAAGGCAGGCTGTGAGAAAGTATGGAGAGTTCAAATGGGTGGCTGCGCAAGGAGTTGATGAAGAAGATCTTCTCAATACCTTTCCTGATGACCTCCGGAGAGCGATCAAACGCCATCTCTGCCTCAATCTAGTTCGACAAGTAAGTTGAGATATATACCATAATGGGAAATGCTTCGGACACGAATTCGGTCAGTATGCTCAGAAAGATATGTGCGAGTCGCACATGTTTTCACCGAACGCAAAAAACATGTTTTCCAAGTTTCCCCTGTTTTTGTTTCCAAAAACAATGAAAGCAATATATCGGAAAAAACGGAGGAAAGAAAAGACATTTTCAATTACCACAAATATCCATTCGATGCACGTAGATCACCCGATGCATGTTGTCCCCATAGGCATCGGACACAAATTCCATTCGATCGAGGCACGTAGACCCCACCCAATGCATGTGATCCCCATGCGCATCGGATAGGCAGTAATGCTATAGGTGCGACCATTAAAGGCTCTTTATATGATCCATTTCATAATGTCACATCTATGCCTATATAAAGGCTAGGAATTTCACCGAAAATATTATAAAGTGAACACAATGAATCGTTCTCTCTCACCAGAATTCTCTCCCTTGTACTCGTTATTGGTAGCTCATAAAATTCAAAGGTATTCTGGTTCTTCTCCGTTTGTGCATGACGCAGTTGGACATCATTTGAAATTGGGTTTTATAGTATACATCTTGGAGTCGAATTCGCTGTTAACCCGGTGCATACCAAATTCATTCGAATTGGTGGGGGCGAATATCGTCTCAAGGAAAAACGTCTTCGGATGTGCCTTGAAGCAACTATTTATTCTTACCGGTTTTATCCACTTCCATCATCTGTTATACCATTGCACCAACAGTTGATTTTTTTTTTCTTTCCCCTCTCAGTTTTGTGCTTCTCCTAACAATTTTCTTTCATTTTTTCCTCTTCCACCACAGAACCCACTGCTCGACCAAATGGACGACCGAATGCTAGACGCAATCTGCGAGCGCCTCAAACCTGCGTTCTGCACCAAATCCACCTTCCTCCTCCTCGAAGGCGACCCCGTCGACGAGATGTTCTTCATAATCCGCGGCCACCTAAACTCCACCACCACCAACGGCGGCATCACCGGCTTCTTCAACTCCTCCTCCGTCGGCCCGGGCGACTTCTGCGGGGAAGAACTCCTCTCCTGGGCCCTCGACCACCACCACACTGACGTTCTCCCCATCTCCACCCGCACCGTGGAAGCCGTCTCAGAGGTCGAGGCCTTCAGCCTCACCGCAGACGATCTCAACTTCGTAGCGTCCCAGTTCAGGCGCCTGCACAGTAGGCGGCTGATTCACAAGTTCAGGTTTTATTCTCACCAGTGGCGGACGTGGGCGGCGTGTTTTATTCAGGCGGCATGGCGGCGGCATAAGAGGCGGCGGAGAGGTAGTAATAATGAGCTAGGAGGGAGGAGGAGGGGCGGGGAGGGTTGTAGTATCGCGGAGGAGATGAACTTGTTTGTGCCGAAACCCGGGGCGGGTTTGGAAGTGTATGCGACGAGGTTGATGAATAGTATGAGGAGAACCCGGTACGATGATACCGGTTCTGGTGGGTCCGGTGCACCCGCGGAAAGACCTGATCGGTTGGTTATGGATGAAGAAGAATATTGAAAGGATCATTACGATGTTTTTAATTTCTTCTAGGAGTGAAATGTACAGTAAACTAGTAAAGTTTGTAACTAATATTTTGGATTGAGCGACGCCCGTTTGCAGATTTAGACACGGATAATTAATGCACATTAACGTCTCATTATTTTCTGAGTTTATGTAAGCGTGTCAGATGGTTCTAAACACATTTATATGCGGATCTATATACCAAAGTCTAAGCGCATAGATTTCTCGATTGAATTTTTTTAATATAGTGAATCTAGTTATCCTCATAATTTGTTTGACAGAAACGCTCACATCTTCATTTCTTAAAGTGAATTTGTACAAATTTGATGGTTGTGTTTGATTTGTAGTTTGTTTAGTTTTGATGATGTAAGCAGGTGTAATGAGTGGAGAGAGATAAAGAGAGAAATGAGAGAAATAATTATGTCAACAAAACCAAAACTAAACAAAACTCTAAACCGAACAGGGCCGATATAGTCTTCACCGTGACCACTCAGATCATACGGGAAAAGTTATATCTAAGAAAGTGGTGCAATTTATGCATTTTACTACCGAACTGATTAAAAAAAACAAGCAACTTTTTAAAAAATCATTATTCTTGCATTTTAAGCCACAAAAGTGTAAAATTCTGCTCATATAATAGAGGATTTAGCCCTGATTAGGATTGGACTTGTGAGGGCCAAAAATCTTGGAAGACTTCTCCTACATGTTTGGAGTTTCACCATGAACTTCTATCTTGGGGATGGCAGACTTCTTCTACGTTGTATTTCACATCCATCATTCAGTGAGTGTTTAATCTTATCTTGTATTTATTACATTCCTCGTTCCTTGCGAATCTTGAATACGACTCCCTCCTTTTCTCTTATAAATACTTTCAACATTCACCGTCGCACTCATAACTCTCCTTGTTTCTTTTGCCTTAGACCATCCCCAACAAGGCTCCACAAATTTTGAGCCAAATAAATTACTGCACAGTGTTTTATCTACCAATGTCATTTTCAACATTCCAACAATACTACCTATACTACCTCTCTACTATTAAAATACTGATTTTTACTTTTCAAAATAATATAATATATTAACACATATACATACACACCCATATATCCAAACCCAAACCCCCAGATCCCGTCGGCCGAAACCCAAACCCTGATCCCGTCGGACGAAATCCAAACCCATATACCGGAAGAACTCGCCGTCGCCGTCGAACGAAGATTTCGCCATCGCCGTCGGCCAAGTCGAACGAAACCCGTCGCCGTCGAATGAAGCCCAGACACTGAAACCCAGATCTCGCCGTTGCCGTTGCCAAGTCGAACGAAACCCGTCACCGTCGTTGTAGAACGAAACCCGTCACCGTCGGCCAAGATCTGGTGCAGGAGATACCGAGAAGGGGAAGAGGGAGAGAGAAGAGTGAGGGAAAAAATAATTAAAAAATAGGTAGGGAGTGAACAGTGGCTGAACAAATGGGGTGGGATTTGGGGCGCTACTGTTCACCTTTCTATTTTGTTAACCTGTTTGTTGAGTCTGTTGCAGCCCATTGTTGGTGCTTCCCTGGGTAAAATAGGGAGAGGAGAAGATTTGTTGAGACTGCTGTGGTTGCTCTTAGACAGCTTAGGGAATGCGGGGGCTTTGCCGTCCCCATGAGTCGACAGACCCTATCAACCACATCTAGAACCTTTCATCTCGACAATCAATGGTTCGGATTTAAAATAAAACTCTTCCGGGAAAAAGAATACTCTCTCCTGAAAGAGTAGACTTTCCGAGAAGAATTTTATTTTAAATTTGAATTATCCAAAACACTTTTGGACAATCCAAATTGGAGTTGGCATGGCCTGCTGATGTTTACTGGTTCTTTTACTTCTTTGTGATAAAATAATCGTGTGCGAGCGTGCCAGAGAGAGTTTCAATCTCCTCCCTCAGATTAACTTTGGAAAAACCAAGTCTAATCAGGCGATTGTGTTTTATTGGTTCAATTACCTCAATTAAGAGGATTTTTCTTTATAAGTGAAGAAATGCAAACCAATAACTCAGGAAATTAAAGAAACAATAAAGAAACAAGGTACTTCGATTGATGAATCAAAGATAAACTTACTTCGAAATTGTCTTCAACTTCAAATATAAATGTAACAGAACTTCGAACTGGGTGATTGTTACAAGAACAACCGAAAATGGGTGATTGTTATGAAACAATCGAGAATAATCCTAACTACTTCCTAATCTACTTCCTAATCTATTTCGAACTGAGTTCGAAATCCTAAAACTACTTGCCAATGAACAAACCAAGCATCATTTTTTGATAACTGTTTGTTGAAGATTTGTTCGAGGGTTTTTCACTCTTCAATTTCTTCTATTTATAGACGTTGATTGTAGTTTGAACTTCCCGCTCCATGAATTTGAACTTGGCTTGCTTCGAACTCTAACTTCTGCTCTTTGAGTTGGCAGTTTCTTTCTTTCCCCGCGTCTGAATTTGAATTCTTCAGATTCTTCCTTCTGAAGCTTTGATTTGAAATCTGCATAACTACTCAACTAATCCAAATGATTACACGTTTAAAAGAATAACTGCTTTTTTGAGAAGTACTCCACGTACTCTAACTGTCAACTATCCCATTTTATAGATTTACACGTGGAGTTTATGTGTCTAGCAATAAATATCGTGGCTTCGAAGTCAGTTTCTATTTCGTCCTTGACTTGTAACTGCCAATAACTGCTAATTTGAATTGAGGAATAATACGACACCGTATTAACTCAATTCTACTTCAATGATCCAGTGTATCTCTATTGACAAGTAATTGCCAACGTTTGGCATTTCTGATTACGTGTCAATCAACTATTGGATTTGCTAATTTTATATGTAAACATACCCCCCACATTAACATCGTTGTTCAAGGGATTTGAGTAAGTGTTATTGTGCCTTTTGCCGCTTCGAATTCTTTAATTAAATCATGGCTAACATTCCCAATACCAAAAAAAATGTCTTCGAAAACTTAGTTCTCTTTATGGCTTAATTTTACACCTTTCAGTGCTTTTTGAAGCAATAAAAAATGTTTTTAAACCAGTCCGAACTTATAAAAATATGTTTTCATAGTATTAAACCCATAAAATGGTTTTAGAAACATGATGATTTTGAAATAATTAAAGCAAAACACCATTTCAAAGTCTAAATTCAAACTTGGGCTCAATAATGATTTAGGCCCAATTACCTTTAATAAACACCTGACCCGAAACGACGCACTGTTTCATCGCAACGTATAAATTTAGGGCTTAGAATTTTCGCTGTGTGCTCAAAAAATTTCAAAACACTTTGCTCTTTTGCTTTCTCTCTTGTACTTCTGCAACCATGGCCTCTGAAACTTCAAACCCAATAGGCACTTCTTCCTTTGCCCTAAGGAAATTAGTTCATGAAGCCAAATCGAAACCCACGGATGAATCCTTACATGATCAAACCTTCATCGTGAACCCTAATAAGGTCGATACTCATATCCTAGGCCCTGCATTCTTTGATCTTCCACTCAAATTTACGCCATGTTACCCGATATTAGAAGAAAGTCAGCTCATCAAAGATCAAGCACTAAATTTTGTAGAATGGTCTACTAAGAATTTTGTATGCTGGCCTGTTCAAGATAAAGACTGGGGTAAGTGGACCGAACACATGCTGAAGTATAAGAAAATAGAATTGGAGCAAACTGGGCTTTGGCATATCATCACATTGCTTCGATATGGTATTCAACAAAACCCTGCTCTCATACATGCTGCCCTAGCTTTTTGGGATTCATCATTCAATTATTTTCGTTTCAATTGTGGGATGATGGGACCCACAGTTTTAGATGTGTCATTTCTGACTGGACTTCCCCCATTTGGCCCAATGTTTGATATTTCCAAATCCATTGAAGTTCCGCCATTGAAAGACATGAAAACCTCTGGTTCGTATGCATCATATGGGAACTTTTTCCGTTCTGAAGCAAAATTCGAAGACCCAGTATCTGACAAGGAATTCTTTGCATATCTTTTATATACTCTATGCAAAATGGTCTTCTGTCACAGTGGCAAGAAAATTATGCACGAATTCGCCCCTTTGGCATATTGCCTCTCTAAAGGTGAGAGATTTGATTTGGCCTCATATTTCTTGGGTTATGTCTACAAAATAGGGTCGACGATCAAAAAACCACTCATGTATAACATAGGAGGCCCTCTTTGGTTCTTACAACTCTGGATTGTGGCATATTTTCCTGTTTTCAAAGTTGCCATTTCAGAGCCTATTAATGTTTATGTGGACAAGTTTAAAGTTTTGGCTTCCAATCCTTTATCATTGGTTGGGTATCTTCAATATTTCTTCCAAATGAGGGAAGATAAGGAAGAAGCAGAATTTCGTCATTTCACAGACTGGAGTATTGGGCCCTCCTGGATAAAGGACATGATGGAGAATAGAGGTTCGAAGTCCTTCGCTGATGCTTGGGGAAGTATCCTTTCACCAAGGGAAATCTTTATAGGGGGAATCATTGGTGGTTGCAAACAGACTCATGCTGAAACATATTGTCCCGCTCAATTTGCTAGACAGTTTGGGATGGTACAAGCCATACCATGTCCTTTTCCTGGAGACACTAATGTTCCCCTTTATGAAAGGAAAAAGGTTGATAAGAATCACCTTTCACGTATTAATGTCGAATTTAGGAGATTCAGGAAGGCTTTCATACCTTTGAAATTTGCTATTGATAGTCCCATTTTCACTGGGTTCTCACAATGGTGGCACAATCTTATTGAACTACACAATCAGAATGTCTTAGTTCAAAGATTTGCAAGCCATATTGAATGCCCTGCTATAATTGGAGGTGAAGCCCAATCCAATTCTCTTTCAGTATCAGATGATGGTTTTGGTGTTCAAAAGAAAAACAAAACCCAACAGGAAGAAGAGAAGGAAACATCAGAAGTACAATCTTCTGCTTTGGTGTCTGTTGCTTTGAATGTTAAGCCTCTTCAATCTGTACCTCAGATGATGACTAGATCTCAAAGACATAGCACTACTCCTTCTCCCCCATCAGGTGATTCTTAATTCTTTAAAGCCTATACAGACCTTCTAACTCTCTTATACAAGACAACTTATCTCTATCTTTCTTTTAAATAGGTAATAAAAGAAAAGGGGACATCGAACAAGAGACAAGTCATGATAAAGCAAAATTTACTAAAGTCTATGAGGCTTCGAAAAGAAGAAAGAAGATACTGGTAGAAGAACCTGAAGAAGAGGAAGCAGAAGATGTTCCACTAGACCAATTTGTAAAAGGCAAGCCTTTTAACTTCACTTTTACCATGGTCCTTGAATTCTTCTTTCATATTTTCTGATTTTTAATCATTATATCTCAGTGAAGAAGGCAACGTCTGGACACACTAAAACTTCGAAGTCTGATACTGCTGTAATGCATGATACTACCTTCACTGCCATGGGGAAAATTACTAAAAGAAAAATCCTTAAGTTTCCACCACAAGTGATAATACAAGACATGTCTCCTCCTGTTATCAATACTATTGCAAGAGCCTTAGTTTCAGAAAGTATTCGAAAAAAACAGACTGAAGAATCAATATCAAATGTTGCTGATCTTGCTGCAGGTTCTTCGACTCCTGAAATGATAACCAAAGAAAATATTCCTGAAGAGCCTCTTGACAAAGAGCTTTTAGAATATGTTTCCTTAAATGTAGAAGTGTCAGATCAAGGTCAGCTCAATCAATCTATTTCGAAGATGGATTCTGAAAATCTTTCAGACATTGAGACTGCAAAGACTACTGAGGCTGACATTATATTCAACATGTTGATATTTCTGTCCCAAAGGATGACAGAAGTTTATTTCCTGAGATTGCTCTTAATACTTCTACCATCAAAACTTCTGAACCTGTTGAAGCGGTGATTGAAAAGGCTATTCTTGATCAATCACCAAGAATTGACATTCCCTGTACAACCAATCTCTCTAGAGCAAACCCATCCAATTGAGGTATTGTGTCTCATAATATTTAGACATTAAAGCTTCCTTCTTATTAGTAATTAAGTTTACCTATGTTTATGTATTTCCCTTTGTCAGAAAACTGATGCCTCTTCAAGCACAACTGTTGGTGATCTCTCTTTAGAGCAATTCAAATTAAGAGTGAATGATTTTTGTCAGAGAATCACTAATCCCAAAGCTCCAATTCTTTCTTCGGAATCTCCTATTATCCAACTCAAAACTCAACATAGTTCCTCTCTTCCTGAGTTGGTCAAGCCTACTTTTACTCCTGGAGAGATTCAAGAATTGAAGGAAATCCTCCAACAATTCTCAATATTGGACTTTGAGAAATTGGCTGAAGGAGATTTGAAGGTGCAGTTAGAGACTTGCTGTCAAGCAGCTTGGGTGTTAAAACCTGCTGCTCACGACCTACATAAGCAACTTTTGACTAAAGTCTCCGAATTTCAGATAAAAGCTTTTCAACTTTGTGAAGTTCAAGAGAGACATTTACAAAGGCAGAATCTGAAGGTAGCATTGTCAAGCGTAGAGGATGAAGCACAAAGTGTAATCTCTTCCTATGAACAAGATGCTATCAAGTTACATCAATTGAAGGAGGAAGAAACTTACTTAGAGGAAGCCTTGCTTAAGGTTAAAGGGGAAATTTCTCAAACAACTACCAACATGCAAGCTTCTTTGAACAAAGCTTCTTCTTATGTTGTAAACATAAGAGACCTTAAAAGTCAATTGCAGCGAACTACTGATCAAGAAGAAATTTATAACTTTGTTTGTACCAGAGGTGCTCATGTACTGAGTGACCTAAAAGATACAATTGTACAATCTTTTGATCAATGAATGAAATGCTTGTGATATTCCAATTTCATGATTGTTTGAACTGCTTTGAAATGCTTTGATCATCAATTGAACTATGTGTTCAACTATATAACTTGCTTGTTGTTATGACTTATCTTGAACAGCTCAAACAATGGAAGATACACTGCTCTTTAAGTTTTACCTTGTACTAAAGGATTCCCAAATGGTTGGGACATAAGCATTTAAATATCTTCCATTAATCTTTCTTCTATGAACATAACCATTCAAATCTTTCAAATGGTATGCCCCTCTTTTAAGAACTCTATAGATTTGGAAAGGTCCTTCCCAATTTGGAGCCCATTTTCCAAGTCCTGTTTTCTTTCCTTGATAGGCAACACCACTTTCCGGACTAAATCACCTATATCAAAGCTTCAATAGCCACTTTTTTATTATAACTTCTCGCTACCCTCAATTTCTGTAATAAAATTTGATTCGAGCTTTAATTCTTTCCTCATCTATTTCTTCAAGCTCCATGTGCATTGCTTGGTGGTATGCTCCCATGTTTAGGTCGTTTTGAGAAGCAACTCTCGTGACCTTACCACAATCTCCATAGGCAAAACAAAGATCATGTCCATAAGTCAGAGCAAAAGGAGTAGTCCCTATACTGGTCCTTTTGGTGGTTCGATATGCCCATAACACATTTAAAAGTAAGCTTGGCCATTCTTCTGGATTTTTATCAACCATTCTTTGAATACCTCTTTTGATAATCTTATTGGTTGATTCTGCTTGGCCATTTGATTGAGCATAATAAGGAGTAGAATTAATTAAAGAAACTCCATGGGTAGTCTGCAAAAGCTTTTCTTTGCTCTTCCTTCAAAAATGGATCCATTATCTACCGTTATAGTTTCTGGAGATCCAAATCTATAAATAATGCCTTTGATAAATTCCATGACTTGTTCTTGAGACACGCTCTCAAAGGCTTGAGCTTCAACCCATTTAGTAAAGTAATCAGTGGCTACTAAAATGAATCTATCTCCTTTTCTAGAAGCAGGATAAATCATACCAATCATATCCATTGCCCATCCTCTGAATGGCCAAGGTTTAACTACGTCTTTGTAATTCAGTAACTGGCAATCGTTTAAGAGGCCCTGTCTTTTGACAAGCTTGGCAACCCTTTGCATAATCAATACAATCCTTAAGAATAGAAGGCCAATAATATTCATACCTTCGAATTAGCCATCTCATCTTAATTCCTGCTTGATGAGCACCACAGATACCTTCATGGACTTCTGCCATAATTTTAAATGCATCAACTTTGTTCAAGCATTTGAGTAAAAGTCCATTTGCTCCTCTTTTGAACAATTCTCCATTATACATGATATAATTAACAGATCTTAGTCTCGTTGCTCTATCTGTTTTAGCATCAGGTTTTGTCAAATAATCAATCAATGATTGTCTCCAGTCATTCGAACCAGGTGGAGTGGTGATTTCACACACTTCAAATCGGTATACCTATCTTTAAGCATTGGTAAATATTTCCTTAAAGTCAATTGACAAAATTCTCTGCTTTCATCAGTGATACATTTAAATCCTGATGCTCTTTGAGCTACTGCATCCGCTTCTCCATTAAAGAATCTTGGAACATAAGTCAAAGTAATCATATGAAATTGCTCAATTAATAACTTCACATATTGGTGATAAGGTTTTAAACCACTACTATGGCAACCAAACTCTCCATTCACCTGATTTATAACTAATTGAGAATCTCCAAATACCTCAATTATGTCAACTTTTAAAGTAAGCAAAAGCTCTAACCCCATAATTAAGGCTTCATATTCTCGCTTGGTTGTTTGTACATTCTCCTTCATTTATCTCGAAATCCAAATTTGGTTTTCAAGCCTTGTGGAGATTCCAATACAATCCCAATCCCAGCCATTTGAGATGTTTTCGAACCATCGAACCACATTTTCCATGGCTTTATTGTCACTGTATCAACATCTGCTATTTCAGGAGTCTCAATTCCATTTGGATGATCAACCAAGAAATTAGCTAAAGCTTGTCCTTTAATTGATTTCTGAGGAACATACTCTAGGTTAAATTCAATTAAGGACACAATCCATTTACCAATTCTGCCACTAAGTACAGGTTGAGACAACATATACTTCATAACATCAGTCTGGGAAATTACATAGGTTACTCTAGGCATCATATAGTACCTGAGTTTCTTCGAAGCAAAAAACAAAGTTAAACATAATTTTTCTACTGCAGAATATCTACTTTCACAATCATTAAGAAACCTACTTAAATAGTAGATAGCTTGTTCTTTTCCTTCTTCATTGTCTTGAGCCAATAGAACTCCTATTGAGTCATAATTTGTCTAAATATAACTTGACAGCCTTCCTTTTGAAGGTGGAACAAGCAAACGGTGGATTGATCAAATACTCCTTGATGGCCTTGAAAGCATCATCATGCTCCTTTGTCCATTCGAAATCTTCTCCATCCTTCAATTTCAAAGAGAGAAGAAAAAAGACTTTAGTTTTTCCCCGCAAAGATTGGATATAAATCTTCAAGAAAATTTAACTCACCAAGAAACTTTTGAAGTTCTTTCTTATTCGAAGGAGGTTTTACTTCAATAATAGCTTTAGCTTTATTGCTATCAACTTGAATACCTTTGCTATGGACTAGATATCCTAAAAAGTTACTGCTTTGTTACTCCAAAAGCACATTTAGCAGATTCAACTTGATTGATAATGTTTCATCTTTGAAAAAGCTATTTTCAAATGTTCTACATGCTCATCCATAGATTTTGATTTGACAATAATGTCATCTATGTAACACTCTAGAAAACCCCCAACTATTTCATGAAAAATAGTGTTCATTGCTCTTTGATAAGTAGCACCAAAGATTTTTCAAACCAAAAGGCATTTTGACCCATTCGAAGGTCCCAAGATTGCCAGGGGCTCTAAATGCGTTTATGAACATCTTCCTCGGCTATACAAATTTGATTATATCCTGAATGTCCATCCATAATAGACATGATTTTATGGCTCGTGAACTATCCACCAAAGATGTCTACTACGGGCATTGGGTATTCATCCTTAGGAGTTGCAATGTTTAGGTTTCTAAAATCAATGCAAACCCTAATCTTCCCATTTTTCTTGATAACAGAACAATATTTGATAGCCATTCCACATATCTTGCTTTGTTCTAATAAAACCAAAGATTTAAAAGATTTTGGATTTCCTTTTTAACCAATAAGATGGTTTCAGAGACATTTTTCTTGGAAGTTGTTTGAAAGGTTTGAAATTAGATTTAATAGGCAATCTATGTTCAACCAAATCTCTATTCAAACCTCAATTCTTTATAGCTCCAAGCAAAGCATTCTTTGTTCTCTTTAAGCACTTGTGATCAACCTTGCCTTGAAAATCAAGTTCTTTGTTGATTTGAATGGTGTTTGGAACAATCCCTTCTCCCAATTCCACTTCTTCTAAAGGATCTTGGGAATCGACATAACCAACAAAGGCTTTTTCGAATTCAAATGGCTTTAACCCCCAAATGTCATTTTTCACCAAGTAATTCTTCCCAATCATCTTTCTCAGTAACTTCGCTCTATTTCTAGAGCCATAAACTTAACTAAGGCCAATGAGTTGGCCTCTTCAAACTCTGTCTTGGACTCACATCCAAGCAGCCTCATCTGGTGAATTGTCTGATTCATAATCAACTGCTTGTTTAAGCTTAGATTTTAACTCAGTCAATTCTCCAATTTCCAATACATTGGATGGAGGGGTGGCGAGGTTGTGCAATTTCACTTAGAGGAATGATTTCGAGTTTTATACATTTCACCTCTGCACAATTTGTCAAGTAAATCAAAGGATGTGGGTCTGCTTTCACCTCTTCGACCCCCACTTCTTTCCCATTTTCATACTTCACAATCATCAGAGTTTGGTGCATCGAAGATGGAATACAACCATTGACATGAATCCAATCCCTACCAAGCAAAGCATTGTACTTACTTGTGAATGTATCCACCACAAAAAAGGCTGTATCAGTTTCCACTTGGCCAACTTTCAAAGTATAGAAACAATTCCTTTAGGACTTTTACTTTCACCAAAAAAGCCAAAGCAATAGATGTGCTTGTTGGGATCAATCGAACCTTTTCTTTCCCCAACTTTTTCAAAGTCCTTGAAGGCAGAATGTTTACTGCTGCACCATTATCAACCAAAACCCTGTTTAACAAAATCCCATCGAATTCTGCAGAGATGTACAGTGGTTTCAAATGGTGCCTCATATCACTTGAAGGTGATCTGAAAGGATAAGAAAGATTAGCACAATTCAAATCAACAATCAAAGGATACTTAGAATCATTTTCAGTTTCTGGAGCAAAAATTGCTCTTTCCTTTGATGTTACTTCTGGTTCCTCTAAAGCATTAACCATGACCATGAAGTCTTCCTCTTCTTCCTCCTTTTGAATCTTTGAAATCAAAGCTCCCCAACCATCATTCCAACCATTGTCATACGTAAGATCATATTCATCATCACTTGATACATCAATGACCTCCATAGGAGCAACTGTTGGCTGTAATGCCTTTCGAACTGGTGAGTAGTCTGGTCCAAAAGGTCCAAAATTAATGAACGAAGGAGAAACCATGTTAATTTGAACTTCAGGTAAAGTCCCAAACTGGATGGTCCTTTTTTCCTGCACTGGTATATCTGATTCTTCTTCTGCTATACCCACTTTTTCAGACAGTTCTGTTGCAGAAGTTTCCATGGGAGAGGATGTTTCAACAGGTGATGAACTTATGCCTTCACCTCCTTCCTGTTCCACTATCATGGCTTCTAAAAAACCAGATTGATAGCTTGCCAAGGAATTTGGTGAAGTTGGGCTATTCTGAGGCATGTCACTATCCATCCTTGCAGCCAAACTCTCCAATGTTTCTATTTCGGTTTGAGTAAACCCTCTTCGAAGAGATTCCTCAGAGTCTTCTCTTCGAAGTCTGTTAAATCTTGGGTTGATCTTATCACCCTCATTAGGATCTTCCTTAGAGGCATATTCTTCCATTTGGAAACTAGTATACCTCCTTTGCAATTTCCTCTTCTGAGTTCTTGTCAACATAGGAATCATTTGAGGTGTCTTGGTCTTTGGATCTCGAACTACTACCCATTGACCAACAGAGGTATTTGGAGGTTTGACCATTTTGTTTCCAACCTTAGAAGGAGCTTTGTATCCCTGGAAGAGTTCTGGTTTAATTTTCTTTAAAAACCAATCAGGAACCCCCTTCACCAAGGAAAATTGTTCACCCTGCCCTTCATTTTCCTGACCCATAGGGGCCTTCCCAGTGTTAACCTTCTTCAAAGGAGGATAATCTCTCTTCGAAGTTGGTGGAACTGGGCTAGAAGGTACATTTCTTTTAGAAACCAACCAAGGCTTCTCATTTCTTCCTTGACTTGGGCTTACCCAAGGTCTTTTTTTCATTATTTCGATCTAAGGCCTTTCTTTCCATCCTTTTTGGAAAGAAATCTACCCCCTGTCGATCCAAGTCTTTAAAAACCAAATAATTGGCTCTGCATTCCATGCATAAACATTCCAAAAAGGAAGCTTCGAGCATAGGAAGATGAGACTGCTTGAATCCCCTTTGAGATGAACTCTCTGGTGTGTGTCTTGGCTTATTGTTTCCGTAAGCCCCATTTCGAAGTTGACCAACATTTGGCCTTCCTCTACCAATTTGCACGGAATTCATTTCAACATGAACTTGTTTATTCTGCCACACTTCTCGAACAGTTTTAGCCAATGATGTTGGCACATTAGTGTTAGCAGTTACTTCTTCAATCTTTGGAAATGGATCAGTATCAATTCCCATAGCCTTTTCTGGAAACATGATCCTTCCTTTCTTGATCTGTTCTTGAACCCTATCACGGAAAACATTACAATTTTTAGTTGAATGAGTCCAAGAAGCATGCCATTTACAATAATTCTTCCCTTTGATTTCTTCCAAAGTTGGAAGTCTAACATTATCAGGAAATTTGATAAACTTTTTCTTCAAAAGGTAATCAAAAATTTCATCTGCTTTGGAAACATCAAATGAATATACTTTGCTAATGGCTTTCTTATTATTCCTTGGTGCTATAGAAGAATCTTTTCGAACCAAACAATCACACACACAAGGATCATGTTCAATAATTTCAGCAGCATCAATTTCGTAAGTGGGCTCTTTGTAATAAGTAGAATAAGAAGAATTGTTCCTATCAACATCTTCTTCTAACAAAGATTCATATCTAGATGCTTTGTAGGTTAAATCAACCAAATCCCTAAATTCAATAGAATCGAACTTCTTTCTAAGTTCTCTACTTAAACCATCTTGTGCTATCCTAACAAATTCCACTTCTGGTAATTGAAGTTTACATTTGTTTCTAGCCCTTTTAAACCTAGTAATGAATTGGGCAGCCTTTTCATCAGGTTTTTGTTTTAACCTTGCTAAATCAGCCATAGTGACTTCAGGCTCAGTTAGGTAAAATTGTGCATGGAATAATTCTTCCATCCTTTGCCAACTTGGAACTGACTCTGGTGGTAAATTCGAATACCATTCGAAGGCAGTTCCTGTCAAAGAATTAGAGAATAATTTCAACTTACTGAAACCATTATTACCTAATTCCTTACACTGAGCTGTAAATCTAGCAATGTGTTCTGTGGTTGATTGTTTCTCATCCCCATGAAACAGTGTAAAATCAGGAATTTTAAACCCCCTAGGGACTTCGAACTGCCTATCTATCCATTCTGGATAAGGTTTTCTATAAGCTTGAGTTTGTATTCCTCGGTTCAGAGGTCCATAAACTTCTTGCATAAGGCCCAATATTTCATCTCTAAGGGTGGGATTTCCTTTAAAATGGACATTTGAGTTAATGTGTGGTTCCCTATTCACATTTCTTGTCATATGATCTTCTGGAAACCTATCAGGAGGGTTTTCAAAAGGTTGGGGCTGTCTGTAATCTCCTTCTTGCCTTGTAAAAGGTTCATAAAGGTGATTCGAATGCACTCTTCCCATTTCTGGTATTCCTGGATGCTTAGGAACTCCAAATTCTACATTAGGCCTTTTTGAACTAGCCCTATCAAAAAAATGATTTCATGTAGAATGACCATATCCTTCAAACCCGTAGTCATCATTTTTATAACCTTTATCCTCATTTACACCATCAAAACTAGGTTCGAATGGGATATGAGTGGTTTGTTTGTATGTTCTCCTAGGCTTGGGGACTTGAGAGTTATAAACATTTGCAGGTTTATACCAAGATTCTGGTATTTCATCTACATTGATAGGCTTTTTTCCAGGTCTTGACTTAAATTTGCTTGTGCTAGCCTCTTCTTTGTCCTTCTCAAATGAAGGCAGAGGATTACTTTTAAGTCCTGATTGCTCTTCTAATTTTTGTAACATAAGCTTCTGGGTTTGAGTCAGTTCCTTAAATGTAGCAATCATTTCAGCAAATTGGCTAGACAACACACTTCCTCCAATATCTGGATTCTTTGGGTCATCAATTTGCACTGTCTTCTATTGTTCCTAGTGTTCATACGAGAATTTTGGCCAGTTCCAACATTTGTATCTTGACCAATATAAGTTTCCTGACCTATTTGAGGTCTTTCAACCTGTTCATTCTCTCTAGGATTAATGTTATTCTCATCTTCTGGCATTTGGCCAATTTGAGAATCATCTGTTTGCTTCCTAAGTTTTGGAGCCATTCAACACTTTCGAGTCCCACCGGGCGTGCCAAAAAAATGTTTACTGGTTCTTTTACTTCTTTGTGATAAAATAATCGTGTGCGAGCGTGCCAGAGAGAGTTTCAATCTCCTCCCTCAGATTAACTTTGGAAAAACCAAGTCTAATCAAAGGCGATTGTGTTTTATTGGTTCAATTACCTCAATTAAGAGGATTTTTCTTTATAAGTGAAGAAATGCAAACCAATAACTCAGGAAATTAAAGAAACAATAAAGAAACAAGGTACTTCGATTGATGAATCAAAGATAAACTTACTTCGAAATTGTCTTCAACTTCAAATATAAATGTAATAGAACTTCGAACTGGGTGATTGTTACAAGAACAACCGAAAATGGGTGATTGTTATGAAACAATCGAGAATAATCCTAACTACTTCCTAATCTACTTCCTAATCTATTTCGAACTGAGTTCGAAATCCTAAAACTACTTGCCAATGAACAAACCAAGCATCATTTTTTGATAACTGTTTGTTGAAGATTTGTTCGAGGGTTTTTCACTCTTCAATTTCTTCTATTTATAGACGTTGATTGTAGTTTGAACTTCCCGCTCCATGAATTTGAACTTGGCTTGCTTCGAACTCTAACTTCTGCTCTTTGAGTTGGCAGTTTCTTTCTTTCCCCGCGTCTGAATTTGAATTCTTCAGATTCTTCCTTCTGAAGCTTTGATTTGAAATCTGCATAACTACTCAACTAATCCAAATGATTACACGTTTAAAAGAATAACTGCTTTTTTGAGAAGTACTCCACGTACTCTAACTGTCAACCATCCCATTTTATAGATTTACACGTGGAGTTTATGTGTCTAGCAATAAATATCGTGGCTTCGAAGTCAGTTTCTATTTCGTCCTTGACTTGTAACTGCCAATAACTGCTAATTTGAATTGAGGAATAATACGACACCGTATTAACTCAATTCTACTTCAATGATCCAGTGTATCTCTATTGACAAGTAATTGCCAACGTTTGGCATTTCTGATTACGTGTCAATCAACTATTGGATTTGCTAATTTTATATGTAAACAGCTTACCCACGAGGCAGTAGAGCCCCACATTCGTGGTGAATTCAAGTTTTTGTTGAGTCCTTTCGCATTATATGGATCATCCTTATGCATATTTGTCAGTGTTATTAATCGTTAGTATTATTCAGATTGCTGCAATTAAGGTTGCCCAACGAATCGCCCAATCCGTTCAATCCGCCCAAACCGATCCGTCCGTTTACTCACCCGAGGTACGTTACGGATGGATACAGATCCTAATATTTTTATTTTGATGGATACAATTCGGTTCGGTTCGGTTCGGTTCGGGTTCGATCCGCCCAATCCGCCTAATAATCCTTCTTTGATCCGCCAAATCCGCCCGATCCGTCTAATCCGTCCGAACCGTCCCATCGTTATGTCACCCACGGACGGTTGCGGATCTAAAAAATGACAATCTGTCACGAGCGGATCGGATTGAGAACCGAACCGATCCCGCCGGAACCGATCCGTGGACGCCCCTAGCTACAATATTTCCAGAGGGCCCTAGTTCGACAAGACTTTCGCATATGGCTGTGTTTCTTTCGAAACTCCTTTACACTTTGAATGTATCAAGTCTGGTCATGGAGTGAATGGAACGCATGAAGTCTGATCACATCCTCCTGATCGGACTTGAAGAAATTTCTTGGGGTTATAATCCACCATCTGACTGGAGGTGGATGCCTTGGTTGCCACATTCCTCGCATTGGCATATAATCTCGTGTATCCTACACTTTTGAAGAGAGATAAAAGGGAGAGAGAAATCTGAATAGTATAAACACTTTTGCACGGCGAAATTGGCGTGGGCACCATTGTACCCTACCCTATTTGTACCCAAAATTTTATCATCTCTGAGACAGTCCTACAAACATAAAGAGAACCCTGCGTTAAAGGAGTCGCCGGGAGTCCCATTGGATATAATGACTTATTTGCCGGAGGACCTCAGCCATGCCACGCTACGCCAGATTTGGCATAACACTTCACTCATACCATTTTTGAAGGTAATATCAAATCCTTTTAGAGCATCTACAGTGGACTCTCTATATTTGGCTCATAAAATGACTTCTAAAGTGGACACGTAAGCAAAAGTGGGGTCCAATTTTGTTTGTTAAAGACTTGTTAATTTAGGAGTGGAAGAGCACTCCAATAGACTCCTTAAAATTAGCTCCTAGACTATGTCCTAAGATTATTTCTCGCTCCCAACTCCCTCCCTAAACTTAGGTAGTGTGCTAGGAGCCATGCTAAGGAGCCATCATTAGGAGTTCCTATGAGGAGCCCATTAAAGACTAAAATTGAGCAAATAAATTGTTAAATGTTAGGAGTCTCACCTGGGACCTGGGAGCGTTTAAGAGTCTACTGTGATGCCCTTAGAAAAAGTGACTATTTACAAACAAAACTTTCCTAAAAGAAAAAGAACTGCTCCCAATTTGAAGCTATGGTTGCCGGTTGGAGAGAAAGATGCCAATTTGCTACATAGCGTTTCAAAAAATTTGACAATTTTATAGCCAAGGTTGGGGATGCTCTATAGTTCTGAATCTCTGATTCCAAATTTACAGACATTAATTTGGCAGAATTTCAGTTCTTATAAAATCCTCCCTCCACGAAATCTAGACAACAATTAGCTTGCCCTTAATCCTCAACCAATTGTGTGCATCGGGAATCTACAAATTGCTGCTGGGAAAGCATTCATCTATTACCACTTGTTTGTTACTAGGTTAGTCATCTGTCCGTGCTTAGTTTATGTGTTTGAGTAGTTGCCGATTTCATGCATAGCAATTTACAATTGTTGTGAATAAATTCGCCTATCTTACTGCGGGTAACGTGTTCGATAAAATGACTCTTCGTATGTTTGGGGTGAAATGGCTCTGCACAACTGTTTAGGGACATGGGGCCTGGCCCCTGCGAATTTTTCTTGTCGTAATGAAGTTTGGTTTAGCTCAAAGATTATATCTTCTCAGACACTGCGGTTATCTAAAGAATTTATCATAGCTTATTTTGGGAAATGTTGGTTCTGGATCGTAAAACTATTGTTCTATTTTGAAGCATGGTCAATTTTAGAAAATGTGTGCTTTTCATGAATAAGGAATATAAAGATATTGGTGGTTTAAAAATGGTCAGCGAAATGTTCTTGCCCCTCCCCCCCTCGCAGTCAGAATCCTGACTCCGGTACTCGTAACACTAACTTGAACAACCCAATGATTGATGGCAAGCATGAATACAATAAATAACAAAGGCAGCAGCCAGGAATTCTTAAATGGGGTAATTGTTCTAGGGTCCATAAGTGGGGACTTATTGGGTCATTTAGTCCATGTTAAAGTTTTACAAGGTCTAAGGTCCACAAATTTTTTTATTTTAAATTTAGGTACTTTCAAAGGGTATCCTAGGGTTTAGGTTTTAGGGTGCACTTTCCTATTATAGGGTTTTAGTGGTTTAGACACTTTCATAGGGTACCCTAGGGTTTTAGGCACTTTCATAGGGTACCCTAGGATTTTAGGCACTTTCATAGGGTACAAACTTTTTTGGCACTTTCATAGGGTACCCTAGGGTTTAGGTTTTAGGGTGCACTTTCCTATTATATGGTTTTAGTGGTTTAGGCACTTTCATAGGGTACCCTAGGGCTTTAGGCACTTTCATAGGGTACCCTAGGATTTTAGGCACTTTCATAGGGTACAAACTTTTTTGGCACTTTCATAGAGGTACGAACTTTTTTTCGTAAAAAAAATAATAAATAAATAAATAAATAAAAATGAAGAAAGATGTCAGCGTTAAGACTAGATAGGTTATAAACTTGTTTGGTGGATTAATGATGTTACAAATTCTTTGCCTAGGACTTTTGAACAAGTCGCCCTTCTTAAATTATTACCCTTTGTGTTTGTTTGTCCCATTGTTTGTGTTGAGTTTTTCAAGCCCAGATTCACACACCACAAAGCACACACAAGAGCAAGCAACACGAGAGAGAAACACACAGATTATCCGAGAGAAAAATTCACTATGTATAAATCAAACATAGACAAAGATGTAAAAACTCTCACCCACTTGTGTCTCTCTCACTCTCCTGCCCTCTCTCCTCACTCACAATGTGCACACCCACACTTACAAATGAGAAACCCCAGAGCAAATAAGGGAAACACACAATCTGGGCCCTACCGGCCCAATGGGATAAACTGGGCCCACTTGGGGTGGACCCAAAAAAACCCAACAGTTTGACTTGTTATTAAGAATAAAAGAAGAAAACTTCAACATGATGCCATGTGCTGCCTATGCCAATCTCACGGCAAAACTTAAGTTCTCCAAGATATATATATTTTTTTTTTTTTTTTGAAGTGGTTATATTTTAAAAAGTTGGTGCCGTGGTGGTATGAGTTTTTTTATTTTTTATTATTATCATTATTTTTTTTTATGAAGTATTATTTTATGGGTGCTTATTTAATGGCAAAGGATTGAATACAGAAAGCATTGCCTTGGTTACGAGGATGGAAACTAGGTCACCTACCTGAACTTTATGGATCAACCCATGGAAACAATTGACATGCACATACGGCATTTACATGTCTACGTGGTGTATGAAGGAGCATCTTACACCGGAGCTCTTAAGAACTTCTAAGCTACAAAATTTTGTCTTTTTAAGAGTTTACAAGTGTTCAACCAAGTGTACTTCTTACCAAGGTCAAAGCCAGATTTAGGTTCTTACCCTAGTGCTATTGAGTTCAGCTTCTTCCCAATCCGGTATTTGAGTTGGCCAGTATGGTGGAGGAGGAGGAAGTAAGAAGAAGGAGGGGCTTAAAAGTTAGAACTACAACTTTAAACTGAGAAGTTTAATGAGTTGCAGGGTGAAGGATACGTAATAGAGATAATGGCTAATGAGAACAGGTGAACAGATTTACACGGTGAGCTGCCAGTGTGAGGGTGGATGGTAGTAACTTTTCTGATGGGTTAATTACAGGTATCAATGTGGATTTGTAGGTGGTGAAGTTGATTGTGCTGAATTGGAGGTCTGGAAGGTAAGCTGAGGGCATTCTATCAATGGTAGGTTATTTGCTCTTGATAAATGAGCTAAGAACATAACATTACTTATGAGGGAAGGCGTATTTAACCTTCAAGAACCTCTACTGTGAGTGTGCCACTAGGTCTAGAGGCCTTATCTTTTGGGCTCAGAAGAAAATAAATAATGTCATATACCCACCTAAGAAAACTTCATTCCTCACTGCTCACATTTGCAACTTTGGGGGGTACGTATATGTACAATTTTCAAAAGCTTCATTTCCAATGATCACACAGTTATTTCTCCCTAAAGAAACATGGTTATCGGTCAGTGTCTTCTGTTTTTTACCTACGATATACAAGTATTCACGTACCTCAAATTTGAAGAAAACAATGAAATGAATAGCAGTACCTAAATATATGCAAAACATAATCCAACTCGACAACTTTCATCACCCATAGCAACAACACCCAACGTGCTTAGGGCGTGGGTCCAAGTAGTATGTCCACTAAGAGAACATATATTTGAATCTCTCCATTTGAAACTATTATGTTCAGACCTCATCTGCACAAAAATCAGGGTCTTCAGGCTTTTGCAACAAGCGCAGAGTACCAGCCCCTGGTTGAGGCACCAACATGTCCATTTCACGTAAGATATGGCCACCCTCTTGAACACTCCATTCAGCCAATTCCTTGCGCTTTCTGTATCGTTTCCACGCCACTTGTATGAAACATGCAGCCCACAGGCGCCATTGGTGCGAATGGAACCGTAACTTGTGCCTGATCACTAAAAATGTTTAGTTACCATTGTCTTTATAGGTGAAAATAGAAGAGAACTTAATATACTTTAGGAGATCGATGAGTGGCATGCAAGTCACAGTTGTATAATCGTATTCACATCCCTTCATGCTGGTTTTGACGGTTTGACACGACTGATAAACCTCACCAATGTGTCCATGCAACACAACAGCCCACAGGTGGTCGACGGGAAGGGGAAACATAATACAACAGTAATAATACTAAGAGAATGTTGTCAATAATACGAACAACAAAGGTCAAATGGTTTATGTCATTTGGACAGGCACTGGTAAAATAAAACATACCTATTAGAATCTAAACCGGAAAAAAAATCCACCGAAAGTTCCTAAATGAAGATTTCTATTTAAAGAAAGGAATGAAGTAACCAAATATGTAGAACAAACTCGAAGGAAAGAGAGGCTTAAATCTTAAAATCACCTGAGTTGTTTGCTATGTAGCTTGCGGAACTGTGATGCCACGAACTTCAAGTCATCGGCCCCAAGAGCAAATGCCTCAGCATCAGATATGGCCTTCACAGTGCGTGTGGACGATGGGAGGGTGTCACTTGGACGCGGCTCTAGCGCCCATGTGAGTAGCTCCTCACCGCAGAAGTCACCAGGTTGAATATGGCAGGAATTGAAAAACCCAGTTCGGCCACCGTTAGTGGTGTATGAGTCAAGGTGGCCACGAATTATAAAGAGCATTTCCTCGAGAGGGTCACCTTCGCGCACGATGAACATGCCAGCAGGCCAAAGTGTTGGCTTGAGCCTTTCGCATATTGAATCCAACAAACGATCATCCATCTCAACAAAAAAAGGTACCTGTTTTTTGGTCCATGGAAGTATCATTCAGTTTTGCAAACGTTGTCTATATCAGCTCTCTATTGTAATAAAGCTTAGGGTTCCAAAATTTGGACTCCATCTAGATGCACCTACACTCCAAAATGACCAATCATGATAAAACAACAGCAATGCCCTATACGAGGAGCTTTGGTGTCACTTTGGCAAATTTGTGGCATTAATATTCACTTTTTTATTCTCTCAGACGTCTTTATTGGGGTTTAAAGTTTAAACTAGGTCACTTTTTGCCAACTCTTTAATTATTTAGCAGTCCCACAGCACCAAATCAGCAATGCTATCATTCTACTCCCAACAAAAATGAGAGTAACAATTTGGTGAGGGAGAAGATGGTACAATCCATCTCATACTGTTTGGGAGCTCCACATCAACATGTCATGGTCGATGGACTATGAGTCTACCGGATGATCTTATTTCTTCATGATGGGAGTGGTAGTTAACCAGATGAATTGGACTTACTCGTCGAACAAGATTGAGGCATAATTGTCGTTTGATTTGCCTTCGGAGGTACTTGGGAAGCTCTTTGAGGAGAGACGCTTCGTCTACTCCTTGGGTAGCCACCCACTTGTACTGATCATATCTCCGGACACCTTGTCTTAATTTTTTGGGTAGTTGCCTGTGATGCATCCATTGCTCTTTAGCTTTTTTCTTAACCCTCCACTCCTCTAACCGTGTTGATGATGATTGGAGGTATCTCTGCCAACATAATATGCATAATTCATATAGTTAAGGTCTCACATGAGATGGTATCTAAATATGGTCAACATATCAATATTGTTATCACACATCTGTTATAATACTCTAGTAAGATGGCAAACTAAGGAAATTCATAATGACAATATTTAGATAGACCTTTTGACCTGTATAATTTTTTTCTTTTTGGGTGCTTGTTAGATGGTATAATCATGTGACGGGAGACGTCAGAACCAACAACTAACTCACAATCGAAAGGAGCTGGTACGGTTTTGGAGTTGCAAGGATTTACAGAAGCAAAAACTTCTGTATCGCAGAGGTCCATTGATTTCTGCATCGAAGATTGGAGAGGTTGTCCATGAGCCAAATGGCATGACTAGAAGCTTGAATGCCCCGTATCGAGTCACACAAGTTTCTTCTGCTCATTGCCTTGCTATTGTATCTGTTTTCCCTCAGTTTGGGGTAGACTGCTAAGGCAACAGGGCTTCTCAGCAATGAGCATCATTCGGAAAATCAAGGGGAAAGAGAAAGAAAATGTGAGTACTCATGGTGGGACCGGACAACTCTTGGAAGACGACAATTGTGCTGAAAATCAACGTAGAGGACATGAGTGTTATCTGTCCTACACTCGGATTCAACATCTATCACTTACAACAAGTATACCCTTAATATGTGGGATGTTGGGGGCCAAAGGACAATCAGGTCTTACTGGAGGAACTACTTTGAGCGAACTGATGGTTTAGTATGGGTTGTTGATAGGTCTGATCTAAGAAGGCTAGATGACTGCAAATTCAAACTTCACAATCTTTTGAAGGAGGAGAGACTATCCGGAGGATCATTACTGATTCTAGCTAATAAAAAAGACCTACAAGGTGCTCTTTTGCCAGATGAAATAGCTATGGTACTCAACCTGGAAGCCTTGGATGAAACCACAGGGAAATTGTAGGCTGTAGCGCATACACTGGGGTGGCCTGCTTGGGGGGTTTCATTGGTTGGTTCAAGACATTGCCTCTCGAATCTATATGCTTGAGTGATTCATGTTGAGAGAGTTTTGGAAGCATGTTTATAGCAGGTAAATTTAATTTGTAGAATATGTCGGGAAGTCGGAATTTATAATTTATTGAGGCTTAATACTATGGCATGTAGGGGTAACAGTAGAATTCTTGAATCTATAAGGGGTCGTGGCTGATGGAAAAACAGCTCCGTCCCTGTGGATATATATTTATAGATTATGTTCCATTTTTTTCTTATTGTGTCAGTTTTAAGCAAACAAAGAACTAAAGATGAGTCCAACGAGACGCTGATAACAAATTGACAGAAAAAAGCATTTGACATGCAGTGTCTTCCATACGTAATATGCACATAATTGCGGAAAACGGAAGCCCCAATATGAATATAGTTTGGACAAACATATCTGCACACACACACTCATTGAACTTTAAAAAGTTTAAAGTTACCTGCATATTTCCAACGAGCAATGCTAAGTTAAGCAGGCCGACCAACACAATGACAGTGGTAAAAATATTTTCGCCTATGAATATGCTTGTGACGAAATTCTGTCCTAAAGTGCTGCACAAATAACATTTGTGAATTCAATACATTGAAAAGAAAGCATAATCATATACGGCAACAAAGTTCAGATTTAGAACACCCATTGCTAATACAGAACTCTTTGACTATTGAGTACTTAGAGTAGAAATTATAAAATTGTAGACCCGACATGAAACACCTTAGTTGAGTGGATAGGAGAGAAGGTCGGCCTGACCCGTGCCTTTGCTGGTTACCAGCTAGCTTTCATTGTTAGGAGCTACACATGCACATGTCACGATGGTACTTATAGGTCTACTGATAATCCATTTTGCACTCTAATGGGCTGGATTAGGTTGCCTCTGGTCCACGTTTGGATTGGACAATGTTGCTTGAGCCTTCTGTGCCTACAACAAGCTCCGCTATGATGACGATGTCCATTCACTTGCTAGGTTAAAGGGTGTAGATTTTCAACGAAGAAAATCAGATCGATATGATAGCCACATGGTTTCAACATATTCACTTCATATTCTATCTTTAAAATCATACTTTTTTGTTTGCTTAATGACAAGTCATATGCTTACTATCATGAAACAGTAAAATGACAATTGCTAGTCCCAAAGTGAACTGGAGACAATCTAATCCCCTTTCTAAAAATTATAAACACTGCATTTTTTTCTCCCTTTTTTTACCTGACACTCTTCAGGCCAGACCAAAGAGAGTAGAAATATCTTTGCAAGAACGTTGCTGTGGTCACACCACTCGTCAGTCCTGGACCGTATATGCCAAATGGGTAATTGCCATTGCCACTTGGACTACAGAGATTTGTGATATTGCTTGACTGAATCCACTGGTTCCTTATGGGGCTACCTAATGAACTGCAGTCGAAGAAACTGTCATTGCAAGTTGAATTATCTTGACTGCACACACTCCTCCAGCATGCTGCTTGTCGTTGTACTGTTAAAAGGTACATACAACTTCCCATAACCTGTGTCAAAAGTAGCAACATTTTTTGGATCAAATTATAAACTACTAGCTCGTCTTAACTTCATTATTTATTCTACTCTTTATGCTCCCTCTACATACTTTCTTTGTGGTAAGCGGTGGGATTTGAACAAAGAAACTTTGCGGCCTCTGATACCTCATACAAAGGAACAAAGTATAGCAGGGAATCTCTCTTGCCTTTGATTTGAATGCAACTGTGTCTAAATTTGTAATTATTTTCCGAAGATTGATGAGCTATGTAGCACAGGCACCGATACAGATATAGATACAGACACAGGACCCGGAAATCCCCCAAAAAAAATGGGACACGTATGTGGTGGGGGACACAGAAAAATAAATAAATTAATTAAAATAACTATATATATATAGCCGACGGTTCCAGTCAGGGATCCCTGACTGGAGGTTTTTTGGTGTTTTAAATGTTTTAAAAATTGTTTTTGCAAAATCCGAACCGTCTAATGTGTTTAAAACGTGTTTTTAAGGGACTCCACGAGAAATCATAAAAAAAAATACCGGGAAGGCCTTGATCCGAGCAGTTTTTCACAAAACTGTAGGGGCCCTTAAAAACACGTTTTAAACACATTGGACGGTTCGGATCATAAAAAAAATATCGAGAACATGGAGGTCCGGAGGTTCGGATCCCGGACTAGAAACAGATCCTATATATATATATATTTTAAATTATATCATGTATGTATGCAATAACGTTTATATACATGGATATATAGGCTTTGTTTGTTTGGCTGGTTTGGCCGGATTTTGAAGAAATTTTTTGAAATTGTTGTTCGGTTTTGTACTAGAATAGTCTCTTCTCCCATGGTCCCACCTCTTTGTGAGAGAGAGAGAGAGCAATGCATAAGTTGGGTTTTGGGGGGGGGGGGGCACTGGCCCAGTTTTGCATGTCAAAAGTAGGTATAGAGAGAGGAAGGGGTGGGGCCAGGGTGACCAGGGGAAATTTCAAGAGGAGGAAAAAACTCTCATTTTTAGAAGTGGGCCAGACTTGGAAAAGTCAATTTTTTAATATTGTTGAAGGGGCTTATTTTCTGAAAGCTTTTTAAAGGCTATCCGAACAAAGCCATACCCTTTTCTTTTCAGAGAGAGAGAGAGTGTGTGTGTGTGTGTGAATGTGGGACACACATGTCCATGCCGTGTCCCCCTCCAAAAATTTAAGGGACACGCCACGTGGTGTGTCACAAGCGTGTCCCCCGCGTGCCCCTGTGTCCAATAAGCGGGCGGGACGACTTCTAGGTGTGTGTACTACATAGTTGATAAGGTTGGGTTAACTTTCTCCTTTTATTGTATTAGGAGTGAGATACTATCACTTAAATAGGGCAAACCATACAATAATATGGCCTTGTGAGTTTTTCATTCGAAACCTTGACAGCCATTTTTGGGCATACAATATGCAAATACCATCTGCACAACATTCTGATCGAGTTTTACGAACGAAAATTCTGTTTGCTATTAATTTACTAGACATGCTTTACTTGTCGTAGAAGGGGGCTGATGACATACATGGCTTGACAGCAAGTATAACATGAGGTTATAAGCAGCTCCAATCCAAGATGCTTGAATGATGATCCCTGTGGTCTTGGCTATTTCCATGGTTAGTGGAGATGCTATGATGAGCCTCTGGAGGTATTGTATCATCATCAGGAACACAATGGATATTCTCAAGTCTGAAATCCCAGAAGCTCCCAGATGCGGTATGATGCCCATTATCAACACCTGAAAGGTATTTGTTAAATTGCTTTTATGATAAATACATTAATATTCATTATTCAGTATGTACACATGAATTTAAAAGTTCTACTATCGGCCCAATAAATGGGTTTTTTTTGGCCTCCTGATATTGATGCACAGCTAAAAATATACGTATGGGAATGGCAACCCTGCGTGTTAGCCGCTCTTCATACCCGTATGAGTTCATGGTGGATTTACAATCAAGTGAGTGCAGGAAGGGCCCACAAATGGGTCAACTGGAGAGTAAATTTTTTTTCCAAAAACCAGTTTTCAGAAGCAGTTAAACACATGATTGTATAAGGAGATGATAATGAAGAGTTGAATGCCTGTGGAATGGGTATTGCCGCGGCAATATCGAACCAGAACCCCTTGGTGGTGATGTACCGCAGCGCAATCTTCCATGGATCCACAACAAGATCCCCTGCTCCAAACACACAAGACGATGGGGCCACGTAGGCTGTTCGAAATCGGACCAAAATGTTTGCCACGAAAAACAGATCAGCTGTCGATCTTATACTCGTCAGGATTCTTCCTAGGTCCACCGATTTTTCTAGGCAGAACCGATCAACAGATTGTACCTTGGGCATGTACAAGAAAAGTGGGTCCACAAACATAGAAACTAAACATGCTGCTAGGAAAATCTTGCTCCAGCGATGAACGAAGCTGCTGCGGGGATCGATTGGCGTTTTCAGATTCTTCACTTTTTTGAAGTCCTCCGCGAAGATTTTCGATAGTACTTCGGATTTCAGGACGGCTCCATTGCACCTGAATTTGATCATGTCGTGTTGCTTGGTTGGCGATAAAGTTTCAGTTTCAGAAGCAGGGTGATGAAGTCTGGAAATACATGGGAGCATGATATTAGGATTTTGAGCAATGGAGGAAAAAATGCCAGAAAACTAGAATTGTATTGTTCTGTCAGAAAAGGGATCAGATTCGTTTGATTATCGAGGAAAATTGATACTATTTCTGTCATAGCATGTTAAAAAATTGTCATTTGCCAAACAGTTTTTGAGAGCTTTCTATTTTCTATTGCAGGGTGGAAGACAAACCTCTTGTAACTCTTCGAAGTCCGAAGAGCCATGGTGATGTGATGAAGAAGAAGAAGAAGAAAACTCCTTCAATGGGAGCTAGGAATTCATGGACTCCTTCAATTGAAGTGCCTGAAGTTGAAAGGAAGAAAATCAGTTCACTAGTAGAAAAATTAGAAATCTGTTCCTTACCTGTCATATATTACTGATGAAAAACTTAAATCTTATTTTTATACATTTAGGAAGCTTCCGAATCTTATTTTTATACGTTTTAGGAAGCTTCCCATGATTATCATGGCTCTCATTATCTTTTCCAAATATAGTTCTTCAACATTTTTTTTTTTTTTTTTTATTTGGTAAGGAAAGACTATAACGTATTAAGTAATTAACGTGTCTTGAACTCATGACCTGGCTGTAAGTACTAGAATGGTTTTCATAAGTACTAGAATGCCAGTCACGGCAGGCATCTATAACCTCAGTTAAGCCGGTTGTCCGCGGTCATAAGTTGCCTCCCATGCCTGGCCTTAGTTGTTAGGAAAAACCCATGGGTACAGAAGGAAGTGTCCAGAAAATGTACCGAGCATGCTCGTCCGATTGAGCTGAAATTTTGTGGGGCTCCTCGGAAAAATGTTCTAAGAATAATGAACGGTCCGGATCACTCGTGTGGGACCCCAAAGTGGGTCCCCGAGCATGCTCGGTACATTTTCTGGACACTTCCTTTGGTACATGTAGTCGGGTCCTAGTTGTTAGTATGGGTAGCAAGCCACCACCAGATATTGCACTGGTGGAGTCCTGTTCGGTTTGTTGGAAGGTTTGTTCGGATCCATTCCCTTATGCTAGATCCACTCGAAAAAAATGCATCTCGATCGGCCTGCTCTAGAGAGATGGTAGTCACCAAATATCACCATATGATGAAATTTCTTGGGGGCACAAGATGGAATCATATGCCCGACGTCACCGATTTATACTACTTTCTTCATCCCACAATGTCCAATGTTTGGGCCTTTTAGAGAATCCAACTATTCCACGGACATCATACCCTTGATTTGACATCTATTATGAAGTTAAAAAATATTTCAATGTTGATGGTGACCTTAAAAGGAAGGGCAAAAAAGGAAATATACCGGACTGTCCTTATCTGCCACACTTAATTGACCCACTGCCCAGTTAAGGGCTTCCCTGAGTAGGTATTGTATCTAACTGCGACGGCATGTGAAAGAAAATTCCAGTGAGTGGTTTGGTCAATTGTTATTCCCATAGTCTGCTGGTGTAGAATGACCCTGGGGCAGTGATCATCTGTGAAATAAAATTGGAGAAAATCATTTTAAAATTAGAGATTGGGTGAATTCTTTACAAATTTGTGGAGTAATTTACGCAAACTAGGGATGTAACTTGCACGTTTCCCTCGGTGGGATTATAATCAACCCTAGTCCAAGGTGCGAGAAAGTTTGGTCAAGCTCGAGATATTTGGATCCAAGGCCAGCTTGAGTTTATTTATTTAACTCGGGTTAGACTCAAGTCGCCTTAAAATAACCAAGACGGAGTTTATTCTCAAAATCGTTTTTGCACAACGCCTTTTTAGAGCTTAAATTCATTGCTTACAACGATATATGACGATATTTGGTGATCATAAACAAAAAAAATGGTGAGAACAAAAAAGAATGATAACTCTCCCCCTCTCCTTCTCGCTCTTGCTCTCTCCATCTGAGTCTAACTATGTGTTTGCGTGTGTGTTCCCCGTTTGGATGCTGCATTGAGAAGGGGATGAGTTGGTTGCATTATTTAGTCCTTGTTCCTCTCCCTCAAAACGTGTTTGGATGGCCATTTCACCCCTGACTAATTAGTCAGCCCCCTTTCGGACTAAATAAAACGTGCCTATGTTTAGCCCGGGGGGATTACCCCCATCAATTTACCTCCCTACCCCTATACAATTTCCTTCAAATAAAAAAATAAAGAACTTCCGCGCATAATTTTTTATTTTTGTTTGTAGCAAATCAAACTACTACTAATAGAGATCTTTAATTCGATACAAAAAGTTTTGATAAAATTTATACTTTAGAATTTTGCATTGCTCGCTTGTTGAGTTGTCTGCCATAAAAGAACAAATAAAAAATCATTTTTTAAAATAAAAATATTGCAATTAAGTATTATAAATTAAATGGGTGTTGCTAACGTGTGCCTAATGGGCACACAATAAACACGCAAACAAACAAACAAAAAAATACACACTACAATACACATTTTACACTTTTCAATACACTTTCAAATATTTATATACACTTTTCACACATTTCAATACATTATTTAACCTTAACGTGTCTATTGAGCACACATTAGCATTTTCCAAATTAAATATTGAATAGTAAATAAAATTAATTAATTTTGGTATTTATATAATTATACAAATACGTAATTTAATATATGCATTATCAAGGGCAAGATAGTCTTTTGACATGATTTTACATCATCCACCCTCCTTATCCCCCTTTTTTTTTTCCTTATCCAAACCATGAACTATTTAATCCTTCTTTCTTAACTGTGGGTCCGCCCTTCTTATTTAATCCACATACTATTTTATCCTCCCTTACTATTTCAGTGTTTTGAGTCAAGGTAGGGTGGGGGGATCCCAAGGAGAGAAGGAGGGAATAAGATACAAGTGGGTCATTTAATCTCAGTTACTTTGATTTTTCACAAGTACATTTGATAGTAAACCATCATATTTTGTTATTTTAACCAACCATAACTTTCTAAATTGCTTCAAATGCATAAAACCCCCAACAATTCTCTTCTTTTTCAGAGTTGATAACGCAATCATTCATTGTTTTCCAAATATAGGTGTAATAAATTTTTGGGCAAAGCAAAATTATATTTATCAGCTATATCTATCTTATAATTAACCTCTTAAATTAATTACTCGTATTTCTTTAGATTAGCAAGTAAATAAAATAACTTGTATATGTATCTAATTTTTATCCAACTAGATAAAAATCCCGACTCCGCCTCTTATCCCAAGGGTGACTGCCTTGCCTTACTTGACTCAATACGTTGGTAATGGAGATGCTGACTAGAAGAAAATGAAAAACTCTCTCTGACCTAGAGCTTCTCTCTCTAAGAAAAAAAAAACCATGGCCGCCTTCTCTCGTCCTCCCCTCCCTCCCCCCTACGATTTCCATCACCCAAATGCGGCGCGCGGGAGGGGAGGGCTTTACCCTAAATGGGTGTTTTAGTTCCTCATAAGTGATGGTCGTTTTTCTCGTTTTCAATTAACCCTCCTTTTCCAGTGAGGATGTTTTTTCTCGATCTCAGATTTGAGAGTTTCTTTGTATTTTTCCTTTTTTTTCCTTTCTCTCGGCTTCTCCTTCATCGTCAAGGTGCCGTTTCAAGTTCCGACAACAGTGGCGAGTGGCGGTGATGGTTTGACGAAGCTAGGTGGCAGTGGTAATGGTTCGATGACAAATCAAATCGATTGTATTAGTTGCCATCAGTGTATGGATGTGAGAATTAAGGGTATCAAAGCTGGATTTGGGGATCCTGTAGTGCGGAGCCACACTACAACCCTTTAGTGCGGCATCCGAGCTGTTGATCTTGGTAATCAATGGCTCGGATTTCATCTTGGCAATGGATGGCTCGGATTATGCAAGTGCTGAGATGAAATTAGAATCATTGATTGGGTGATCAACGGTTCGGATACCGCACTACAACCCTGTAGTGTGGCCCCGCACTACAGGATCCCCAATTCCATCAAAGGCTCAAGTTTGTGTTTAATTAATTAGTGTGTGTTTTTCTTTAGTGTGTTTGAGTGCTAATGAGCTGGACCATTTGTGGTTATGAGAGATAGTAGTGGTATGGTTGTCTATACCTGGAAAGGCTACCCTTCTTTGTGGCTTTCTAATACTTCGATTAAGGAATGATGCTACTTCTAGATGATTATCTCATGTACCTTTGTTTTCTATTAATGAAGTTTCTTCCATTTTGACCACACAAAAAAAAACGGTTACCCGTGCGTTGGAAAAATTATTCAATGGTCTTTGGGCACTGCCGCGTGGTGCCCCAACACTCTTTTTCTACACGTTGTTGTTGGACTAATTACTAATTATATGAATCCCTCAATAATGTGTGGTGAAAAAGGGTGTTAGGTACCACATGACAGTGCCCCAAACTACTGAATAATTACTCTGTGAGTTGGGTGTGACTTTGTGCTCTTTTACTCCACAATATCACTTCAGCACTGTCGGGATTGTTGTCCAAGTCATCTATCTAGGATGCAAATGAATTGAGCCATTCGTGAACAATTCGAGGATCGATTTTGTAAAAGAACCGTTCGAGTTCGATTCAAGTACTAAACAAACTAAAACTGGAGCCTTAATTTTAACTCGTTTAATAAATGAACTGAACCTGAACTTGACAATATTAACCTTGATTAGGCTCGCGATATACGTATATCTCATAAGAATTTCGTAGATCCCTTAAATATGTTTAAATTTTTACATGTACACATGAAAATACATAACTGGTACATTCATAAACTTTTAAAAGTACTAAGTATAAACGTAAATTTTAATATGTTTATGTAATTTTATACATGTATGAATTTATTTATATACAAAATTTAAATTTTATTTGAAGTTATAGTCCTGTATAAAAGCATAAATATCTAACATATTTTATTCGTTAAGGCTCGCGAACAATTTCGAATTTGAATCAAACATAGGCAAGCTCGGCTCGTCAAATTTTCATTGACCTCGAATTTGTTTAAAAACTTAACGAATAAACCTGAACATTCTACAGTTCGACTTAATTCGGTTCGTTTGCATCCCTACATCTATCTAAGTCCAACTTCAATCTTAATTCTGTTTGTAGAAATTTTGCCTTAGCCCGTCCTTATTTTCCAATTTTTTAGGTTGGGCTGGATTGGCCCAGCCCAAGTTGCACCTGTACTTAGACTGTGTGACAAAGGTGATGCATCCGAACTTTGATTAGGCCTATTCAGCACTTGCTTCTTCATTTCTTTTTTTTTTTTTTTTGGAAGTTCATTGCTTTGACTTGAGTTACAACGATTGAACAAGAATTGACTTGAGTTACAACGATTGAACAAGAATTGACTTGAGTTACAACGATTGAACAAGAATTGACTTGAGTAACAAGAATAGAGAAAATGGAGAAGTTCCTTGCTTTGACTTCTTATTTATATGTTACTCCCCGTCCCAAATTGTTGATCATATTCGGATTTCGATGCAATTTTTGAACTATTCATATCTTTCAATCTAACGAATTTTATGTGCAATATGATTCTTATTTGATAGATCTCATTTAGTTTTATTATACAAAAAAATTTAAATCTCTAAAAATATTATAGATTGAATGATATGATGAAAATTTTAAAAATTGCATCGAAATCCGAATATGACCAACAATTTGGGACGGGAATATAGCTTACACGCACCTTCAGTAATTCTCGAGGCACCAATCACCGTTTACTAGGAGGTCTAATTAAAGTTGGGACAAAGTCCCGTTTAGACTGGTCCCACGGGAGTCAATATAATGTAAGAAGTTTTGAATCTAAACCTTCCACGTTGTAACCAATCGGGTATAACCTACACGCACCTCAACTAATTCTTGAGGCACCAATCACAGTTGACTAAGAGGTCCAATTAAAATCAGGACAAAGTGTCGTTTAGATTGGTCTCACTAGAGTTGATTGATTGCGGGAAGTTTTGAATTTAGGGGTGTTCCACTAACAAAAACCAGTTTTTTCGAAAAACCAAGATAGTTCATTCTCTCACATTACATCACATAAAAAACCGTGAAAACTAGTTTATTCTAAAAACACCTTTGCTGGAACACCCCTAAACCTTCCATGTTACCAATCAGGTCAACCCAATGGAATTTCCCTTGCATTAACTTGAATTTCTTCAGAAAGGGACCAAATCAACTTGAATCCTCCCTCTTGCAAGCAAAATTCCTTCTATTGGTTCCTTTCCTTGCATTCGACTTGCTTGGCAAAAAGACAATCCCAAATTGTTGCAACAGCATCCAAATGTTAATGTACAATTAATGGGAAAGTCTTTAACTTTACCATGACTAGCTTACTATCATACTTCTATAATACTCATGTAGAATGCCGATCAAAAAAAAAAGAATGCCATTTCATGGACTATACTGCAAGCTTTATGACTAGCTTTAGCTTGATTTGCTGAGGAAGAAAAGGCTCTGACCTGAGTTATCATTTATTGGCAATATTGTGAGCTTGACTTCTTTCCCTTTTTTGAACAAGTTTACTAAGTATAATACTTCTACAATGCTCCTTCCGTCACAATTTGTTTTTTCATTTTCGATGTTTGTGTCGATTTTCAATTCCTTGTATCTTTTATGGTTCACCAAAAATATGCAATATGAATCTTGTTTGATAGTTCTCGACTATTTATATTACACAACGTTTTCCAAATCTGAAAGTATAAGTAATTGAAAAACGGGACATAAATATTGAAAATAGAAAAACGAAATGGGATGCAGGGAGTACTATGTATTTTTTCCAGGTTAAGGATTGGTTCTTGGGATTTGGGTTTGACAAATTTTGATTTCAAAAAGAAGTTTATTTTCTGATTTCTTTAGGATGGACTTTGAGTTTTCTGTAAGAAAAAAATACGATTTGGAATTGGACGGCATCGTTTTTGAAATAACGTTAGTTTTTGAAAAAAAAAAAAATACTTCTCCATTGGTAGTAGAGCGAGAAAATTAACTTGACAGTCAAAATAAGAGCCGTTCAATGCACCTAAATCCACGTGTATCAAACGGGCAAACGACTCCGGACACAGTTTTGGCCGGAGTTGTGTATCACTCTTTGTTTCTATGAAATGGGACTTCTCTTTGGCTAGCAGAATTGGACGGCAGATTGAGAATAAAGTAAAATGAATTACTCAGTATGATATTAAAGACTACAGAGACAATTAAGCTTTCAGAAGTATTAGAAAACGAACAATGATAGGTACACACCCTCTCAACCACTCCCTACCACACCCTCTCTCACATGTGTGGTGGGGCACATTGGGACCCACTGGGTGAGCCCCACCACACATGTGAGAGAGGGTGTGGTGGGGAGTGGTTGAGAGGGTGTGTACCTATCATTTTTGTTAGAAAACAGAGGATTAGCCCATTTTCAAGGCAACAAAGCCGGCTTCCAATATGGTAACTTGAGTGGGGGAAAAGTGCTGAAGGGAAAAGCTTTATGTATGCACCCAATTTTTCTTACACAGACGTTAACCCCATGAGACCTTTTTGCTGCATTTCCCCCTGGGCTCCTTCAACTTCACTTTATTACTTGTATAATCAATGTGTATATATACACTTGACAACATGATCAGTTGCTACTCAAACTTGGACACAGCCAAGCCAACCACTTCATCCTTCAAGGTGGTTTTACATTGCCTTGATGTGTACCTGTGAATCTTTGTCTAGCTGAATTGGGTTTTTGGCTTTTGGTGAGTGTTCATCCTTCAGTAGTCTCGAAACACGACGCGGATATGGTGCTTCCCATACTAGTAGGACCAATAAATACGAGATCGATGGACCTGACCTCGGGAGCACCATGCCACGGGGTGCTCGAGACTACTGGATAAGTTTCCAGATTTATCATGCATACATGTAAATCAATAAGTATACTCTCACACCCTATTGTGTGGGATCTACCTTGGGGTCTCACACGAATGATTGGAGTCGCTCAATTAGTTTAGAATATTTTTTTAAACTTGTGTGCTTTTATTACAAGGGCTGCAAACGAACCAAACTGTTCGTGAGCAATTCGTGGCTCGGGCTCGCTTAGTAATCGAGTCGAGCTCGAGCTCAAGTTTTAAACTCGTTTAGTAAACGAGCTCGGTAAAGCTCGGCTTGACTCGCAAAAGCTTGGCTCGTTTAAGGAGGCTTGTTAAGTAATTACTTTGGCTCAGTTCGTTAAGGACTCGGCTGCTCAATCTCTATTTTTGGCTCATTTACTAAACAAACCGAGCTCGAACTCTACAAAGCTCGGCTCATTTACACCCCAAGACTTATTACAATTTAACAATTGGGTTTACATTGCTCTGCTGTTACTTGAATCATTAGAACACCCACAGCTGTTTTTACTCAACTCTTGTTTGTTCTTTCAGGTGGTCAAAATATCCACAGCTTGCATTGCTGAAATGGGTTTAGCACGGAATCAGAGTGGGGATTACTTGGAAGGAATGCTCAGCGATTATGCTGGTGGAAAGACCAAGTCTAAACCACAGAAGAGGTCCCCAGCTCGTTTCGTAACCTTCCTAACTTGTCTCCAATTCGCGTTTGCAATTTACGCGACACTCCTCCTCTATTCCCTAAGCCCAACGATGGATTTTCGAACAAAACCAGACTTCACGTGGGCTCAAAGAATCGCGCAGCAGTGGAAGCAGTTTATCGTTGTCTCTCCACACGACGAAGTGAGCCAATACCAAAACTCGGAAATTCCAGCAGTAATTCGTCTCACCCTGGGTGATGTCTGTGAGAACGAAACAATAGATTTCCAGCAGAAGAAGTCCGAGGATTCGAAGATGATCCAGTTGAAGACGGAGCTTTATCAGGAGGTGTTGGACTTCCAGTCCAAGTCCTTTGGTACCGAAACACTTCCTGAGCTCATGGCAATGAAATCCCGGTGGGATATCAAGAATGGATTAACCAATCCAAACACCGTAATTCCAAAAGTCACAGTGATTCTAAACCATTTCAAGAGAAAAACACTTTGTGCACAGCTTGAGTCTTTGCTCCACCAGACCCTCCCTGTCCACCACGTTTGGGTAATAGCATTTGGTAGCCCGAACGAGCTCCAACTTAAACGAATCGTAGACAGTTACAATGACTCAAGAATCAGTTTCATTAGCTCAACCTATGATTTCAAGTACTACGGGAGGTTCCAAATGGCTTTGCAAACGGAAGCCGATCTTGTATACATCCTTGATGATGACATGATTCCCGGTAGGAAAATGTTGCAGATTTTGTCTCACGTGGCCGGGACAGAAAAGTACAAGAATTCTGTCCTGGGAAGCATAGGGAGGATTTTGCCTTTTAGACAGAAGGACTCTTCTTTCCCTAGCTATAGGAAGTTCAGGTCGAAGGAAGCCGGGCTTTATTTGCCTGATCCTGCTTACGATATATTAGTGAATAAGATTGTGCAGGTGGATTTTCTTTCTAGCTCGTGGTTTTTGTCTGCGGAGCTTGTCAAGACGCTTTTCATTGAGAAGCCACATACCTTCATGACCGGCGAAGATCTGCACCTGAGGTATGCCCCTATTTTGAAATTCTCTTTGATTTTGTGTTTTTCACTCATGGGTATGGGTATTATAAATAGAGTCTTTCTATTGTCAGCTCAAACGATAAAATTGCTCTTTTACTGGTAAGAATGTCCTTTGACCGGTGAGAGTGCAAACACTTTTATCAGTAGGAATGCACTCTTACCGGTCAAAGAGCACTTTTATCGTCCGCTCGTTGGGCTAACATTAGAATTTTCTTTATACATATGTTTTACAAAACTGTTTTTTTCACATCTTTCTTTTTCTTGATTCTCGATTGTGATTTTACTTTCTAATGGCTGGCAATTGACACAAATAAATCTGCAGCTACCAGCTCCAAAAGTACAGAAATGCAGGCTCATTTGTGCTACCAGTAGACGCAAAGGACAAAGAAACATGGGGTGACAGTGAGCACAGACTCGCCTACATATCCGAAACCACGGTGATCTTCAAAGACATAGTCCAAGTCCGCGATGACCAGTGGTGGAGAGCCCTCTCCACGGGCTACATAACCCAATGGGCCGCAATGAACCCTCAAAAGATCGACGCGTTCTTCTACGCCCACTCTCTCGAAGAAGTCAAGGCTCTTGCCCCTCTCCTCAAGAAGTTCCAGTCCACCTTTCGGAAAAAGGGCTACATTGCCATCTCTGGGGGCAGTTTCTGCCCTTGTGAGGAAGCTGCGGCAGTCCTCGGCTGGCCTAAGACGGTTTGTACGGAGAGGAGGTTTAAGATATTTGACTTGTCTTTGGAGGCGGCTTCATCGGGAGCTTCGGACTCCGAAGTGCCTGTGGTACAAGGAGTGTACTCTAGCATGAAAGGGTTGATCAAGATGCATAACCCGAGCGTTGTGATTGCTACGTCGGATATCGATCCTAATGTGTTGAAAGCTCTGAGGATGGCTACGGAGACCGCGAAAAACAGTTCGACGCTCGTCCTTCTGCCGAAGCCTTCCGTTGAAAAGGTTCTCTGGATGGTTGATCTGAGGTCTACAGCTCTCCCATGTAAGAACAATCATTCATCCTCTATGTTCATTCCAGTTGTTTGGTATCGTTTTCGTTTTTCTGTTCCCATTTTCCCAACTCGTTGTGGAGTCCTTAAGACGAAAAAAATTTGGGTTCCGGGCGGGCACCACGTGTCCGTGCCCGAGCAGCCAATCCAACTGTCCAAAAAACTTTCGGACGGCCAGATTTGTTCCCTCTCTCTTCTCTTTTTCTATTTTAAATCCGGACTATCCAAAAGTGTTTTGGATGGCCGAGACGGGTGCTCCGGCACGGACACGTGGTGCCCACCCAACACCCAAAAATTGCTCCCTTAAGACCATTTTGCTATATCAAATTTGTAGTAAGCTCACAAAGCAACCCTTTTGTTGAATGCAGACTGGAATAGAATGCGGATTTCCATCAGCATCATCACCCAAAACCGCGTCAAATCGCTGCTAAGGCTTCTCCAATCTCTAACCAATGCTTACTATGTTGGTGATGAAGTCCCCATCACTTTCAACATGGACAGCGGAGTAGATGAGGCCACTATAAAAGCCGTGAACTCGTTCGCTTGGCCGCACGGCCCGAAAATCATCAAGAGAAGAATCATCCGAGGAGGACTAATCCGAGCCGTGAGTGAGAGCTGGTACCCCTCCTCGGATGACGACTACGGCCTTTTACTCGAAGACGACATCGAGGTCTCTCCTTACTACTATTTGTGGATCAAATATGCCCTCTTAGCGTACCACTACGACCCAGAAATCTCTCTCCCTGAGCTCGCCTCGATCTCACTGTACACGCCTCGTTTGGTTGAAGTGGTTAAAGAGAGACCCAAGTGGAACGCGACGGACTTCTTCAAGAACATCCATCCAAACACACCTTATCTCCACCAGCTACCCTGCAGTTGGGGGGCGGTTTTTTTCCCAAAACAGTGGAGAGAATTCTATGTGTACATGAACATGAGGTTCACCGAGGATGCCAAGCAAAACCCGGTTCAAATCCCCAAGTCTAGAACAAATGGGTGGCAAGCTTCTTGGAAAAAGTTTCTGATTGACATGATGTATTTGAGAGGGTACGTTAGCCTGTACCCGAATTTCCCGAACCAGGCGAGCTTTTCGACCAATCATATGGAGCCGGGGGCTCATATTGCTGCCAAGGGCAATGTTTTGAAGCATGACAAGACTGATTTTGAGGTGCCATTGATGAAGGAAGACTTCACGATTTATTTACCTGATGGAAAGTTGCCGTCGGTCAAAAAGTTGCCGCCGTTGAACCTTTTTAACCAGCCGCTTTCGTTGAAGGGACTTAAGGCCGCCGGAGCGAAGTTGCAGCAGGATGTGCTGCAATGTAAGACGACAGAGACAGTGATGGTTGATGATGAGACAGGGCTGCCTTCCGGTTGCGCGAAATTCTGATGAATTGGAGGATTGTTGTTGAAGATGAGTTTTTTTCCTGTTTGTTAAAATATTCTGTTGATGTAAAATTTAATTTCACTTCAATCTTGGCGGAAATGGGAATGGAAACCAAAAGTGGCATTCCTAATTGACCTCCAAAAGCTCTCTTTGAATTATACCCTCATTGTTGTAATGTGTTCATGAGTAATGGTAAAAAAGTTTTAACTCAAGTGTCTAGATAAACTTATGCGTACCTCAATTAATCTTAAAAATCGATCAATCCCACCTTTAAAATGGTCTTCGGGCTGCCTTCTCGTTCAGTGGCACATGGAAAATCATCTTTTCCACAATTTTTGTACTAGTGTTCAATTATCGGGAATAGTCGGCCCACACTTTTAAGTTTTCTCTTCAAATTTATTTCAAAAAAATGTTAGGATATACGACAAGTTACCAATCCTCAATTTATTTTCATGCAAAATTGATCTTGCCAAAAGCACAAGATTTAGCCTCACGGGAAAAGGAGTCTCGAGTGAATGGCGCCAAACTAAATGCCGCGTATGGAAAAACCAAAAAGAAGTCATCTCGTTGTATTTCGGGTTCAATTCGCTTTGGTTTTTACCAATTTTTCCCAAGATTCCTTCTGCTGTATTCGGTTCTTGACTTCTATTTATTTCTCATTTGGAACGAACTTAAGTAATTGGTGTCCTGGTTCAAGGTTGATAGTAGTATTACTTTAGGGCATGAGGAGAGGGCATCCTGTAGTGCAGTGCCGCACTACAGGGTGTAGTGCGGCATCCAAATCATGGATTGCGCAATCAACGGCTCAGATTTCATCTTGGCACTTACATGATCCGAGTCGTTCATTGCCGAGATGAAATCCGAGCCATTCATTTATTGAGTTGTGATATGATGCGGTGGCTTTTTACCGAAACCTACAAATGAGACATCTCGTCGTCTTCCTTTTTCCTCCCCAACTACTACACGCGTAAACAAACCCCACACAATAACTAACACAATTTGGGTCCACGTTTTCATTCGGGTTCTGGATTGTTCGCATCTTTAAGCCCTTACTTTTTTGTGTTTGTTGTTGATGCAGGGAAGTCTGGTCAAGTTTACGCGTATTTCAGTTAAATTCCTATAACTTATATCACAATTTTTTTCGCGCATACACGTTAGGTGAAGTGATCGTAAAAGTTGTTGGCAAATCTAAAAGGAGAGCAAACCCTTAAGTTCCGGCTAGGACCACCATGTCTATGATTCTAGCATTTACACTTTTAAGAGACTCGGAATGAAATCTGGAGTCAAATGAAACTTTTGCTTTCATTTTACTTCTATTTGACTAAGAACCGAATAAAATTTGAGTAAAGGTCGGGATGTCATTGGACCCGGAGGTCTTATAGGATTGGAAGTGTCCTATAAAGTTATAGTGCATGATCTGGACCGTTCAAAGTGTTTTCAATAGTCGAGATGCTATCGCTGTTTAAAAAAAAAAAGTCATCACTAGATCGGATTTCATTAATGCGAGGCGTATCACCACGTTCCTAACAAAAGATCCGGATCCGACAATCCAGCCCTCGAAAAAAGAGAATGGGTACGAAGCCGCCATTTCCCTGCAGGCAAAAAACAAAAGAAAAATAGAAAAAAAAAAAAAAAAAGTTTAATCGGTTGTTCCAACCTGCCATTCAACACCAATCTGTCCTTTCCTTGTATCTGGGTTTTTGCTAATTCCCCACACTCGCATGTTCATCGCATTCTGTTCTATACTAGAAGTCATCTCGTTGTATCTCGGGTTCAATTCGCTTTGGTTTTTACCAATTTTTCCCACGATTCCTTCTGTAGTATTCGGTTCTTGATTTTTATTTAAGGTTCTAAATCACGTACCGGCTTGGATACTAATTTTTCTACTAGTACGGTACGGCACCGGGTACCGTTTTTAAATTTAGCGGAACTATCATTATGTAATATAATTATTATATATAATTATAAATATAGCGTATTTAATACATCAAATTTCACACCGCCATAACAAGATCTAGAAATCCACCACCACCATACAAAACAAAACAGAAGATTACAATAATCAAATACAATTCAAAGGTTACTCGTTGAGTTTTTCCGTCGCCGTCGAAATCAATCGATTCCGAGTTCCACGGCGGCGCACCGTGTGACCAAATCGTGATGGAGCTCTACGCTGACACCACTCCACACACCGCGGAGAACTTTAAGAGCACTCTGCACCGGAGAAAGGCATCGCCATTACGGCGACTTCACTACTAGAATCGACAAAACGGAGGAGGCGAGTCGATTCATGGATTGATGTTTGCCGATGAAAAAAGGAGAAGTTCGTATTAGGTACAAAATGATAATACAAAAAATTGCAAATCCCACCCTTCCTTGATTGGGATTGGAATATTGAAAATCCAAATTCCGATTAACTTAACTAATGGGATTGAATGAGATCAAATAGAAACAAAATCCCACCCTTTTAGGAATGTCTAATCCTGTTAAATTTGGTAACTGTAAAAGACTGAATACAAATCTAATAAAGGAAAATATAATTAAAGATTAGGTAATTATAAGATTTTTGATATCTACTACTAATGGTGTAAATAAGGGCACAATGTTCTGAGTATTCTTTTACATGATGAAATCATAACTATTCAAATCTTCCAGGATGGAATCATAATTATCTTTTTGATATACAATGTCTAATTAAAATTTTATATTGATATTTTGATAATAGAAAGTAAATAGAGCCCATAATTAAAAAGATATGGCACAACTCATAATACTAATGCTTAGTTTCCCAAAAGGTTCTATTAAAATTTGATAAAATCAATTAATTTTATCAAATGCAGGAATTTTTTTTGACCAAAAAAAAATTGAGATTTTATCAAATCTATTCTTCAATTAATAAGATGAAAGCTACGAGCAGCACTAACCTTTTCTTTACTTGCCGGATGAAACTCGAGGACTACTACTTCTCTTTCTTTCCATTCACTGCTGCCTCCACCGATGAAGAACATCAGGTCTCCCTCTCTCCCTCTGTCGATCTTGTTCTCTGGATCTGCTCTCCCTCCCTCCCTCCCTCGATCTCGTGCGCTGTCCTTCGTGTCCGAGATCGCCGGCGTGTCGGGATCTCCATGAACGACAAGCATAGATCGGGACTCGAGACTCGTGACTCGTGAGTGAGGCGCTGGTACAAAATGGCATGCACTGCAGAATACCGGCCGAAGTCACACTTACCGTCTTCTCGTCCGAGATCAGCCGGTATTCTCCGGTAAACACCGGTATGGAACAGGGACGGTATTGGATTGTACAGTTACCGTTTTCCTTCAAATCCGTTAAGTTCCGGCCCGTAGGGAACGGGATTCACAACCTTGCTTCTATTTGTTTCTCATTTGGAACGAACTTTAAGTAATTGGTGTCCTGGTTCAAAGTTTTGTACCCTTCTGTTTTCGTTCATGTCATTTGAATTCATTCGGCAGTGGCAATTACTGTGAACCATACCCATATTAGCAGAATGGGTATGGTTTAGGTTTAACTCATGCGTTTGAATTAGAAGCTCATATTTGGTTCAATTCAGAGTGTACTAATCCGTTTTCGGTGTTCAATTTATGTGAATTTTGGTAGTAAAATTCATGCGAGCATCTGTTGAAAGATCAAATTAGCCCACATTAGCCAATACCCATTTGGTATTGGGAATCAAGGTTAATAGTATTACTTTAGAACTGGTTTGATGGAAGAGAGTAGCAGAAAACGTGAAGGTGAAGCTGGCGTATCTGCTCCAGAAGCTACTGGGTTTCATGGGATTGACGAAACTTCGCCTGATATGTTGAAGAACACGCCCTCAAACATAATGAGATTGGCAGATGAGATCCATCAGTGTGAGGGTCGACAGAAGTATCTCACGCAAACGAGAAGTCCATTCGACGGGGGCGATGTTCGTTGGTATTTTCGCAAGGTCCCTTTGGCAGACAATGGTGAGTTGGTTCGTCCAATTTGGTGCTGTGTGTTTGGATTTTGATGATACTTTCTTGTATTGGCGGTTTTTGTTCTTGTATGGAAGCTTGTCACTAAGTAGATGGAAGCTTGTAACTAAGGAAAAAAAGGCCAAATGTGTTATTTTGAAGCTAGTAAAAACCGTTGAATATAGTTATGCGTCCGATCTTTAAGCAGTATTTGGCTAAGTAGTCTGGAATATGCAGCTGCTATTAAACATATTGGACTAAAATTAAAAAAAATAAAATAAAATCTTGAACCCTTGTCTTTGTGAGAAACATTAAAACGTACTGAAAAGCGAAAAATTTGCATATGGAAAAAAATAATCCATCACTTTGTGAGGGTAAACCCCAAGCCGACATAGGTTCTTAGTGCATTTCTATGAAGCTAAATGCATGATAAGTATTTTAATACCAGATTTTTTTTGAATTAATTATTAATGAGTTTAGTGTGTCTGTCAGGTGAATCTTGACCATTGGGAGTCCTAGGCAAATCTATTCATAGGATTGCATTGTAGCTGAATAGAAGCGATCATCATTTCCATTAAATGTCGAAAGCAACATTGTCTGAAAACTTCAGGAGGGTAAATTGGAGGACGCTTTGGTTTCCAGCTAGCCAAATTGAATTTATGCCTGCCCCGTATTTGATTTACTTGAGAAGTATAGGAACACAACAAATCTCAATTTACCCATGCTTCGAGACAAAAACACATTAGATTCCTTCAAATAACCAGTTTTCTTTGCAGTTATCAAATCATAATTACTGTCTTAGGATCTTAGGAAGTAGTACTTTCTGGTCAGACTATGAACGTGCCTACTGTAGTGGTCGTGAATGCATGGTAGTCCTTTCGAGGAAGGAGACATGTGTGACTGTACTGAGTTGAGTTTGTTACATTGTCTTGGATAGAGCTCAACCCCAAAAGCTAGCTATTGAAGTGAGGGTGCCCCTATGCTTACTTACTTCATATTACTTTGGTACCCAGGCGATATGGGGCTTCGCTTCACACCCTCTCTCACGCGCAACGTGCTCACTCGGCGGTACGCCGGTACCTGCCGTGTGCTGGCTAGAGATATGCACCCTACCCATCTCTGGTACCTAGCTCTGATACTATACTACACGGCCTTGGGTTGAACTCAACCCCAAAAGCTAGCTCAACCCAACTAATAGTTCCTTAAGGGGAAAAATAACCAAACAAATGCAACAACAACAACAACAACAACAGCAACATAACCCATCTAGCCCCAACCATTGGGGGCATGGGCAGTGGATGATTGGAGACGGACTTAACCTTTGACAATGTTTGCACAAAGTGACTGCTCTCAGAATACCACTGAAACAGTGGCCCCCCTAAACCTCAAGAACCGAGGAGCGACATGAATGTTTTGTTGCAAAACCATGCCACACCCAGATGGGAAGATTCGAGCTCATGACCTCCTAGTAACATGGTATCGGAGCTCAGGTTGGGAGAGGTCTTGGATTCAAGTTTCTCTGGTTGTATTTGTTCTCCGTTTGCATTCTGCTTCTCTTTTTCGTATTTTGTTTTGCTCTATCTATGAAAATCTGTATCTCCACGTGCAAAGGGAGGATGTTGAATAGCTTGATATACATTGTTAGGTCCATTTCGTAACAGCTTAACCTTGGGGACAACCGGTAACTTGCTAGAGTTGTGGAGTGTTTTTCAAAAAGCAACTGACATGGAATGAATTTGTTTGTTTTTTTTTTTTTTTTCGGTTATTCAGCTTGAAATAGAAAAAAGGATACCCCAGGAGGGAAAAAAAAGAAAGAAAATAGAGAAGAGAAAGCCTACGCTAGAAGCAACATAGGATTGGATACTAAGTTAACCAAGTCTTTGCAAACCATCTAGCAAGAGGGAAAGCAAACACAATACAAAACAAGTTACATGGAAATAGAACATAAAAGGAAGACATTGATGTCTCATTACAATTTGAAGACCTTGAAATTTAATTAACTTGACAAATGGATTGCATGTGGATTGCACTTAAATGCGGCGCAGATGATTCAACAGGTTGGCGGGCTTCCAGCTGCAATCTCCTATCCACTTTGAGTGAATGAATAGGAGAGAATTTTGGCCCATGTTTGAAATTGGCTGTTGGAACTCACGGCCCAGCATACCTAGAATGTTGGAGTATTAAAAATGACCACTTGGGTGTAAAACCATCCAGATTTCTTGGGCATTTTGAAAGCCCAATTGGAAAGGGCCAGATTTGGAACGAACTTGAGATGGTTGGGGTCTAGGGGACCCGTTGAGAGAAACCCACCATGAGGGGCTACGATCTTGGCAAGATGATGTAACCAGGAAAATACAACATAAACTAAAAGAACATGCACCATATTTATTCCGTAGCATAGATAAAGTTGGGATATATCTGTTGAAGTCTGCTGGATAGATAATTGCAAAGAAGGGGAGAAACCAGTGGGAGCCTTGAATCCAACGGGGAGAAAGGAAAAGTGGAGGAAATAGAACTCCTAGGGGGCCTTGAAACCACATGGAGAAGAATAGACAGAAGGAGAAGGGGGAAGGATACATGGGGGCTACAGTTTCTCACTTCTTTACTGCTGTCTCTGCAGTGACATAATTCAATCTGATTTTTAGACTCCTAACCTGAAAAGAAAAACCATGAATTAAAGTCCTTCTATTTTTACTTTATTTTTGCGGCTCATATTACATTACAAGAAGCGGGAATGCAAAGTATCTTTTTACCATGCGGATGAGCTATTGAAGATTAGAAATATACAGATTTCTATGTAAACAAACAGATAGAGCAGCTCACTCTTATGTAGATTACATCTGGTTATTCTTTATTACATGGAAGATGCCTCAGTATTCCTTTCTTGGCTTAGTTTCACAAGTAATAGTTGCAGAATCGTTGGTTACTGTCTTAACTTGCCTTTGGAAATCCAGTTAACATAAGCAACTAGTTTCACTTTCAAGAACTGATTCAGGAACGAGGGGAGGGACTAGGGAGGTTTGGAACTTTTCAGGTTAGGCACAGCTTACTTGGGATGTAGATTTTAACTACTATTGTGTCCCCTGATAAAGTCAGAGTTGGTGAGGGTTATGCATATCAATAATATGAATTGGACATTCAGAGAGAAAGAACCCACATCCAAGATGGCAGTTTGTTGAATTGTTTTGGCATTGTATATGAGATGATGTCCTTTGCTTTTTTCTTACAACTCATATGATGACACATAAAAATTCCAAAATCTTTAGTTGCTAAATTTCAAAGACTTGGGCTACGATTCTGGAGCTATATGAAGCGGTCTGGTGCAAGTCTTTGGTTCCATGGTGGCCTAAGAATATTGTCAGAACTGCTGACAAAGTAAAATTCTATGTAATAGAATCGTAATTATTAAGGATGTGACTGTTTGATACTTTGGATTCTATAGTAGGACGGAAACATCAGGATAAAAGCATTTTCTTTTTTTGTAAAGATCTCATTTAATGCTTCTCTTAGTATTATCTTCTTTCCTTGAAGCTTTTTGGTTCATGACTTCAGATCTTTGAGTGCATGTCTATTTCTTAATGCCATTTTTGTTACCTTTGTCTCTCTGCAGAGCTGGCAGCCTCAGTCCCCAGTACTGAAATAGTGGGAAAGGGCGATTATTTTCGATTTGGCATGAGGGATTCTCTTGCAATAGAGGCATCTTTCTTGCAGGTCATCATAACTGATTGTACTTATTACGTAGTTGATCTCATTGTCCTAAATTCTCAATCATCTTATGTGGCAGGTTATCCTTCATTAAATATGATCATGTGTTGGATAAATGATGATTTGAAATCAGTCCAACTCATAATTATATGTACCTCAAAAAAAAATAAAAAAAAAAAAATCTTCCCTCTTCTGTTAATAAGAAATGGTATATTCTGATGAATGGCACCAAAGGGTGGCACCTACTGACCTACACCTGTTCAAGAAACATGATCAAGTACCAAATTTCCTGTAACTATTTTTTACTCAAACAATTCTGCAAAGTCAGAAACATGGTTAAAGGATACGTAGTTTAACAACATTGAGAGCCTGTACAAAAGTTTGAAACTCTACTTTTCAGATCAGCAAGGGGTTCACGCCTTCCCTTAGTTTGTTATTTTAATCAAAAAGCAACACACCGAAAGGTGAAAGTTGTAATTTATCTCTACTGATAGTCTGGCATAAATAACTTATTCAATGTACATATATTTAGGGATGGCAATGGGGCGGATCGGGGCGGATATGGGTATAATCCGCCCCGATACCCGAAATGATAACCCACCCCAAATCCGCCCCGATCCCCGAATGGGGAGGGGAGAGACATCACATACCCGAACCAAACGGGGTTCGGGGAATCCCCGAACCGAATGGATACCCGAACTATATTGACAATTTCATTCTGAGATTCACAATTTCAGATTCAAGAAAAAGTGCAAAACCAATATTAAAACACAATCTCTGATTCAAGCAAAACCATTTCAACTCTAGACTTTCAAGCAAAACCAAATTAAAGCATAAAATCCAACTCCAAGCAAATTCAAAGTCTTAATAGTATGCACCACATCACAGATTCACAGTGTAGGCAATACTCAATGTCTAACATCCAATTATCCAAACCTTAATACATAGGCCATGTTCACCAAAATAGGAAATACCCTACAAATTAGAGGGGAAAAAAACGTGATTCAAACTTGCATAGTGTTCAAAACCAACTTCCATCACAGTCCATATTTCCAACTTGACAGCTTCATTTCCAACTTCAATCACACCTATTCAATTGAAGCAAAAAAAAAAAAAATCGGATTAGTATAAACAATGTATAGTGTAACATATTCATAGGCATTAGGCATTAGGTTTTTTCCAACAGATTCATAGGAATTTATAAAATGGAATTACCTCACGAGTCACACATGAATCCTCCGATTCTGCATCATCATATATGGTGGCGTATCCTCTTGATGGTTCACCTAAGAAAAATTAATGTAACGGATTAGTAGGCATTAGTTTTTTTCTTACCAAAAGTAGAAAAATACAACATAATTACTCAATTACCTAAACGTTAAATATCAGTAAATTTTCAAAAATGCCGAGGGTCCCAATACAGAATAACAATTTGATGCAAGTCAGGAGCTTTGCAAAGTATTCAATCCTACCAATTTAACGATTTAGTTAGGTTAATTGTTCAAATCAGGTATGGGATAATGGGAAGTCCACTTTGTATATCAAATACCGATTTTTATATATACTAAATACATATAAAACAAATCTCTCTGTGGTCCTACTCCTAATTTTGTAATGGGAAATGGGACCAGTGGACCACTTTTCATAAAAAAACAAAGAAGATAAAGGAAACTAGTGTTGGAATCTGGGAGACAAAATCACAAAACATGAAGTAGATAGAGATATCAATAGACGACAACAATACATAGAAAAAGTTAAAAACCTTTTGTCAATCCCACAAGACCCACCGGCCACCACACACGGTTTATATATATCAATATATATACACATCCACAAATCCAGTCATCCACCGAGAGAGAGAGAGAGAGACTTACAAAGCAAGGAGAAGTCGCGGAGATATGATCGGAGAAGAGGAATTGTCACAGTCGCTGCTCCATTTGGACTCCAGAAGTTGTCTACTTTTTGAGATCTGAGAAGTGGGAATAAAACCCTAGAAAAGGGATGTTTGTATATTTATATAAGGGGTTATGAGTGTAATTTAGAAATATATGGGAGGGGTTCTAATGTGCGTGTATATATATAATTAGGGGGGTTTTATGTAATTTTAAGTTTCGGTTCGGTTCGGTTCGGGGATAGGTTCGGGTTACAAGCAAACCATACCCTAACCTAACCCGTTCGGTTATCCCTCCATCTAAACCATACCCTAACCTATGGGGAAAAATTCGGTTATGGTTCGGGGAAAAAAACCGGTTTCGGTTCGGGTACCCACCGGTTCGGTCGAGATTGCCATCCCTACATATATTCGCTGATATAAAAAAGTACATACAATCGGGAGCATCATTTGCATCTAGTCCTAAGGCTTTGTTTGTTCAATGTGTATCTGCAGAGAGAGGAAGAATTGCTTTCTTGTTGGTGGAAGGAGTATGCAGAGTGTAGTGAAGGTCCCAAGGCCCATCCCAGTTCTGACGCCAAAGTGAGTCCAGAGTCGAAGGCATCTTCATTGATGAGGCAGCAATCATTATATGCGTTGGAAGAAGAGAGAGTTGGTGTCCCTGTAAAGGGAGGTTTGTATGAGGTATTATTTTATCTATATCCATATTCAGCCCTCTTGTTGTAAATGATATATGACACTTGAAAAGCAAATGATGTAAAAGATTTGCTGAGGTTGTTATAAGTCTAAAAAATTCTAGTAAATGCCTCCTAGAAAACCTGCAAGTATTGTTATCAAATCATGCATTGTAATGATTATAGTCCATGAGCACAATGAAATGATAAAACCCTACCTAGCAAACTTAGGTCTTGTTTCCAAAATTAGCACCAATTTGTGTTCCTATCTGGTAATCAGTTAAGGCAAAGTATGGCATCTGATTGGCCATCCCCTGGAAGATTAGTCGTTAGTGGTGCAACGTCTTTCTTTTGGGTTGTGGTTTCAAGATGACAGGTTTACAATTATCTGAATATGGGATTATTGTTTACATAATCATTTTGGTTAATTAAATTTGGCCAAGTTACAGCATGTCTATTCTTCCCCGAGTCCTATGGTAAGTCTGGCTGTCATTGGTTTTCTCAGATTTTGCCGTCTTTTCGTTTCATCGTCTTTGTTCTGGCCTAGAATGCACATTTGTGCATCATACTTATGGAATCTCAAAGGAAAAGAATTCTGAAAAGGGAATATGATCTAAGAGTTGATTCACTTCATTTTCTACCATGCATAATACGAAGAGGTGATTACTTGTAAGGAATTTCAGTTTCTGAATCCTTTACCATTATGAATAGTGTCTTCGTTGCAGGTTGATTTAGTAAAGAGACATTGCTTTCCTGTTTACTGGAATGGGGAAAATCGGCGTGTTTTAAGAGGTCATTGGTTTGCTCGTAAATGGGGCCTCGATTGGCTTCCTCTTCGTGAAGATGTCAGTGAACAGTTGGAGTTTGCATATCGCAGCAAGGTGTGAAACAGTTTTAAGAATTTTGGTACTTCTGTTATTCAATACAACATTTGAATGGGGTTCTCCATTATGGTTTTGTGCTTCTCAATATAATGGTGTGTGGACTAAGATGCATGGACATGTCTACTGGCATCACTTATCGATTTCAGACAGGTGTTGCACATGGACACGGCACGAGACTCACTGAACACGGTTCGTACATACCTAAACACTTGTCCAGATTTTTATTGTATTTTCTTAAGTAGGGCCTATTTTGGACACTCTAGGACACGTTAGCGACACTTTAGGGAATGTTGAGGACACGTTAGGAGGTTTAAATGCAGTTTTTAAAAGTTTTTGCAGAATCTAATTTTTCATGGATGTTTAGTTTATGCATACTTGCATAGTTACCGTTGATTTGTATCTTCATTGTTTATATTTTTTTATTATCCTAATTTCCTAGAAAAGATGTTTTCAACTTTTATTACATCTATGATAGTAATATATTTTATGTTCACCATGTCCCTAACATGTTCGTGCCCTAGAAATGTGGTGTTTCCGTATTGTTTCATGTCCGTGTCCCGTGTCTGTATGCGTGCTTCTTTGATGTTGAACAAAATTATTATCTACTTGACTCCAACTAATCAAGGAAAAAATGGATGCTTTGTGGGTTGGGAATAGCTAATTTATGTGGATTTTGGAGGGCGGCATTTTTTCGGGTATTCTCTGGGATGCCTTTTTCCTTCTAATCTGTATTTTTTTGTCCATAAATCTCTATATTAGAATGCACTTGTATCTAAAAATATCTACGTTTGTTATGTTTGTTACATGTTTGGAAGTTAAGGCTTGTGGGTTTTCCATCTTTCATTTCATTATAAGGAGAACAAAATGTTGAACATGTCTTTTTTCCTAAGGTTTGGCATCGGAGGTCATTTCAGCCATCAGGACTTTTTGCAGCCCGAGTTGATTTGCAAGGCTCTACCCAGGTATGATTACTTTCTTGAAATAAAGGTGAAATTCACTCTTTATTATGAATATCCTGTTTATATTTATCTCTGGGTTTTGCGCATTTAGGGACTGCATGCTCTTTTTACTGGAGAAGATGATACATGGGAGGCTTGGCTAAACATTGATGCTTCTGGTTTTTCTGCTGTTATTAGTTTCGGAGGGAATGGCATTATGTTAAGGCGAGGATATGCTGCATCTCACTCATCGAAACCTACGCAGGTTCTTTTCCTTGTTATCTGATATGCATCCTATATTTGGAACTTTTCCTGAGAAAGTGTAATTTTTCTATGATCTCTGTGCTCTGCTTCGCATTTCCTCAATAATGCTTTGAGTTTTGTGATTCCTGGACTGCACTCTTTGTAAAGTCTCAGTTGCATATTTTACTTGCCATGTACTTCATATATCCGTTATTGTTACTTTGTAATTTACTTCTATGCAGCCATATAATCGTCTTTCTTTTGGAGGGATTGTAGTCCAAAATTGAGGATTAGAAGGACATTCAAACCATAGAACTCTATCAGAAGCAGCTGCTGCAGATATGGTTTTTCGTTGTATTCAAAATTGGTTATGTTAGGTCTAGTATTGGCTAAAGAGAGATGATTCAGGGGCCTGAAACAAAGAAACTGATTTAATCTAAGATACTGTTTGTCATGTCAGGTCTAGTGTTGCATTTGCTGGGAATGTTCAAGGCTAAGAACGATATTAAGAGAAATGTATTGCTGAAAACAGCCAGGTTCATTGATAGTGGAATGAACTGTGCAATTTAACCGGTTACTTGATTTCATTCCTGCTTTAAGAGAACTCAGAAGCAATGGCCTTTTATAAAGGAACTGAGAATTGGTTGTGCAGAATGAGGACATTTAATATGGTTTAACCATCCAAGTTCTAAGGAGGTACTGGTCAACTCTCAAGATGATGTCCTCAGGCACCACCATAATTATTAATCCTCTTGTCGCTCTCATGTTGCTTTCTTTTTGGAATCGTTGGAATGGAATTTGTCGTCTTCTGAAAAACGACGGTCTAGAACGTTATTATTAAGCAAAACCGTGCCAATTCAATATTCAGTCAACAGTTTGTTTAGGGTTTCTAAGTGAATGCATACCACCACTTTTTTGTTTTCCTCCTGTTTACTGTAGATATCACTTCCTCCTCTTTTTTCCCTTCTTCCACTTTCCCCTTTCTGCTTATTGTTTTCATTTTTTTTTTTTCTCGCTGGTCAAATTCAGATTTCTAAATTTGATTATGCACTGGAACAGCTTCAACTCTGCCATTTATTGCGACTTCCCATTTTGTTTACCTACCATTCTTAGGACGTCCTTACTTTCTTTTTCCGCTAGCACAATATTATAGAGCTAGTGTATGCATGAAGTCTACGATGCACGGACACGGGAATTCCAAAAAAATGGGGATACGGATACGGCCTATGTTGCACGAACACGGGTGCGTGTATCGGATTCGGGTGTATATCCGAGGATCGGACACCTCAAATCTAAAAAACGAGGATTCGCGGATATGGACCCTAATTGGGATACGGGTGCGGGGATACGTCAAATAATTAGAATTTTATATTAAATAATTGAATTTATATGTAAAATAATTAATTTTTTATTTAAATAATTAATCTCATATGAAAACTAATTAATATTTGTGGAATTTGTGAGAATAATCTTATTAGTTTAATGGCAGAATACAGTTTTTACCCATGTTCCTATTTTAATAGCCGGCCACCCAAAAGTAAAGGGCCCACAATATGCTGCAAATGGACAAACCATATAATAATAGATATTGGGTATAAAACCTATATATGATATGATGGCAGACAGGAGTTGCCCACCACTTGTGCATTGGATGGCGTGGTGGGCCATGCCCACTTGAACAAGTTGACCAGCTGTATGCCACTCATTTTTGTTTACGAAATCATACACGAATCTCGTCCTCTCTTCGTCTTCTTCTTTCTTCCTACCACGCCAGAAGCAGCCATGGCGAGAACAGGTACAGAATCTCGTCCTCTCTCTCTCTCTCTCTCTCTCTCTCTCTCTCTCTCTCTCTCTCTCTCTTCGTCTCTGCTGCTTCAGATCGCAGCTGCTGCTGCCGTATCCGTTTTTTTTTTGCCGGATCCGGTGCGTATCCCGCACCCGTATCGTGTCGTATCGACACGGGTGCGTCGCCTGAAAATGAGGATCCGTGTATCACAGGATACGGCAGGGGACACGCCACATGTATATTTATTTAATATATGTATATATTAATTTTTTTTTATTTTTAAAATCCAAACAAAACAAGACATCCATAAGATCATGCATAAGTTCTTCAACCAAAACAAGACATCCATAAGTTCAATACAACTGAATTGAAAACAAACACCCATAGTTCTACATTCTAATAGCAAAAGAAATAAACTAAGCAAGTAAGCAACTAATCCCCAAATTTCAATTACTTCTTCAATGTCATCTCCATCGTCCATAAAGACCACAACCTCCATTTCGGGTTTATCAAGTGAGATGTTTGCAACCTCAAGAACCTCATCAAGTGAGCCAAATTGGTCTCCCGCAATATCCCACATCTTTGTTTGCCCTTCGTAATATTGTGGGCTTCTCCTTGATAAGAGCCAAAGGTTGCTATGAACAAACACCAAGTCCTTTGCCCGTTGGGGGGTCATTCTATTCCTTTTCAATGAATGGATGAAGGAGTATGTACTCCAATTTCTCTCACAGCATGAAGAAGAAGAAGAAGGTTGAATGAGAATCTTCAAGGCTATAGTTTGAAGAGTTCGAGCGGATGCACCATGAATCACCCACCAAGAATGAGGATCCATATTCCATCTCTCTTCAATAGAATCAATGTTGGCAGATGCCCCCTCATTGGTTGAGAATTTGGCATAATCCATATTGGCTTTGGTATGCTCCGAGGGATCATCAAAGTACCTTTTCAAGCATTCTTCCTCTCATTTGCAATCTCTTCGTCTTCGTGTGGAGGAACTTGCTTTGGATCCTCTTGAAGCCATCTTTCACTATAATACCTAAATTACAAAGTAAATAAATAATTAAGAGGTGAATGGTACAAATACTAAGTTAGTGGAAATGGTAAATGAATTACCTTTGATTTAGAGCATGTGCCAAGCAATGAAGCGGTGTATTGGTCTTGTTCCACCTATCCAAAATTGTCCTTCATCATCCACACAAGGGATCTTCTTTCTGAATTTCTCAATGGCACACCTCCCTTTCTCAATCTTAGTATCCCACGTCATAAACCAAATGAAGAGTGGGCTTGTCCATGTCACATGCTCTTACCATGACATAAATAGGAGATGTAAATGAGAGAATGTAGTCCACCTTATCCCACCACCTCTCATTCACAAAGTTTCCCTCAGAACCCTCGCAAGGAGTCCAAAATATGTGAGGATATTGTAATTCAATTATTTGTCCCGCCGTCTTACAATTTGGAGCATTATTGGTGAGGATTTGAACCACATTCTAGCCCCAACCTCAGTAACAACCTCATTCATCAATGAAATGTTTATCCTTTGTTTCCCCCTCACAATTATAGGCCTTAAGAAACGAAGGTAAACCTCCAGTGACCGCCATAAAGTTAATTAAAGATCTTCGTTGAGGATCACTCCAACATCACTTGCAATCGTCACACCCTTCTCCTTCCATGTGCCTTTAATAGGCTCTAACAACCATTCAACGTTCACCCTTTCTTTTTGAAGCCATATGGTTCTCAACAAGTTTTACCCCAGAGGTAGATAACCCGGTATGCTATTATTCACGGCATAAGCATACGAGCTAACATAGTGAGGATTTCTTGTCAAGTTGAAAGGCAATCCACCGGTGTAAGTAATCTCACAATGTAATTGTTCTCGGGCTCCAACATTAAAGCATTTAACAACAGGATTATCGAGGTACGTTTCCCCTCCTTTTTTCACCCTTGTGTATGACCCATTTTTTTATATACCACAAAAGTGGCACTTCCATTTGTAATTCTCACCTCTTCCGGGTAAACTTTCCAATTTAGTTACGAATTTCCAAAGTACTCCTCCCGTTGCCTCATCCCTGGCATTGGGTATGCTACTAGCACCCGTTGAGGAAGACATTCTACTAATTGACACACAAGAAAAAAAAATTAAGAACAAAACTAGTAAAGTAAAAAAAAAGAAAGAAAAGGAAACATAAGCTCAACTAAAAACAGGAGTCACTGGTTGCAATTATTGAAAGAATTTGTTTTGGTCTCTGGTTGCAATTATTGAAAGAAGTACTTGTGGTTGTTTTGTAGAATGATCTTCCGATTCAGATGATACATTTTAATTTGTAATTAGTGTGTTATGTTTTTCTCATTATTTTCTTGTAAACATCGGGAGTTGGAGAGTTACGTGTTGACTCATAGTCTCTAGAGAGAGAGAGAGAGAGAGAGAGAGAGAGAGAGAGAGAGAGAGATTTGGGGAAAAGGCTACAATACACACCCTCTATCTGGGGGTGTATCATATGCACCCCTCTAAAGTTACGAATCGATTACCTGTTATTAATAAAAGTTACGAAACGCGTCAAAAGTTATGAATCATAAAAAATGTTACGAATCATATTACTGAAAAGTTACGAAACTCTATGAGGTGGCACAATACGGATGATAAAATAGGTGCATATGGTACACACCTTTAATGGGTGTGTATTGTAGCCATTTCCTAGAATAGATTTGGAAATAAGCTTGAAAGATACTAATCTTGAATTACTGAAAGAACAAAACAACTATTTCATTGGCTTCAATCTGCGCAGGAGAGAGAGAGAGAGAGAGAGAGAGAGAGAGAGAGAGAGAGACTCACATACCTGATCGACGAAAGTCGATGGAGCTTCCAGCAGCAGCAGATAATCGATTAGGGTTCCAAAAACATCTTGTTCGATTGATGGGGAGGAAGACATATATATATATAGGATGGCGATCTATTGAGGACTCCCTCAAACAAAAATTCCGTGCGGACCTCACCATTTTTCGACTTTCCGGATCAAATTTTGACGATCCGAACCGCTCAATGTTTTTAAAATGCATTTTTAAGGGTCCACGCGGAAAATCTTCAAAAAAAAATACCCGGAAGGGCTTGATCGGATCAGTTTTTGTTAAAAACGCTTTCGGATCGTCAAAATTTGATCCGGAATGGTGAGGTCCGCATGGAATTATCCTAAGGGAGTCCTCAATAGATCGCCATCCTATATATATATATATATATATAGCCCATGGTTCTAGTCCACACCTCCCAAAAATAAGAAAAAAATGATTTTTTTTGTGTTGCAAATTATTTTTGGAAAATCCGATCCGTCCAATGTGTTCAGAAGGTGTTTTCAAGGGTCCAAGCGGGAAATCTTCAAAAAAAAAAAAATACCGGGAAGGGCTTGATCCAAGTAGTTTTCGCAAAAAATGTAAATATATATTTTTTGCCAAAACTGCTTGGATCAAGCCCTTCCCGGTATTTGTTTTTGAAGATTTCTCGCGTGGACCCTTGAAAACACCGTCTGAACACATTGGACGGATCGGATCGTCAAAAAAATGTTTGGATCATGAGGTCCGGAAATGGGAGGTCCGGATTAGAACCATTCCCTATATATATACCCAAAAAGTCATAATCCGGACTCCCGGATTGGAGGTTTTTTGGTATTTTGAAGCTTTTAACAATTGTTTTTGCAAGATCAGAACCGTCAAATGTGTTTAAAAGGTGTTGTCAATGGTCCATGCGAGAAATCATTAAAAAAAATACCGGGAAGGGCTTGATCTGAGCAGTTTTTCGCAAAAATTGTATATTTTAAACACATTGGATGGTTCGGATCGTCAAAAAAATAACGGGAACGTGGCGGTCCGGAAGTCCGGAGTCTGGACTAGAAGGAGACCCTATATATATGGAAAAGTTACAGTTTTTACCCTAACTTTTGATTAATTATAAATTTAGCTTGAAACTTTAAAAAAAATTTCAATTTGATCCCCATCGTGTCCCCTTCTGTGCCTCATCCGTGTCCCCTTGTGTCCCTCTCCAAAAAGTCAAATTGACCATGTCCCCTCCACGTGACATGTCAGGACACGTTTCCAGCTGTGTCCCCGTGTCCGGAGATACGGGGACCCCTAGAGGTGTCGGTGTTTCGTAGCATGAAGTAGTATTTACTTAGTTTAGATTAAATTTCTTGTTATTGCATATTTCTCTGCTATGTTATAGTTTTGTGCATATCAAATGTAACTATTTCAAATATTTTATTTTTACGTAAGAAAAACGAGTATTGTCTTTATCGTTTGATTTATACTTAAATCGTCCAGAGCATTATGTTTCATTTTCGCTTCTCTCATTTTTTGTGTGTTCAATCCAAAAAGTGAGGTTTGTTCTGAATTAGTAAAAGTTGTAGTTTTAGACTCAATACAATGGCTTATTGTTCAGTCGCTTTATCATCATGTGGGCTGCTTGAGGAAGGTAGCATCCAACACTTGCTGTTTTTGTTTCTTCAGGACGAATTATGTCAGCTGAAGGAGGAAGAGATGGATGATTATTGTTCACAGGTACTCTCTTTTACAACTTGTTTATTTTGTGGTGTTGGCAATTTTTTTTGCAACATATGCACACTATGTGATTTTATATTCATAGCGAACTAGCGTTGAACTTTCTTGTTAAGTCGACGTTTCATCCTTGAACTTCATAACTGCAAAAGGAGCAAACAGTTATTGTTTCGTCCTTGAACTTTCTTGTTAATAGGTGATTACAAGTTGTGGGGTGTAGAATATTCTTCCCTGATCTCTGGTGTGGCATAGCTGAGCCCCTGTACTGCCTCAAGAGTCAGAACTGCAAAAGGAGCAAACAATTAGTGCTGTCCTGCCATATTCTAGGCTGAGGGCAGTCCGATGCTAAAGTCAGTCTCAACTGAAGGACGTCAAAAGTACAGAAGACTTAGCTCACAAAAAACAGTGTACCTTTCTAGGGTTTATCCTCTACCTTTATAGAGGGACTGTATGTGGGTTCCAAGTAAGCATGTCATCTCCATGATGTCACTCGTAACCGTTTTCTGAGGGCAGTCCGATGCTAAAGTCAGTCTCAACTGAAGGACGTCAAAAGTACACAAGACTTGGCTCACAAAAAAGCAGTGTACCTTTCTAGGGTTTATCACGTACCTTTATAGAGGGACTGTATGTGGGCTCCAAGTAAGCTTGTCATCTCCATGATGTCACTCGTAACCTTATTCTTAAATAATGGTCGTGCATGACGATTGCCAGATGATATGTCGGCTAATGCCACGTGGGCGAGCCATGCAATAGTTTTTACCAACAATAATTTTTTCCCCTCACGTATGCCCTACAGGGGGTGTAGTTGTCAGCCACCAACATTACACTAATAGGTTGAAGAGATTCTGATTTCCAATAGCCTTAGTTCCAAGAATAAGAAAAATTATAATTCCAGTAGGTCAAATGTGGTCAAAAAATTGAATACGGAGTTGGGGGTTAACAGTCTCTGGTTGTGAAGAGGAAATTTTAGCTGATGAAATATCCTTATTTGGCACCACAAATGTAGGTTGAGGAATAAAGCTACCAGCTCCTCTTACTTTGTATCTAACACACACACACACTCTCTCTCTCTGGAACAGGAACTGTCTCTCTTAACCTTACAATTGTGGTACCTGGAGCAAGTTTCATATGCATTCTCACAAATACAGTCATGTATTCTTATAGTTGAATGTTATCTGCTGTCACTAGAGAGTCCACAGATTGTGCAGTTTAATCTTCCATTGATTAACCAGGGTTTTTTTTTTTGAACGGGAACTGTCCCTCTTATTCTTACAATTGTGGTACTTGGAGCAAGTTTCATATGCATTCTCACAAATACAGTCTTGTATTCTTATAGTTGAATGTTATCTGCTGGAACTATAGAGTCCACAGATTGTACAGTTTAACCCTTCCATTGTTTGTCCAGGTGCCAGTTCAACATTTAGTGTTTATGGTTCATGGTATTGGTCAGAGGTTGGAGAATTCTAATTTAGTAGATGATGTGACCAATTTTCGCATTATCACAGCAAAGCTTGCTGAACGGCACCTAACTTCATATCAGCTAGGAACTCAGAGAGTCCTTTTCATCCCTTGCCAGGTAATATTTTCTCTACATTGGTCAATGTTTTTTTTTAATTTTAAAAACAGTTTTGATCTCATGATCATATTTGCTATGATAAAGAATTACGAGCTTTATCAGTTACACTTCATGGAGTTTGAAATTTTACCATGTGGAATCCTTTAAATGGGAAATGAAGCAAAAACTTAGAGTTTGGCGCTAATGTTGGATCTTCGTGTCCGAATAATCATTCACTTCTCCATTGTATATCCTTATGTGTATGGTTATGTTATGCATTTGCATGGTATCTGATATATGAGTCGCAAATGTCCAGTGTATTAATCCAAAAGCCTAAGTTGTTGGACAAAGGTCCCCACAACTATATGTTCTTTGATTGGCCTTACCCTAATATTTGTTTTTCCACTTTGATGTGGCCCACAGGCTGATCTTTCAGCTCGTCCATTTAATTTATTCATGAAGTTTATAGCATTAATCAATGAAAAACTGATGCTTAAACAAGCTTGAGTTCAACTAGGAAATAGTGACGTCATAGTGTTAGAGCCTAGTAAGAAGAAAATTAGTTACCATTTGTTGCAATTGAATTGGGTGTTGTAAGACAGGAAATTTTCATCTTGATTTATCTTATTTACATTATCAATTTCTTTCATTCTTTTTCTTTTAACTTTTTGTTAGGCTATGATGCACGGAAGAAGAGTGATTATCTAGGTCATAGATATGGGGTTTAAGGTTTATTTTTTGGTTATCATTGTGCACTTAGTTGAATTAAGAAGTCTGAATTTTAATATTCACCCCATTGTAAGTTTTTTGTGGTTGAAGTTTTTTTCCCCTTGACTCATGAAGGTTAGCTTAATTGGATTGGTGTTAGATTCACTGATATCTCTTAGAAAATTTGTTATATTGGGCACATACTGAAAGAGGACTTTCTTTTTTTTTCTTTTAAGACAGTTTGACCAAATAGGTGATTATGACGTTAGTTAACATTTAACATATATCTACTGCCTTATAATCTTGCTCTCCACATCGTGTCAAATCAATAGATAATCCTAGCCTAGCCCCTTAACTAGGGGATACTTTTTGGAACCATTATACATATTAGTTGTGTGTGTGTGTGAGAGAGAGAGAGAGAGAGAGAGAGAGAGAGAGAGAGAGAGAGAGAGAGAGAGAGAGAGAGAGAGAGAGAGAGAAGTGTAAGGGTGTTAATTAACCCTAACACGAGAGAGCTTTATTTATATTCTCACTAAACACGTTACATAACATAACTAAGTAATGTGGGACAAATACACAAACTATTCTAACACTCCCCCTCAAGCTGGAGAGTAAATATCAATAAGTCCCAGCTTGTCGCAAAGTAACTCAAATCCTGGCTTGAACAATGGCTTAGTAAACATATCGGCTAACTAATTGAGCACCGATGGACACAAATGGAGTAGCAATCACTCCACCAGTCAGTTTTTCTCGTACAAGATGACAATCTACTTCAATGTGTTTAGTCCTCTCATGAAACACCGGGTTGGAACTTGGATGCTATGTGGATCGCAGCTTGATTAGCACAGTATAGGTTCATAGGCACCTGCACAAGGAACCCTATCTCTTCAAGAAACGAATGTATCCACTCAACATCACACGTCGTGTGAGCCATAGCTCTATACTCCACCTCTGCACTAGACCGCACAACTACCGTTTGCTTCTTACTTTTCCAATTAGCGAGGTTTCCACCAAGAAAGATACTATTCCTGTAGTGGATCTCTTGTCAGATGATCCTCCCGCCCAATCAGCTTTAGTGAAGGCCTCAACACGCAAGTGTCCACTAGCTCTATAAAACAGACCACGTCTTGGATGGGCTTTGAGATACTTCATAATTCTTAGAACCGCTTCCTAGTGCGGAAGACGAGGAGCCGACATAAATTGGCTAACCAAACTAACTGCAAATGAGATATCTGGACGAGTAACGGTAAGATAATTCAGCTTTCCAACCAAGTGACGATATTGATCAGGACTAGAAAGCAACTCCCTCTGATCAACACACAGTTTGACGTTAGGGTCCATAGGAGTCTCAACAGGCTTTGACCCTAGTAAACTAGTCTCATCTAAAATATCCAACACATATTTCCGTTGCGATAGATTAACACCATCCTTAGACCGCGCTACCTCAATACCCAAGAAATATCTCAATTTGCCCAAGTCTTTGCTATGAAACTGACGCTGTAGGAAAAGCTTCAACTCATCAATACCTTTTTTATTATCACCGGTAACAATAATATCGTCTACATAGACAATCAATAATATTTTCCCTTGGTCAGATGTGAGAGAAAAAATAGAATGATCAGAATGGCATTGCTTCATGCCAAATTGCAAGACAACATCAAAACTTCCCAAACCAAGCCCTCGGAGATTGTTTAAGCCCATAAAGAGCTTTCCGAGGGTAAAGGTTCCTGAACCGGCATGTAGTCTGGGAGGTCCTCAGAGGAAGAAGTAGGGGTGGGTGGGGGGAGATGGTGTAGTCTGATAGCAAAATACAGTACGGACTCATGAAAAGTAACATCAGCAGACAAAAACTGACGACGAAGGGTTGGAGAATGTCACTTATATCCCTTTTGAGTACGAGAATAACCTAGAAACACACACTCGATGGATCGCGGATCAAGTTTATGACGATCAGGGTCCAGTTCATGAACATAACACGTGCACCCAAAAAAACGTTAGGAGGAATGGAATAAAGTGGGCGATCAGGACATAATAAAGTATATGGTATTTGACCCCCTAAGATAGTAGAAGGCATCCTATTAATAAGGTAACCAGCAGTAAAATCCCATGTTCATCCAAAAACTGTGATAGAAATTACGAAAATATTCACGAGCATTATCAGAACGAAAAATGCGAATATCCACACTAAACTGTATTTTTATTTTCTCATAAAAAGATTTAAAAATACAGTACAACTCAGAACGTTTTTGCATAGATAAATATATGTAGCCCGAGAGTAATCATCCACAAATACCACAAAATACTGAAAGTGAGACCGTGATGGAACACGCATAGGACTCCAAACATCTGAATGCACTAAATGAAAAGTACTCGACACGACGTTTTTCCCTCTTACTAAACTCATACACTTCACATGAAAGTGACTCAACACGACGACACGACGGGACCATCCGCTTAAGGTTCTGAAGAGACCGATGACGAAGACGACAATGATACTAGAAAGGTGAAATTGTGGATTGGAATGCAACAGAGGTAGACTGCTCGCCATCCAGAAAGCAGTATAGGCCACCATGTTCAACTCCGCCACCAATCCTCCTCCCCGTTTTGAGATCCTGAAAGACACAAGAATCAGGAAAGAAGGTCACTGAACAGTTCAAAGTGTTGATAATCTTACTAATAGACAGAAGACTAAAGGGAAAGCGAGCGTAGCAGTGGAGGCAGAAGTCTGAGTAGAATGGTATTGCTGATACTTATCCTCTGGAATGGTAACTACACGAGGGGTGCTGCTGGAAGAAACCTGTGAACCATCATCCTCTGAAACTGTGACCTGGTGCGCGGACGGGCGACCATGGAGATCCCAACAATAGTCAATGGTATGATTATCAGCATTGCACCAACTGCAGTATCGAGGCACTTTCCCACTGCCTCGATCACCTCCTCCTGGGGCACGATCTCCACGTCCGGAATTACGACTAGAACCTTGGCCAAAATCACGACTAGAACCACCATGACTAAAACCACCATGGCCCGAATTACGACCGGAACCAGTACAACCAACTCCCGCCTGATGTTTGGCTACCACGAGGATAACCACCACGAGAAACAGTAGTGACTAAAGCTGAACGGTCAGAAGGTAACTGAGAGCAGTCATAGAACCAATATTAGAAATGGTGGCCTGACGAATACGACTGAAAACCTCACTAAGAGCTGGTAACGTCCATTCTCCCAAAATCTGCAAACAAACTGAATCATAGGTAGGGGAAGGCAGACTGGATAGAAATCGAGCAACAAATAAAGACTGTCACTAGCGCTCCATAACTTGAATATCAACAGAAATAGGCTGAGGAATCTTGATCTCCTCCCAAAGACCACAAAACTTAGCATAATGAGTTTCCAAAGATTGCTTACCCATGGACAGAGAGAAAAATTCCTGATGAAGATCATATGTCCGACGAAGATTGTTAACCCCAGAAAACATCTCCTGAGCCTGTCTCCAACTGTGGGTAAAAACATCAAAGGACCACTAATCTGGGGCTCCATAACATTCCATAAGTCGGAGCGAATGCGAGCATCCTCAGATTTCTATGCAGCATACGTTGAACTAGTTTCGGGAGGAAGATCATCAGTAAGCCATTGTGAGGGTTGATTCACCCTCAAAATAGACTTCAACAACCTTGGCCCAAAGAGCATAATTCTTATCATTGAAAATAATGGAAGTAATAGGCCTCCTGTCACGATATCGAGAAGAGCTGGAAATACTACCAATAACAGTAGAACCAGAGGCAACAGTAGAAACAGACTTATCTTCAGACATATTACCAAATAATGGAGAAACAAATAACCGAGATAACCACCAACAGGTCACAGCCCACCAACTACTGTCTCAACCAAGTAACCAAACACTTGTAATAACCAACTAAGCAACAACTAATAATAATAATTCACCAAGCAAAACATGTATCTACTAGTAACTGAGATGAAGAACCACCAAAAAATACCAAAGAGACGTACAAGTCATACCAGAAACTGATTTGTGATCAAGCAATAGCGGAAGAATAATAACTAGCGACATGAAGCAGCAACAACGTGGCCAATAACGTTGACAAGTACTGGAAGGTGACCGCAGTCCTGGGTGATGAAATCTCGAGCACAAATAGTGATCTCGAGCACTGACTTGACAACTAATAAAGCCGAAGAAGAACTTCGAAGGTGGATCTAGAATTTTCGAACACCATGGATGAATTGTGAGAGTCGTTCATGTCTGATGATGACTGAAATCAATTGGGTTTTGGCCGATAAGGTCGTTTGAAGAGGTTTCGAGGTCGAATAGACCTGGGTGAGGATTTACAGGACTTGGTTTTGAGTTTCGAATAGCAAACAGTGCTCGGTTTAGGGTTTCGAGCAACAGTTGAAGGTTTTGAAGGTCGATTGATGGCTGTCGAACGTTGATTGAGGGTTCTCAGAAGTCGATTGATGGTTTTGGGTGTCGATTGATGGTTTTCAGAGGCCGATTGAGGGTTTTGGATGGTTAATGATGGCAGCAAAGTTGATTTCCTAGGTTTTGGATGGTTTTCAGAGGCCGATGGCGTGTTGGTGATGAAGACGATGAGATGACGTCAAGGTGACGATGGCTGTTGGTAATTTTGGTCGGCAAAATTAGGTTAGGTTTAGAGTTTGGATTAAGGGTGGCTCTGATACAATGTTAGTTGTGAGAGAGAGAGAGAGAGAGAGAGAGAGAGAGAGAGAGAGAGAGAGAGAGAGGTGTTAATTAATCCTAACACAAGAGGGCTTTATTTATATTGTCACTAAACACGTTACATAACATAACTAAGCAATGTGGGACAAATGCACAAACTATTCTAACAATATAATTTTTGTCAAGTTAATTGTGTTGACTTTTAAACTTTGGTTGATGACGTGGAACAAGTAATTGAGTCTCCATTTGTTAAAAGTCGTTTCTAACCTTGGGATCATGATTTGATAGTTTGTTTGGTGCTGACTAGAAAGAGTTAGAGACGAGGAGGACGGCACACAAGGGTCCCACTCACTATAAGGTTTGGGAGAGGCTTAATGTTTTACCTCTTTCTGTGACCTTACCATAGTACATCATGCTGGTGAACTTTGTACTGTCTGGATGTTTTTGTTTAGACAATACAGAGAGAGAGGAAAAACTGAGGGAGCACAATGCTGCAAGCTTGAACAAATCAAACTCTGATTCCTGGATATTTACCGCCATTGTTTTTGTAGAATACTGAAGCTTTCTGATTTGCGAGCCATAGCAGTATGTTTCATATATGCTCTTCGTAGTGCAATGACATGCAACGCATTTAGCAGTTAAGTAACAATGACATGTGTAACCAGAAATTAAATTTTGAGCTTCTTTTTTGCTAATAAGGGTTCTCTCGTCCCCCATAAATGAGGTAGTTAACGGGCCTAAACGTCAGGGATAACCTTAATATGGAATTTACAATAAGTCCACCCATTCAGATTCGAACCTTAGACCTTCCATTCGATAGTGTATTGTTCTAACCAAATATTGACCTTGTGGTTTCTACAGATAGCCCATACATACTTTTGTTCTAGCTCGGTCGATGTGTCACTGGTGTAGACCACCTGTCGATTAGGAGTAGGAACAATAACTTCGAAGAAAAATTAAAATTACTTGACCCAAAGAAAATATGGGCAATTCTTTTTTTCCCCTTGTCAAAAGTTGGTAATAGCCCAAAGTACCAACTATATAAACAAGTGCGATTACAATGAGTATAAAGTGGATGACTACAACAAGTAGCGCAGCTAAGTGAGATCACATTAGTGGTGAAGAGCAATTGTAGACATAATTTCCTCTCCATATAGATATAGATATAGTCATATAGGCTATATTAGGCCATTACTTCACTTGGGACCTATGAAGCGCGGGTGCTTCTAAAAGCCTGGCGTACTCGTACCCGTATTGTATTGGGTACTGGTACTTTGCATGATAATTCTAAATCCATACCAGGTACATGAAACACGTATCAAAACTCTCTGTCTTTTGATGTACCCCAGAAGTGCCCCCCAGATATCAAGCTGTACCGATCAGAGAAATGAAACTAAGTTGATAAGACTTCCTTTGTCTATGCTTAGTACGATTGTAAAAGAACGATTTTGGTCTGTAGCTTCTTTAGTACATTGGCATTAATCTCTAATTTGCACCTTAAGTTTGGCATTAAACTATTTTTATTTGATGTTGGATTCCTAATTGCCTGAGTCATTTAGGTATATTTGAAGCGTGATTATTATGTACAATACATTGCCCTAAATTATAACAATCACATTTGTTATTGCCGTACCCCAGCTGTATCCTTACCGTACATTTTTTTAGGGTTCGCCATATGTATGCACCCATATTGCACAAGTTCCCGTAGTGCTTTTTAGCTTGGGACTACGTATGAAAAGAGAGTATACAAGTCAATAGATTAGCAAAATAAAACTAGAAAGGAAAATAATTGCGAGAATTTTACTTCAATGCCAATAGAGGAGGGCTACAAAAAAATATTAGGGTGCAAATATCAAAGTGTGTTAGACATAAATAGAACGTGCATGCTTCATGTAAAATTGAATGTAGAGAAACTATGATTTACGTTCTTTCGTTTTGAAAGCTTTACATACATTTTAGAAGATAATGGAGGGAAACAAAACTTGGAGTAGACACGAGAAAGTAACTCTTGCAAAATGAAGGTAATGGCCTATAATTTGAGAAGATTGGCTGAAAAAAAGAAGATGGGCATAATCAACCTAGAAATAATACTTGCACTTGCCAAATCAATTTTTATTTGATATTCTCAGTGCCAGATTTGGGCTCTCATGAATTTGGAAGTCATTACATGTTTGATGTTAATTGTTTTTTAGCTTAAGTTTGTCTTTAATCTCCTTCGTGCATTCCAGGATGTATTTGTATGAGGTTTACGATTTGTTTCAATATTCATATACATTGTTGATGGAGCTAGTTAATTTGAACTACTTTTTTGTTGGTGGTTCTAGATATTCTTTGTTTTTCTCTTTCTTTGTAGTTGCCTTTGGTTCATAAGTTTTGTTTGTATTTTTCAATCCTATGCAGGAGTGGTATTTGAAATTTCTCCTCATAATTGCTTACATTCTTTTCCTTTCTTTTCTCCCCTCTCTGCTGTGTAGTGGAGGAAGGGCCTGAAGCTAAGCGGTGAAGCTGCAATTGAAAAAATTACTTTAGATGGTGTACGCGGTTTGCGAATGACATTGAGCGCTACAGTTCACGATGTATTGTACTACATGAGCCCCATCTACTGCCAGGATATAATCAATTCGGTAGGATATGTCATACCTGCAAAATCTTTAAATAGTCTTTCCTTTCGTTTTCTGTTCTTGTTCCTGGTTGACGTAGGTACACACTGAGTGGTTTATCAGTTTGTAGCCCAATCAAAACTTTTTCTATAGATTTCAGAAACTCAACTTCCGTTATTGCTCGACATTGACTCAAAATATTGCAATGTCGACTGAGTACTATTATGTATGTTGTTTAGAAGAGAGAAGTGTGTAAGGGTGTTAACGAACCCAAACACATAAAGACTTTATTTATATTATGAGCAGTGTTTTAAAAAGCGCGCTTAAGCGCAAGGCGAGGCGAGGCGAGGCGAGGGTGTAGCGCTTTACAGGGGTATAAATAAGCGCAGAACACAAAAGCGCAGATTAAGCGCTAAAGCGCGAGCTTAAGCGCTAAAGCGCGAGCTTAAGCGCAAAAGCCTGAGGCGCACGCTTTTTGGTTTTTTAGCTTGATTAAATCTGAACCCTTCATCTGGATAACAAAAAAGCATGGGCTTGCCACACCAGATAATATTTCGGTAAAGTGACCCATATTACGACAGAAGAAAGCCATCAGATGCAGATCGATTAGCCCTACAATCATTCGGCCTCCTTCAAGATCCAGATGAAGCTTTGAAGAGTTCTAGCCAAGCCACCATTTCTTCCTCAGGATCGACTTCTCAAATCTTTACCAAGTAAAAATCTTCTTCTTTTTCTTCTTGCTCCCTTCTTCTTCTTCTTCTTCTTCTTCTTCTGATTCTAATCTCTCTCTCTCTCTCTCTCTTAAATATCAGAAAAACCCAGACTTTTTGAAAGGTCATCTGCTGCAACTGAATAACGAGGACACTGTCATATAACATTTTACTGTTGTTTTCTTCTGCGTAGTTTTCACAACAAAGAAACGTGTAAAAGTTTGAGTCTATAGGGCATTGATGCTAGTTTTGGTCCCTGGATGTTACTTGTATCAAGCTTTGCCCATGCCATTTTATTTCCTTTTGGTTTGAAGCCGATTGCAGTTTTGAATGGTATGCTGTAGTCACAAACCATACAGAAGCAAATTGGTTTCCAGTCATTTTTGTCTTTTTGATTGTTTTAAAAAAATGTGCGCCTCGCGGTCAAAAGGCGCGCGCCTCGCCTTGCGCCTTGCGCTTAAAGCTCCAGGGGACCATGGCGCCTCGGTGCGCTTATTGCTATTTAAAACACTGATTATGAGAGAGGTGAATACAATATATAGCTAGGCAATGTGGGACAAAAGCTATTCTAGCACTCCCCCTCAAGCTGGAGAATGAATATCACAAAACCCCAGCTTGTTACATAAAAACTCTAAACGTGGCTTAAACAACGGCTTGATGAAAATATCAACCAATTGAGCTCCTGTAGATACAAATGGAGTAGATAACACACCCTCATCTATCTTCTCGCGAACAAGGTGACAATCTACTTCAATGTGTTTCGTTCTCTCGTGAAATACTGGGTTTGAAGCAATATGTATGGCTGCTTGATTATCACAATGCATAGGAATAGGCAACTGCACACCAAAGCCTAACTCCTCGAGTAAACCTCTCAACCACACAATTTCGCAAGATGTATGTGCCATGGCCTAATACTCAGCTTTTGCACTGGATCTTGCAACCACAGTCTGTTTCTTGCTTTTCCATGTGACCAAATTGTCTCCAACAAAAGTACAGTACCCAGTAGTGGACCGTCTATCAGATGGTGATCCTGCCCAGTCAGCATCGGTAAAGGCTTCAACACGCAAATGACCGTTGGACCGATAAAGCAGACCACGTCCAGGATGAGCCTTAAGATACTTTACAATACGAAGACAAGCTTCCCAGTGTGGAATTCGAGGAGCTGACATAAACTGACTCACCATACTAACAGCAAATGAGATATCTGGACGTGTATTGGTAAGATAATTCAACTTGCCAACTAAGCGACGATACCGGTCTGGATGAGGAAATATCTCCCCCCTGATCAACACAAAGCTTCACATTAGGATCCATTGGAGTCTCCACAGGTTTTGCTCCCAATAAACTTGTCTCCTCAAGAATATCCAAAGCATACTTCCGTTGGGACAAACTAATCCCATCCTTGGACCTTGCTACCTCAATACCCAAGAAATACCGTAGCTTACCCAAGTATTTAGTGTGAAACTGACGCTGTAAAAACTGCTTCAACTTATCAATGCCATACTGATCATCTCCAGTAATGATGATGTCATCCACATATACAATCAATACTATTCTTCCTTGCTCCAATTGTCTGAAGAATACAGAGTGATCCAAATGAGATTGACGCATACCGAATTCCAGCACAACCTCACTAAACCGACCAAACTAGGCTCGAGGTGACTGCTTCAAACCATATAAGGCTTTGCGAAGACGACAAACCTGAGAACGCCCCCCCTGAGCAGATCACCATGAAGGAAAGCATTTTTAACATCCAACTGATACAAGGGCCAGCCAAGATTGGAGGCCAAAGAAATAACCACCCGGACAGAATTGATCTTGGCAACAGGGGAAAAAGTCTCAGCATAGTCAACCCCATATGTCTGTGTATAGCCTTTGGCCATAAGGCGGGCCTTATATCGCTCAACAGTGCCATCTGGATTATACTTGACCGTAAAAACCCACCGACAACCAACAGTAGACTTTCCTGGTGGAAGAGAAACCAACTCCCAAGTGCCATTTTCATGGAGATCAGTCATCTCACTCTCCATTGTTGTCCGCCTCTCAGACAGAGAAAGAGCCTTCTGTACAGTGTTAGGAACATGTATGGAAGAGACAGAAGAAGTAAAAGCACGAAGAGAAGGAGACAGATGATCATACGAGACATAGTGGGAAATAGGATGAGAAGTACAAGTGCGAGTACCTTTGCGAATTGCAATGGGAAGATCAAGATCAGATAAAGGAGAAGAGACTACCGGATCATGCAACGGGGAAGATGTTGGGGCGGGCACTGGTGGGGCAGGCGCTACTGGTACCTTGTCACGACGAACGTATACCTGCAAAGGTTTCTCCTGCAAAGGTTGAGGAGATGGAATAGAAGGTTCCGCCATAGGAAAGACAGACTCATCTCTAATAGTGTATGTATCCGAATAAAATGGTAATGACTCATTAAATGTAACATCAGCAGATACAAACTGTCGACGTAATGAGGGCGAGTAACATTTATACCCTTTCTGAGTGAGGGAATAACCTAAAAAGATACACCGAATGGACCGGGGATCAAGTTTGTCCTGATCAGGATCTAGAGCATGAACATAACAGGTGCTCCCAAAAATCCGAGGTGGTAAAGAGTGAAGTGGACGACCAGGGAATAATACCGTATAGGGTATCTGACCACCCAGGACGGTGGAAGGCATACGGTTGATCAAATAACAGGCTGTAAGGACAGCATCACTCCAATAAGACTTAGGCACTTGCATCTGAAATAACATAGCACGCATAACTTCTGACAAATGTTGAATCTTGCGTTCGGCAACTCCATTTTGTTGTGGAGTTCGAGTGCAAGAGGTCTGGTGTATAATGCCATTATCAACAAAGAATTGAGAAAGAGAAGTGCGATAATATTCACGTGCATTATCAGAACGAAGGAGACGCATGCAAGTATTAAACTGCGTCTTTATTTCCATAAAAAATTGCTTAAAAATGGATGACAACTCTGACCTAGCCTTCATAAGATAAATATATGTCACTCGAGAGAAATCATCTACAAAAATAACATAATACTGGAAACCAGATAAACTTGGGATATGTATGGGTCCCCAAATATCTAAATGAACTAACTCAAAAGGGCGTGACACACGACGCTCTACCCGAGGATAATATGACACTCGACGATGCTTACTAAACTCACAGACTTCACAAGATAAGCGATCAATACGACTACATGAAGGTACTAGTTTCTTCAAACTCTGGAGAGAAGGATGACCAAGGCGACAGTGATGGTGATATGGAGATTCTGATGACTGAAGAGCAATAGACTGAGGTCGAACATCGCTGACAAAGTAATATAGGCCACCACGCTCAGTACCCCCACCGATCTTCCTCCCCGTCTTTAGATTCTGAAACACACAATCATGAGGAGAAAATGTGATGGAGCAATTTAAAGACTTGGTAAGCTTACTAACAGACATAAGATTAAAGGGAAACCGAGGAACATGTAACACAGAGTCTAAAGTAAGAGAGGAATTGATAGGGATAGAACCAAAACCAGTAATCTCAGTGGTAGAACCATCTGCTAGAGTAACACGCGAGAGTTTATTAACAGATTGATGATCAATAAAGGAAGTAGAAATACCAGTCATATGATCAGAGGCACCAGAATCAATAACCCAAGGGATAGAAGTAGAAGAAGAGGCAACACAAGCAATGGAATAACATGTCTGAGCAAGCGTAGCAGTGGAGGAAGGTCCTGCAGATGACTGTTGAAATGCCACAAAGCGTTGGTACTCCTCAGCAGAAATAGTCACTGGTTGATCAGCAGAGTGATGGGATGGCATTGTTTCCTCAAAAGTGGCAACCTGATGAGCCTGGGGATAACCATGAAGCTTATAACAGTAATCCACCGTATAACTTGTACCCCCACAATGAGTACACGATCGGGTACCACGGCCACGACCATAACTACCTGAACCACCTCCCCCTGATGTGCGACCATAATTTCCTCCATCACGACGACCATTGAACCCAGAAGTACCACGACCGCTAGAACTATAACCAGAATCACGGCCACCAGAACTACGACCACCAAAACCACGACCACGACTGCTAAACCCAGAATCACGACCACGACCATTACCATAACCAAAACCACCAGAGACAGCGGAAGCCAAAGCTGAACGATCAGAAGAAGACACAGGAGGTGGTGTAGAACAGGAGGCAGAAGATTGACGAAGTCAACTGAAGACCTCGCTGAGAGAAGGGAGGTCGCTAGATCCCAAAATCTGATTACTAACTGGATCAAATTCTGAGGAGGCACCAGATAGGAATCGAGCAACCTCCATACGCTCACGTTGGCGTCGCACAACCTGAATATCAGAAGACAGTGGCTCACAAACACGAAGTTCATCCCGAATACGACGAAACTTAGCATAATACTCCTCAAAAGATAAGCTACCCTGAGAGATAGAAAAGAATTGCTGATGAAGATCATAAGTGCGACGGAGATTATTCACACCAGAATACATCTCCTGACCCTGTGTCCAAACCTGTTTTGCTGTGTCCAAGAACATCAGTGAGCCAGGAATATCTTCATCCATACTATTCCACAACTGACTACGGATCCGAGCATCCCTAGGTTTCCACAATGTAGTATCTGAAGGGGGGTCATCAGTCAAGAACTGAGACTCGGACTCCCCCTCATAATAAACCTCAACTGCCTTAGCCCAAATAGCATAATTTTTACCATTCAACCGTGTAAATGGAATTGGTAGCCTTTGAGAAGAAGTGGAAGAACTACCCACAATACTAGAACTTGAACTAGAACCAGTTCCAGAAGCAGATTTATTTTCAGACATTTTGCCAAGCAATAATAATCACCAGCAGATCACAAAGAACCAACTACTAGCAACCAAATCAACCACAAACTACTAATCCGCTGGGACAAAGGTAAATAACTGATCAAGATGAACGAATAAGATATCTGCCTCTGCCACTGCTTAACTCAATCAAATACTTATAAGAAATACGGTCATACCAGAAATACCAAATCAACAGCAGCAAATCATACGATCATACCAGAAATACCAAATCAACAGCAGCAAATCGAGAACTGAGCAGAGACATGGGATTTAGATCAACTCGAGCAAAGGGGAGTTGAACTCAAGCAGAAATAGATCAATTTCGATGTTGTACATGTTCGAAATCCACTTTATCACATTCGGAATCAACCAAACAGGTTGGAAATTCACTTTCTAGAACTCGAAATCAACCAAACAGGTTCGAAATCTACTTTGGGAGACTCGAAAGCAACAGAACAGGGTTCGAACTAGGGTTTCGACTTAGGTAAGAGATCGATTTGGGGTCGATTATGTTCGGTGTAGGGTCGATTATGGGTTTCGAACTGGGTCTTCTCCGAATGGATTCAAACAGTGCTCGATTTAGGTCGATTTAGGGTTTCTATGGTGGTGTGGGTGTCGATTTAGGGTTAGGATGACGTTTTGGGTGTCAATTTGGGGATTTCTGAGTTGGATTTCTGGGTTGATGATGATAATGACGTACGGCTGTTAAGGATTAAGGTTAAGGAAGTTAGGGGTGGCTGTTAAGGATTAGGGTTAAGGGAATCTAAGGTGGGTAAGGGACCCGCTCTGATACCATGTTGTTTAGAAGAGAGAAGTGTGTAAGGGTGTTAACGAACCCAAACACATAAGACTTTATTTATATTATGAGAGAGGTGAATACAATATATAGCTAGGCAATGTGGGACAAAAGCTATTCTAACAATGTACACCAGAGCAATTTGGGAAGCCTCTTTGGGACACTTTTCTCATATATTCCCTTTGAGTATTATATTATATCATGGACTGTACTCATGTAGCTCCAAGCGAAGTTTGCCCGCATAGGTGTGAAGGATCGTACTCCTGCGTCTCCAAGAAGCTTATTTTCATGGAGAATTTTACTACCAAAGAAGTTGAAAAATGGAATGGGATCTTTTGTAAAAGGCTCAAAATTGGATTATGGAAGACTATGATATATGGGAATCACGTACAAGAGCATAGAAGCACCGATACACACCTAGGAGTCGCCATATCCAGGTTGGGGCACATTGGGGACACGCAACATGCCAAAATACAACACGCAACATGCCAAAATACTTATGGGACACCCACATGTCATGTCTGTTAAGTTTTGATATTTTTATGGTGGGACACACTGGGTCACGCCTGAGACACGGGGGGACATGGCAGGGATAACACATGGGGATATTGCAGGATGGGTTTTGTAAAATTTAAAAGGTTTCCCTGTAGTAAATGTGTATAAAGATCGAAAGAAACGAGCCAAAAGTGTAAAATAAAGCATATGTGTCTATATAGGCATACACCATCGGTCGATAACGCATTTGATAGGAGCCCTAACCTAAATAGTTAGAGTGTCTGATTATAATGTAGGTAAGCATATAACAAGTTGCAGTCCCCCGCCATGTCCATGACAATTGCTTATCCCATGTCCGTATCCATACTCTTGCTACATAGGCCACAGGTGTAGAAATGTATAAAGAAATATATACACATATATGTATACAATCATGTACGCATGTTATGTGTTTTCAACATTACATTATTACCCAACCACCACGTGGAAGTCACATATCGAACAGAGCCACAACAAACATCAGTCAATTTGACAAAAAATTTGCTTCCCCTAAGGCTTTGACTTCTCTTGCAAATGAGCTGGAATCATATAGCATATTAATACCATGATAGTACTGCTTCCTATTTATGGAATGACTAACACTTTTTACTAGGATAGTTTATGGTTGTTGTGCAGCGACTTTATGCAAAATATATTGTAGGTTTGGCTTGCTTCTACTTCATAATTCTTGCGCTGTGAATTCATAGGGTCAGTTGTTGGTATTTGGACTTTCATTGAAAGCTTTAAAGGGTTGGAATGTTGGAGAAACTAGGAATAGTGCAAAAACTTGTGCGGAATATTTAGAAGTGCCATACTTTGTTAATTTGTCTACGAACAACTAAAAAGGAGATAGAGAAGTCTTGCCATCGGGATATGACGGATGGTTGAAGTTTAATTTGTTATAGTTTATCTTGTTGTCAAATGTCCAACTACTTGAAGTTGAACACTTTGACAACTAAGAAGCACCGACAAGCTGGTCAGCCTCACGTACCAGTGTCCCGGCCGTCTGGGACATAGACATGTCCAGGACACCTTTGAGCTTTGACTGTGTCCGGCATGTTGTTAACCCTGTCCCATTATTATATTGGTTTTTTTTAGGACAAGCCGGCGAAACTTCTCGGACATGAAGGAGGCGGGAGGAGGAGCGAGGAAGGAAAGGGGAGAAGGGGAGAAGGGGAGAGAGAGAGAGAGAGAGACCTGATGCACCGACGATCAGCATCGGTAGAGTCCAGCAGCTATCTCTGTTCTGCTGCCTTTTTTATTTATTTATTAGGGTTAGTGCTGGTTCTAGTACTTTTTAGGTTGGGCCATCTATTTTTGGGTTTGGTCACTATCCTTCTTCTAATTCTTTTGGGTTCTATTACTTATTTTCATGGTCTTGACTTGGGCATTGTTTATTCTTTAAATTTGCATTAGAACTTCTTTTATTAAGCCTTCATATGTCAAAAGTATAAAAAAAACTACTTAATGTTATCCAAAAAAATGATATGAAAAATATATTTTTTGTATAAGATATATTAGATATATATACTTTTTTGTAAGATATGTTAAAGTATTATTTTATTCGACGTATCCCCAATGTGTCTGGTCCTAATTTTTAGAGAAATGACTTGTCCGTGTCATGTCCCATGTCCGTGTCATGTCCCATGTCCGTGCTTCTTAGTTTGACAATATGGGACCATGTGCTCAGTGTTCAAAAGAATATAGCTTATATGTGGTTGTTTGGGCTGATATAATTGCATTAGAATCGATTTTGAAATGAGAGAGATTTTAATACAATTAATACCACCAATATTCAGTTTTTAGGTGGGAACAATTATTGCATTCATGAGAATGCACTATACTAGTGGGCAGCAAGAGGCACTATTCGGTCAATGCAATAAATAATGGAATGGCTATACGGTGGAGGAAGCTTAGTGAGCTTGTCGGTGCAAAAATCGTATCGCCAATGGAAGTGGATAATAATGGAGTAAATCAATAATTGCTTCAAGGCGCGTTACATTGTCGCTGTCCTTATTCGCCCCCACCAATTCGAGTGAATTTGGTGTGCACCGGGTTGCCGACGAATTCGACTCCAAGATACAATAAAGCCCAGTCCCGATTGACATTTGTCTAGCTGCGTTCATGCATAGACGAAGAAGAACCAGAACAACTTTGGATTTTACAAGCCCGCCAAAAATATATGTAGGAATTCTAGAGAAACAACAACTAGAATCATAATCATGGAAATTGGTGGAACAGCTAGCCTTACATTGAAACCATTGTGACCATTCACGAATAGTTACATTTAAACCCAACGGTCACACCATTTAAATCCAATAGTCATTTCTATTCATTTACCCTGAATAGACACACCTTTTGGTTTAAACCATTTAAATCCAATGGTCGCGCTTGTTCTTTTATCACGAATAGTTGCACTTTTTAGTATAGTCATGCCTATTCATTTAACCTGAATAGACACCTTTTGCACTAAAATCTGATAATCATGTCTATTCATTTAACCTGAATAGACACACCACCTTTTGGATTAAAACCGTTCACCAATAATACCATTTAATATCCATTAAATTTTTTGGAAATGTTCCAACAATCCCTCACCATTTTCAAAATATTGAAAATAAAATTAGATAAGTTCTAACAATCCCCACCGTTTTCAAAATATTGAAAATAAACATTGGATAGACTCGGAAAACTTGTGCATAATTGAAGGTATCTCTTGATTTAACCATTCACATAGTGAAAACACATCAAACTTAGTCAGAAGAGCATAGTGGACTTGTCTTTTAGCTAGCAATCCACTAACCAGACACGTCTCACGCACAAATTTTCTTCTCCTTAGGTAATTCATACAAGCCGACCTGTGGATTGGCCTTGGGTCTTTATCTTGGTTTCATAAGTGGTCTAAAGTCAAAGCCCCCGAGACCTATAGGAAGCTGCACCACCTCCATACTCATATAGGTAGGTTTTTCCAGTTGTCCTGTAACTATGATACCTGAAACCTATTAAGAGCTAAATAGCTCAGCCTTCTATTTTTCTACATTACAGGTACGAAGCACTTTACCTTGGGATGTATAAAAAATTCATTAAGTGCTTACAATCACGACATATGGTGTACTTTGCTCATTGAACTCAAGACTTGAAGTATGTAACAAGCGGTGAGTCGAGTTTCCACCCGGAGTGATCAAAATAAGATGGGCTAAGTCGCATCCTATTGATGTTTACCACATCATAACCCTTACAAGAATTTAGTAAATATTACCATTGCCGCGAGAGCAATATTTTCCATAGCTATATACTCTCATAGTTTGTTGATGTGGTTTTTATGTCCGGACTAACATGACAGCCATAACTACTAACACTTTTATAAGTGAAGTGATTTATTGAGAAATAACCATGACGAAATTTCATGTCACCCCATCTCATTGTAAAATCTCCACTTCAATTTAAGAGAGAGAACCCCACAAAAAGTAGACTCATTTTTATCCAATGAAACTAAGTTTCATTTATTTTACACTACTTGATTTAACTTCCAATGGTTACACCATTTAGATTAAATCCAAGACCCACGCCTTTTGGTTACACCCACTGGTTAAATCCTTGACCTCCACTGTATAAGTCAACATGTATATTCAAAGGTGTTTTATGTAAAACTGATCTCATCAATTCAAATAATTCCCAAAAGTCACCATTTTGTTTACCTTATTCAAAGAACTTGCACATAAAATTCACAAACATGTAATGGTTTGGATAATTTGAGAAAAGTTTCCGAATCTAGAATATTAAAAACTATATATCTAGCATTTGCATAAAGCAAAACATCCGGTATAATTTAAATATCCACCAATTCGGTAACTGCCGACCACGTGTCCCACAATACTGTAACCTTGTACCTATCCCAACACGATTATTTGATTGGTGGTCAGGACCGTCAAACACCGCTCATTAGGAGCCAGATAACGCATTACCATGTCATATAAATATAATTATGACCATGACGTGAGTATCATGTCACATGTCACCAACGACAAACCACATAAACCTTGCTATAAAAATATATCCGAAACCATCCATGGGAATATAGATAAAAAAGTATCTATCAACAAAACCTAATTTCCATGCTCATAAAAATACATTCATTAACATAACACTAAAATTGCATAGTTAGTAAATATTGGCTATATGTTAAGGAACCCCATGCGAAATAGATGCTTTACATGTATAAAGAGGCAAACCGCTAATAACCCGTTAATGCCTCTTGTGTTTCGGACTCCTACTTATAAGTTTACCAGTGTCTCTTCCTTGAGACACAAAGATCTCCCAAGAGGCCAAGAGTCACCAAAGCAATTACCACTCATGATCCAAGTAGTAAACAACACTAATCACACCTTCTAACTCCTAATAATGATGCAACGGCAACCAAGCAGGGATGAAAGACGGTTATAATACAATTTATACAAACATACTTGAGTAATAAGGGTCACATGCAAATGGCGCACAAATCATGCATTAAACCCCGTTGAATTAAAGACTAGAGTCAAAACATATGCCGAACAATCATATGTGCCAATATATATGTCATAGCCCATATAAAAAAAATGTATATCCCTTTAACTACATAGAGGTAAATCCATCTAAGTGGGTTAGATGTTACTTACTAGACATTCTTCAACAAAAGAAAGAGAGCAAGAAAAACCTGACATCAGTAAATCCTTTTCCATGGACGTGCATCCTCAATTGCGAGTCTCGACTTTCTAGGATACCAATATGCAATGCACTTGCAGCAGTAGTTTTTCCTTTTCCAATTGACCAACAGAAGTGGATTGAATACGTGCCGTCTCAAAGTCCTTATCCGATCTGTTAGCAATCAAGGGCATTATCTCTACAACAACGTGAGTCCACCGTCCGCCGCTCTATCTTAGTCCGTCGCGCTATTCCGGCAACTCCTCACTAGAATTTCCAAATTTCTCTATCTTACTTTGTATTAAAGATTGAGGACCGCTTCTGTTTTATTATTATCTTCTCTAACCAGAATCCGGTTCAACTCGGTTTCGGTTGAACCACCGTCCAGTTCTTCAAACATAAAACTTTTCCGCGCCTTAAAGTAATGTCTCCAAACAAATAACACTTCCATTTCATCACCAAATATCGTCTTAGGATTGCTGGTGCAAATATCGTATCGCCAATGATTGCTTCAATGCGCGTTATATTGTCGATGTCTTTAAGATGATATTTGCCTCCACCAATTCGAGTGAATTTGGTGTGCACCGGGTTGCCGGCGTATTTGGCTCCAAGATACAATGAAGCCCAGTCCCGATTGACTGTTTGTCCAACTGCGTCATGCACAGACGAATAAGAACCAGGATATCTTTGGATTTTACGAGCCCGCCAAAAATATATGTATGAGATAATTCTAGAGAGAAACAACAACTGGAATCATAATCATTTCTCAATCATGGAAATTGGTGGAACAGCTAGCCTTTATGTAAGCATAGACTTGTAACCGTTCATCAATAGTCACACCCTATATAGCGCGGACACCGACACGGATATAGACACGGACACAGATTATGTAAGAAAATGAACACGGACACGGTCAGGGACACAACAAAAATAAATTAATAATTATATATATAAATATATTATATGTGTATGCAGTAACAATTTATATACATAAATATATACACTTTTGTTTTGATATGTAAGATATTTACATTGTTATGCGTTGGTGTATACGCACATATATACATGTAAGATATACACACATCTACGGAGGTATAAACAATACTAGTACATACATATATATACAAAAATTTATGTATATACATGGGGGAGAGGGAGGGAGAGAGTGAGATTGTGAGAGTCAAAGTGTGTAGATATAGAACACGCGTGTCCATGCCGTGTATCCTGAGTGTCCCCCTCCAAAAAATAAGTCAATTTAAGGGATACGCCATGTGGTGTGTCCAATACGTGTCCCCAAGTGTCTCCGTGTCCCCGGATACGGGGACACGGCAACCTTTAGAAGTGTCGGTGCTACATAGGTCACACCTTTACATTCAAACCATTGTGACCATTTACGAATAGTTATACTTAGGCTGAGTTTTCCGTTTGATTTTAGCAAATGGGTTCAGCTTATTCCTTTAAACCCAACGGTCACACCATTTAAATCCAATAGTCATGTCTACTCATTTATCCAGAATAGACACACCTTTTGGTTTAAACCATTTAAATCCAATGATCGCGTCTACTCTTTTATCCCGAATAGTTGGTATAGTCATGTATATTCATTAAACCTGAATAGACACACCCTTTGCACTAAAATCAAATAATCATGTCTATTCATTTAACCTGAATAGACACACCGCACCTTTTGGATTAAAACCATTCTCCAATAATACCATTTAATATCCATTAAATATTTTGGAAACGTTCCAACGGGGCTTTAGTTACATGTGGTCAGTGCAATAAAAAATAGCTTGTAGTCAGTATCCCCGAGCTTGCCTCAGTGCAATAAAAAAAGCTTGCAGTCAGTATCCCCGAGCTCGCCTTCTTGTTATTGTTTCAGTTACTTTCTCTCATCCGTTTGTTCTCTCAGAAGAAGTCGATGGTCTCTCTGTTATGTTTTGATGGAATTCGCATGTATGTGGTATAAGAGCGGCGCCGTATTGTATCTCAATGATCTCTTCATCTCGTGAATGTTACTTTCTTACTGCTGCTGAACATGATATACAACATTTAATTCAAGATATCTTTTATTTTTTGGAACATAGTTTAAGAAGTGAAAGATTTGGTTTAGTAATATTTGCGGACTCATAGTAGATGATTCATCTCCAGGTGTCTGACCAGCTAAATCAACTATATTTGAAGTTCCTGAAGAGGAATCCTGGTTATGATGGAAAGGTACTATGTGGCTGTTTTGAACATTCACTAGATAAGCTTTAAAGATTCCAGATTGTGATTCATGCTGAAGATTCGTTCTCTGGTCATGCTCTACTTTTGTAGGTTTCCTTGTTCGGTCACTCTTTGGGAAGTGTTCTCACGTATGATATTATTTGCCATCAAGAGAATTTATCCTCCCCCTTTCCAATGGAGTGGATGTATAAAGAACAACACCCTATGAATGAAGAATCTTCTTCCCCTACTCTCAACAACCAATCTTCAGAGTACAATTCCAAATCCAGTCAGAACAACAACGTCGTCTCCATTAACAATCGAACTAAAGGAATCGTAGGCCCCTCAGAAGAAGGCAATGCTGGCGGAAAAACAACTTTTCCAGTCCCAGAGACGGAAGATTCTTCTGTTCCCGCTGGTTTTTCTGTCCCATTAGATTTCGACGAACCTTCTGCAATGGAGGTGGAGTCTAAGCAACCTGATGCTATTTCATCACTGGGGAAAGATGACAATGAACAGGTTTCTGATTCTAGAGACATGCTTTCTTGCAAAACGGAATATTTTAATGAAGCCTCTAACGTTAACAATCAAGTACCGGCGGGCGATGTAGAAAACCTGTCCTGCAGTGGGTCTGAGAATGATAAAGACAAAGCAACAGAACTGCTGAGGCAAGAGGTGGTATTTAGCAACTTAGGTGCCTTAGTTTCCAAATGTTTGTTTATCCTGCTGAATAAATTTACTAATGTCACAGATTGATTGCCTAAAAGCAAGGATCGCAGAATTGGAAATTCTGTGTGGTGGTGCAGGTACATGCGGGGGAATTGTTTTTCTGTTTTTTGTGCTTTTGCCAGTTCTTGCTTTTTATTATGTATATTGAGATGGTATTTGGAATTCGATGAGCAAAATTTACAGGAGTTGAGGTGGTGTCCACGACTACTGCAAATCAACCTGTTTCTGGAAAGCTTCCATGTGGACAAAACGATACGCTGAACTGCCGCACTCCTTATATCAAATATACGAAGTTGGAATTCACGGTAATACTTGTCCTTTTTTGTATTTCTGGGCATCTGTGAAAATTATAAATTGCAAAGCTTTTAGACTTCATTCTCTCTCTCTCTCTCTCTCTCTCTCTCTCTCTCTCTCTCTCTCTCTCACACACACACACACACACACACACACACACACACAAATAGGATGTCAAGGTGGTTATCTCTATGCAAGTTTAAATTTTCTTGTCAATTATTGAATAACGCTCCTGGTTTTACCTCAATTTATATGCCAGGTGGACACCTTCTTTGCAGTCGGGTCTCCCCTCGGTGTATTTCTTGCCCTCCGCAATACTCGTATAGGGATTGGTAATAAATTAGTTATTGCATACTTAGTTTCTGTAAATTTGATATTTGTCTTTGGGTCTCTATTTTTTCTTGGGAGATATCTTATAATTTAGTTGGTAGAAATATTTTCACTGCATTGTGTTCTTTCTTTGAAATTGATTTTGTGAGTTTCTTACTCACTCAGAGTCATGTTGATGTGATACAAAATGTGGTTAATATTGACATAGATTTTAATTTGGTCTCAGGTTTCTAGTTTGAGGGTAATCAATGAAGACTAAAATCGTAGTTCCTATAACTCTGATTTTTTGGTGATTGCAGACTTGGCATTTTGCTCCTTGCTTTGTTAGATTCTGCATAGGTTTTGTAGGTGTTAGAGCTTGCCCCCTGTTGGTTAATTATAACCTCCAAAACTAGGATATGAGCCCAGGCGGCCTCCCCACTCGTTCCCAATAAGTTTTGAGTTGAATGCTCTAACAAGGTATCAGAGGTAGTTTCGGAGTCTTTTGGACAAGAATCTCTTGATTGATTGCCGCATTTTTTGTCCCATAACTCCATAAGTGTACCATGTTTCATTGTGATCCTAATGTTATGGATCTGTAGTTTACCTCTCCACGTGCGGCTCAAGGGTCACAGAGGAGAATCAGAGCTCGTCTCACGGTGGTTAATTATAACCTCCAAAACTAGTATATGAGCCTAGACGGCCTCTCTACTCATTGCCAATTGGTTTTGAGTTGGATGCTCTAACAGCAGCCAGCAGGAACAAATTGTGTGTGGCACAAACATTTCTATAGAGGAGCGTTGTCCCTCTCAGAGCACATGTGGGCATGTTGGACAGCACACATGTTGGACATATTGGACATTATGGCTTGTAACATTCTGATCATGGTTCTAAAAGTCACTAGGCGTTGCGGAGGGGCTCCTAGCACCTGGGCCGCCTAGTCGCCAATTATGAGGCACCTAGAGGTTAGCCGGTTAGTTATTTTTTGAAAAAATATTCTCCCCTCCCCAAAGTTTGAGTATGTAGAGAGCAAAATATCAAATAATAACCAAAATGAAAACATAAAGACTCATCCATCTATCCATCCATCAAAACCAAATGTACCAAATGTTTCAATATTTTGTTTTGCACCCATAAACTGCTTTTAGTCCTTGACTCTTCATAATCAAATGTTTCATCAAAGTGAACATTCATTTGCTAAGCCCCTTCCATTCTTTTTAGTTTTAATTTCTTACTTTACCGGATGTTTGCGTTGTTGCGATTTAGGAATATTTATTCCTACTGGTTGCATGTTAATGGGGTCCTCTACTGTGTCTATTGAAATTGGCTCTGTATCTTATTCTTATTCTATTAAGAATATTGCTGACTGACTTGATATGCATTACTTATATTGCCTTGTTCATAAACAAAGCAGATTCAGAATTGTCAAGTGATTCAATACTATGCACATTCTTCTCTATCCATTCTCAATTTAGTGGAATTCTCAAATGCATGATCCACCCCAATTCTCCCCATATATTTTTGGTAAAATAACACTTGATACCTGTGCCTTATACTATTACATATTTAAACCCCCAATTCAAAAAAGTGAAAAAAAATGTACTCGCCGACTAGTCCCCACCTATCTGACTTATGCCGCCTAACTGACTAATCGTCCCGCCGTCAAATGGAACGTTTAGGACCCTAGGCGAGGCGGCAGACCATGCCTAGCCCCTAGGCGGACTTTTAGAACAGTGACGCTGATTGCTTCTTGGATATGTCCATTAGGTTAGAAATAAACTTAATAATGTGTCAGCCACTTGGTGGATACTTCTTGAAGGCTTTGCTTTCTCTTAACAGGAGCATTCCTGGTTACTCTTGATGTTTGATAAAAGAAAAATCCGTAAGCTTCAACTTTTCTTCCTTAGCATGTAATGTTAGTTTGCATGAATATATGGTAGTATCAAACCATAGTTATTATAATGATAACAACCAGGCTATTATACAGAAATTAATTATTACTTCTAGATTTGTTGGATGTCCTTACCGTGGCCATGTCGTTTTCCTAGAGTTTCTGTGTCAGCTTTCCATTTGTTGTGGTGTCTGCCTCATGTCTTTGTGTGTGCCAATTATGGCCTGGACTGTACAGCTCTGTTTGGTTTGGCGTAAAATACTTTTGCAAAAATGTGTTCAATAAGTTTGGGTGTTTGGTTGAACAAACAAGTGGAAAATAATTTTAAGTGAAAATTTTGTTCGCCAGCTTGGCGAAAATAACTCCTGGATCCAACTTCTGCAAGTTATTGTACAAAACATGTCAAGCAATGCTGTCTGACCCTCTGCTCAATCCCCAAATAAGAGCACAATAAAGAGTGTCCAAGGGTGCGGTGAACCTTTGGTCCTTGTTCCTCCATTGTCAGCAGGTCTGACTATGCTGCCATTGAAGAGTTTCATGAATTTCAGCAACTCATCATCACAGAGACAGATAGAAGTTAATCTGGATTTTTTGTTCAATTAGCTGTTTTTATGTGGAGGGAATGACATGTTCAACAGATGAGAGCATACGGTTATGATGTTGGACTAACTATGTCCTTGAAACAATTCTGGCACCCAATGATGGTGAAAAAACTTCAGGTGAAAAATTTTTGATAAAAATATTTTCCTCTGTAGGAATATTTTGGGAAAGAAAATAGTATTTTGCGAAAGAAAATAGGGATGGTATATTACAACTGTCAGTGGCATACAAGTATAGTATAGTATTTTTTTAAGTCTATGCTTATTGTAACATATTCTTGGTGTATCCTGGTATATTTCTGCGCAAACTTCCCTATGCTTTTTGTGGAAAAAACTGTGCCATGAACATCTGTTAATATACCTTGTAAAATGACTTTAATGCCCTCGTCTTCTTTCTCTCTTTTGATGAACTAATCTCACACACATATACTTGTACATACAGGTGTACATGTGTGTGAAAATTTCAGATTGAGAGTAAGATTATCTTGAATCAGGTTGCAGCATCTTACGGGTTAGTGTCATTGCATGTGTACTGCATTTTATGACGTAATAAGCAATGAACTGATCACATAATCTTCAATTGAAATACGGGGAAAACTTACGGATATATCAGACCCTGGCATTTTCTTTACTTCCACTATGTTACAATCAGGGAAATTCACCAAAAGCCATGCCTACCACGCGGAGGTGTTTTTCTTCAATTCTATTGATCTGGATTTTTTCATGCTTGAGTGATTTGGATTCATGTAGGTTTGATTGTTGAGTGAAGGGAAAGATATAAAGGAACATGGAGTTTGAATCAGGTTTTTCATGGATGGGGATACCTGATTCAAAATTTTGTGTGCAATTTCAGTTGTGTGCGTGAATTTTTTTATTGCTTTGGTATTTGCCTTTAGATTTTTTTAGAATGACATAACATCCAGAGTCAACCCGTTGTTGTTAAGTAGTAATATGCACTTTGTAGTTTGGCAACGCTGGGTTATGGCTAATATGGCCAGATTGTGCTGTAGAGTTGCAAGTTCTTGCTGGAAGTACATGTTTTGGTTGCAGATTGTTGCAAAAACAGATTGTCCCAATTATTAAGAGGGGTTTAATTCTTGATTTGATTTAGAAGGGAGAGGATGGAGGAGTGACAGTAAGGGTGACTGCGTCATTACCGTGCCAAAATTATCAATTAAAACAAAACAATTACAACTACTCTGTAGAATAGTGGCAAAAGTCCGAGTATCGTTCCACAGGGACAAGAGTACGTATTTGAATCAGCTTCAACTAGTTTCTACTTCAATTCAATTGCGAGTTTGAGTTTTTAGACTAGATTCTAAACTGAGAAAACAAAGGAAAGTAGGGGATTGTAAAACAGTTGGATTAATCTCCAGGGTTTTGAATCCGGTTTTCCCTTCATAGCCTGATTTTGCTTGATTAATAACTGTCCATTCAAATCAATACAAGATACTTGCGAACAATCGATCGACATTGGCTATCTTCGTATAGCACAAGTCGTCGTACTAGCATGAGCCGTATCTAAGTACGGTTTGTCTAATAGCACGTCTTGTTTTATAAAGTATAACCTATCTCAACCAAGCCAGTGAATCAATAGAAAACCATGTACACAAGTGTTTGAAATCTAGAATACAAACACAAAAGATGAATAGAAAACATTCAATCTTTCATTAGAAATGAAAATATCCTTAGTCATACATCATAAGATTTGAATGAATAAACCTTAAAAGCGCAAGCAAAACTCAACTACTTGGAAGAAACCTTCATCTAACCCTGGAGATGGAGTCTAGCTGGCCATGGTAGGAGGTGACTTCAAGTTCTTTTGATTAGAATCCATGCTCCCTTGAATCTCCTCCTTTTTCTTCTTTGCTTAGCCTTGAAGTTGTCCCCCCTAAAATGGCCCCCAAAATGCTCATATATGCTTAGAACCGAAGTTAGCTTTTCAGAATTTGAAGAGTCAAAGAAATCTGCTGAAGTCGGCTACTCTCGTCCAGTGGAGTAAGTCTGCCCGTCCGGTTGGATGGACTGGACACATGGCTTGTCGAAAAATCCTGTCCGGTTGGATGCACTGGACACATGGCTTGGAAAATGAGGTAGAGAGCTTGAATCTCAGCTTGTCCAGTCAGGGCGAGATGCAACTGGTTGGATGCTGTTCTTGTTTTGCCTCCAAGTCTCACCCTTCACTCCTTGCTCACTCCCATCTTGCCTCCAAGACTTCTTCCATCACTCACGGCTTCCATCAACATGCTATAACTCAAGCCATTTAGCTCCAAATCGAACACGATCGACTTCCATTAGCTGAAATGTGAATAACGTGTATAAATATCCAAGTAGCATCAAAATGGGACTTAACAAAGTGAGGTTGGGGAGCTTAAACATCCACATTTAAGCTCCTATCAAAGGGAAGGGGAAGGGTATGTTGTTGTGGTGAGGAGGGAGGGGTTGCACTTGAACAATGTTTCACTCTCTTTTTAGACGTGTGAGGTGCAGATGCTGCTTTATTTGGAGAGAAAATGAGAGTGCATTATTCCACAAACTACAGGGAGTTATGTAGTGATAAATAAACGCAGCGGCCTGGCAGGGGGGTCAGGGAGGCAGCAAACTTGGTGCAAACCATAAGGGATAAAGTGAAGTTTGCCGCTTTTCCTTTTCAATTCATGTTTATGAAATGATTTCCACCAGTTCACGAAACTTGGTATTGCGTTATTTCGATATATTGTTTCCGTAGCTTAGCCACTTTAAAGGTGACTAAAGTTAAATGCTTTAGCACGACTCCTTTCTTGCTTCCTTCAACTATTGAACATTCTTCAACTTATAGTCCTGTTTTGTCAGCAGTTCGCTTATTTCCACCTTTTTTTTTTCTCTAGGAAAAGGGCAAGAATATTGGGAAGAAGAGAATGTAAGTGAAGAAATGCCAGCTTGTCGCCAAATGTTCAACATTTTTCATCCATTTGATCCTGTGGCTTATAGGTATGTCTTAGTCCTTATCTCCGCATGTCTAGTCCCTTATGTAGGTGTGTCGCACTCTCACTCGGAGACCCCTTTCCTTTGAAAGGCTTCTACTTTATCCTATCATAGAGACCTTTTTACTTTCTCCGCAATCCACCCGAATCATTCAGTGCTAGTCATTCTAGTTTCTCATCCAATCTATCCTTATTTGACCTGTGTTGTATTCTTATTAGATTGCGCATTTCTCATAGTAATATCTTATGCAAATGCACCATATGCAATGGTTTCCTTGGGTGGATGTCAATGATTACATAAGGAGCACAACATTACTTCCTCTCTGAGTCTGGAAAAATTTACTTTTCCAAATAGGAATAAAAGGGCCTAAGATAACAAAAGTAGAGTTACCAACTCTATTCGCCACCCCACTTATTTAGTTAAACAAAAAGAACTAAAAAGACTAAAAGAAAGAAACCCACAGGTTAGGAGCTTGGGATATGGCTAATGTTGTAGTTATATGTGTGTGTGTGGTGGTATTGGCATTTGGTTTCTAAACTTGCAGTAGTCGATGGTAATAGCATATGAAAAGAAGTCGGCTACAGTGTTACTTTGCTGCATCTATGGAGCTCCGACATGCCTAAAAATGGTCGTCGTATTCATGTAAGACTTGTTAGGGTCACAGAGGGAGGACACACTATAGGAAGCTTTATGAAATTTTAATTAGGGGACAATAGAGAAGCTGAAATAGGAAATATTGGGTTTGAGAAGCAAATAAAGCACCCAAGTAATAAAAAGACGTATACTTTTCAGACATACGTCTCAAGTGAGACACATATGGGGATATGGTGACGGTCACTATAAAATATGGCAATCTTATTCCGGGATGAACTTATGGTGAACTTGTCTTTTTGATTAATTATGTGGAATTAGTGTGTTGTCATTTTTTCACGAGTGACAACGTCATTAGTGTTAATTATGGTTGTTTTTACGTGGAATTACCACTGGAGTAGGTGTTAGTTACGGTGTGTTTTTTTTTTTTTTTTCTGCATACAACCATCACACTCACACCAGCTAAAATATAGAAAACGAACAAATTTTTTGTTTGTCTCTTGTCGTACGTGTCACGATCTTTTTAGAATTGTCATGTCGTGTGTTTGTATACATATTCTTAGTTTCTTACCCGTTTCTATTCTATGTCCAATGCTTGTTAGGACTGGGCAGAAACTTCATGTTTTCATACACAAAAACATTTTGGCCCTATTCGTTTCCTAGTTTAGTTTTAGTTTTAGTTTTAGTTTTGATGACATCATCATTTCCCTCATTTCTCTCTCTATCTCTCTCCACTCATTACACCTGATGACATCATCAAAACTAAACTAAACTATCTAACCAAACACAGCCTTTGAATCTACATGCACAAGACACGTATATATGAGAAAGGAGCATCTGATTGCAGATTTTAAATTTTATTGTAAAATACTTTGCACGCGCGCTTGTGGTTCCCTGTATTAGAGCATCCTTATCAGAGGCACCAAAATTTTCACCAAATTTAACTTCAAAAACACCTTTTATAAATTAGCAAGTCACTTCATCTAAAACCACAAAATCAGACTCTCTATTTTAACTTTACTATATTAAACTATTCCCCTCAAATCTTTAAAAAAAAAAAAATTCTCCCGAAAAGGAAACTCCCCACCTGGGGAGATGTTTTTGGTTCAGCAAAAGAGTGGTCCCCCCACGTGTCAGACCCCCCCTCCCCCTCGCTCCTGTTCCTCCTCCCTCACTCAGCAAAAGAGTGGTCCCCCCTCTGACGCAGCACTCTCTCTCTCTCCGGTAGAAATTAATAAAAAACAAATGGTGCGTGAACAGTACCGCACCAAATTTGGTGCGGTACTGTAGCAAAAATAGTTTGGGTAGAGAAAATAGAGAGGCTGATTTTTGGAGGTTTTTAGTGGTTTGGCTCTCTATTTTAGCCAAAAAGCTAATTTGACAAGCTTGATAAGGATGCCCTTATGCATGCAGTAAGCACTCATGCATTGTATCGAGGAGGAAAGCCTCCAATATAGAAAGCTAAATGAGGTTTCTTTGACCTTCTTTCTGCATCTGAACAACTGGTTGATAGTTAGATTAGTACATTGCCACGAAGCCCAGAATAAACTAACTAGTTCATCTCCACTCCGGCCAACGACCGGAAAGTATTTGTTACACAGCGAATGCGTCACAAATCGGTTAACTTGATGAATTTTTCCCTTTTTCCTTATGAAATATTACTTGGTTTATTTGAATTTAATAGACTTTACTCAAAAAGTTATATGGACAATTCAACATCTCCAGATTAATGTTTGTCAAAATTTTCTAATGAACGTAAGTATCCTCATGTTACATTACACCATAGCAATGTTGATGCAAACCAAATCAAGGGATAGATTCAATTAAGAGATAGAGGATCCCAAATGGGATACAAGGAGCAAAAGCTCTCTATATTCTTTAATCAATATATCAAAAACTACCTAATGAGGACCCAAGACACCTATTTATAGACCCACTACCACTAAAGACACAAAATGACACTATTAACCCAAAAGTTATTGCATCAGGACTCTCCCTCTAAAGAAAACAACTTGTTCTCAAGTTGGACTACTAACATAAGACACTAAAATAAAGACAACGTAAAGTTTTATTGTGCAGCTTCGAAGTAGACATGTTGCTGCGTTCCTTGATCAATGCATCACCCTCAACACAACCAATCTTCAATATGAGCTTCTTTTTGTATACATCCACCGCGTCCGTACTTATGTGCCAAGAAACCACCCACTTGGCATGCCTCTTATGGATCAACACACACTCAACCTTTGCAATGACACTTGGCTCCAAAACATCGCTAAAGTCTTCAACCATAGGATCTAGAAATTTCAACTTCGGATCATATGCAAGACTTGATTGATTGAATACCATACCCAAAGGGTCTTCAAGTTGTTTCAAATAGTTGTTGCCCTCTTTCGGTACTTTAGGAAGGGCATACAATGGAATAAGACTTGGTTTGGACACCGATGACACATAAATGTGGACATCTTGCATCTCTTGCACCATGGACAAGTTGGAAGACAAGTATTGAGCGCACTCCATCTCCAAGTCCGTGTCATGGCTTTGCTCTACCTCATGGCTTGCCTCCAAAATATGCTCACCATCTTTCCAATGTGTCAACAATGATTCATTGACTGACCATATTGTTCCCTCTTCGTCTTCTTCACCACTAAACTCTCCTCCAAACTTGTCCCATGTGGGAACTTCTTCAAAATCACCACTAGTCTCAAAGAGGGGATCATCTCCAAGCTCTTCATGTGGGAACTCTTCAAAGATGGAAAGAGCATCACGATCAATATCTTCATTAGGAAACTTTTCTAACATGGGAACGTCTTCAAAGTTATTTCCAAATTTTTCATTTGCAAACTCATCAAAGACAGGAACTCTTTCCAAATCACCTCCAAAGTCTTCATTTGGAGACTCGTCAAAGATGGGCAAATCCTCAAACTCATCTTCAATCTCAAATGCACAATCATTACCAAGAACACCTTCAAGTTTTTCACTTGGGTATTCATCAAAGATAGAAAAACCATTGAAATAACCATGTTCCGTTGCCTCTTCAAACACATCCGGAGTGAGGTTCATCTCCCCCTCAAACTTGTCCGGATTGACGGGTCCATAGGATTCTTCAAGGTCATCACCAATGTTCTCCTTCTTGTAGTCAAAAGTAGACTTTTCTTGACTATGAGAATCATGAATACCTCCATGAGGTAGTAAGCGATGCACCTTCTTAGTTAAGGTAGCAACTTGTCTTTTCATCATCAACAATTGCACCTTATCATTCAAGGTAGCAATTTGTATACTCAACTCTTCAATCTCATTCCGAAAATGATTTTGGTTGCCAAAGTTATCAATTCCATTACCATTATTCACCATGGATGCCTTACCTCTATCTCCACTTCTTCTTTTACCTCTATAAGCCATATTTCAACCAACAATCAACTCCAAACAATCAATTCAACCTCAATCAGCAATACCCAATCAATTGGGACCCCAAACTTCAACAAATACCCTACAATCACCAATAACAACTCCAAATATTGACCCAATCGCAGTAAATAGCAGAAAATCGACACAAATCACAATAAACATCGTCAAATGAGAGAAACCCAGTTCAAATCTGACCTCAAACAGTGCGTAGAGTGTTCAAACAGTGATTTCCAGGGCTGAATAGTGATTTCGAGTGCTTAAAAGAGTGATTCGAGCACTGGGTCGAGTGGAACAGAGCTGTCGAGTGCCAGAATGAGATCTATGGTCAGGATCTAAGCTCAGAGCTCTGATACCAAATGATGCAAACCAAATCAAGGGATAGATTCAATTAAGAGATAGAGGATCCCAAATGGGATACAAGGAGCAAAAACTCTCAATATTCTTTACTCAATATATCAAAAACTACCTAATGAGGACCCAAGACACCTATTTAAAGACACCTATTTATAGACCCACTACCACTAAAGACACAAAATGACACTATTAACCCAAAAGTTACTGCATCAAATGTTAAGTAGTTTTTGTTTGTTGTATGTAATTTTTTGGTGTACTTATGAGTAGATATGTAGTATAAAAGTGAAGTTATGTACAAATTATGGTTAGGTACGATTTTATGGTTATTTACAAATTTTATGCTGGTTATTATTATTTTTTTATGGTTCGTTTTGTTACATACTTTTTTGGTTTATTTGGTATGACATTTTTTTTTTTGGTGAGTTGCGAATGGGTGGTATGGTACACACCGAAATGTTATGAACTATTTTGGCTAGTTACGAAAATATTTGGTTATAGTTTTGAATTACATTGGTTAGGTTACACAAATTTAGGCCAAAGTTGTACCATAGGCTTCTCCGCGTAATAAGATGTGTGTATTGATTTTATTTCATATATGTTTCTTTTTTTCTTCTTTTTTTAATTCATATCATTTCTTACATCAAACGTTCTAGGTAGAAACTTAGAATATGTCCTATTATGCAGAATGCAGCCATACGATTCGGTTTTGGTCAAATACTCTATTGATTGTGGTTTAGCACCTCATTTCTAAATCTAGCCTGCTTGGGCATGTCATCTGTTCCTGTTCTTTCAATGGAAGATCATCTTGTCGTCTAATGGCTCTAATCTTCCATTCAGTATCTCACGGGTCTGAGTTGACCTGGTTGGTAATTGAATCGTGCTAAAATCATTCCCCATTTCTTTGACCATGGTGGTGATTCTTAGATTTTAACAGATCAGTTTTTGCTAGAATTGTGGTATTCCTAATTCAAATGGGTTACTGAGCATTAAACCCCTACCTATAATTTTCATGCGAACACTACAACCTTCGACAGTCACACACACATATGCTCATCACAGCCTTCCTTGATCAGCTTACATTGAAATTTGAATATTTTATTTGGTTAGTTGTAGCTAGAGCATGCTCATTGAAGCTATGTTGACTGTTTCATACAGACTAGAACCACTCATCTGTAAGGAATACATCAGCAAACGCCCTGTTGTAGTACCTTACCACAGAGGAGGAAAACGGTTGCATATAGGACTACAGGTACAACCTCAATAGGAGCGATATTGTTTTGGTTCAAGTGTCCTTCCTCCTTATTTTATTGGAATACTACGTGTTGCAGGATTTCGTCTAATTTCTTTTGGTTTAAGCTTCCTCCTTCATATTCTGTTCAAACACTGTGTTGCAGGAATTTGCCGAAGACTTCGCTTTACGTTCGCAGGCAATAATGGATCAACTGGGCTCTGTAAGGGTGAGCTTTAGATTTATATACATAGCATTGTTGTCTTATTATTTTCTATGAATAGCATTACTGGATCAACTGGGTGGCGGCCTTTTCACGTATGGATTAGTCTTCATCATGCTAAATATGATACGGAGTACTTGTTATTAATGGACTAGTGGTCTTTTAAACTACTTTATTTCTTAGGCTCAGCCACCGTTTATAATTATAAACCAAGGCAATAAGATTAATGCATTTCCTTGTATCAGAGTTCCTTGTATCTGGCTTCTTTTTGCCTATCATTTTCTCTTCCTGGCACTTGACTGAATTTTTGGTTGAGTGCTATCCTATGTGAGCATGCTAATTGCAGCACAAATTTAAGACCACTGCTGCATTTCTCTCTTTCTTTTGCCAAACTTTTGCTTTATTTGTTTTTGCCCCCTTCTAGATTGGTCTTCAATATGTTTCCTTATGGATGTTATATGGATAGAAACTTTTCTCACTATATACATTGAATGTTTGTTTTGTTACATAGTTCACTGACAAGGAAAAGAAGAGTATCTTGTTTTTCTTTCTGATCTTTCTGTTTCCTTCAGATTTCATTTCATTCTTCTTGTTCTCCTGGTGGTTTTCAGTTGAAAGTTTGCTCATGACTTTTCGGCACATTGATCTTTCTGGTGGGTTTGGCTTGGGTTTTAATTAACCTGAGATAAGTTGGTGGCTTAGAAAGGATTTATGGATAACCCAATTGGTAGAATTCTGAATAACACATAATTGTGTTTTTTTTTTGGGGGGGTCTTGGTATAGTGTTGTGAGTTTAGTGAGTGCAATTTTCATCAGTTCCCGCAACTGCATTTTGATGGCTCTCTCTCTCGGATTTGTTTTCTTTTTTCGGAGGATTTTTTCCATAAGCTATTTAGTTCACAGTATTAACTACTTGATGCTGTTCATAAGAAAAGAAAGTAAATTTCGAATTCACGAAAAAATTGCCCTGAATATAAACTGAGGCTGTTTTATGTCATTTTCCATACTCATATTGGTCATTTTCCATACTCATATTGGTAATTACATTGCTTAGTTTACCTGTTACTGTAGAAACTTAAAGATTATTGGATGAAGCTTATTCAATGCATTGTTAATTGTTCACATTATTTCTTCAATATCTATGTATGTAATTTAGGTTTTTCGTTGCTTGGGGAAGTTGTTGGGCTTGATATTGGTCTGTGCATGTGAATTAGTGGTTTTTTTTTTTAATTAAATTAATTTATTGCTGTAATTACGCCCGGAGGGGAGATCCTTTTTTTGACCTTGTTATTCAATGTCAAAGTTGGACTTCTTATCGATCACTTTACTTGGCAACCGGTTCTTGATTGTAAATGCACGAAATTGCTGAACATAGCTGACACTGGCTTTGATTGAGCTTGTCCTTTTATTGCGTGGTTCAATTGTTTTGTGTGCATTTTTTATATAATTTTCATAATAGCTATAATTCAGCGTCTGAGATGCCAGCTTTTTCGAGTAGGTCAAACTGCTTACGCTATGCCAATCAAGAGACAAGGATAACCTCGATGGTAATACTAGCTTACCTGTTCTCTTAGTTGTTTTTATCAACTGTTTCCTTTCCAATTGTGAGTAGGTATATTGAAAAATCACTTGACTAAAGGGCCCTATCTCCCTTCCTCAACCTTTTGCAAAGATCAAAGCATATAACGACCTATTTGTACCTGCTAAGAAAATCCGTTAAAACTCATGTTTTACTGTCGCCTTCTTGTGTACTTTGCAGAAGCATCAGAAGATAACCTGGATAAATTAGAGAGGTCATATGGTTCAATCATGATGGAAAGATTGACAGGGAGTGAGGATGGACGGGTAGATCATATGCTTCAGGTACGACCTTGTACCCCTTGGCATCAACTTTTGAGGTTTCATGTGGGATTTTCTTTGTATGTTTTGCTTACTAAGTTAATTTCACTAACACCCCCTGAGGTTTGCATTATGTACAAAATCCCCCTCCACGTATGAGAAATGACTCTCCCCTCCCCGAGGTTTGCAGTTTCACTTCACTTAGCCCCATCTGTTAGTTGACCATTAACAAAATTTGACAACATCATCCTTGGGATTTTTAAAATATCAGTTCTAACCCTCAATAATCTTATATCTGTACTCTAGCCTTTTTCTCTTTCATATCTCCCAACACCATTTTCACTACAAACAAACTATGCGCATTTTTATAAAAAGATCTTGGTAACTAATGGTATACAATTTATTTTATACGACCAATGTACAGGTAAAAATATTTTGTGTTCACTCTAATTGAATTTTATGGTTATGCTATAATTTGTGTTGTTTTCCACTGTAGGTAAAAAGGCAAACACTCTTCAGAGAGACTTTAGATGTACATAGGCCAAATTAAATATTTAGTCGTGCTTATTTATATATAGGTTATGGTAAACAATGAAAAATTCACAAGATAATTTTTTTTTACTGTAACAAATATTAAGAAGAGTTAATTAATTATTGCAATGAAATTGCTATTGAGAGAAATGAAACAAAGGACAAGAGTAAAAATAAGATTTTTTTTTTTTTTTGAACAAAGACATGATAATTGAGGGCTAATTTTTATATTTTTTAAATTTAAGGTTGATATCATTATTAATCGTAAGTTAATTTGACGGTCAACTAGCAGTGAAATATAAATGCAAACCTCAGAGGAGGGAGAGTCATTTCTCATAGGGGAAGCAGGAATTTGTACATAACGCAAACCTCAGGGGGTGTAATTGAAATTTACCCTTTATGTTCTTTGTGTTCATTGTGGAACATATCCCATTCTCTATTTCCTATTCCTGACTACAATATTCGGACTGTTTGCAGTCCATATGTTTTTGTATCCTTCATTGATGAGTTTACTCTATGATGGTACAATGGGTGATACAAGACTCATTTGCAAGATATAATCAGATATTCTCCACTTGTTTTTACTGAAGGCATGGGTATCTTTTGTCCGTGTATGATATTTGTTTAATTTTTGTCATCAAAGAGACCTTGGAGTTTATCTGAGGTACAATATAAGACTTTCCTGGTGATTGAAGTTTGGTTTTTTTTGCTGCTGTGATGTTTTCCCTCTTCACATAGCAATGCATTCATGATCCATTCATCACAGTTTTTTTGTTTCGTTATCGTTATTGATATTGCATCGTTAACCAATACCGATGTTGGAAGAACTTGAAAGTCATTTAGGCCCAGACAATAAAGTAACAATGATGACTGTTTCGGCTGTTCAGAACAGGTCTAAATTGTACATCTAGCTTTCCCAAGGGGAAAAATGCTCTACGCTAGCTATCCCCCCTATGACCAGTTATCAGTGGAGTTTAACAAACCAGATTTCCTTGACGGTGCTCACAAGGAGTTGATTTTGCATAAATCATCCAATTTTGAGGAAGAAAGACATACGTATCAGTAACTCTAGACTTTTGTTGATGAAGATACGCTTTCGTACTGTTGTATAATATATACTGTGTACCCATGTGTTTGGTGTAAAGTGGTTATTTGGGTACCAAGTGGTTATTTGGGTACCAAAGTAGCAGGAAATGAAAAATTGAAGATAAACTAGCATATTAAAAGACACACAATTTACGTGGTTCGGTTTGTGCCTTCATCCATGGGCGAGATGGCACGATTATTTCATTATGGGAAGAAAGTTTTTTTACAGCCAACACCTAGAGATATACCCTAACCTGGGTGTACTGCCCAACACTTTATAGGGCATCTGACTCTATATTTCAGACATTGTACTACACTCTATTCGTTTCTCAATTGTCTCTCGGGTTGTTGGGAACTGAGAAGTGAGACCAAACTGCAAACAGACAAAACCTTAAGGGCTAGAGATATGAGAGTTGAATTTCTCCTGCCTATTCCGTTGAAGATAGCTCATAATCTACTGCTAGAAGATGAGGCTAAATTATGGATTCATCAAAATCAACTAGATGTGTTTTCTAGTAGATCCTTGAAACTTGAAAGTGCTATTCTGATGATGTTGGTTTCAGTGCTATTTTGATGATGTTGGTTTCTAACAGGGAGAATTGTCTTAAATCAAGGACCTTAAACCAGTTGGACCAGGAGCTTCAGAATCCAAAATGATGCCTTTGACACAAATAGACAAACTTGAATCTTATATTCCTCAAATAAAATGGGGATTGTAGCATTCATTCAGTTGCAATTTTTTTGTCCTGTTCCCTTCCTCTTGCCCTATAATATCCTTTTAGGATTATATTTATAGTGGATGCTTGCTGCAGTTGACTTGAATTTCTTTCTGAACAAGTTTGACTTGGTAATGCAGCATAAAACCTTTCAGCATCCATACATCTCAGCCATTGGATCACATACGTAAGTAACCCATACCATACATCGATCCTCAATATGCTGCTCAATAATTTTTATATTTTTGGTGGTTATTGGAATAAAAAGTGGAGTCACAAGAGCAAATTTATCAAGTTCGCTGGTTTTGACGCTATAACTGTACCGGCCTTTCAATGTTGCTAGTCTATTATCTTGCATGCATGCATCATTGGATATGTTTCTGTTATATTCTGCGTCTCTGACTGCTGGTAAATCTTGAACTATTCTTTGTGAGTTTGTGTAATGTCTGATATGTATTAGTTCTGATGTCAGCCTCACTTAAGTTACAGCCCCATCCTTAACGGTGATATTTTGCTCCACTAGATGGGGATGTGAGTATGTGCTTCGTGCGGCAACTACTTGTAAATTTCATGTCTCTTTAAAAACAGTGTTTCCTCCCACAGTAGTTAACAGGAAGTTTATTTCCCAAGACGGGTCTCTTGATGTGGGAGATAGCCGCTAAGGTCTTTAGTCTTTCTATCTACTTTCCCTCGACAGTAGACAACATCATTTTGCATCAATAGAGTGGATATCATTTATACTTCTGCGCATTACATAGATAATAAGAGTCGGTGAAAAGTTTTTACTGACTCCATCAAGAAATATTTAAAGCTAGGACATGTGATTGCATTTTGATTTTACCTTGTGCCAAGTGTTAGATAATGATGATAGACACCTTTCATAAACTCTTCTTTTCCCCGTCTCCAGTTCATGTAAATGGAATGGAAAATGATCACATAAATTATGCTGGATGATGTCGACCCTAGTTGTCATCCTTAATTATTCTTCTTAAGCGTATGGTTCTTTATATAGTAAATAGGCTCTGCACCAGCCACCTGTCCCACCCTGAAAACATATAAGAAAAGTCTCCATTGCAGACCAACAAGAACAAGTCAATGATTTCAGATTTGTGTACTCCATTCATCTTGTCTGCAGAAATTGGAACAATCGGTGATACTGTTCTATCTTCAGCCCGCGGTTCTTAATGACTCAATTACTTAGTGATTTCTTTGCTCCTCAGGAATTATTGGAGGGATGATGATACTGCCCTTTTTATACTGAAACATTTGTATCGAGATATACCCGAAGAACCTGAGTTGCTAGCTGGAAAAAAATCTGGCAGCAAAAAGAATGATAACGGATCAGAAGGCTGGTCAGACCAAAGAGAGGCTGTGGAGGAAGAACTTCCTTTGACTTTTGCTGATAGGGTTTTGATTAGAAACGTCTCTTCAAGAGCAAAGAAGTTCATGAAAAAGTGTTGATGATTTCCTCTCTGCTTTTCTCTTCAAAATGTAAGTTCTATTATCTGTACACTGCTACCATTATAAGTTATTTCTACAATTGTGTATTTAGCCATTTCAGCACTAAAGGCATCTCTGCATCATTCATTTTTTTGGTACCTGTACTGCAGTTGACAGGCTAAAAAGGAAAATTGACATGCTTTGTTGAAGTTTACTTGTTTCTGGTTCACACTGTATATAAGAAGCATTACAGGAGAGTTATATGGATGGAATCCTGGTGGGTTATAGATACTCTGTAGTCTGTATATATGTACTGTACAATTTCAATTGTGTCAATGCATAGTTCATAATTTAGCTAGTGGAAAGCACGCCAAAACTTGGTACACCACCATTAAATTCTACTGGGTGCAGCCGTTACATCGTCCTACAGGCTATATGGAGTCCCTCTGATTTAGTTTGGATCGGTAGTGTATGACTATTTGCTTCCTTTGCTTTTGATGGCTTAAATTTCACGTAGTGGTTTATATTTTGCACTGTGTGGGGGATTTGTCCAGATTGTTGAGAGTTTGGAAGGGAAGTAGGGTTTCTCTTTTGTTCCCATATTAGCACAGCTCCTCCTTTTTGGAGAACCCTCGCAGGCTGCTGGTTTCCCTTACCTCCCTCTTGTTTCCCTTGCTTGATTTCTGTTTTGTCCTACTATCGCCTATAGATTTTTTTGCATCTATTGAACTTATTGGTTGTCATTCAACATGTTTGCATTGTCTATGTTCTACATTAAAAATCTCTGCTAATCAGCAGGTGTTAAACATATAGTATATTTTTTTTATGTTTGCTACATTCTGAGTTATATATTGCTGGATTTGGGATGTTTGAGCTGTATCTTTAAAGCAGTGTTTTCAAATGGGATATTCTTATATTGTATTAATTTTTAATGTCATAAATTGTATCGATATGTATCATGTATAGTAAGATAAGTTAAACATAATTAATATACAATTAAAAATTAATTGAACCTTATTAATACCAACGAACTATGCCTATATTTAAGAAAAAGTTATTTAGATGCAAAAATTTAATTCTATTAACTGGGTCAATTAAATTGAGGCTTCATCGTGCCTTAGTCATGAAAGAAAAGAAGAGTTCTTATATGATTAGGCAAAACACAATCGAAGTATAGTTATTTCTTCTATTCAAGCCCTATATTGAGGTTGTCTTTCATAGTTAACGAGGTCGGCAAGGAGGTTTAAGTACAAAAACCCATGTTTTGCAAGCAATTTCGTATGGAGTTCGATTGGATTGTGGCTTGAATCGAAAAGTTGGGCTTTGATTGTGATAAACTTACAGCAGTATTTCCAGTATAAGGAATGAAAAAGGAAGATTAAGAAATGAAATTGATCATTTTATTGAAACTGTAACTGTTTTACAGGAGTTGTGGATCAAGAATGGTAAGGGTAGAGGAGAGAGAGAGAAGAGAAAGAAGAGAATTTAGGAGGGAAATAGAACTGAAACTAATCCACACCCTCTCACTTGCTCTCGCGTCCCTTTAGAGAGCCATTTCTGTTGCATTAGAGTGGTAACCCTTTGTTCCAAGAGGAATTTCAAGCTCTGATGGTCAATTTTAATTTGGAAATGTCTGCCTAATAAGTAATGCCTCCACTTGGTCATTGCCATTACCACAGCTAGCAATTCTTTTTCATAAGTGGAAATGCCCAACCTAGTTGGAGAGAGGGCCTTGCTGTAATAGGCAACTGGCTTTCCTTCTTGCATCAATACTGCCCCAACCCCTTTACCAGATGCATCACATTCCAAAACAAACAACTTAGAGTAATCAGGTAAAGCTAAAACTGGGGCTGAAGACATGGCAACCATAAGTTGAGAGAAAGCAGCTTTAGCTTTTGTGTTCCATTTGAAGGCATCCTTTTTCAGTAATAAATTCAATGGTTGACACATTTTTCCATAACCCTAAATGAACCTCCTATAATAGCCAGTCAACCCTAAGAATCCTCTCAAGACCTTAAGGGATTGAGGCCTGGGCCAATTGAGCATATGCTCAATCTTAGTAGGGTCAGCTGATACTCCCTGAGAGTTTATTACATGACCCAAGTATTCCACTTGTTGTTGCCCAAAGGCACATTTGGACATTTTAGCATACAGCTAATGTTCTCTTAGTTTGTGTAGGGTAAGGGACACATGTTCCAAGTGGTCTGTCCAACTCTTGTTGTAAACCAGAATATCATCAAAAAATACTGGCACAAATTTCCTCAGAAATGGCCTAAATACATCATTCATCAGACTCTGAAAGGTGGATGGTGCATTTGTCAAACCAAAAGGCATTACTAGGAATTCGTAGGGTCCCTCCTGTGTTTTGAATGTAGTTTTTTCAACATCTTTTGGGTTCATTCGGATTTGGTGATAACCTGACCATAAGTCCAGTTTTGAAAAGTATCGAGTCCCATGCAACTCATCTAACAGTTCATCAATGATGGGTATAGGGTATTTATCTTTGATAGTATCCTTGTTTAGAGCTCTATAATCAATGCACATACGCCAAGAGTTATCATTTTTCTTTACCAATAAAGCTGGGGAAGAGAAAGGGGAAACACTAGGCTTGATTACCCCACTGTCCAACATTTCCCTCATTATCTTTTCTATCTCAATTTTTTTTTGGATATAGGGGTATTTATAGGGTCTAATACTTGGTGGTTGAGTACCAGGCTATGATGCACGGACACAGACACGGACACGGGGACACGACAATACAATTCTAAAAAAATGGGGACACGGACACGGACACGGCGGGGACACGCTACGTGTATATTTATTTATTTATGTAAGAAGCGTTGTCCCTCATTTTATTTTTTTACTGGTGACGGATCCCTCTTAAGAAACTTTTTGTATATATATATATTTAAGTTACCCTTTTCACACTTTTGGCATCTCCTCAACTTCTTCTGGGTTCACCTCTACAATTGAGCCTTCAATCTTCCTTTCCATTTCAACAATGTCTTGTGAAGTCACTCTTGGGCACAATCTTATCCCTTTTCCAGGAATTTTGAGCAAATGTGCCTTCACTCTAGCTTATGTACCCTATAATTCAAGTTCACAAAAATGACACCTAAACTTGGTAAGCCCTCCTCTTTCTGCACCTTCAAGTTTAGTAACATAACCCCAAAGAACTTGATCATTTTTAACCATTGTAGTTCTGCAAAATATATACATAGCAAGCAAAGCAAAAGATAAAAACCACTAAACCAACAGTTGGTTACATGAAGCATTTAGTAGTTCAACCATTAAGTTCCATAGCAAGCAAAGCATAAAAAGTTAAAATCCAATAGTTGGTTACATATCATTATAGCAACACCGTAAAGATCAAACATAAGTTCTTACATAAAACAAACATTCATTAAACATACACCCATAAAACAAGACATTCAAAACAAGCCAAACACCCATAGTTCAATACAACCGAATTGAAAACAAACACCCATAGTTCTAAATTCTAATAGGCAAGTAAGCAACTAATTCACAAACTTCAATTAGATTCAACTTCCATCACTTCTTCAGTGTCATCTCCATCATCTGTAAAGACCACGGCCTCCATTTCGGGTTCATCAAGTGAGAGGTTTGCAACCTCAAGTATCCCAACCTCATCAAGTGAGCCAAATTGGTCTTCCGCAATATCCCACATCTTTGTTTGCCCTTCACAATATTGTGGGCTTCTTTTTGATAAAAATCGAAGGTTGCTATGAACAACCACCAAGTCCTCCGCCCATTGGGGGGGTCATTCTATTCCTTTTCAATGAATGAATGAAGGAGTATGTACTCCAATTTCTCTCACAACATGAAGAAGAAGAAGGTTGAATGAGAATCTTTAAGGCTATAGTTTGAAGAGTCCGAGCGGATGCACCATGAATAACCCACCAAGAATGAGGATCCATATTCCATCTATCTTCAATAGAATCAATGTCGGCAAATGGCCCATCCTTGGTTGAGAATTTGGCATACTCCATATTGGCTTTGGTACGCTCCGAGGAATCATCAAAGTACCTTTTGAAGCATTTCTTCCTCTCATTTGTAATCTCTTATCTTGGTGTGGAGGAACTCGTTTTGGATCCTCTTGAAGCCATTTTTCACTATGATACCTAAATTACAAAGTAAATAAATAATTAAGAGGTGAATGGTACAAATACTAAGTTAGTGCAAATGGTAAATGAATTACCTTGGATTTCGAGCATGTGCCCAGCAATAAAGAGGTGTATTGGTTTTGTTCCACCTATCCACAAGTATTTTATGAACATCATAAAATTGTCCGTCATCATCCACACAAGGGATCTTCTTTTCAAATTTCTCAATGGCACACCTCACTTTCTCAATCATGGTATCCCACATGTCATAAACCAAATGGAGAGTGGGCTTGTCCGTGTCACATGCTCTAACCATGTCATGAATAGGAGATGTAAATGATAGACTGTAGGCCACCTTATCCCACCATGTCTCATTCAACAAAGTTTCCCTCACAAATGAAGCCCCACTCTCCTCCCTACAAGCATTCCATTGACTACTAATTAACATCGATTGAAGACCTTGCTTGATGAGCTTAAACCTCTTGAGCATCACAATGGATGAAGCAAAGCGAGTGTCCACAATCGAAAGTAACTTCAAAGGAGCAAACTCATTGAAGATTGTCAATCTCATTGAGTGATTCATTATGTGATTCTTAATGATCGATGCATCACCAATGACAATGTTAATCCAACCACACTCATCATACACAACCGAGTTAATCTCCACATTTTTTGTGGCACAACTATTTTTCAAACCAAGATTTAGAGTGTGCACTACGCAAGGAGTCCAAAATATGTGAGGATATTGCGTTTCAATTATTTTTCCCACCGCCTTACAATTTGGAGCATTATCAGTGAGAATTTGCACCACATTCTTAGCCCCAACCTCAATAACAACCTTCTTCATCAATGTAGCAATGAAATGTTTATCCTTTGTTTGCCCCTCACAATTATAGGCCTTAAGAAACATAGGTAAACATCGGGTGACCGCCATAAAGTTAATTAAAGATCTTCGTTGAGGATCACTCCAACCATCACTTGCAATCGTCACGCTCTTCTCCTTCCATGTGCCTTTAATAGGCTCTAACAACCGTTCAACATGTGCCTTTTCTTTTTGAAGCAATGTGGTTCTCAACAAGTTGTACCCCGGAGGTAGATAACCCGGTATGCTATTATTCGCGGCATAAGCATATGAGCTAACATAGTGAGGATTTCTTGCCAAATTGAAAGGCAATCCGCTGGTGTAAAACATTCGAGCAATCTCACTATGTAATTGTTCTCGGGCTCCAACATTAAAGCATTTAACGACAGGATTATCAAGTTGAGTTACGTTTCCCCTCCTCCTTTTTTATCCCAAGCCTTCTAGTGTGTGATTCAAATTTGAGCTACTTGTAAGAGATGCACTAGGAGGCAATGGAATTGGACTTTGGTTGGGATTGTTTAGATTTCTCTTTCTCTGCTTCTATCAATCTCTTAAAATTCAAAGTATCGGTACTTGTACCTTCTTACAAGCCGCTATCCCCTCACCAACCGTTTTCAACAAGTGAGCTTTCACCATTGTGTAAGAGTGTAAGACCCATTTTTTTCTATACCACAAAAGTTGCCCTTCCCTTTGTAATTCCCACACTCTTCCGGGAAAACTGTCCAATTTAGTTACGAATTGCCAAAGTACTCCTCCCGTTACCACACCCCTGGCATTGGGTACGCTATTGGCACCCGTTGAGGAAGACATTCTAGTATTCTACTGATCAACACAAATAAATAAATAAATAAGAACACTGTTAACTGTTAAGTGTTAAATACTAACCTAATTTACAATTACACTTGCAACATGTGAGAGATTAGGGCAAAAACATATTAACAACAAATAGATTAGGGCAAAAAAAAACTGATTTAACAGAAAATAGACTACAAATAACATGGAGATAAAGAGAGAGAGAGAGAGAGAGAGAGAGAGAGAGAGAGAGAGAGAGAGAGAGAGAGAGAGAGACGACATACCTGCTTTGAGCTTCCAGTAGCAGCTAGCAGTAATGTGATCTGATCTCAGATCTGATATTTTAGGGCTTCAAGTTGGTAATGTCGACTGATGAGGAAGAGGTGGGTGTATATATATGCTAAATTATAGTTTTTACCCTAAGTTTTTGAGTAATTATAAATTTACCCATTAAAGTTTTAAAAAAATTCAATTTTACCCCTGAAAGTTAAAAAAAAATTCAATTTGACCCCTAAAAGTTTTAAAATATTTCAATTTGACCCGCCGTGTCCCCATCCGTGTCCCTATCCAAAAAAGCACATTAGCCGTGTCTCATGCCACGTGGCATGTCGGGACCCGTGTCGGAACACTGCGATACTGGGTCCCCGAGAGGTGTCAGTGCTTCATAGGTACTAGGTTTTAGGGGAATTTGGTGATCATGAGACCTTGCAGGTGGTAGTTCAGTAGGGGTAGAAAAAACATCATCAAAAGTCTGCAAAAATTTATTGAGATCAAGGTGTACCTCACTGGAAGACACAGCTTGCAAACTGCATACTTGGGCCACCACTGCTTGAGATTTTTTCCTGATCAAGTGCCCCATTTGCTTGGCATCAATTAGTTGCACATCTGTGGTATTTCCCCCCTTGAGTACATGCTGCTTCCCAAAGGCTGTAAACTCCATTTGCAAGTTCTGAAAATCCCACAATACTGGGCCCAAGGTGGATAACCACTACACTGCTAGCACCATGTCACATCCACCCAAAGGTAGGAGCCTCACTTCAGTAGTAAAGACTGTGCCTTGCATGGTCCATTGAAATTCCTTCACCATGGCTTTACTAGTAAGCTTGGTGCCATCTGCCACTATGACTGACAGTGGGTTTGTGGGTTTTTGCTGGTTGTGCCTATTCTCTTTGCAAAAGTAGAATCCAAGAAGTTGTGTGTACTTCCAGAATCAACTAAAATTTCCACCACATGCTTCTTTACTTGCCCTTTAATCCTCATCGTTCTGTAAGACTGAATTCCTGTTAGAGCATGGACTGAAATTTGGAATTCCTCCTGCACTGCCTTTGAAGGTAAATCCTGTTGAGCCTCTTCAAAAACCTCATCTTCTTCCTCAACTTCTATCATAAAAAGTTGTTTCTTTTTGCACACATGCCCCCTATAGTATTTCTCATCGCATCCAAAACACAATCCCTTAGATCTTTTGTCGTCAAAATCCTTCTGGGTTAGTTTTCTGACAGCAGTCCCATACTCAGGAATCTTGGGGCTTATGTCATTTGATTTTGAGGGCACTGAATTGGGGGTGAATTTTGGTACCAATCTGGTTTTCTTGGTCACAACCTCTATTGTTTCTTCTTATAATCGTGCCAAACCCATTGCTTTGGCAATAGTTCTAGGTTGAAACATCTTTACCCCTGCCAAGATTTCCTTCTTAAGGCCACTTACAAAACAACTTACAAAGAAATCCTCTAATAAACCACTGGTTTTATTTGCCAAATCTTCAAATTTTTCCTGGTATGACTTTACAGAACCCCACTGTTTGAGTTTGGCTAATTGACCCACAGAATCTTCAAAAGCATTGTTTCCAAATCTTAGTAACAAAACCCTAAAAAATTCCGTCCAGGTGCAAAGGGCATGTGATTTCTCATACCATCTATGTCAATTCATTGCTTTATCCTCTAAATGTAACGAAGCCAAACGTAATTTCTGGGACTCATCAATAGCGCTCAATTCAAAGAATTTCTCGCATTTATAGATCCACGACTCTGGTTCTTCCCCAAAAAATTTGGGAAAATCCAGTTTTGGTTGAAAAGCTCTATAATTCAGATGGGGGATATTCAGGAGTGGAGGTTCCAGGTGGGTTGGAGAAGATGAAGAAGACGTTACCTTTTCAAACAGACCCTCATATTTTGAGTTAAGAGTCGTGATCAATTGGGTGAGCCCTTCAATCGAATTCTCGATTCCCTCCAAAACTTTTGCGTGCCTCTCAGTCGTCTCTGCATTTCGTCAAATTGACTCTTCCATACAATTCATTTCTTGTGATCGAGTCTCCGCCATGAGTTCTTACTGTAGAGGATCGTGGGCTCTGATACCACTGATAAACTTACAACAGTATTTCCAGTATAAGGAATGAAAAAGAAAGATTAAGAAATGAAGTCGATCTTTTTATTGAAATTGTAACTGTTTTACAGGAGTTGTGGATCAAGAATGGTAAGGGTAGAGAAGAGAGAGAGAAGAGAATTTAGGAGGGAAATAGAACTGAAACTAATCCACACCCTTTCCCTTGCTCTCGCGTCCCTTTATTCCTAACAACCTCAACAACTTTACAACTGAAATAGAAATAGAGAACATACATGAACAAAATTACATCAGAGTCCCTTAACTTGGGACGAAAGACACTTTAACCCCCTAAAGCCTATCAGATTGTTTGGTTATTGTATTTAGGCAACTGCCGCAGAAGGTGATTACCGTCACCATTGAGAATACCAGAACACTTGACGACATTGTTTGCGAACTTGACGATGAAGAGATTTCTTATTTTATTTATTTTTGATGTTTTTAATGAAATTGTTTGTATATAATATATGTGCTTATGCCCATATATTAAAATCACATTCTTAAAAAATCACGATTAACCATTTTTAGATTATGGGCCAATTTTTTATTCTTTGATGTTCATCACTACTTAAAATCAACAGAGTAAATAAGAATAGAGTGCCGTTCAAAAAAAAAAAAAAAAAGAGCGATTTTGAAAGAAATTCAACACATGTGCAAATAAGTCTTTCCTTGGTGTTATCCGGTTTTGGTTAATATTATTTTACTTTTTAGTTCCACACATTAGATAGGCAAACCATAAAACTAGTGTTATTTTGACAAAACTTAACATATGGCCAAAACACATTCTTGAAACAATTAATAAAACGATGCATAAATTGGGTCAAGCACACCTTTTTCTTTTTCACTTTGTCAATACTCCTAAGACATTGAGAGCAATCAATATTTAACTTAAATTTCATTTACATTGGTTACAACTGAAAACACAGAGACGAGCTAGGCTAGAATTGAAACTGCTCCTCCTAAGAAATCCGTATTTAGTTGTATTTTTTTTTCTTTCTCTATTTAACAGTATAGTTTAGTAACATTGGTTAAGGTATAAGGTAGCATATCTTGTGAGTATCAACAAATTAGGTGGTGGGTTAACATTCACTCACTTTTTAAGTGGGTGAACAAAATAAGATTCCGCTCCTGCACGTGAAATGTGTGACCACGCAATGAGCAACTCTTTGTTTTTTCCTTTCCTGTAGAGAGCGCCAATGAGCAACGCTTTAACAAACCGATTGTCAACTACACGGGACTGGGAAATTCTATACACACTCACTCTTTTCTCAGTAACCGCACCAAAAAAAAGACTAATTGGGCATGTGGGCCCCACCTTTATCATCCAAATCATCTATTTTGTAAAAAATAATGTGTAGATTGTTTTTAAAAAAAATCAAGTTGATCGAATATTGGTAAGTTTCATATTTCTATTGAAAATAAAGGACGGTTGAATTTTTTGACCATCCGTTATTTTCAAGACAAACGAGAAACTTGCCATTTACCCATATCCGATTAACTTCAATTTTTGTATGAATGATCTTACACATTAGCAAGTGGAGTGGAGTGCAGTTGGTGTCTCCCTTATACTCTCATGCAGGGTTCAATTCTCGTAAGCACTCATCCCCTCCCCAAGTCTCCTAGGATAGAGTAGATTAAGATTAGCAAATGACAAAAAAGATCTTACACATTAATTTTAACAAAATAGACGGTTTGGATTATGAAAATGACATAAAATGGGCCCGCACTCATATTGTAGAATTTTTCCACGGGCCCGCGTTATAGTTTAAGGGGTACAAGTGTAATTATGGAAATCTGAAGAGCGCCAACTGCGCGCAATTATTTGGCTTTAAAACGTCCAAACCCTCTCTCTCTCTTCCCCCTCTCTCCGTCTCTCTCGCGGCTCTGAAGAAATTGGAATGGCGCACCAGAGAGGTAATAGCAATAGCAGACAACCGTCGCCATCAAATCGTTCAAATGCTCTGGGTTCAGGCAATTTCGATCATCTTCGCCATCTTTTTTTTTATATACCTAAAATTATATAAGAGATTAATTTTTGTTTTTCATGTATGAGACGAGATTTATTTGTATTGCTAAATTTGATTTTTCACTTGATTCAGTGCCCTTCACGCACTGAATTTCGGAATCTATTCAAACTTCAGAATATTTTGTCCAAATCTATGAAAACTGTACTAATCTTAGGACCTCTAGATGAAAGTACACAAATCGTAGAACTTATGGTTGCAATTATTTCACACTGATAAAAGGTTTGATTCTATGACAGAGAGGTTTTACTGAATCGTCTTTTATATGACCTATATCCTGAACATTTGTTTCATAGATGTTGTGATAAGCTTAAGTTATTTGACCTTGGGGTAAGGAAATTGAGAGGAAATGGAAATAGACAGATAACGCTTAATATTTAATTTTTTAGTACAAAAAAGAAGAGAGTAAAAATTCCTATGTTTGTGTCTTTTGTATGCTTATTTGTCAGATTATGAGAGACTTTTACGTCTCGGAGTTTGGAACCATGAAGTTTCTCATTATCCATGTTAGAAGTTCAGTAGATTGATGGCTTCGGCTTCCTCAAAATATTTGTTTAGGTTAAGGAATACTTGATCTGTTTGTTAGGACTTAGGTATAGATGTTGGCCTTTTAAGCATTGTATGACTAAATAGTTTCTGAATGTTGCGTAAGGGGAAATGTGTCTGATGTGATGTGATTGGATAATAATTGGTAAATATTGGTATGATTCTGAAAGTTAGGATTAGAAAACTAATCCTCATGTCTTTTTCATTATGGGCGACAAACATAGCAGTCCTTTCTATGAAGCAAGGACATGTCTAATTGGGTGCTATGTCTGCATCGGACGTATATCACCAGCGGATACGCCTTGGACATGCTCAGATGCATCATTACGTTTTTATTCTTAATACAGGTGGAGACGATGTATTTGAAAGTCAAAACCTTAGCCCATCCATTTGTTACTTTGCCCTGCGGTATGACCTGCCAAGAGAATATTGTAGTGCATTTTTTTCCCCACTAATGGCTTTATTTCCTTATCTGATAGCTGAATATAGGTGTTCAAACTGTAGCTGAATATAGGTGTTCAAACTGATGGAATAGACTGTCATGCATTGTATTTTAACTTGTAATATAGCCCAAACCAGCTTGCAATTTGAAACTTACAGTTACTTGTTTTTCAATTAATTCAATATGATGCATTCAACGCATATATGCTCATTCTGAAAATGTGATGGCCATTACATGTCGTAATTTGAACTGTATGCTCTATAAACTCCCAGATAACATGTGTGTATCATCTGTAAAGTACTATGCAGCAACATGTGGATTTCAAGTGTGAATTAGTTGGTAACTCTAAGCTGCATTAAAATTGTCCATGAGAAGCATTTTGTTCAAAACTTACCTAATTACATCTGGAAGGGGATTGTGTTGATTAATTCTATTCAGGTGGTATAGGTGTTTGTATGATGAGTAACACATGGAAAAAAGAGCAGCACCCAGCCTTCATCAGCTTCATCTCCTCTTTTCTTAATGCAAATTTTTTCCGGCTTAACTTTGTCCCAATCGCACCGGTAATTTCCTTCCTATGGCCATGTTTATCAATGGAGTGAATGGTCATTGACAATGAAGTTTAATAATTGTAGGATTTTATTCTCAATTGTGGGGCATCAGTGGCTTTCATGTTTGTGACAAACTGGGAGTGCAGTGATACTTCACCTGTCTTTGGCCGGTAAACTCTTCTTTTATGTTTGATCCTTTCGTTTTCTGATCAACTTAATACGGTCTGTTTGGTACAGAGTTCAGAAACTGAGGGAGCAGTTCGTAAACCTCTATGTGGTTGTTACACTCCCAACAAAGGAGAAAAATGATTCCTTTGTTCGCTCATATTTCAGGTGAGATTTTCGGTACAATTGCCCAATCTATTCATAACATAGTTCTATCTGATCTTGACGATAATGGATACTGTTTCTTTCTGGTGAAGATATGGAATGGTGCTTGGGAGGCCAATATTTGTGCTAGTTCAAGACTTAGAGATGGGTTTTGAGAAGATTGTGAAGATTGCACATGCTCGTGGGGGTAATAATGTAGTTTAAAGCTAACTATAACAAATCATTTCAGTTGATCCTTTAACTTGGCAACATATGTCGCAGTATGCAAGCGGCAGGATGCTGTATCAAAAATGAAGGCTGAGGTAAGTAAAGTGGCCCTTCCTCTTAAATGGTTCTTAGCTGCTGGCATAGTGATCTTTCTCAAGTTCTGTTTTTCAAATTTACCTAAAACGACATGTTCTTTACTCGCAAAGAGGGAGGGATCCTTGCAACAGATGGATGCTTTTTTAAGAGTGGTCACATCCATACCTGGCATTGATAACCACGATGCAAATGCGGTAAGCCGGTAACATAACTGCACTCCCATCAACTACTCTCTCTGGTTTTTCTTTTCTTTCTTATGATTTATGCTTGCCGCTTGGCATCTCCTGATTCCTTTATAATAGTATGAAATTCTCTGTAAATATTGTTCGAACTGGATACAAATGTTTTGCTAAACTATGCATGATGGATATTGTAATGCATAACACGTTAGAATGCTTACTTGTCATCCTCATTTCTCCTAGTACACCTGTTGGATATCAGCTGTTGCCAAACACTTTGCTCAAACCTTTCACTTTGATTTTATTTTCACCATAGATATGAATCCCGCAAGAGAATCCTTATGTGCTAACCATCCTAATTATGTGGACTTAATGTTGGTTTGTCTTTTTGATGGATCATTGTTTCTAATTCTTTTGCCAAGTTATTTTCCATTCGTTTGGGTTTTTATGGATACCAAATTCATACATGATATTTTCTTTCTATTTTATTCCATGTGGCATCCTTCTTTTTAAATTACTCTGTCCATGTCCTTGTGTCTATGTCCTTATTTCTGAGGCCTGTTGATTTCAGATGATAGCCCAGTTTTTCAAAAGATTTTAGCACCCAGTTGCTAAAATCACCATATTTCAAATCAAAAAATGAAGTGGTTCCGTGTATCGTTTTTCAATTTTTTTCGCACCAAATTAAAGAACTCCTCAAGTACTTTAATTTGGTGCGAAAAAATTGAAAAACGATACATGAAACCACTTCATTTTTTGATTTGAAATATGGTGATTTTAGCAACTGGGTGCTAAAATCTTTTGAAAAACTTAATCCTTGCCTCGAACCTTTCAAACTGATTTTATTTTCACCATAGACATGAATCCTACTAGAGAATCTGTGTGTGACAGTGTGCACTAAACATCCTGATTATTTGGGACTGGAATGCTCAATTCTTCAATTTTACTTCCGAATCTATTTATGATTCGAATATTTCCGTACAGACTCACACACACACACACACACAGAGAGAGAGAGAGAGAGAGAGAGAGAGAGAGAGAGAGAGAGAGAGAGAGAGAGAGAGAGAGAGATTCTCTATGTTTTGTACATAACTTATGCAGTGAATTTTCAGTTACCCAGTGCTCCAAAATTTTCTGTTCAGATTTTGATGGCAAAAGAAGGGGTGACTACTTTGACAACAATCAGTTCACAAAAAAAAAAAAAAAAACTTTGACAACCAACCTTTTGTTGTTGTTGTTGTTACTTCAGCTTAATCAAGCCATTGGTTCTATCGAAGCAATAGCTAAAGCATCCAAGGAATTTATCTTGGAAAATACAGACCTATCGGCTGACAAAGCAGAGACGATATCAAGGGTTTTCAGAGATACGCAGTTCTACCTCAGTCCTAAAATCATTTGACAGAAGAAGGTAATGGTTTTGCCCAAAGGAAAAGAAAAGAGAGAAGCTTTTCAACCTTGACAGATCAAGTGAATACTTAACGTTTTGCCTCACTCAAAAAAGAAGACGATTGTGACGAGATTTTCGCATTCTAGAAAGAAGTTGGTTCTTGCTGTTTTAGCGTATCGGGGATCTGTACAGATTAAAGAATAAGGTGAAGTCTCGCTCAATGTTTGGGTTGTGTTGATGCATGTGGATGTTCCCTAAAAAATAAAGAGGGTGTGCAGTTTGATTCCTCCGAAATTTGGGGGGTGGCAGTAAAATTTACCCATTTCAATTTTGTATCATGATGCTCAAACAATTGAAAAGAGTATTAGATGCAAGCTAGTACCAGTCCATATAAAATCTGAAATGCCTCAGGAAAAAATGGCAAAGAAGAAGGTGAAAGAAACCCAAAAGTGAATTGCACGAGTTGGAGATCAGGTTCGAGGCCTATTTACCCATTTAAGGTTGGAAATTCAAATCCCCAATTTTGAGCATACCGATGGGTTACCTTCTCCTTCTTGTATTTTTTTTAGACCTTAAAATGAGTTTATAGAAACTAGGACAGTTTTGAACCTTAGGAAATCTCTCATTCTGTTTTGACAAATTTATCTATTTGGTAATGTCCTACTCAAAGTAACACTTTGCGAGTCCTTGTGTCTAGAACGCATAAGAAGTTGATATGACTTGTACGTTACATGAATCAGCATTCAGTGTACGTATGTACACCTCCGGACACTTGTTCTCGACATGCTCAAATTAGGGCATCGATGAACAACTTTCTGTAGCCTTGATATTGCATTATTCATGAGCTTGTATCTTATGTGGATTACTTCTATATGTTTTTCAGGTGATGATGCTGAAATACTCGGATCCAGCATTGTGTATGTACGTGATGTTTAGAAGACTTGCGTGCACTTGAGAGCTTTGGTGGTTTTACAACATTTTGTGGCAGCTTTGGAATTTTTTGTGACGTGCAACTCTTTTACAAGTACTCTTTTGTACTCGAGCCAAGAGTGTTTTTTTTTTTGGTCAATTGATAGAAGAGAGATCAATTACATCACATATGAAGTATAAAGTACTAACCCGGGACACTACATGAATTGTGAGAGTCCGCGAGACAACCAAGCTCAACAACTTAATCAATACAAGAAATAAACCCGTTACAGGGTAGAAACAAAGAAAAACACAAAGAAAGGAAAAGTCCATGCATGCAGGCAGGGAGATTCGAACTCCTGACCTCCTAGTGCGATGCAAAAGCCCTGGCCAACTGAGCTAGACCCCGTTGGTTTCGAGCCAAGAGTTGACATGGCAATAAAATCTAATGAAGTCTGTCTAATTCGAGATGCACACTTGCTTGAGGGACTTATGATATCATGTTATACATCCACTTAAGTATACACATAGTAGTTTAGTACTCCAATTGTTTCATATAGTAGATGCCAACTGCCGACGAATATTGAATCCATCACATTTGGGGATGGGTTGAGGTTGTGGCACGTAGCGTGGGCTAAGTTATTGCATGGCTTAGGTTTCTGCTATGTTTTTAAGCTCTTGTGTTTTTAGTCGGACATGTTGGAAAGCAAAGGATGTCCGGAATTTGTTACTCCTACATATTACGGATTTAGAGGGCGATTCCTACTATATGCATACAGGTGTATATGTGGTGTATATTTTGTGTAGGAAAATAAGATCAGACCAGTGGATTCAAACATTTTTTTGTCAGAAGAAGATTTTGCATTGTAGCCTTGTAGGATGCTTTGGGATGTGACAATATGTTTCTTGTAGCCGATCAAAAAAATATATATATGTTTCTTGTTGGAAAGAGAGAACATAAATAAGTTCGATCAATCTGTTCGAAATAAGTTTGATCGTTGAAGCAAAAAGTTGTTTGGTAAACAAGTTCTCTACCATCTGAATCCTATTTGAAACTAAGGGGGTGTTCCACTAAGGTGGTTTTTTGAAAAAACTAACTTTTCACGGTTTTTTATGTGATGTATTGTGAAACAATGACCTGTCTCGATTTTTGGAAAAAATAGTTTTTTGTTAGTGGAACACCCCCTAAGCCAAATGTTTGGGTTGCAATCAGAGCCGGCTCTGGGCTAAAGCCCGTAAAGCAACTGTTTTAAGCCTCCAAATTTTGTCTAATTTTTTGGGCCCCCAATAATATAGGTCCATATAGTTACTATGTATCAATAAAAAAAATTAAGTTTAATTTGTCTAAAATATTTGAGGGCCTAATTTAAAATAAGGCCCAAGTGAAAGGGCCCAAATGTAATCTTGAAGATATTTTGAAAAGAGATGAGCTTTCTGATATTGATGGGAAGGATTATGTTCGGAATTGAAAGTCTTGAGAGAAATTTTACCAAAAGAGCTAAGAAAGCCCATTGATGTGCTCAATTACTTGAAGACAATGGATAGTTTGTTTTTTCTGAATGTGTGGATTGCATACAAAATACTGTTGACTATTCTGATTTCCAGTTGTCTCTGGTGAAAGAGGTTTTTTAAAGTTAAAGTTGATCAAAAGTTATCTTAGGTCGACGATGTCACAAGAGAGACCGAACGGATTGGCTATGTTGTCTATTGAAAAGGCTATGGTGGAGATACTTAATTATGCAAGTTTAATTAGTACTTTTGCTGCTAAAAACGCGAGAAGAGTAATCTTTAAATGACAATTTTTAATGTATTGTAATGGCTATTGATCATGGGTACTTATGGTCTCAAATTATTGCATTGCCTTCCTTATAAATGTTTTTTCCATTCACTATGCAAAAAAGATTGAAGGCCCATTTTTTTTCCCCTTTAAAAAGTTCGCTTTAAGCCTCAAAAAACTCAGAGCTGGCCCTGGTTGCAATTAGTCTTATAATGTGCTTTTACTTTTATTCTTCTCTTTAATCAATGTCTCAGCCTTGAGCAGAACATAAATAAAATTAGACCTCCTGGCCTTTCATGGATAGATGCAAACTAGATTGGGCATTAACTGATACACTTATGAATCCAGGTAGCAGGGCTCCCGTCTCCCACCACGTGGTATCTTATGAGATGATCCACATGTGTTCTGTAGTTACTACATTGGTAATTAGGAAAGTGTTGCCACCGACTTCCTCCAAGGGACAGGAGAAACGGGAGTGGTCAACACCTGGTGGTGTAGAAGATGCGAGGGCGTGCCAGGAGATGTGAATCTCCGAGAGAGTGTGTAAATGCGCCTGAAACCTTACTGACTTCTTTCAAGCAATTGCACAACTTGAAATAAAAGAGGAACTAAAGTTTACAACGGTTCGTGGGCCTTTGAGCAAGGACTTCCACAATCAAAGAAGAAAGACTAACTATTACATAGAAGAAGGGGAAGAAGAAGAAGAAGAGGAGAGGGGATAGAGGTAGAAGATAGACATAGATAGAAGAAAGAGGGATCGATCGACTAACTGAGAGTTAGGAGATAAACTAAATTTAATTTGCTGCTGTGAGCTTTGTTGGTGCTTGGACCTCTGTAAAGTTGCACAAAGGTTTGTATTTATGGCATCTGAATCCGAATGTAACTTTCAAATAAAACTGCCCATGATCTTTTGCCATAATGCCCATGTCTTGCATCCTCTTCGGGATCTTCTTGAAAATGCACGAGGAGATGACATGTGTCACTTGATTGGCCGAAAATAACTACCCATGTTCTTTATGCAATTAACACATGTTAATTCCGGCCCTTATCACTTCGTTTTAGATAAAAACTACTTCCCTATAATTTAGGTAACAACTTATCTCCTAAATTATAGATAATTCGGCTATTAACATAAATCCGAATTATATAAAAATCATTTCTAACCAACTTATTTGCCACGTGTAAGATTTTAAAAATTATGGTACAAACAATGCCCCCCATAAACTTCATTTTAAAAATAAAATGGAGTTTATTAAAGAAGGAGCCGATAAACGTAACAAGAGTCCTTTGAAGAGAGGAGATAACGGCTAGAAGAAGATGAACCGAAAGGGACTCTTGTTACCGTTTAACCTCAATACGTGGCATACCTTGGTTGGTTTTGGAAATTAAGAATCTGGAAAATTCGGGATACCCCTCCATACGTATTCATAAAAAGGTTTTAAGAGAGATGAAATATACGTTCCACAGTAAAAACAATTTCTCTCTCTCTACCTTTACCTTTTTTCACTGCCATAGCCAAAGGCTTGCTACTGTAGCAGACGAAATTTCACCATGGCTACCCTTCGAGCACAGGCTTCTGTTGAAGATGAGAATAACACAGGCACAGTAATGAAGAAGCTGATTCTCGAGCATAAACCCAATATTCTCGAGGATATTCTCTTCCAGGTACCCAATCAAATTGAGCATTCTTCTGGCTTAAATAAGTACGGGCTAGGGCCTTGTTTTACAGATGAACTTCCAGACTTTTTAGACAAATATTACCCACATGACCTTCTTCTTCCCTTGGCCCGATCTTCAACAGATTGGGCCCCAAATTGGGAAAACTATTTGAAATTAAGACCTTTTAAAGTATGGGTCACCTCCACTTCTGAATATAATGAGTGGTTGGTTAGGGTTGAAAAGGCGAAAAGCATTGTCTGGAAAAAGGCTGGAATTTATAATTCCATACTTATGAGTCGCGATATGCCATCTCCTGACACTGCCCTTATCAGCGCCCTTGCTTTCTTCTGGTCGTCTAGCACGAATGCCTTTCACTTCCCTTGTGGGCCTATGACGCCAACGCTTCAAGATGTGGCATTCATCACAGGCCTTCGTCCTCATGGCCTAGAGGCTAATGATGCCTTAGAACCTCCCAAAGTAAGCTTTGAATACCCTAAGAAAAAGGATATTACCTTCACTTATTTCCTGGAGCAGAATGCCGTGACTGATGATAAGGTTGAAGTCTCCGAGATGGAGCACATAGCCTTCTTAATCTACTGGTTAAATAAGTTCGTCTTCTGCAGTAGTAATTTGAAGATCACAAAGTACTACACCGACTTGGCCAAAGCTCTCTCTGTTGGTCAGGAGATTGCTTTGGCCCCAATTTTCCTTGCACACTTCTACAGGTGTATGAAAGACTTAGTGGATCATCAGATATCTGGCTGTACAGGTCCTCTGTGGTTGCTACAATTCTGGGCATGGTCTTACTTCTCTGACTTAGCTCCTGATGAGCCGTCGGAACAGAAACAGAAAAGAAAATCAGGGGATAAGGTCTTCTGTGGACTGTACCTGAAGTCACTTGCTCCTAAGGAGCATTCATTTGATGAGTGCTTCAAGTACTTCTTCTGTCTCGCAGAAAATCCACGCCCAGACTTCTGGATGCCGTTTGAGAGGAACTCCACTTGTCCTGATTGGCTTCAAACCTCTACAGAAACAATATCTCCAGAAGATCCGGTTCAGAAGGCAGTGTGGGCCAGCTTCTTGGTGGCAAGGGATCTTCCTTATGGCATGGGCTCCACTGGTCCAAATAACAAATGTGGGGTGGAGTATTATAACCCAACTCAATGCGCCAGACAGTTTGGATTAGCCCAGCTTGTACCTATTCCTCCTTATCAGACCATAAATTCTGCTTTGAGTGAGAGGATGCTGCTCACTCTAGATGATACAAAGAAGCTTATGGAGAAGAATGCCTCTTTGATCTCCACCAAATTCAAACTTGCCCCATTTCCTGAGTTTCCTCTAACAACTCCAGCTTTTGACTCATGGTGGAAGAACGCCATTTTTAGCCAAACTTCAGAGTCTCTGGAGTTATTGTTGGGAAGAATTTCTCCATCAGCAGTGCCAGAAGCATTACCAATCACCAAAGAAGTAAAGCTGGAGGTGTTGGTTAAGAAAACCAAGGCGACAGAGAAGGCCAAGGCCAGGTCCTTATCAAAGAAGAAAGGTACGCCTTCTCATGCCGAAATTTATCAATCCATTCGTAGGTTTGAAACCTTCTTTAAATGCAAATGGAACCCTCGTAACCCTGAAGCCATGGCAGAGGCTAGGAGAAATAGAATGACTGAAATTGAGAATAGGCAGAAGGACTTAGCTGTTGCAGCGTGGTGGAAAATGTTCCAAACTACTCCTTCAGGGCAACCTATGCCTCCCCTAGAAGATTTAATAAAACCGTTTGGGAAACCTATTCCCCCAACACCCAACACTTCGTTCGTCATTGCCAACACACTAGCGTATGAAGGCATGTATGAACTTTTCCCAGAAAATAGAAGAGTCATAGTCGTTAAGACCGATGCCCCCCAATGGGAAATAGAAGATTTCTATAAGCGTGGGATAGTTAGAGTAATAAATTCCGCTAAAAGAGGTCAGAAATTGATATAACATCTTCTAGTACTTCTGTTTGTGATATCTGCTTGCTAACCAATGCCTTTTCTCTCAGATGCTGCTCCTCTAGTGGAATTGTCTGATCATGATGAGGAGGATGAAGAAGATGAAGAATCTGAAGAAGAGGCACAGAAAACAGAGAAAGTCCCACCCCAGAAAACCAACGGAGGTTGATAAAGGTAAGACTTTTACTTTTGCTTCTCATTTGTTGCTTCTGTTTGGGTTCCTATTGATGGCAGCTCCTCTTTCCAGGAGACGCCTGCTGTTAAACCCAAAAGAACTCGATCCCGTATTAGGACAGAAGATGCACCTATCTTTGCTTCATTAGAGGAGGTATTGGAATTTCCCAATCTTCTCCTTTTTCTTTCTGAGTATAACTGACCATGCTATTTCTTCAGGCTGCAGACAGCAAAAGATTGAGAAAGAAGAAAAAGCAACACCAGGAACACTCTGATGAGACAGGCGATAGAACCATTTCCGGCCCAGTACCAAAAGCTCCAAAAACCTTGGCTGGCTCGAAAAGTACAGAGGCAGCATCTTCTGAAATTGGGATTTCTTCTAAGGAAAATGTCCCCATTTCTGTACCAGCTGAAGGCGCGACTGCTGCTCCAACGGGCAACTTGTCACAAAGCTCTGCTTTCCCTGTAAGTAATTATGGCGCTGTAACACCAAAAATATGTACGAAGTTGCTTCTAATCTGTAGACCATTCTGATTACAGGCCTTCTCCAAGGACTCTAGCCTGGCTTCTCCAACTCGCTCTACTGCTGTATCTAGCAAGGCCAAAATAGAACCTCGGGAGCTTCTCCATCGCCTGAAGGAGAAATTGCAGAAAGGGACAAGCAGCAGCCAGATGTCTTCTTCAGCCACATCGACTGAAAGTATTCAAAAGGGCCCTTCGCCAGAAGAAGTATCCAAGGCAAAAGATGCTCTAAAAACAGCCTTGAGCTTCAATTTTGAGACAATGATTCAACCTGAGATTCTTGCCAAGCTGAAAGGTGCTTTAGAGACCCTCATCTCTTCCGAAGGCATACCAGATGTGCCTCAAGATCAATTGAAGCAATTTAAAGCCGCTCTACCATTGCTCATCCAAGATTACCACAAGAATATGACTGAAATCCAGGAGATGAAGAATAAACAAACTCGTTTTTCAGATCTCGGGCAGGCACTAATCATTGCTATGGAAAAAATGGAGGGCTTCCAACATCAGAAGGAGCAGCTGTCCCTCAAGAAAAACAATGGTCTTAAGAAGATCAAGGAGGTTCAAGATAATATTATCCTTATGCAGCAACAAGTAGTCCAGTTTCAAACAGAAGATGCTGGTCATGATGAGAAGATGCAGAAGGTCATACACGAGGAAGAAGAAATTGCCGTTGCTACCCAACCTCTGGTAGAAGAGCATGATGTTCTGAATGCAGAGATTCCTCGTGTAGAAGCACGGATTGAAGCGTTGGTGACTAACTTGTCCACATCAACTGCACCTTGGGACAAGTTTAAGGCTGATGTTCTAGAGAAGATGTAATTCTTCTTTCTTGCTTGACTTCTGCTTTTTCTTGCGTTGTTTGAACTTTAAGTACTCTTTGCTTCTTGAACAACTTCTGTGGGTTTATGGAAATAACTGTTTGAATCCATCATCTCCCACATAGTTGGGTACCATTTCTTTAAGTACTTTACATTGATTGGATGCTTGTGAGGCTCTCCATCTAAATCATGTAGAAGATAAGTACTTCCCCTGAGAATTTGTGAAACTTGGAAAGGACCTTCCCAAGTAGGAGACCATTTGCCAAACTTATGATCCTTTTTCTTGAATGGTAAGACTGCTTGCCAAACTAAATCTCCTTCAGCAAAAGATTTTTCTTTAACTCTCTTGTTGTACGCCCGAGCCACCTTCTGCTTCTGAGCCACCAAATGGTCTAAGGCAGAAAGCCTCAGTTCATCTAAATCTTCCAATTCCATAAACATAGCCTGACTATATTCTCCATAATCTAGGCCATTTTGAAATGCAACTCTAGCAGATCTAATGTTTACTTCCATTGGTAAGATAGCATCATGACCATAGGTGAGAGTATAAGGAGTAATACCAGTAGCAGTTCGCTTAGAAGTCCTGTAAGCCCACAGTGCGTCTGATAATGCTTCATGCCAAGTCCTTGGTTGATCTTCTACCATTCTGCTTATAATCCCCTTAAGGATTTTGTTGGTAGACTCGGCTTGTCCATTGCCTTGGGCATAATAGGGAGTTGAATGTGACAACTCTATCCCAAACTGAGACATAACTGCATGAATTCTGTCTCCAAAGAAAACAGATCCTCTGTCGGCCACTATATGTTGAGGAATGCCGAAACGATGAATGATTTTCTCCTTGATCATAGTGATAATGTCTTCTTGATTAACAACAGTCATTGGAATAGCCTCGGCCCATTTGGTGAAGAAGTCAGTGGCCACGACTATATAAGTGTGTCCTTTAGAAGAAGGAGGGAAAATTTTGCCAATCATATCCATGGCCCATCCTCTAAATGGCCAAGGCTTTATAACTGACTTCATTAAAGAAGCTGGAATCCTCTGTACAGGGCCGTGGGCTTGACAAGCTTGACATCCTTTAGCAAATTGAATGCAGTCATTAAGAATGGATGGCCAATAATAACCATATCTCCTTAGAAGCCATCTCATTTTCCTGCCGGATTGATGTGCTCCGCAAATGCCCTCGTGAATTTCTCCCATAACCTTTAGAGCTTCTTTGGGTCCGATACATTTGAGAAGAAGATCGTCTTCTAAACTTTTCTTGTAAAGCTCATCCTCAATCAATACGTATCGGACAGCTTTTTCTCTAATCTTTTTAGATGAAGAGAGGTTTGGATACTTGAGAAAGCTGATTATTTCACTCCTCCAATCATCCTCTTGCCCCCCAATATCAGTAGTAAAAACCTCCATAGAAGCACTTCCTTTTTTTACAGAAGGTAAGCTCCTTTTTTGAATAGTGATAGTTCTCTTGTACCAACCTTGGGGAATCCTGATTCCGGTGGCGATCTGTGCCAATTCATTTGCCTCTTGATTGAATCTTCTAGGAATATGACGGAGACTGGCATCATCAAATTCGTCTAACAACTGCCTTGCAGCCATGTAATAAGGAGCTATCTTTTCACTGTTGCACCTGTAGATGCCCCCCAATTGGTTGATTGCCAACTGAGAATCTCCAATAACTTCTATGGTGGCTGCTCCCATTTCTCGTAGGATCTCCAATCCAATGATTATCCCCTCATATTCAGCTTGATTATTTGTACATTGGAAATCAAACTGAAATGATAATTGGGTCTTCACTCCGGCAGGAGATATTATAAGGATTCCACATCCAGAAGATGAGATTGTTCTGGAACCATCAAATAATAATTGCCAAGGAGCATATGAAACAACAAAAACATCTAGGCCGATTGCTTCCTCATCAACATCCAGACATGGATGATCTGCAAGAAAATCAGCCAATGCTTGTCCCTTCACTGCTTTTTGGGGAATATATTGGAAGTAGAATTCCATTAATGCCAAAGACCATTTACCAATTCGGCCTCTAATGATGGGCCGAGAAAGTAAATACTTAATCAAATCGGTCTTGCACACCACGTAAACCAACACAGGCATCATATAGTGCCTAAGTTTTATTGCTGAAAAGTACAAGGCTAAACATAATTTCTCCACAGGAGAATATCTGCTCTCTACAGTAGTCAACAATCTACTAAGATAATACACTGCTTGCTCTTTGCCTTGTTCATTATTTTGGGCTAATAAACTCCCAATAGAAGTTTCTGATGCCGAAATATAAAGTCGAAGAGGTTTCTTCTTGATTGGAGGCATAAGAACAGGAGGTTGGGTTAGATACCTCTTGATAGCTTCAAATGCCTCTTGATGACGAGCTTCCCATTTGAAATCTTCTTCTTTCTTCAACTTTAGGAGCTCTGAAAAAACTTGAACTTTCCCGGCCATGTTTGAAATGAATCTTCTAATGAAGTTAATGAGGCCGAGAAAACTCTGTAACTCTTTCTTACAAGAAGGAGGCTTAGCTTCTAGGATAGCCTTGGTCCTGTTCTGGGGTACTTCAATGCCTCTTTGGTGAACTAGAAATCCAAGGAAGTTGCCTGCAGAAACTCCGAAGGCACATTTCAGCGGATTCATCTTGAGACCATATCTCCTTAGACTCGAAACGGATCGCAGTGCTCCAAGTGTTCCTTGAATGAATTAGACTTGATCACCACATCGTCTATGTAAATCTCCATAAAACGGCCCAACATGTCATGGAACATAGAATTCATTGCCCGTTGGTAAGTTGCTCCTGCATTTTTAAGGCCGAATGGCATAACAATCCATTCAAAGGCCCCCAAAGCTCCTGGGCATCGAAAAGCCGTCTTGTGGACATCCTCTTCTGCAATAAAGATTTGATTGTACCCTGAATGACCATCCATAAAGGACAGTACTTTATGCCTGGCTGCTCCATCGACTAGAACATCAGCAATAGGCATAGGGTATTCGTCTTTTGGAGATGCCATGTTGAGGTTGCGGAAATCAATACACACCCGCACCTTTCCATTCTTCTTAATGACTGGAACAGTGTTGGATAGCCACTCCACATATCTGGTTGGCCTTATGAATCCAACTTTTAGGAGATGTTCCAATTCTTCTTTAACCCGTAGGTTCAATTCTTCTGACATTCGCCTAGGTGCTTGCTTATAAGGCTTGAATCCTTCTCTTATAGGAATTCTGTGCTCCACAAAACCTCTTCGTAACCCAGGCATGTCTTCATACTCCCAAGCAAAGCAATCTTTATATCCTTGGAGGAGATCAACGTAAGCGTTTTTAACCGCCTCAGGAAGGCGTTGGCTCACATAAATAGGCTTTGGATTATCTTCTGAGCCTAAATTTATCTCCTCCAAAGGATCTTGAACATCAGCTTTCAAATCATCCAACTTTGCTGGTGGTGCTTCCAAATCTTCTAATTGGATGACGTCGTTAGGAGGTGTATTGCCCTCTTCAAAAAACAATTCGGTCGTCAAGACCGAATTATCTTCTGAATCCAAAGAACGCAGGCTCTCCTCTGTGATATAGGCGATCAATCGAGCTAAGACAGCCTGCAAAGCTGCCATCTTCTCACTGACTGTTGGAGCTTGATCCATGGGAAATGGCTTGAAGAAGTGAAGTGCTCGGCCTATTAATCTCTGTAAGGAGAGGGCCGACCAACTGCTTGTAGATAGCTTTGAATTCGTCTACAGAAGTTTGAGTAGACAAAGTAATGGCTGTAGGCTTGCCATACTTATCAGTCCCAGTGAACTTGACAGGACTAATCTCATTGTCATATAGTTTGACATCTGCATGGTTAGAAGAGGCCAAGAAAGGCCTTTTGTCTGCCCAAACCACTTCTACATCATCACCACGCCAGAAGATTAAGCATTGATGAAGAGTAGAAGGGACAGCCATGCAAACATGAATCCAATCGCGGCCCAATAGTAGATTGTAGCTTGAACGTGAATTAACCACAAAGAAAGGAGTGGTCAAAGTCTTTGTTCCAACTCGCAAATTCATAATAATAATACCTTGGGCCGTGGTGATGCCTCCAGCAAAGTCAGAGATGCTGGCGCTAGAAGGTAATATATCTTGATCTCCTTTGCCCAGCTTAACGAGCATGAAACGTGGCATGAGGTTAGCAGCAGACCCATTATCCACCAGTATACGGTTGACAGGAATACCATCCAGATGACCTTGAATGTAAAGAGGACGAAGATGTTGAGTCATCATTGGGTCCGGCTTCTCGAATAAGACACTGGCCACAGGAGATGGGCAATATGCAGTAGGCTCATCCTTCAAAACCACAATAGAAGGAATCTTGGAATCAGCAGCTTCTGGAGCAGAGGCCTTTAGCATAGGTATGGAATCGTCAAGCGTGATAGAATTGATCTCTGGTGTTTCGCCTGAAACTTCTACATCACCATCCATCGAAGATGGTTGTCCTTCTTTGGCCATGAAATCAGTAGGAAGAACAAACACCATGTTGCAAGAAAGATTAGCCAAAGAGGATGAAACTTTTGTGACAGGGGCTACTTCTTGCACAACCAACATATCCTCTGAAGAACGAATATTGACAGGACGTGGCTTTGTGAGGATATCCTTCCAGGCAGGTTTGCGAGCCTTAGGAATATCAACCGAAGATGGTTCTGCATGTTGATAAGTAGGTTTCTACACTGGGCGATATTCCATGCGAGGTTTCTTCTTCACATATTGAGGAGCAGGGTACCGCTTTGGTGGAATAGGTGGAGGAGTTGGAATCCCCTGTGCCAACCTATCAGCCTGACGAATCCTTTGTCGACGCCGCTTCTGAGATTTTGATAAAGGATCCTCAGGCTGTGGGAACTTAGGATGCTTTACTTTGAACCAATGATTTGGAGAAACAGATCCAGGCGGTTTAACCATCCTAGGCTTGCCCTCTTGTGGAGCTGTAATGACTAAGGATGACATTTGCTTCTGGATCTCATGAGTAATGGGTTTCAGGCGATTAAACACCGAAACTCGCTTCTGAGGAAAACGACGAGGAGATAGTGATGGAGTTTCTTCCCTTGGACGCTTGACAACCACACTTTGCAGACGCTTTGGCCTCTCGATTTTTCCACATTCACAGCAATGGTGGACAGACGGCTTCTTAGTTATAGAAGAAGATCCTCTACGACTTCTAATAACCTCCTGATCCCACCATATAGGAGAAGGGTGATCATCAGGAGAATCATCAGAGTCATGAAGGATCTGCTTTCCTTTGGTAGCTTGTGAAGGTGCACCTAGAGAGATCTTCTGTCTTGGAGCAGTCCTGGGTGCTCCTCTCATGTCCACATAAACCATGTTAGCCCCAAAGTCGGCAGGGAATGGATCCTGATCAACTGCCATCCCCTTCTTTGCAGCTTCAGGGAATTTGAAATCCCCTTTATCAATTCTGTCCTGGATGACATTTCTGAAGATGATACAATTTACAGTAGTGTGATTCCAGGAGTTATGGTACTTGCAGTACTCCTTGCCTTTGAGTTCAGCTGGAGATGGAATCTTGTGACCAACAGAAAAACGTAGAAGCTTGTCCGCCATAAGTTGGTCAAAAATTTCTTCTGCTTTTGTGATGTCAAACGTATAAGACCTGGTTGTCTTTGGTGAAACCATAGATCCTTGGGCTTTAGTAGGTTCAACTTTGATGAAAGCTTTGCAAGCGTATGGCTTCCGGTTAACAATTTCTGCAACTGCAACTTCTGGACTATCTTCTGTCTCCGCAATAGCCACTTGGTAGTTAGGGTCCCTGTAATAGGTTCCCTTAGAAGCATTGCGGTGGTCTTGATCTTCTGTCAGCAATTGTTCATACCGAGTGGCTCTTGCAGCCAACTCAAACAAGTCCCTGAAAGCCACATCAACGAATTTCTTCTGAAGTTCCAAACATAAGCCATTCTGGGCCAGACGAACATACTCGGTCTCTGGTAAAACCACTTTACACTTGAAGCGAGCAGTTTTAAACCGAGTAATGTACGTCTCGGCCGGTTCTCCAGGCAATTGATAAAGCCTAGAGAGATCAGCCAGAGTGACTTCTTGTTCAGTTCTGTAGAATTGTTTGTGGAACAACTCTTCTAATTGGGCCCATGACTGGATCGAATTAACTGGAAGATTTATATACCATGTGAAAGCAGTAGCAGTGAGAGAATTAGGGAATAACCTCATTCTAAGGAACTCATTACTCGCTGCCTCTCCACATTGAATAGAGAAGCGTGCCACATGCTCTACTGTTGACTTAGTATCTTCACCGGAGAATTGGGAGAAATCTGGAACCTTGTACCCCTTAGGAAATTCCACTCGATCCACAGCTTCATTATAAGGCTTTCTGTAAACAGGTCTCCCGAACTTCTGCAAAGCAGGTCCAAACTGATCTTGGACGTACTCAATGACCTGTTCTTTGCTCAGAAGCACTGGATTCTGAGGATTAGGAGATGGTAGTATCCCTTCAGGAGATGCAATGTTGGAAACACCAGTAAAAAGAGGGTTGGGATCCTTCCATCTTCCAGGGCCTGCTCCAGGATGAGACGCTGCTCCCATTCTCAATTTTCCACCGACTAGACCATCTTTCGGATCTCCTGGGTGATTGAATTGAGAAGAAGATGATGCTGCCTGGTAATGGGATAAGACGAAACCTTGAGGACCAGGCATCTTGAGTTGGTCATTGTTGGCACCATTTCCAGTTGCCACAGAAGCTACTGGAGTTAGTTTTTCGTTAAGAAGAACTATCATGTCTTTTATGGATTTAGTGAGATCCATCTGTGACTCCTTGATCTCCTTCAAAGGACCAACAATAGAATCAGTGAGTCCTTGAGACAATTCAGCATTTGTCTCCAGAATGATGTCTCTCATGCCAACAGCCATTTCCTGCAAATCTTCATGTGACGCCGCGAAGGACTGGGCTTCTACGGCTTCACCTGTATCATCACCAGTTCCCGTGACTTTAGCTCCTCCTTTCCTGTCTTTTCCCGCCATATTAAATCTTCAATTGTCTTAAATGGGTCCCACTGGGCGTGCCAAAAAATGTTGCCACCGACTTCCTCCAAGGGACAGGAGAAACGGGAGTGGTCAACACCTGGTGGTGTAGAAGATGCGAGGGCGTGCCAGGAGATGTGAATCTCCGAGAGAGTGTGTAAATGCGCCTGAAACCTTACTGACTTCTTTCAAGCAATTGCACAACTTGAAATAAAAGAGGAACTAAAGTTTACAACGGTTCGTGGGCCTTTGAGCAAGGACTTCCACAATCAAAGAAGAAAGACTAACTATTACATAGAAGAAGGGGAAGAAGAAGAAGAAGAGGAGAGGGGATAGAGGTAGAAGATAGACATAGATAGAAGAAAGAGGGATCGATCGACTAACTGAGAGTTAGGAGATAAACTAAATTTAATTTGCTGCTGTGAGCTTTGTTGGTGCTTGGACCTCTGTAAAGTTGCACAAAGGTTTGTATTTATGGCATCTGAATCCGAATGTAACTTTCAAATAAAACTGCCCATGATCTCTTGCCATAATGCCCATGTCTTGCATCCTCTTCGGGATCTTCTTGAAAATGCACGAGGAGATGACATGTGTCACTTGATTGGCCGAAAATAACTACCCATGTTCTTTATGCAATTAACACATGTTAATTCCGGCCCTTATCACTTCATTTTAGATAAAAACTACTTCCCTATAATTTAGGTAACAACTTATCTCCTAAATTATAGATAATTCGGCTATTAACATAAATCCGAATTATATAAAAATCATTTCTAACCAACTTATTTGCCACGTGTAAAATTTTAAAAATTATGGTACAAACAGAAAGCACCCATTTTGGAATGATGCAATGAAAACCCCCTAGACGAGGTTCCTCCCGCGGGTCAGCGGGTGACAAGATGGTTTTCAGGGCTCGGCTCTTCTCCCCTTCCAAACAGCTTTTACAGTTACCTTCTGATCGACCTACCCCATCACCGTGATCTTGTTCGATATTGTGTCTATTTCCACGCACATTACCCCTATAGTACATTCACCCACACACCCGAAGAAGAAGAATGTAAAACAAAACAACTACAAGATTGGAACATTCTTGATACCGTTGTTGAAAAAGGAAAAGGATGAAATGAGAATTTTAGGTTGAAAAAGGAAAAAAAAGGTACTTGTGATGTTGCACAAAGCCAAAGCTGGCCTTGATTTTTTGGAGGCTTAGAGCGAAAACCAAGAGGAGGCCTTTTTCAATATCTTAATAAGCAAAATGTAAAGGGGCCGGTTCTGGAGACACATAAAAAAACACAAAAAAGACACTTTATCTCAGCCTTTCAAATCAGTGGCTGAGATTAAAACTTCAAAAGTAGTACATTCCATCTCCTCCCATCATCTCACCTAATCTCTCTCTCCCCCTCCCCAATGTTGGACCTCCCACTCCAGCACATCAATCTCTGCCAAACCCCAACTTCGGTGATTCCCTCTGCGGCTACCCAACTCCGGCAAACCTTAAGTTCGGTTCTCAGATTGAGCACAGTCGTTCCTTCAACAGTTTCCATCTCTAGAGAGAGAGAGAGAGAGAGAGAGAGAGAGAGAGAGTTTGCGTGTGTGCTCCCTGCTCAGTTCAATTCGTCTTCTTCGTAGATACAAAAAGTTTGTTGCCTTATGGATATCCTCCAATGGCTCTGAATATACAGATCCTTCGCATTCGTTTTCGATTTTATTCCACTGACGATAATTAAACTGATGTTTGACATGGGCATTTGTTTTATATTTCATAGGGTTTAATAACTTCCTTCCTTTGCAATGATTTATATCGAAATCGTTGATTCTTTCACCAACCTTAAGTTCTCTCCCAATCACATTTACGGCAAAGGTTTTTTTTTACAAGTCCCTGTTGTATCATAAAAGATTAACTGAGGCCCTTTTTTTATTTATTTACAGGGGGAGTTCAAGATATGGGGTTGCCTAAGTTGGGTTCGCCGCAGTTGGGCCACTGACTCATCGGAGATGGATTCGTTCAATGGGTTTGTTGTGTCGTCAACTGAAGGGGGAGAGAGAGAGAGAGAGAGAGAGAGAGAGAGAGAGAGAGAGAGAGAGAGAGAGAGATTAGGTGAGATGAGGTGAGGAGATTGAGTGTACAACTTTTGAAGTTTTAATCTCAGCCCCTGATTTAAAGGGCTAAGATGAAGTGTCTTTTTTTGTGTTTTTTTGTGTCCCTGGAACTGGCCCCAAATGTAAATAGGTAAATTACACTTGCAAAAACAAATACTACTAGTATTCATCATATATATATACATATAGGAAACATTTCTTATAAGGGAAACCTTATATAAGAAAAGTGCGCATCCAACGGCTCAGATTAGAGCACCACTTAAAAAACAACTCGCGGGTCGCGGTCGCGGTCGGGTCAAAAATGTGTTCGCGTGTTAGGATCCGGGTAATAATGCCATCCGGATCCCTTCCCCTCCCCCACAATTCATTCACGTCTGGTAACATCGACAGAGAGGGGAGAGAGAAACAAGGCGATTCCACGAAGATGATGAAATCGATCAATCGAGTAGGTGTTTGACGAAATCTCGAAGGTATCTCTCTCTTCTCTCTCTTCCCTCGCTCTATCTGGTTCGTATTTCTTGGTTAATCAACTCGATTTTTGAACTCGGTTTTTCAAATTTTGGCTGTGTTTGGTTGAGAGTTTTGAGAAGAAATTTTTTGAGAAATTTTTTGAGATAGTGTTTGGATGAGTTTTTGGAAAAAGTAATAATTAGAGAGAGGTGTAATGATTGGAGAGAGATAGAGAGAAAATGAAAATAATGATTGGATGGAAGGATATGAGTAGAAAGAGAAATATGATTAATGATTGGAGAGATGAGAGATGGGGAAGGAATCTTTTTGGAAATTTTTTTGGAAATGTGAAGTGAACAAAGTGTTTAGGGTTTCAAAAGAACACAAATCGAAGAAGAAGAGGTCGATCAAAGGTATCTCTCTCTTCTATCGCTCTATGTGGTTCTTATTTCTTTGTTACTGAACTCGATTTAGGGTTCGTTTGTTTGTACACTATACTCTTGAGATCTGAACTTGCTTTAGGGTTGGAAACTGGTGTTGAAAAAAAATGAAAGAAAGATGAGTTTTTTTCCGTCTTTGTTAGTTTTATTGGTGATTTTCAAAATCCAACAAATTAATTAGTTTTTATGAACTTTCGGACCCGAGTTATGAATCTGGAAATCTGTTTGAGATGCCTTTGGTTAAAAGCATTGTAGTGTATTCAATTTCTTAGTTTTTATTGAACTTGTGTTGTGCTTTGGCTGCAATAGAACTCTAAAGCTGTGGTCCACTTGTGTTTTGCTTCTGAATTCAATTTTTTCCTCCAGTTCGCGTTGCAAAATTTACTCCTGGTTTAGTTTTATACTAGTACCAAGTAAGCAGTACCAAAGTTGGATGCTTGATTCTTTTTCCACTTTCATAGCTTAGTGGGAGTGCATTTTCATGAAAATTTGACTTGTTTCATTTATTCTCAGCTTGAAGGATATCGGGTGCGACAAATCAAGCTTTTAAGCAACCCTTGGCTGGTCTTGAAGACAAGGAGCACATGAACTAAAATGCCAGAGATATATTCCATTTAGATCTTGAAGGCAAGTTAATAAAGTGCTTGCGGGGTGTCCTTATTTGTATGAAGAGAGTGATACTTTTGGCAGTCAAGTTGTAGTATGATAGGCATAACGATGGTCCGCTTTGTACCCCTCTTTATTTATCGTTGTAAAACAATCTATAGTTTTAAACCTAACTTGGAATGTAATTGATAATTGTGATGAGAACGCCCCGTTGTGGGTTTTCGATTTACTATTGTATTGTTGGTAAGTAGGATGAGGCCTGGCGAGGGTTTATGTGTATTTGGATGGTGATGGTAATATAGGATGAAAAACGCCCGGCATAGGCGCACATATACTGTAGGAATGGTCCTATTTCTTGTTGTCGTTATTTGTTTGACAAGCAGTTTGAAAGTGATCATAGTAGACACATGACACAAGATACAGATACAAGATACGGACACATGATATGTATCCGTATCCTTATCCCGTGTCTATATCCGTGTTCATATTTGTATCTCGTTTTCGTATCTGTATCCGTACCCTGTGTGCATATCCGTGTCCATATCTATATCTCGTATTTGTATACTGTGTCTAATAACATGTATTACTTGTATTAAGAATCGGTTTCATGGGTAGTAGTCCTGGAGAAAATTTGACATGGTTCCCTTGCTTTGTGGCCTAGCCCGCGTTTCAAACTACCAACCACGACGACATCAATAAAAAGAGATGTATGACACGTTTCATCAAAGTACATGAGCCAAGCAATGGCATTACAAGTTGCTCATGTTACATTATAAAGTCAAACAATAGACCAACCGGTTACAAAGTAGTCACAAAACAAACAAAAAATACATAAAGTACTTCAACTTAGGTTTACAAGGGTTGGGTAATACCCAAGACAAGATGGTAATAAGAATAAAAACTATTGCTTGATCTACTATTCTTTATTTTGAGATTGGGTCAATTGCTTGATCAGCTCTTCATTCACTTGGATCAGTTCATGGTTAGTGATGACCATCTCTTGAACCTTCGACACCAATGCTTCATTAAGGATTCCTGGCAAAAAGGTACCAAGACACTGTGACTAAGGAGTCACAGTACTTCTCTTCGCCTCCGATCCTAGCATAGAGCACAACAATCCACACATATGAGTACTAAGTTCCAATACTAAACAATCAATTTAGCTTTATTAGATATCACAACCTGATGCATCAAGTTTGCAAGGAAAATAAAAAATTCCATGATAGCAGGCAGTGATTCCAAGTGTGCAAGTCTCACCAAGCAATTAGAAATTGAAACCTTTAAAATCATGGGACCAATTAAAAGAAGCTAGTTAATAGTTCACAAGCAAAACGAAGCTTGTCTCATATGAAGGGCATAGTATTTAAAGGTAACCAGAAGATCTTTCAGATAGCAACCAGAACATCCAGAAGTAAGAATTCAAGACCCTTCTTTGAAATGAATAGGTGTTAAAATAAAATGTGGGAATCTTGTCCCACAAGTATATGATTCTGAATCTTGTCCTTGATCGTATTTTGTTTGATATGATAAAATGGACAGCTTTAAATTCTGAAATTTTATTTGCCTTCCATTCTATAGAATAAAATGTGGCTCCACCACAAGGTTTTGCAAGGATACCCAAAATGGAAAAGAAATTGTGAGCATTCCAATTTCATTGATTTTCAATATGGTTTCAATACAAGGTTTTACCCCTAATTTGTCTTCTCTTTTCCCTTCATCCTTTCCATCATGCAACAATTCCTCACTCTTCAAAGCAAGAAAATTCATGGTAACAACTTTACTAACACAGAAAGACCAATGAAAACACTACATAAAAAGTAGTAGTAGAATTTCTGGAACAAAAACCTTATTGAAAATTTCTGGAAAAAAAACCCGTAGTCTTCAGAGATTTCCTTCATTGGCATTCAAATCCTTGAATTCGATAAGAAATCACCCAGAAGCATTTCTCATTATCTAATTTGCATACTAATCTTTATACAAATAGTGGAATCAGATCTCGAGAGTATATCTTGCGGAAAAACGAACCGAACCCTAAATCGAGTTCAGTAACGAGCCAAACCCTAAATCGAGTTCAGATCCGAAGAAATACGAACCCATAGAGCAAGAGAAGAGAGAGAAGAGAGAAATACCTGAGATTCGTCAAACACGTCCGGGAACACCTTCTAGATCGATCGATTTCGTCGTCTTCGTTGGAATCGAAGTGGAATCGCCTGTTTCTCTCTCTCTCTCTCTCTCTCTCTCTCTCTCTCTCTCTCTCTCTCTCTCTCTCTCTTCGAACACCAGACGTGAATGAGGGGGTGTTTGGGAGCCTACTTTTCAGCTTTTCATTTTTAACTTTTTGGCTTTTTGGCTTTTTGGATTATGGTCAGAATGTGTTTTGAATTTGAGAGGAGTGTTTGGGAGAAATGTGCAGAATGCATTTTGCAAGAGGAGTAGTGTTTAGAAGAATAATTATGAAAATGAGTTATGGATTGGTTGTTTACCATTTTGCCCTTGTTTATTAATTATGGTATTAAAAATGTGTACGAAAATTATTTTTAGCAAGTTTTTTGATTATTTGTGTAAATGAGTACCGACCATTTTTTTTTTGTTGATAATATTGTTATCTAGGCCAAAGAAACAAACATACACACCGAATAATATTTCCTAGCCTCCCTGTACGTGTAAGCCTTGCACCCCATGATCCCACTAAAATATTTTCCTAGCCATTGGATTCAACTTTGCTGTGTACACTAGTCAATAGTCTCATATCTAGGACTTCTTATCCTGATCTAAAACCCACTATCTCCTCTGCCTCTTTCTCTCTAGATTGGCTTCCATCTTCCCACCGAAATCTCTCTCCCTCTCTCCTCCCGATTTGTGCCTGTCTCACGCTCGGCGTTGCGGTACAATTCTCTCTGTCTAACGCTTGTCGTTGAAGATCAAGGTGATAATTTTTATGATTTCAGCCAAGAATACAACTCTCTCCTTAGAATTTGTAAATAAATTCCATCTCTCTGTATTTCTCCTTCTATTTTTAGTTCGATGATTTCTGATTTTCAGGGTTTCCATCTCTCTGTAATTTTTTTTTTTGGGGGATTCTGAGCCTGATTTGAGAGAAAAAAATGGAATTTCTTTTTGGATTTGGGAAAAGAAATCTGAACTGAAGAAGAAGAAGAAGAGGAGGAGGAGGTAACGTAAACAAGGGGTAGGAATGGGAGACAGAAATTGTGGGAAAAGGAAAATGAGAAGTAGAAACTAAAAAGGAGGTCTCAAGCTCTTTTTGGCTTTTGGCTTGCAACATCAAAAATGGAAAATGTGTTCTGAGAAAACAGATTTTTAGAAACGTCGGCCAAACAGGCAGAAAGCGAAAATGAGAATGAGAAAAAGCAAAAAGAAGGCGCCCAAACAGCCTCTGAATTGTTTGGGAGGGGAAGGGATCCAGATGACATTATTACCCGGATCCTAACCCGCGAACACGTTTTTGACCCGACCGCGACCCGCGAGTTGTTTTTTAAGTGGTGCTCTAATCTGAGCCGTTGGATGTGATCCAACAGCGGTGCTTAAAAGTCCCGCACGCCGGAGATCCTGTCAAGGATCCCGGAAATCCCGGATTGAAGCGTTTTGATGCTTTTAAAAATTGTTTTTGGGAAATCCGAGCCGTCCAATGTGTTCAAAAGGTGTTTTCCAAGGTCCACGCGGGAAATCTTCAAAAAAAATACCGGGAAGGGCTTGATCCATGCAATTTTTCGATAGTGATCTACTAAGGACTCCCTCAAAGAGAGAGTTTGAGGACTTCTAACGTAAGCCGTTGGATCTAATCCAACGGCCAGGAAAGGAAAGCAAAACGCGCGGGTCAATAAGGCCCTGAACCGACCAACAAATTTTTGAACCGGTCCGGTTCACTCGTTAAACCCCTTTCCCCTTCACCTTTTTCATTTGAAAACCATTCCTCAGATATTTTACAGAGAGAGAGAGAGAGCGACGGCAGACGATTTGGAGGAGAAGAAGAACACGATCGACTGATACCATCACCTACAGCTTTGTCAATGAAAGTCAACAGAGAGTTGTAGTAACCATCAACATTGACCAAAAAAATGGTTTCGCAGCAAACCCTCGTGGTCTGTGAAAGTTCGATTCGAACAGAAAACGAGAGAGAGAGAGAGAGACCTTCGCATCGAGCTTCGATGGTCTTCTTCGACTCGACCTAGGGTTCTTCCCGATTTCTTCGATCTAGGGTTTGACAAAGTGAAAATCAGACAGAGAGACAGAACGAGGAGAGAGATAGAGATCGAGATTGAAACGTCACCTAGGGTTCTTCGCGGTATCAGTCGATCGTGTTCTTCTTCTCCTCCAAATCGTCTGTCGTTGCTCGCTCTCTCTCTCTCTCTCTCTCTGTAAAAAATCTGAGGAATGGTTTTCAAATGAAAAAGGTGAAGGGGAAAGGGGTTTAACGAGTGAACCGGACCGGTTCAAAAATTTGTTGGTCGGTTCAGGGCCTTATTGACCCGCGCGTTTTGCTTTCCTTTCCTGGCCGTTGGATTAGATCCAACGGCTTACGTTAGAAGTCCTCAAAGTCCTTAGTAGATCACTATTGTATGTATATATATATATATATACAGTTAGCTTCTAGTCCAAACTCCCGGAAATTCCTAAAATCCGGACCTCACGCGTGAGCCGTTGGATCTGATCCAACGGATGAGGAGAGAAACGGGTTAAAACACATCTCGCGGGTCAATGGTTCCGGGTTAAATGATATTGGGTTTTGAAAACGGGTCAATATAAGAACTGCCTTCCCCTTCTTTCCCCACATTTCACGTGTTTGCAGAGAGAGAGGCGATTTGCGATCTCGATCGAAGAAGGAGAAGGGGCGACGAGAAACCCTCGTTCGAGGAAGAAGAAGAAGCTTGTAGGTCCCGATCGAACTCCTGTTCTTCATCTTTTTCTCTATTTCGTGTTGTTTTTCAAAAACCCTAACCCTAACTTTTTGCTCTGTGCAGGTCCGGACTCCAGGACTCGATCTCCATCCAAGAAAACCCAACGAAAACTCGAGTTCGACGAAGAAGAAGAACAGATATAGGTACGGATCGAAGTCATGTTCTCCAAATTTTTGTCGTCTGTTCGTTGTGTGAAAAAACCCTAACTTTTTCAAGTTTTCAGGTCGAATCAGTCGAAGAATAAGAACCCACGCGCCTCCATCTTTTCAGGTCTCTCTCTCTCTCTCTCTCTCTCTCTCTCTCTCTCTCGATCGATCGATCGATCGATCGATCGATTTGCATCTCCGTAGATCTAAGAAATTTTGAAAAAAAAATTCGAAATTTTTCAGACTTGTTAATGCTCCATTTGGTTTAACTCAGGAATTAAATCCCATGTTCATGTTGTTACCTTGGACTCAGGAATTAAATTCGAAATTTTTCAAAAATCAAAATATCCTCCTCTAATCTTGTTGGTAGTACACGTGATGTATTCAGTGAATCATTTTCCAAAAATCAAATTTTGCATCTCTGTAGATCTAAGAAATTTTGAAATAAAATTTTGGAATTTTTTTTTTATAACTTATCATTTTGCAAACCAGACTAAATGGGACTGTCAAGCATGTAAGCGCCATACAACCTTGGGCAATCAGGAATTACAATCACGCGGCCTCTTGATCAGAGTAGCAGCCACTACTCTCTGTGCTAAATGTTCTAAAATGTTTCTTATGTGTTTCCTTGGATCAAGAAGCTCAAGAAGAAGTTGATGGTAGTAGAAGGTGTATTGGTCTCCTACAAATGGAAGTGCTTCATTCTTCTCTGTGTATGCGTCATCTTGTGGTTAACAAGAAAAACTTTTATTGTACGACATGGCAACTATCTGCCATGAATGAGTTAACCACAAGATGACGCATACACAGAGAAGAATGAAGCACGTCCATTTGTAGGAGACCAATACACCTTCTACTACCATCAACTTCTTCTTGAGCTTCTTGATCCAAGGAAACACATAAGAAACATTTTAGAACATTTAGCACAGAGAGTAGTGGCTGCTACTCTATCAAGAGGCCGCGTGATTGTAATTCCTGATTGCCCAAGGTTGTATGGCGCTTACATGTTTGACACTCCCATTTAGTCTGGTTTGCAAAATGATAAGTTATAAAAAAAAAAAATCCAAAATTTTATTTCAAAATTTCTTAGATACAGAGATGCAAAATTTGATTTTTGGAAAATGATTCACTGAATACATCACGTGTACTACCAGCAAGATTAGAGGAGGATATTTTGATTTTTGAAAAATTTCGAATTTAATTCCTGAGTCCAAGGTAACAACATGAACATGGGATTTAATTCCTGAGTTAAACCAAATGGAGCATTAACAAGTCTGAAAAATTTCGAATTTTTTTTTCAAAATTTCTTAGATCTACAGAGATGCAAATCGATCGATCGATCGAGAGAGAGAGAGAGAGAGAGAGAGAGACCTGAAAAGATGGAGGCATGTGGGTTCTTCTTCTTCGACTGATTCGACCTGAAAACTTGAAAAAGTTAGGGTTTTTTCACACAACGAACAGACGACAGAAATTTGGAGAACATGACTTCGATCCGTACCTATATCTGTTCTTCTTCTTCGTCGAACTCTAGTTTTCTTGGATGGAGATCGAGTCCTGGAGTCCAGACCTGCACAGAGCAAAAAGTTAGGGTTAGGGTTTCTGAAAAAGAACACGAAATAGAGAAAAAGATGAAGAACAGGAGTTCGATCGGGACCTACAAGCTTCTTCTTCTTCCTCGAACAAGGGTTTCTCGTCGCCTCTTCTCCTTCTTCGATCGAGATCGCAAATCGCCTCTCTTTCCTCTCTCTCTGCAAACACGTGAAATGTGGGGAAAGAAGGGGAAGGCAGTTCTTATATTGACCCGTTTTCAAAACCCAATACCATTTAACCCGGAACCATTGACCCGCGAGATGTGTTTTAACCCGTTTCTCTCCTTAGCCGTTGGATCAGATCCAACGGCTCACGTGTGAAGTCCGGATTTTAGGAATTTCCGGGAGTTTGGACTAAAAGCTAACTGTATATATATATATATATATATATATATATATATATATATATATATATATATAGAGAGAGAGAGAGAGAGAGAGAGAGAGCTTTTCACTAGTGAACTTCAGAGTAAAAAGTTTTCAAGGTGGTTTGGGCAACTAAGGCCCTTGCCTATTTATACACACCAAGGGAGAACTCTAGAACATTATGTAGAAGCTTCTCAACTAATCTTCTCTACCATCATTTGTACAAGTGTAGAATTATGTACCATATTCTGGATAATTCTATACCAGTCTTCATGCTTCCGTATCGTTCTAGGGATCTTAAACCCTTAAACATTAATCAAACATTCCAAAATTTCAAACTAGTCACTTAAATGTGCTACATGTTCCTCTTGGCCACTTTCATGTTCTTCATTATCCAAATATATTTCTTCTCTATTCCCCAAATTCTCTTGTTCTTCATTTCCCGAATTTCATATTCCTCTTCCACCAAACTTGAACTCTCTTTTTGTGATTCACTCAAATACTTATAGAGAACACCCGCTTGAAATTCAATTAGGGCGTCTACTTTTTGCTTCTTTTTTCATGTCCAAATAAATCCTTCTAGTTATTATGAATTTGAAATTGGACATCTTTTGAGTTTGAAATTGGGCCTTCTACACGATGTACGGTTTTTTTTTTTTTTTTTTTTTTGGGGGGGGTGATAAGCCCCAAATGTTGTATATATCCGGGCTTATCTCGCTCGTTGTGATCACACACACGTGCATTTTTTTGCCTTTATACGATTAATTTTGCACGAGTTGTGTTTTTGATGAGTTTCAGAAAATCGGAGCTAAAAGGTGTGTCCAAAGCTCCAAATAATCTCCGGTTGTATCCGGAAGTACCCAAGGTCCCGCAATGCCATGGAGGACAATCTCCGAAGCTTAGAAGTCGATTCAAGAAGCTTTGGAAGGTTCAAGGAAGGCCCGGAACAAAAGAACAAGAAATTTGGAGTTATGAGCCTCGAGAAAATATGACCAACCGATAGAAAAAGCCTCATTTCTCTCAAGATACTAAGGATATGAAGATGAGGTCAATTGGGTTTGAAAGTAGACTCATAGAGCTTTCCAACGGTTCAAGAATCACCTCATTCCGAGTTCGGACGAAGCCGGGGCGTGCCCGTGAAGTTGGGTAAAAAATCTGCCCAAACAGACGAATCTGGATCGATCCAGATCCCTAGTGGATCGATCCAGAACCCTTCGGGCACCATTTTTTAAGCTCTTTTTGCACTTTCCTTTTATGGAAACTTTGGGTTGTTGTGTGTGCTTTATTTGATATTATGTAGAGAGAGAAAGGGTAGACTATATTGGGCACTCTCCTCTCTCCTTCTCCCACACACTTACTCTTTCTTCCTTAGTTAGTTTTGCTCTCACCTCTCTCCTCCATTGGAAAGAGTTTAAGGTCTCTCTCTCTAGAATTCTCAAGTAAGCTTTCATTTCCCGTTTATTTACCGTGTATTAAACTTGTTCCTCGTGGTTAGCTCTTTCAATATATGTAGTTTATTTTCAATTCCCTCAAGTATTTAGTGTTCATGTTTTTCTTGCTATTTCCTTAGTAAACTCTTGCTTTTAGAAGTTGTTTGATAATTTCTCAAGTACTAATATTGTAGGTTAACCTAGGATCTTCATTAAAAATCGGTTTTTAAGTTTATTAAGCATGTTTTTAGTTTTCTTTCAAATTCTAGACTTGTTTTCTAGCATAATGTGTGAGTAGTTAAGTAGGCTTGGTCATGGGGTGATTAACACTCCATGACTCGGGCTAATCCGTTCCTCTCATCTCAAAAGCAAACACTTCCTGTTGATCAAAGAGTTAGGATTAATTTTATGTATCAAAATTTGGATTTGTTAATCTCTTTGATCACACGTAGCCAAGGGCTTGACCACTTGGCACGTGTGATGCTTAGGGCGATGTCAATCAAAATGTTTGTCTAAATGGCACAAGAATCCTGATCTTTGTGAAACACATTTTCTAGTCAAATGGTTTTAATCTCTAAATCTTCCGTTCGGGAGCATCTAACGGTGTCCCGAGCCGGTTATCAAGAGTCGAACGGTTTAGCCTTAGTTGTGGTATTTATGATCCCCTAGACTACGCCTTAGTTTTAATTAGTCTTTTTAAGTTTCTAAGTCATTCTCGAAGTTGAGAGAATTCCACCAAACAAAATCACAAAAGCCAAGTTTGCCGCTTTAAGGCTAAAAACCTACACTTGCAAGACAACTCTCACGCCGGGTGCGTTCGGTCCCTGTGGATTCGACCCGGTCTTACCGGTTATTATGCTACCGCCGACCTAGCCCTATGCTTGGGGCGACACCATCTACGACACAATCCAAGGTCGCAAGCAGGGGGTATTATAAAAAAACACCTAGGTTACCTAGGATCCTACGGAGACAAAAATAGGAGGCCCTTAAAATTCGTATTTTTTAGGGGCCTAAATCGGCTGCAACACTTACTTTAGCTCAGGGCCAGCTCTGCACAAAGCTTAGCGAATGGACTTGTACCTTCAGCTCAATGACTTGTAGCATTTTTTATCCTATTGTACAAGATGCTACAATGCTAAAATACATGCTACAGTTCTAGCTGGCTGGTTGCTTCTCGTTAGGCACATTTGTCCTTCGCGGTGCGATGGTCGGAGGAGGTGGTGCATAATGTACGTAATGGTGTGTGGGTGGTAGATGATTTTCTCGGGTTTGAATAATTCTCTGCTTGCGCGGTGAAATCCCTCTTGTACATTCTCTTCAATAATGCAGCAGACGCAATATGCTCCTTGTGCAAATTGTGGTTTACTGTGTCTTATACCTAATGCGACGGAAACCTTGAATTGTTATTTTGTGTACTAACTGATTTCCAAAGCACTAAGTCATGCCCTCACGGCTGCACTAGCAAGTGTCGCAACCAATTACACATGTGACTAAATATTTCAAGTAGCCTTCATTTCTATCTATCTATCTCTCTATTTGTACCTCTATGTATGTGTTTGTTCTCCTCAAGCCTCCAAAACTCGCTTCCTAATTTCCTAGAAAAAATGCAGATTAGTTGAGGTGAAATTGGTCTTCAAGATTAATCGAGATACGCGTAAGTTCGCCATAACAAAAAAAAAAAAATTTGCCGAAAAAAATTTAAAGGCTTAAGTTATGGTGAAGTTTGTTTGTAACTGGGGACTTTGTTTTGCTTATAGAATTACTTCCAAATGTGCCATGCCTGCAAAGCTGCACTAGCCAGACTTATATTGGTGATTAAAAAAATAAAAATAATGTAGCCTTCGTATGTGTAATTGAAAGGTGTTTACTGGTTCTTTTACTTCTTTGTGACAAAATAATCGTGTGCGAGCGTGCCAGAGAGAGTTTCAATCTCCTCCCTCAGATTAACTTTGAAAAAAACCAAGTCTAATCAGGCGATTGTGTTTTATTGGTTCAATTACCTCAACTAAGAGGATTTTTCTTTATAAGTGAAGAAATACAAACCAATAACTTAGGAAATTAAAGAACAACAAAGAAACAAGATACTTCGATTAATAAATCAAAGATAAACTTACTTCGAAATTGCCTTCAACTTCAAATACAAGGTAACAGGACTTCGAACTGGTGATTGTTACAAGAACAACCGAGAATAATCCTAACTACTTCCTAATCTACTTCGAACTGGGTTCGAAATCCTAAAACTACTTGCCAATGAACAAACCAATCATCATTTTTTGATAGCTGTTTGTTGAAGATTTGTTCGGGCTTTTTCATTCTTCAATTTCTTCTATTTATAGACGATGCTTGCAGTTTGAACTTCCCGCTCAATGAATTTGAACTTGGCTTGCTTCGAACTCTAACTTCTACTCTTTGAGTTGGCAGTTTCTTTCATCCTCCACGTCTGAATTTGAATTCTTCCAATTCTTCCTCCTGAAGCTTTGATTTTAAATCTGCTTGACTGCTCAAACTAACTCAAATGATTACACGTTAAGGGGATAACTGTTTTTCAAGAAGTACTCCACGTGTTCTAACTGCCAGCTACTCTGTTTTATAGGTTTACACGTGGAGTTTATGTGTTTAGCAGTTAATATCATGGCTTCGAAGTCAATTTCTATTTCATCTTTGACTTGTAACTGCCAATAACCGCTATTTTAAATTGAGGAACAATACGACATTGTATTAACTCAACTTTACTTCATTAATCCAGTGTATCTTCATTGACACGTATTTGCCAACGTTTGACATTTTTTATTACGTGTCAATCAATCATTGGATTTGTTAATTTTATATGTAAACAAAAGGTTGACCACGTGCTTTGGACCTAATTGCACTTTACCTTACCATTCAGATTGGTCTATCAGCTTTCAATTGGAAAAATCAAATTTTTAACCTTAATATTGAAGTTCCAATGTTTAGTCTTTTGTAGTTTTTTTTTCCTTTCTTTTTTGAATCATATTTTCAGTAGTTAATTTGTTACTATTGTAAGAATCTGTCTAAAATTCCTATCTAATTGATGGAAGTACATGATTTTGAATGGCTGACATCATGACTTAGTTGGAGTTTGGCCTAAATTAGTTATCTTTTGAGACATTGACTTATATTCATTGTTTAGAGATCTTTTTTCTTCTTTAACTTTAACTAAGATATTTGACTTTTCGAATTCGTCTATACAAGAAAAAAGTATAATATGGATCGAAATAAATAAAAAAAGGTCAAACTAATTTAAATATACCTGTACATTTTGAATTATAATTGGTCTTTTAATGAACTTTTTTACCTTTTGATCATATTTTTCACTATTTTTCAAAATTTTCACTATTTATATCCTCCCATTAGTACAACTCAAAAACGAAACAAATCCAAAATAACGCAGATAATTTAGGGCGAACTGTCATCTTAACCGATAATGGGGTGTTTGAATACTACAATTACAAAATTAAAGATCAATGTCGAGTTTTGAAAAACATATAGGGTGCATAATGTATTTAACCTTCATTTTTAAAAAGAGTTCTATGTTTTTATTCCTAAACTATACACAATTTGTCTAGTTCGTCTTTGAATTATGTAAACTCTAATTTTACCCCCTCAACCATCGGATTTCATGAAATTGAGTTCCTTTCACACCTCTATTGGGAGATAAAAACATGAAATCCTTTCTTTGAGGGAATAAAATTAGAGTTTAAATAGTTTATGGACGCTGTTGATAAACTGTCGAGTGTATAGAAAATTCTATTTTGGCGTCTAAAGTCTAAACTCTAAACGGGGAGAGAAGGGCACTTTCGTCACCTGAAACCGGCCACCGTTCTTCCGTTTTTTGCGCGCAACAAATTCGACTTTTGTTCACCATCTCCAGGGAGGGAGATCTCTCTCTCTTCTCTCTCTCTCTCTCTTGCTTGTCACTGATATCTGTAAGTTTCTAAACCCTTTTGCTGTGGTCGGTCAATATTTCTAATCCTTTAGAAAAAAAATGCATCTTCTTCGTGAGTAGTGATTCATATGCATAATGTCGTTAATTTTGTTTGACTTAAGTTCTCCGACTGGCATCCATATGGTTGACGAGTCTATATCGAATGAATTACTGTCGCGTGATTTCCGGAAGCAGTATATATGCTGTGTGTGTGTGTTGGTGTCAAATGTCAATCATCACTGCAGTTGCTTGAAAAACCCAGTCAACGAGTCTTCAGGTTTATTTTTCGAGGTTATTTTTTGATGCAGATCAGCGTATTCAAGTATGATAAGAAGTCGATATGGTGTTAGTTCAATGTGAATTTGGTTCCAAATGGCATAATATTATGGGGTTTCTAGTTAACAAAGAAGAAAGAACTAGCACAACCCCAATGGGTTGGCCCGTTGGTCAAGACTTAGGGTTTGCTCTAGGAGGTCTGTGGTTCGAAACCTCTCAGGTGCTATCAACTCCTTTGGAGTTAGTCCCATATGGAGCTTTGCTTCGGCTTTAACTGGGCCATTGCTAGTGGACAGTGGGAGTAGTCCCCCATAGTTAGTTGAAGTGCACCTAAGGTGGTCCAACCACTAAGTTGTCAGGAAAAAACAAAAGAAAAACAAAGAAGAAAGAACTTACAGTGGGTTTTCTAGGTTTTTGTGTTCTGGTCTTGCTTTGCAGCTGTGGTTGATTGACGATTGTTGTGTTTGTGGAGCCTGATTAGTATTGGACACCTCAATAGGTGTCCATTTTTTTGTTAGTACTAGAGTAATAGGATATTTCATTGTTGTAAACTCTAGTATAGATAATGCTGGGTACCATTGGTGCTGATGTTGTAATCTTCTTCTTCATTTAATAATATGACGAAAAATTGGCAGCTGTGCAGGCAGTCAATTGTTGTTGTGATTGATTTTTTTTCTTCGTGCTATTGTGTGTATCTGTTAGGTTCATCACCTAACAGTGGTTACGTAAGCTGTTGTGCGAATTTCATTCAATTAATTTGTTTATGGGGTTCTTGATGATCAATTTATCAATGCAAAGTTAGCGGCAGCTGATGGATATATTTAACAGGAACCATTATTAGGGAAATTGCAGTTGCTTTCTCAGTAAGTGGATGTGGTATATCCTTCAACAATTCCTCAAGCTATAGGTTTTTAGCTACTGCATGAATTGTTGAGTTCAGGTACTTTACCAAGATGGGGACCCCTCATCGCAGGTTGGTACTTATATTCTCCCATACTTGCCTAGTTAAAAATGAGTAGTCCACTTGAAGTGCATTTTCTCAACTAGTTGTTCTGTTTGCAGTGGAGCATCTAAAAGATCAAATGGCAGCAGCAGACTTATAATTACGACTGTAATGGGAATGGTCTTTGGATATTTTATCGGAGTTTCTTTTCCTGCTGTTTCTCTTACTAAGGTATGTAGACTCATCCTGTAGTTAACCTCTTGTTGCATGAGACACCTGTCATCCATTTGATTCACTGGGAAAAATCTTGCAGATTAACTTACCTTCAAGCGTTATATCATCTCTTGATGTTACTTTGAACGACGAACATCGCAGATTTATTAGTGACCGCATACCTGAAACTCATGCTTCGACAGATACCACACTGCCTAAGGTACCTTTTTTTGGTGATTTAATTCTTTTATCTTTCCTTGTATGCATGTGTCATTGTGGAGTCGACTACTTCTAAAGGACCAGTGATTTATTAGCTTCATTTGTTTTTGTTCTTCTTACAGGTCATGAGGTTATTTGACAAGAAAAATGAAAAGAAAATCATGATTACTGATATACCCTCGTACATTGATCATGAATACCAATTGTTTAATAGAAGAGATTTCATATTTAAATTTGTGTCTCGGGTCTCAACTATTACAATTACATAATGATGTCACATAAATACTTTTGAGATTTCTTCTTGATGTTTTTATTAAGTTGCATAATTCTTGCTCCCTATCTCTTCTCAGTTGAGGGAAGGGAACAATTTTTCTCCACGAAACTATAAGATAATGTTCAATTTGTAATCGGGCTGATAACTTGTTCGTGTTTGGTTTTCCTTCCAGGTAGAGGTTCAAACAAATCGTCATGGTGCAGTCTCATTACCTCCAGGAATTATAGTCTCGGAGTCAGACTATTATTTGCGAAGGTTATGGGGCGAACCCAATGAGGTATTTGGTTTTCCAAAAATATGACAGTTGTGGTACTGGAGCTTGCAGTTACCAATTTCAATTTTCTGTCGGCTATGACCACATATGACTTCAAATGTCCTAGTTGATTTGACATTGCTGTTTAGCCAGTAAATTTACTCCCTTCCCTTGTACCATGGCATATTTTTCTGAGCAGTTTTTTTCTGACGGTTTGCCCGTGCGTTAAATGGAATTGTCAAAGACTTAAATTTCTTGAGTTCCATGGCAATGTCATTATGTGTGGAAACTGTGCTTTTCAGATTAGCGTTATTGTTATCAAGTGTCATGCCTGGATTTGTTAAGATTGGTAAGTGGGGTGGGACGGGACGAGGAATGGCTGGTTGGGAGTTGGCTGTCATGTTGGACACCGACATTTGTTGCACACCACCACTTTGTCGGACACTCGTCAGAACTTGTCTTATTACTCTTACTTTTTAAATTCCAACATGCTTTGGAGTTTGGACACTTGGGGACACAGGTGACTCTTAGGCACATGAATTAGCTCTTCTCGTAACTCCTGTTCTCTTATGAAGAATGTTCCGAAAAACTTTCAGGATTTGAAAAAGAAGCCGAAGTACTTGGTTACGTTCACAGTTGGTTTGGATCAGTGGAAAAATATTGACGCAGCAGTTAAAAAGGTTAAACAAAAAGAATTTTCGTACACATATCATTTTGATGATGATCTGGTAAATAGAGTTTTTTAATTGGTCTTATTTTGTTTTTTTAGTTTTCTGAGGATTTCCAGATTATGCTTTTTCATTATGATGGCCGGACAACCGAGTGGGATCAATTTGATTGGTCAAAGAGGGTGGTTCATGTCAGTGTTCCAAAACAAACAAAGTGGTAAGATTTGTTAGCTTTTATTAACATTTTGGTATTTATAATATCATAGAGACAAATGATGCTACCTGTATGTGAGAAAACAAAACAAAAAGAAAGACAGAAAAGACGCTCAATTAATATTGCATCCCATTGTAAATTTAAATGCCTAACAGTTGTTTTCCTACTGATGTGAAAGTTTTGTGGTCAATTTCTGCATTCAACTTTTCTCTTTTGCAGGTGGTATGCAAAGAGGTTTTTGCATCCTGATATTGTTGCAGCTTATGACTACATTTTCATTTGGGATGAAGATCTTGGAGTTGAACACTTCAATGGTGATAAGTAAGTTTTCCTCCTTTCCTTCTTGCTTAATGATCAGTAAAGCAATCATGTTTGTTAGTCAAATCAAACTTACATGTTCCCTTCCAATGTGCAATCTTCCAGGTTTATTGAACTGATTAAGAAACATGGTTTGGAGATTTCTCAACCAGGTCTTGAGCCCAATGATGGACTAACATGGCAGATGACCAAGAGGAGGGGTGACAGAGAAGTTCACAAGTAAGTTTTATGCACCCCCCAACCACCACCATCACTGCACCCACACACCCAAAGAAAAGGGAGAAAAGGAAGAAAGTAAAACATGTAAAATTGTGATTTTGAGGCTACATGCCTGCATGCACTCTTCTGGATTCAAACTTTGGGTAGTGACTGAATATGTCTGACAGGTCTTGTAGGAGACACGAAACTTGCAAGCATGTCTGCTAATTCTTTTTCACAGTATAATTGCACGTAAAAAAATCCGTCGAGTATTGTAGATCTAGTAATTCAATTTCTTCTGAATGAGTGAATTGCCCAGGTGTCACTACCATTTTGAATATTCCATTTTAAATATTTTCCATGCTGTCCTTTGAATTGGGTTAAGATGAAAGTATGCTTAAGATACATACCCACGCCTAACACATCCTCAAGTCCATGTAACTGTGTCGGTATTATAAGGATGTTGCTGGAACATTTGTTTTAAAGCAGCTAAAACTGTGTGCAGTTTTAATTCTACGTGTATGGATTGGTGAATAGGAATACAGATGAGAAGCCAGGCTGGTGCAGTGACCCAAATTTGCCTCCATGTGCTGCGTAAGCTCGCTCGCTCTCTCTCTCTCTCTCTCTCTCTCTCTCTCTCTCTCTCTCTCTCTCATACTTGCCTCTGTTTGCCAACGTTTATACACTCATCTCCTTGTGTTCGTCTAATTTATTCATCTGAATTGAGATGCTATCCAACTCATTTACCAAACGTACTCATTCCAGAGTTAAAAGATATCTTTCTCGTTGATTATATTTTAACTTCTTTATTATCTATTGGTTTAAAGAAAATCATGCCTCCATTTAGAGATATTTCGATACTGTTGAGCCGTGTAATCTACTTTAGCGTTAGACCATCGGCCCCATCCCTATTGTGCTGTATTGTAAGGGTATTTGGTCTTCTACAGTCTACTCTTTTCTTCCACGTGTCAAAACAATCTAACTCCAAGAAACATGAGATGTTTACTGCAAGAAAATATGAGACATGGGGCAGCAAACTTTACTTTTCCACACAAACGAAAGCTCACAAAATGTTAGAAGTCTGTAGATCTGAAGAGATACCAATAAATAATCTGGTGATGCATCTAATGCATGGATTTCTGGTCAAGAATTTTAGTGTCATTATTCAAGTAACCTTGCATTATTGGTTTCTAATCTGCATCTATTCAGATTTGTAGAGATTATGGCCCCTGTGTTTTCTCGGAAAGCATGGCGCTGTGTTTGGCATATGCTTCAGGTGTTGTTTTATTCTTATTTTCTTGGTATTTGATTTGTGATTTACGTGTCTATGTTCGACTCATCCACTCTGGGTGCTTACCGTTTTCTGCCGTTGAAACAAAACATTTCCTATTCTGGTGTTTTCAGATTTTAGCTGCTCTAACCTGATATTTTTCGTATAATATGGTTGTAGAATGATTTGGTGCATGGATGGGGATTGGATTTCGCCCTAAGGAGATGCGTAGAGGTAGTTTTGTTTCCCCACTTCTCGTAGCTGATAAGTGCAGATATTTCAGTAAATTGTTTAGAAACTTGCATATGCACCTAAACTATCTTGTTAGGTGGATGTATTCTTCCACATGGCAAAAGACATCCTCACCAAAAATAATAATGAGTAATTGTGTCCTAGTGTCGTACTGAAAATCCTTGTCTGTCTCGTAATTGGGGTTTATCAAAGAAGGGGAAAAAAAGAACTCTTTCTTATGCAGTAAATATTGGTGTCATCTAATTTGGGATCAATATGGTTTTGGGGACTATACATATAGGCTTGTATTTGCAGATACTATGGAACAGAACTAGTTTAGTTGGACCTTAGGGTTCATCTATTGCTCTCTGTCATTTTGGCTCCTTGAATTAGACGCCGTGGTGGCTTTTGTTGGCCTGTCCTAAACATTAATAGCAGTATATCTGGTAGTTCAGTACAACAGCTTCTTGTGAGCTGCAGGTGGGTAACTACTTCTGTTTTGCCTGTGCAGCCAGCACATGAGAAAATCGGCGTTGTTGATTCACAGTGGGTAATTCACCAAGTAATTCCAACACTTGGGAACCAAGTAAGTTTGTCATTAGATTGGATTTCTTTTCGACGATTTGTCATGGCCTTTGCCTTGTGCTGCTTGAAATGTTAACAAAACCTAGCAGTATAGCAACTTTGGCCTGAATCACTCTTTCAATCAGACACTAATTCTAATTACCCCACATCAAAAGCAGAATTGGGATACCTGGGCACATCCATTATGGGGATTGCAGTTAATCTAAAAGTGTTCCAGTTTAGATAATAAAAATGCACATTTAAGAGGGGTGTTATCTAGGAAAATCATTTCATTTGTCTGCCATATGGGGGGCAAGAATCACTATTCCTCTTGGCTTTCGTGCATGGGGGGTTCTGGGGGTGTAATTCTAGTCCAGAAGAGATGGTTGCCCCAAACTCCGTTTGTATGTACTTGTATGTCTACTGGAACAGAATTTAATCTACTGAGCAGTATGAGCAGAGGGAAGTAAAACAAGTCTAAGTATCACGTCGCATGCTTTGATCTTGTCCCTCATGTTCTATTTGGTTGGTAATATATTATTATTGTTATCGAGTTCTAAGAACTTGTAATGTGGAAAGCTAATATCAAGATAAATATGATCAGGCTTATGTCAAGGTGTATACAGAGATAACCTGCATAGTCAAATGCCGACTCAAAAATAGTTTTGTTGAGTTAAGAGGGGTTATGGGTGTCTCCTAGAAGCTAAAGACTTGTATTTTGTTTGCGTGAAAGAAACATCACACCAACTCAAAAGTTTTGATTGAGAGCCATCATAATTATATATTTACGCCAAATAAAGGACTTTTACTTTGGCAAATGGAGAGTAGATGTTATTTTAGGAACCAGGATACAAACATCAATTCTGAAGCGCTGCCAACAATTTAGATGGGATGTTTGTGGGAAATAGACAAGACTATCAAGACATCATTTTATTTGTAATGTAATCCTTTTGGCTTTATAACAAGTGTTTGTCTGATTGTCACTTTTTGGGTTAATGGCCTGAGGTTTTTGTTAGCAATGGCTACCCTTTGATTGGTTTGTTTATTACCTAATGTTCAGCTTCTTTCTTAATCAAATTCAGTACTTTAACTCTGAGTGGAAGAGATTTTACTCTTTTTCTTTTTCACTTTGCAAATGGAACTTTTTAGTTTTTGATGTGCCAAATTTGCTACTCATAATTGATTTGTCTAACTCCTATGTTCCCAACATCAGAAAGTTATACCTATCGTTCTGCTTGATCAGAACTTTTTTCTTTGAAATTCAGGGCAAGTCCAAGGGCCGTAAATCTGCATGGCAACGGGTATGTATATGTCATGTGCACTAGATTTCATACACTCGGGATTGTTTGCTGCAATTTACAACTTTTATTTTCTCTTTCCCCTCCTTATTCGTGCAAATCCACCCTGTTTGATTCTTCTCCTTCAAAACAAAGAACTGAGTTTCTAATTATTTTTGCAAACTAATATTAACAACATTCTCATAATAAAGTTTAATGCAATTATAATGCACTCTTACTCACAGGTGAGAGATAGGTGCAGAAGTGAGTGGGCTGAGTTCCAGGATCGCCTTGCTGATGCTGACAACGCTTACGCCTCGTACCTTGTCCGTATCAGAAATGGTTAATTTTCATTTTTACGAACTCCAGGCTTCCTATGTTGTACATTGCTTTGTTTTTCTCTCTTTTCCATTTGCACTCTTCCATTCCTGTGATCATGGGTGTTTCAGAGCCCGATTTCATTCTTTTACACTACGCTTTTATTTCTGATAGGTGTTGTAGCCACATTTCCTCTAGTCATTAGTACATATATATCCAAATCAGAAACGAGGAAATTTGGGCATTTTTGTGCAGAAATTGCTTAAACTTTGGTTCACTGCTATAAACGATTGAACTCTTGTTAGCTGACTTATCACGTTTTTTCTTTAGCAATGGTGTTCCTATTTGTCTGGTTTTTTTGGTTTTCGATTCACTTAAATTCAAATTGTGAGCGTGGATTCGCATCTTGATCGTACTTTTCCTTTTTTGAGTTAGTGGAAGCCATTCGATAGCGTGCACTGACAGATGAATTACAAAAGAGCTACGTATGGATGGATGACAATCAGTTTTTTTTTCCCCCTTTTTTGAGGGGGATGAAAACAATGCAAATTTGTGATTTTTTTCTACACAATCCTGATTCAAAGTTGTGTATATTTTTTGAACAGTTTTGTTTCTGTATGGTTTATGGGTTCAAGAACTGTGGCTTTGGTGTCTATACATGAACAGAGAAGTGAATAGCACGGCTAGTGTGGTCGATTTGTTACTTTCCCTTCGGGAGAGGTCTTAAGTTTTAATTTTCATAGGGAAGGTGCTCCATTCTTGTTGCAACACTAACTACTAAGCCCTAAAGGGCATCTCCAATAATCAAATCTGACTGAACAGCAACCATTGCATTTATTAATGAACATCATCCTGATAACTCTCCTCATCTTGTCCTAATTAAGGAATGCAAGCCACCATGGCTGCCACGGAGAGCTCCTTGAAACATGTTCTTGGGGAAGGAACTAAGGTGGCGGACAACCTCGCAAACATGGGGGCCGACCAAGAAGATAAGAAAGGATTAAGCCGCCCTTTGGGTGTAATGAAGGCCCCGAACTCGCCCTAACTTGGTTTTGTTTCCCAGGCGTGCCTCTCTCATGAACTAGTGATGAAATACATCGCATAAACCTGGGAGCATTTCTTCCTACCTCTCCCACTTGAGACTTCCATCATATCAATCCTCTAGTTGGTATTATCCCACTCTTGGAGACGGACATGCAAGGAGTGGCTTCTGAACGTATTTAGTTTTTCTGTTCTGTTTGCTTTCTGGTGTACCCAAAAAAAAATCTCCAATAATCAAACTAAACCCAATATTTGCTTAGAAATTTGTGCAGTAGATTAGTTTTTCTGTTACTGGTGCATTATAGTGTTGCTTAGGAAGAGTTAAGTTGTGTTAAGACGGAAAAGTTAGTTGGCTGACAAGTTAACTGTGTAGTGCACAATAACTGCAATTTAATGGGATCCATGAGAGAGAGAAAACAAGCAAATGAGTCCCACTTTTACACTTTCTATCATATAGCAACACACAAAAAAACAATACTATTAGAGCAGGACACGGGGTGGCTGCTGTGCAGCCACCGCACAGCAGGTGTTGTGCACCCATCCGAGCCGTCCGTTCTTTCGGATGGGCCGGTTCAAATTTCACCTCAAAGACTTTGCATCGTAACCGTTTGTTGCCGCGCATGTAAGATGAAATCTGGGCCGTCCATCCGAGCAACGGACGGCTCGGATGGGTGCACAGCACCTGCTGTGCGGTGGCTGCACAGCAGGCACCCCAAATCCATTAGAGCACTTATTCACAAAGTAATCTAACACCGATCGTGTTTTGGACGGTCTGGATACGTTCGGCAATTTTGATTTATTACCGGTAAAAAATCAAAGTATATTCGAACTGTTCAACACACGATCGAACGACCGAGGAGAAATCAAAGTATATTCGAACTGTTCAACACATGATCGAACGACCGAGGAGTGCACAACACCCCGGATTCAGGATGGAGGGAGTATTTTCAAACAGAAAAATGCAGTTTATGGGTGAATGTGGTGTTGAACCACAAGTTTGTATGGGTGCCCTCGCGAGGACACGGATGACACCAACTAAAGTGTGTCCCTCCCCACCCAACAAATTTGTATGGGTACTCGGGGCACGCGAGTGTGTCTAATTGAACGTGCACACCACAAAATTTAAACCCATAAAACAGATATCCAAGCACTTACACCTAGTGAGTTAACACGTAGAAGCGGGTCCAAGATTTTCATTCAACAATAATAAAAATACATAGTGATACTACAAAAAATTCTGTGCAAAAAGTAAGCTCTAACTTGACGAGATATATTATATGCAAAAGATAAATATATACTTTAGAGATTTCATTGTTACACAAAAGCTACTCTATTACAATCCTTAGTTTTTTACAATATCCCGTGACGACGTCGACGAGCCTTCGTATTTTAAAAGTGTTGAGTTTAGATTCATTATAAACACCACTAAACATATTCTTCTCAAGAAATCAAGGCCTAAACAAATAAAATCAAGACGTGAAAGTAAAAATCAAATGAATACCTTGTTTAGAGTATTAAATTGTTAATCAACCAACTCACTTGGTAATAAGCCACGTTGACAAGTTACAGTGTATTCAACTCTGCCTTGGCTTCATCTGATTCTTTGTTGCGCTTGGCCTTAGTCAACAATATGAGAGCAAGAGAGGAGAGAGAAGGCTGGGATCATCTTGTTTATTTAATTAATTTTTTTTAGATTCCTAAAATTTACTAGGTTAGACTTATTCTGTTTTGTTAGACTCTATTGTTAAGTTGGGACAATACTAAAAAAAACGTTTAATTTATACTATATGTGAAAAAAATATGTTTCCATGCATTTTCCAGACCCAGTGAATTCGGATGTGTTTTGATTTTTTACCAGTAAAAATAAATTAAAATTGCCGAACGCATCCAGACCGTTCAAAACATAATCGGATGGCCGAGGAGTGCACAACACTAGGGCTGGCTCAAGGGTTTTGGAGTGTCTATGCCTAGTCTAAAAATTGTGCCCTAATAGTACAACACTTAAATAGTTTTCTTTTTTTACAACAATCACAATATAAGAAAGCCAAAACAATATAAAATTCGTCGGGTAATGATAATGCCAAAACCATTTTTGTTTTGTACCAAAACTGTAGTGCACAAAAGACTTGTATCTTGCACATGGTAAAATGTTTTTAAGCACTATATTTTTGGTACAAACAAAAACGGTTTTGACATTAACACCACCCTAGTCATTATGTAATAACAAAAAAGTCAAAACACAAGTCTCTAAATACATATAAAAGCACGAGTATTATTTCAATATTACTCGTGTTTCATTTCTAGAAGCAAAAGCATCACATTGAGTCTTTTTATTTTTCTTTTTAGGCTAGAAAATATCCCAACTCAGGCTCACTACTAAAAATCTTTAAAGTACCCCTACTTTTGGAAGTTTTTTGAAGGCCGTAGGCCCAGACCTCTTGGGTCTTCGGCCTGAGCCAGCCTTGCATAGCACCCCCTGGTCCGTAGTGAGCACTACCATTTCTGTCTTTTTTAAAGTTTTGGGATTGTTATTTGGTCTTTATTACGTGTCTTTCCTTGCGGCATTTTAGCAGTCTTTTACTTCTGTTTTCTGTTACACATGATTTTAGTATCTTCTTCTAAAAAAATAGCCAATAAACTCAATGTTGCTGTCGTAACTAATCACTAATGTCACCGCAATGATCGTTGAATCCACCATCTTTTCTGGAAAAGTGGTTTCTTCCCCTCTGCAAAGATAATGGTGCCCTCTATAGAAAGATTATTCCACGTAGGTAACAAGGGCGCCGGCGATCGGTTCGATAATCAATCATTTACATATAAGATAATTTTATTTAATTCAGAACCGTTGATTGACGAATAAAAAACCATAATTACTCATTACACAGATATAATAACCTTACTCACTACAGATACAGACTCCATGGGCAATTCGAGTGACATGTTCTAATCTTTTCGGAAGACATTTAATGATTGCCTTTACATTCAAATTGAATGACATGCTTCCATCAACGACCCTATATTTTAGCTACTTTGCAATACTTATATTTATTTGTGAGAGATACTTTTGAAAAATTATGAAATTTTTACCATTTGTAGTAAAGAACCAATATTTTGGAACATTTCAAAATAAAATTAATGGAATAAAAGATAGTAAAAGATTACAACGGTTCTGCACGCTCACACCGAAAAACAGCCCAACCAGGTCAGGTCAAGCAATTCCGGTTCCGGAAACCAATTCCGGAAACCAATTCCGGAGATAATCTCTCTCCCTCTCTGTGCGCGCCCAAACTGCGAGAAAGACTGCAAATTCTTTATCGGAAGGACAAGGAACTGAAAGGGTCGTCAGGAATTTGGCAACCGTGGTGAGTCCGCTCGCATCAATGCTCGTTACGTGCCTTCCAATTGATTTGTGGTTTGGGTTTGATCAAATATTTTCTGTCCCTTTCCCCACCTCTTCAGATCTATTAATCAATTGCAATTTTTTTTTCTTTCCTTTTTGTGTATTCATGAAAGCATCATCTACTGGAGTATTTCGATGAGTTTTCTTATTTTCTCGCATCAACCAAATACGTCTTTTTCGGTATTATGGATTCTTTCCTTTCCACTTTTACAGTAAGGATGGCATGACTGGCTGGTGGTTGGTTCATGAGGGATTGTGGATAGGATTTGAGTAAATACTTGTATCAGGAAAAAAATTGCTACTTTAAGACGTTTTGTATTGGGCTTTCTATTTTTGATGACAGTATGGAGCCTATTCCAATTGCTATTTACGAACAAACAATGCCAATATGTGATGAGTTAGAAATAGCAATCCAGAGTCTATTATTCTTTTGTTTTGTGGCGAATTCAGAGTCTTTTGTTGACTGATTCCTATACAATTAGTAAGATTTGTGTGTGTGTGTGTGTGTGTGTGTGTGTGTGTGAGAGAGAGAGAGAGAGAGCAAATTTTTTTTTTTTTGTTATATACTTATATTAAAAAATTCTGTATGCATGTCCATAGGGGGTAACAATCCGGTCTAGTAGAAAACGCCATGTGTTCACATTCACAATAATGATAGGATTTGTAGTTATCTTAACCACTGCAATATCTGTGATAGTAATCCCGTCTAATAATTAGATAACATTTGCTTTATCATTTTCTGGGTAATTTCCCTTTTTCAATTTATAGTTACCTTAACCACTGCAAGATTGTCGATGTTTATAATATGTTACACATTCAGATTGCTTCATGAGGTCTGTGTCTCCTTGTTGGATAATAGTAACTTCTTAGATGTGCCCAAAAAATAACAATGTCTTGGCTTTGTTTCACTTGCCTTGTTTTATTTTGTTCTGCAGAAAATCAGTATGTCTGGCTACGGCATTTTGGATGGAACTAATAGTGGCGTTTCTAGTGACCTTTTCATGAGAAACGTGGATTATTTTGACTTCCCCATGGAAAGTTTAGAAGGGGATGACCTCAATGGAGGGTATTGGGATGCAAAACTCCAGAGCCTTGTGCCAATTCTTTCAGAAGTTTTGGCAGGATCGTCCTTGCCTTCTGGTGGTTACATTGGCAGTGCTGCATCAGTCATCGCGCCTAGTCTCTCTGATCCTGTGAGTTCATTGTTTTATGCTCCCTTGAAACGCATAGAAGACGTATTTCTTTTAAATCCTATGTTATAGATATTTGTACTGGTATATGTGGAAGGAGTCCTGTAGTTGAACTACTAGTTGATGCATGAGTACTGTTGTTGCTTTCAAACTTTTTCATTAGTTGGGGTTGGCCTATATTCCCTTGTCACTATGGAAGTGAAGTATTGTTTTCTCGGGGAATATGTTGGAAAAAACTTGATTTTATTCAATTTTGAGCTATTATTTTAGTGGGTCCCACACGTCCACATGGACGGTCCCACATACCGTTGTGTTCGTCTTGGTTAGGAGATTAACAACGGACCCTTGGTTGGTTAAAATCAAGTTAAGGTGAATGAGAAATTGACCTTGAAAGTGCCTACATGAACATTGGTAGAAGGGGGAAAATTGTTGTCCCACATTGGAGTGGGATAACAAGTTTATTGGGTATAAGTAACCCAAGTTGGGCATAAGTGTTTGGCCCTTTGGGTCATACAAATTTTGTAGGGGGAGTGGGCATGGACAAAGTGGGCTTTGACCACACGCGCGCCGCCGCTGTCTGTCCGACCAATCGGGCCGGGTTGGGTTGTGTTAGGTCAAAAGATAAGATTGGGCTTGGCCCAAGTGCTTCTTATCTTTTTACTAAAATGTTACTCCGGATAGGGTCGGATCTTGCCCGGGTAGTTTCATAGTATTTTAATTTCCCTCGATAGGTTTTGTTCCAACAGACGTTTCTCTTCCCTTTCTGCCGCGACTATTCGCGAACTATGGAACAGTGTGTCCGGTGACGGTTTGGTATCGAACAACCATGTCTTTCCAGTTTTGTACCTTTCCGATCGGGTGCCTATTTATCTATAAATAGACCTTTCTTCTCTCATTTCATTTACGAATCAAGGCTCTTTTTAAAAAAATCAATCAAGGCTCTTTTTTTAAAAAATCTTAATTTAGAGGTTTTTTAGTAACATTGTTTTGGGCTATCAAGTGGGCTTCTATGACACAGCCTATTTGGGCTCACTCATGGATCTTGATCTAATAAAGAAATGAGTATACCCTTTTTTATTTGTTGATTCTTATGTATCTTCACTCCATTCTTGATATTTCTCCAACTTTTCACTTGATCATCTTTGCACACCTATTATTTTGGTTTATTCCAAGTTCCTACTTGAGTGTCTTTTTTGGTAATACGTACGTGAGTGATTTGATTCTCTTTTTGAAATGTTAAATCACTTGCTACATTAGTGTTTAGGCTTTGAAGCTTTGACAAAGCCTATTGACCGTGCATTATATTTTGTTCATTTTAGATCAATATTTGTCTAAAGGTACATTTTTTAAATTTGTTGGATGCTTTGAAAAAAAGCTCCTTGTTAGAGTTTTCATGAGACAGAAAGTGCCGAGTAAAAAGGTAGGTTTTAATCTTCTTTTTAAGCCAAGATTGAACAACTATCATTTGTTCTCCAATTTTGATGATATTTTAATATGCTGATCAACCCGATGTGTTCTACGTGTTTTATTGGAGCGGATTGTCAAGTTTCCTTTGGAATATACAGTGTGGGACATCCAGTTCGGTGAGACTTAAACTTCTCTCTTTTGTTGATAGTGTTTAAATCCACCTTTGGGTGATATTTGTAGGACTCTGGTTTGATACTAGAGAGTAGCTTCTTGTGACCCCGTTGTTTTGTAGTAGTAGATGATTAATGATTGGATGATTGAACAAGTCTTTCGACCCGTGGATGTACGCACCTTGACAAACCACGTTTCGGTGTCTCATGGTTGCACGTTGTTTACTTGAAATTTCAGCCCCAGTTGTTTGCTTGTTGGTTGTTGCGGTTGACAATATTTAGCCTATTCTTTAGTTTCACGAGGAAAAATGCTTGCAACTACGAAGTGGCTGTTAATAGCTTTCTTATTGCATTGATATATGTCACTGTCTATTCATATCCATATTTCCTTTTTTGTCAATGTTAGCATACCACTTGACAAGAGGAACAAATTAAACCGCAGTAGATTGAAATATGGTTAGACTTTCCCTGCCTCTCTCATCTCTTTTTGTTTGCTTCGTTATCTTGTCCTCAGAGCAAGGAACCTGAGCTAAAATGTGTCCCAAACTCTTTCAAAGAAGCTGCTAGAGAAGGCATTTCCCATCTGAATAACTATTCTGGTGTCCCCGTTTCAGTCCATGGAAGCCGAAGCTCGTGCTTAAGTGAAAAGAGGTTGCCCACAAGCTCTGAAATTTTCTCTTGTTCTAAACGTTCACGGTTTTCAACCATTTATCTACACCGTTCTTCTGCATCCAAAGAATTTCCCCTATCCAGTGGATTTTCTGAATCTAATCCCCCCAAAACCAAGACAAACCCCGTCAGAAGACTGAAGAAGAAAAAGAAAAAGAAACTGTCACAGCTATCAGGTGCCACACAGAGAATGCAAGGATTTGTTGGAAGTAAAAAATGCTTGCATTGCCAGGTGAGTAGAACACCACAATGGAGGGACGGACCAATGGGGCGAAAAACACTTTGCAATGCATGCGGGGTCCGGTACAGGTCAGGCCGTCTCTTTGCAGAATACCGTCCAGCTGCAAGTCCCACATTTGTTCCATCTTTGCACTCAAACATCCACAAGCAGGTCATTGAGATGAGAGAGAAAGTCCAAGACCTTGAGATGAGAGAGAAAGTCCAAGACCTTGTCACACCTTTGGTTGGTTCATCCTTGGCTTCTGGTGGCAATGCTGCATCGGTTGTGGTGAGAAGTTCTCTGATCCTGAATCTCGTTATCTGTTACTTAATTTTCCACTCTATGGGTTTGCATAGCCTTGTTAAGAAATAAGGAAGTATAGCTTGGAGCTCTTATGAGAAGCAATGGAAAGACTGATAATAACTAGGAAAAGATGAAACGCAATATTTGTAGCACTTCTTGCATATTCAGCTATGTAACTTACGTACCATCCTGCATATGTGTGATTAGAGGATAAACTCTCAGTTAGATAGATTGGTAGGGAAAAAATTAATCGAATTTTCGATCTTATCTTCAGGATGAGGAATCTTCTGAGGTCAAACCAAAGCCAAATGTTGTCGAAGAAAACTTCAGATCAAGCAGTTCCCCTGACAACAAATACTCTATTGGTTTAGACTCCGGAGTGCTCCAAACACCCAGCCCAGTTTCGGCCCATCAAAGCAGCAGCAGCAGCTCATGCTCAAGTGAAACATGCATGTCCTTGACCTCTGGAATGGTCACTCGTGTGCGTTCGCGTTCGCGTGCGCGCTCGCGGCTTTCAACTACCAACCCACACCGTTTTGAAGAAGTGTCTCGATCCAAAGAAGTTTCTGAATCTAATCTCATGAATACCAAGGAAAACCCCGTCAAAAGAAAACTGAAGTTGCACTTCAAACTACCACAGCAATCAGGCGCCACTGAAACTAGAAAATGCTCACATTGCGGGACAAAAAGCACCCCAGAATGGAGGAAAGGACCAATGGGTCCAAGCACATTATGCAATGCATGTGGGGTCAAATACAGGTTAGGCCGTCTCTTTCCAGAATACCGCCCGGCGGGGAGTCCCACATTCGTTCCATCTTTGCACTCAAACTCTCACAGCGTGGTCGTTCAGATGAGGAAAAGAGCTATTCAGGAAGCTGACACAGAACCTCCTACGTCGCTACTACCGGAATTAGAAGCTAGTGAGCAGTAGTAGTACTAGAGACTACAGTTGGAGCTTATTTTTGTTTTTATTTATTTGTGTATTTCAGGGTTGGGGTTTAATAATTAATGGATGGAAATAAATGGGAACTTGGATGTTAGAGTGGTTGGTTTCAGAAATGGAATGTGGACATGTTTCCCAATATTAGCATGTCGTAGATTGGGTTTTACAATTAGCAACACACATACACTGTGAGAACCCACTGTGGGTTGTCCCACATCGTTGAGAAAATTGTAAGGGAGAATGGTATATAACAAAACCACGATGAGCTACTATATTTAATCTTTTGAGCCACGTGGTTAGGTTAAAAGTTAGTAGGTGGGCGGGTCGATACAGGTTGTATTAGAGCACAACCCTGGTCTTCATGGTGGCCGGTGGGGGTATCTAGAATCTGCATGAGTCATCTTTTGAATCCCAAAGTTGGAACAAAGTACTATGTAGAACTAAATGCTACACCATAACTAAATGCTACACCATAGCCACCGGGAGAAGGTTATTGGGCCAATGCAACGAGGATTTTGCATCATAAGGTGGGGTGATTGTGAGAACCCATTTTAAGTTGTCCTACATCAGTGAGAAAATTGAAGGGAGAATGGTATATAACGGACCATGAATAATTGTAGTTGGTTGTCGTACTGCCAATCAATTTAAATTTTTTTAATTCTTCAAGGGTCAAAATGGAAAAGGAGTAATACTTCAAGGGTTTCTCGATATTGCAAAATTTCTGGATACATCACATTTTTTCTGCATTTATTACTATTAATTACTTATTATGAAATGGCTTAATTTCAAGGACACCCCCTCAACTATCACATTTTGGCAACATGACCCCCTAAACTAAAAAACGTGCCAACATGACCCCCTCATCTATCAAAACTCAGCAACTTCACCCTCTCCCCTCAAAATCGTTAAAAATTTGGACGGCAACATGGTAAAAGACTAAAATACCCCTTCAGCTATGGGAAACGTCTGGGAAGATTGATCGGTTTTAGGTTTACAACGACGACGGAAACGTCCGGGAAGATTGATCTCGACGTCAGCTATGGGACATCAGTCATTCATGATGCAAGTGAAGTTCGAAATTCAAGAACTACGGGAAAAGGGTTTGGGATCTTCTGAAATTGAGGATATTTTGTTTCAATTGAGAGCACCAGAATAAAAAAAATGCTATCAGCAATTAAACCAAAATCCGAAACATATCCATATCTATATCGACAGATATATGTAGAAGATGATGCATATACATACATGTATATCTGGATGTATATATATGCTTTTTTTAGTGCTACATTTTCGTGTGCATATACATTTCCGATTCTCACACATCTACATTGCTTTAATAATGTGTAGTTGTTTATTCGATTTTCCTGTTGTTTTTTTTATGTAGAAGGCTGTTCTATTTCCTCGTTGGTTATTGTTGTTTATGGGAGCTTTGGGGAAGAGAGAGAGAGACAAGGAGAAGGGAAGAAGGAAGCAAGGGTATTTTGTGGGGAAAAAAAAATTCTGTCCATAACATCCATTTTTCCGTCCAAAATGTTGACAGATATTAACAGATTTGAACGGAAGGGCTGAAGTTGCTGGGTTTTGATAGTTGAGGGGGTCACGTTGGCACGTTTTTTAGTTTAGGGGGTAATGTTGCCAAAATGTGATAGTTGAGGGGGTGTCCTTGAAATTAAAGCCATATGAAATTTAGGCTGTGTTTGGAAGTTGTGGAAGAGAAGAGAAAATAAAAAAGGAGAAAAGGGAAAGAAATGGGGAAGAAATTTGTTATTTTCTTTTGTTTGGTTTGTGAAAGATTAGAGGAAAATTTGCATTCATGGGAGAGAGAAGGAGAGAAAAAAAGTAGTTAATTTTCTCTTCTTTTTCCTTTCTCTTCCTTTTCCTTTCTCTTTCTATTTGGAAACCAAACAAATGAGTGGAAAATTTTTAAATTTTCTCTTCTTTTCCACTTCTTTCCTCAACTTCCAAACATAGTTAGTAGAAGGGTGTCTCCCTAAACAGTATCCAGTGGGGGGATTTAAGGTTTAAAAAAAATCCAAAATTTGCAACTTCTCAAAGTAGTTTTCAAACTTTCCCAAACACGTTCATATATAGTTATGTACTTAATGTGCACTTTTGATGTATGTACTAATCCTATTTTTAACACATGAAATACTCCAAAAATGCTATAGGTACCGATGGGTCGGTTCGGATGATCTTAAAACTTTTTTAGAATAAATTTTGTCTCAGGTAGAAATCAGTTTTAATCTAACATCAATATGTTGAATTATTGGGAGGTGGCTCCCAATCCTCTCCACTGGCGCATTCACTACTTGCAATATTGGGTACCGAGTGGGTACCACGTGGCCGAGCCCACGTGGTACCCGAACATTGCATCCGGGCCGTCCAAAAGTGTATTGGACGGCCGAGATTGAAACCTTGAAACCCTTTGTATGCCTATAAGAGATAGCTTCAGGCTTTTGTATTAAGCATCACCCAAAGAGTGATCTTGTGTATCTCCAAGAGGGAGACTTGCATCTCTAAGAGAGAGATTTGTGAGGTTGGTATTTGTAGAGCAATGTAAAAAATCAGAGTGTGGTGAGGTGAGAGACTCACTTGTAAAGCTCGTGGTTTTTCCAGCATATGAATAATTCCTCCGGTTACCTCCGTGGACGTACCCGATTTTGGAGAACCACGTAAAATATTCTGTGTTATACGTTTTCCATAACACCCTAGAAATTATATTGAACAAATTGAACTTTCAGCATCTCTGTGGGAGGTCCGTACACACCCACCCACGAGTACCCATAGCCGGACTCTCTTGGATAGCGATTCCTGAATACATGGGTGGAAGGAAATTCGGTCAAGTGGGGACACTTGAGCCCACCGACCTTCAACTTCTCACTTGATGACTTCTTACTTGATGAAGTAATCATCTTTTCCTAATTTTGTGAATTTAACCCCACATTTGAAAGAAAATTATACTTAACATGAAAGAATTCCTACTAAAATTACATACTCGTCAGTCGTCCCTTTCCAGTATTTCAATTTTTTAGCAAATTGTCTAAAAGGCATGTATATTACACACTAAACCCATAAAGATACAATTTTATAAAAAAAAATTCACGAAGATCGATATACATTACTCCCTCCGTTCCATTTTAATAGTCAAGTTTGGTCTCCAATGCAATTTTTAAATTGTTCTAATCTTTCAATCTACAATATTTTTAAAGATTTTTAAATTGTGTATAATAGACCTAATTGAGATCTATCATATAATATGGAAAATGCTACAATACACACCCCCTATAAAAGTTACGAATTTTTTTGTAAAACCTACAATTTTTTTTAAAAAAAGTTACGAGACACACCAAAATGTTATGAATCAGGAAAAATGTTACGAATCATATTGCTGAAAGTTACGGAAAACTAAAAAATGTTACGGTTGTCGATGAGGTGGCACAATCTGAATCATACAATGGGTACATGTGGTACACCCAAAAAAGGGGTGTGTATTGTAGCCATTTCCAATATTTAATAAGATCCATATTTCCCATAAAATTTATTATAGATTGAATACCATTAACAATTTATAAATTGCATTGGAGACCGAAACGGACTATTAAAATAGATGGGAGGGAGTAATAGATTTGTAAGCATTTCTCATTAATATTCTTTGGCAATTTTCCAATGGTGTATTGGACAACACACAAAAATAAAATAAAATTTAAAAAATCATGTACTGTACATTTCAAAGTATTTACCTCGCTGCTTAAAAATTCTAGCTCTGCCCTTGCCTGAATACACATGAAAGCCAATATTAAGGATCATTGAAATCTAGTTAGGATTGAGAACGGACTATTACAAAAAGGAATCAGAAAGTTTGGAATATGCGTTTGTAAATATGTTGGAGGTATGAACGCGTTGAATATCATCCAAATCCATGAGCCTTAGCTTTTTCCTTTGAGCATTGTTTTTGTTTGACCAGCCATATGGTGATCCCTATCTTACCAATGCTATCCCTAGAAGCCATGATTTGTATAGACCTGAGATATCTCAACATGTGATTAGTTGAGCGAACCGGAGATTGATCACCATCCAAAGAATCAACATCAATAGATGCCTGGATACGCTAGGACTTGAGGTGCTTTGCACCGGAACTCTTTATTTTGGCGGGAGAGTTCATCTCAGTATTTTAGGAGAGAGGATCCTCGACATCGTTATCTCTAAAAACCAAGATGCGTTTAGACCTAAAGTTCCTCACATATGGACCCTGATGCACAAGATGAGCTTCTATTTGAGTCGGAGGCACCACAATATTGGAATGTTGTGGTAGTGTGTCTAAGCCAACTGGCATATGATTAGGGTCGCAAGCAGTTCGTAATAGGGGTTTAATTTGCTTTGTTTCTTATTTGGTCATCTTGTGATTTTATTTAGAAATAAGCAATAACAATAAGAATAATTCAGTTTTTTAGTTTGTAATATTTTAGTTTTTGCTCGTAGTTATACAAATATTTGAATTACATCAAACTTGACATAAGTTCACAATGATGTAAGCCAAACGAATCCTCATATATTGAGGGGCCAAATAAACAAACAAACAACCTCATTAACTTCATGTTAGAGTTGTACACTATACCAAGCTGAGGTAACCCCGATTTTGTGTGGTGGTGAAGGCTATTAACTTCTTTGCAGCAAATTTATAGAATTTTGTTCCAACTTTAATTGAGCTCCCGTTAATGAATGGTGGAATTGATCACAAAGTTAGTCGTACTAGCTCGGACACAATTTAAAAAAAAAAGTGTTAACTGACTCGGTTATATCGTTTTCTCAGTTTCCTTCTTCCAAAACCACGCAGATCTAAAGCAACCATACACCCGAATTAGGTTTCTATTTCTACTCAATTCACGAATTGTAGAATTTGGCAATACAAATCATCAATCGAACCACATGACTACAGAACTTTGCCTGGATTTTAATCAAGTCTTGCCGATAAACAATGAGATTGCCCTAAAGACACTAAGCAAAAAAAAATTTGACTCAAATACGCGTAAACTGACCCAACACATAATTTATCAATAAAATTGAGTTAATCCCAATTGCTTGTCCAACTATTCCTTTTTTGTTTTTTTGGTACATTCTTGTCCAACTAATTAAAACATGCCTAAAGTATATCCGATCTCCTCCAACACCGCGTAGATCTAAGCAAGCGAGCAACCACCCAAATTAGGGCTTCTATTCCACTCCTATTTCCACTCGATCATCGATTTTCGAATTCCCCGACACAAATCACGTTACAAACACGCAAATCAATCCAGTCATACATACACACACGCATACGATGATGTGTGGATTTGTATAGATTCAATTTATTGGGTGAGGTGGTGTAGTGGTGGTGAAGAAATGAACGTGAGCCATCCGTCGGTGCACCCAGTGGAGGCTCCGCCGCCTGCGACGGAGGGCGCGAATGTGGTCCGGAGAGTGAGGATGGAGGACATCCAAGGCATGCCTGGCACAATCGGTGGCCTGGTACTGCGTTTGTGTCAGTTCGTATTCGCAGTCATCGCGCTCTGTATTATGGCCACCACCAACGACTTTCCTTCTGTGTCTGCCTTCTGGTATTCCATTGCGTTCATCTCTTTCTAATTTCCCCAGGAGTTTTTTTTCCTTGTATCTCAATTCTGCCCTAATTTTACTGTAAACGCATCGCCTGCTGAATTTTGATATTATCTGTGATTTGTAAGTCCATTCTTTGAATTGGGGTTTGTGGGTTCGAACCTTACTGGTACATCGAAATAATAGGAGAACTCATGTAAATTTGGACCCAGTATGAATAATTGGAGATTTACTCTCTTTTTTTCCCTTTCTCAATTCTGCCCTAATCTTGCAATAGACGCATCAGGTGCTGAATTTTGATATTATATGTTAGTTGTAAGTACATTTGTTGGAATTGGGTTTGGTGGGTTAAAACTTAAAACCTAATGGTTTCATCAAGATTTCGTGAAAACTTAGGTTCATTTAAACCGAGTATGTAGAAATAGAAAATTGGATGAAAGAGGATTTTTTCACAGCGAAAAGTCCGATATGAAAATCCTTCCACGAATTTTGGTGCAGGATTCAAAGTGATTTGGGTGACAGTGGACAGTGTCCAACCGTATTAAAATTTGCCTTTAATCCTGGTAGTACTTAAGATTTTCTTTTACTATCAGTGTGCCTGATGTATTTTGAGAATGAGAACAGTACTGGTGCTGTTCTATGGATGCCAGATAGAGATTCGTTTTGTGATTTTGTCAATTTGGAACAATCTTATATCATCTCTGATTAGTGATCATTGATAATTGCATTTTGAAAAAACAACAATTGTCAGGGTGACAGAAATATAGCTCTCTATTTGAGGTTGTAAAATATCAAAGGGCTGCTTATTTTATAAACCATTGGTTCAACTGTGCAAGTCTATATGAAGAGCAGCAACCGAAACCATATCAATCTTTTTAACTCAAACACGGTATAGTTGTTACCTTTTGTGCATGCTGTGTTTACAGCCTCCGATTTTCTATTTCGTGTGCACATGTTCTATCTCGGAGTCATTAACTCTTTATTAAGGTTAAGAAATCTGTTTTAACCCCGGTACTTTAAGGTCTTTTCATATTTTCTGTGCCAGCTACCTTGTTGCTGCTGCTGGCTTGCAGAGCCTATGGAGCCTTGCACTTTCCATAGTTGACATATATGCTCTTCTAGTGGGCCGTTGCCTGCAGAATTATCGTGTTGTTAGTTTCTTTGCCATTGGTGATGGGGTAAGATAAGTTCCAGCTATTACTTGTAACAAACTGCGTGATCACAAAGATATGCATGTTTTCATATCCCATTGAATATTGAAATTCCAGTAAAAAGATTGCCTTCTGTTCTGTTTGTTTTATTTGTACGGTTGGCAATTTGGCATATATACGTGTTAGAGAATATTTTGTGGAAGCGATCACTGAGTTACCACGCCATGGCACCTAAGCTATTGAGTCATGCTGCTCTTAATCTTGAGGGGCAAGATAATGGCTCATTGGAATTTATGAAATATGTTTGTTTGGTTTATCATCTTGGCTGTGGTTTTCGTGGTCAGTTAGTCATTCATTATTTCTGCAAGGCGCAAGCTATGTAGTTGTTAAATATTTGTTTATGTTTCTACAAGTTATGTAGTTGTATATTGTTTGTTTAGTTTTATACAAGCTATGTAGTCTTCACCAATGGTGAAGCTGGCTGTAGTTCTGTCCCACTCTGGGTCCAAGTCATAATTGAAATTACTGTAGAACTCCTGATTAACTGTGAGAATATAGAACCCCAACTCATCTTTTTGGCTAGTTTTGGGGTTACTGAGATGCATGCAGTTTTCTTTTATTTTCTGAACAAGGTAAAGAAGGGTGGAGGGGGTAGTCGCAGTGGTTAATCGACTTGCCTCGGTTGGGCTTACCACCTCAAGGTCACAGGGTTGATTCCCCTTGGCAGCGATTTGTCCTTGGGCCACCTCACCTCTCGTGGGAAATGGCTGTGGGAGGGGTTGGAGAGATTAGTCTAATTCATCGGGACACTCTTCATTACCAAAAAAAGAAAAAGAACAAAGGTAGAGAAGCAATCTGTCTGTGATAACTGAAGAACAATTTTTTCTTTTTGGAGTAATAGAGTTCCCTACTTGAAACATGCTTGGTGTATTTTTTTTGGCTCACTTTCGACTTTTATCTTGGTAACCAAAGGTGTATAATTATTTGCGAGTTTTTCAGCATATTTGGTCTATGCTTAAGATTTAGACATTGGACTAGTTTGCCACTCTTGAGATGCCCCCAAATGATAATTACAAATAGTTTTGAAAAGTTTGTTCCTTTTAAAGCTAAACTTCCCAGGGTGAATATGTAGCTATTGTTGTTTGTCAATGTCTCAATGTTCTTGTCGAATTATCTATACTGGCATGTGTTTTTATAACACACAGCTTATTGTCTCTATTTGCTGCAGATTACATCCACTCTTACATTTGCCGCAGCCTGTGCATCTGCGGGCATCACTGTCCTTATCGGTAATGATCTTGGCATCTGTAATCAGAATCACTGCTTACAGTTTGAGACTTCTACAGCAATGGCTTTCCTTAGCTGGTTCACTGCACTCCCGTCTTTTCTCTTGAACTTCTGGTCACTAGCATCTCGATGAATGACACCTCAGTTAGGAATTCCATTTCATTTGTGGTACTTGTGTTTTGACCTTGTTTGCGTCTTTTGGTATGCCTTCCAAGTTGGAACTTGGTTGCGCATCTATGCCATGCATATATATCTTGGGTGAATCAGGCAAAAGATATTCCTCAAGTATTTTAGGGTTGTGAATTGACGAGTATATTGGACTAATTGTTATCATATGCTCTGATTCTCAGATTTCATTTGTTAGTAACATTTGTAAATTGAGAAATCTATGAACAGTAATATTTGTTGGATGTGTGGTGTCCTTAAACAAACACATGAAAAAGTTTTGAGTTTTTACCGTTCTCTTGCTGATCAATATCGTATCTCAATTCAACACGAGAAGCTTCATCTTTACTGGGGGACAAGGCATCCTGATCATGAAAACCGGCCTTTTTTGTTTAGTGGAAGTGTAAGAACTTCATTGATAATAAATATTACTACTTACCGTGTATACTACAACAGGAAAAGACAAAATGCATACAATAAAGGCAATAAACACAACCATATCAAATGGATACATCTGGCTAAAATTTGATGCGGCAATTGTCGGAGATCCCCTCGCATAAATTCTATGAGCAGCTGAGTCAGTAGTTCCATTATTAACGAGTCTTCCTTGCAGAAATCAACCGGAATCAACCAAGTGACTCAAAGCACCCAAGTGGAGAGTACTCCTTATAAGTCACAACATCAGAGATCCAAAGAGACCCACTGAGAATGATGATAAGATGACGGCATGAGGATATCGATGGCAAGGGATCGCGGGCCTCTCGCGGAACACAGATCGGCTGATGAGAACGACGACGGCTTGAAGAGATCAATGACAAGGGATTACGGGGCGCTCGCGGAACACAAATCGGCTGAGAAGCAACCAGTGACGAGAAGATTGCGGGGATAGTCTGTTGTGATATGGAATCCATGGCGACGAGGGGGGGATGGCGACGGGAAGGAGTTGCCGCCTCCCCCCAAAACCCTAATGTGTTTATGTTCTCTCTCTCTCTCTCTCTCTAGTTTTTCAACAGTATGCCACTGTTGAAATAAACCGAGAGAGGGAGCTATGTGAATCCAGAGCCTCAAGGATTAAATCTTTCATACGGTATTAGTGGATTTTCCTTTTCGCCAAAAAAAATAAAAATAAATAAAATCGTCGTTTTGGAAATTTGCCAAGGGAATTATGTGTGAGGGGATCCCTACTCATGTAAATCCAGAGCCTCTCACCAATGCCTTTGGGGCACCATCACGCCCCTTTTCCACCATATATTTGGTTTGGAGTTCAAGATAATTGCGTAGGTCCTACCACAATGTGATGAAAAACGGGCTAGGGCATCAAGTGGCAGCAATGAATAAATCTTTACCCCCCTTCCCTCTTGAACTGGTAGAGGATATTGATAGCATCTCTTCTGTGAAGTGTAAAGTGCCCTAGCCCCCAGCAAGTGTGGATGAATAGTTGTGCCCAGGGAAGAGTTGGCTTTTGGATAGGATTATTGTATCAGATAAGTGTAAGAGAAGAACAAAAATGATAAATGTACAACAATTAGTTTCTAATATGGCTCCAACACATTCACATGGTGTGTGGAGCCCATACACACTTACCTTAGTAATTCGCAATAAGCAAGTGTTCTCAAAAGAATCCATTTAAGTAATTCGGAAACAGGATCCTAGTAGTGCCTAATTTGAGCCGTCTAAAAATGTTTTTATGTCCATATTTCAAATGTTCCTACATATAAATTACTTACCTTACATGTAACATAATCTAGACTGTTAATTCCAATTCAATTACCATTGCTAACAACTTTGATGCTGCTTACATTGAATCGATTGTCTCAATGCAATTATGCCAATTGGAGGGAAGAATGAGGCCAGTTTCAGACAAGAGTTTTGTTACAAATTTTTTTTATTGAAGCTCTCCCAGTAGTCTTAAGTTGACAAATTTATTGCATAGTTGTTTATACCCATTTTTTGGCATTTAAAAAAAAAACAAAAAAACAAAAAAATTTGAGCAATTTGACAAGTGGGCCCTGTTTATGGTCAACAAAGAGTCAAAATCTAGTGGGCCCGCATTGTTGGTCAACGAAAATCCAAAGTTGATCAAGTCAAGTGCAAAAAGATCAATCATGAAGAAACCAATTGCAACATGACAAAGGAACACTGGATCTATCCTACCCTGCCATTTAGCAACAAACTCCTATATTTCAAAGGTAGTTGAGATTTTTCTAGGTCTACCTAACAGATATTCATGGTTTATCCAAATAAAATTCTTTACATTTCCTTAGATTTTACACATTACAAGGGTAAATACACGAGGATTGGGTCAAGAATATCACGTGGTACTTAATGAAGCAAGTTTAGTCGAAGATGGTAAAAAAGATGAGCATTTGAACTTTTGACCAAATCAATGGGTCACGTGGCAGCCATTAGGAGGCTTCAGTTTGCAATCAACTTTTACAATCAATCTGAGTTCCCAGAAGTAGAAGGAAGTGGTTTGGAGACATGGACACGTGTCGCATTCTCAGGGTCTAATTCCAGGAACAACTGGCAGCTTTTCAAGGTATTCAGGAGGGAATTTCCTCTATTATTTGATATAGCTACAATTTTGGTTTTACTACATGGAGGTTAAGTGAGTTGTGGATATAGCCAAAATGGTTCGTGCATACAAAGAAGTGGGAATAGGCCCTGGAAAATAGGAGTTATACCCGTTTTTTGCCGTTATGAAAGGACACGTGGCAACAATCAAAGCCCTTGTTGTGAATATCAATGGTTGGGCATATTTTAAGTATTTTTAGACAAGTAAGAACAGTTTTAGATGAAGTTGGAGTGTGGTCCACTTGGCACACATTCAGGGCATTGATGTGTTATTTTTCAGGGACTTCACTACTATTATTTAAAAAGGGAAAAACAGGACAGGCCAAGAGCTCCATACCTCAAAACTCAAAAAAAAAAAAAGAGCTCCATACCTCAAAACTCAATGTCTTTTCTTTCTTACAGCTTTTTAGCTTTATCTACATTCCAAGCTTCTGATTCCAACATTAGCAGGCTTTTATCCCTTTGTTTTTCTTTTTCCTATGCTTTTATTTCCAATAATACAAGTGACAAGCTTCTAATTTCGATATTAGCAAGCTTTTACCCCTACGTTCTCACTTTATTTCCGATAATACAAGTGATGTTTGGTTTGTTTCTTATTTTCATACGATTATCCGTTGAATTTTAAGTCCTTAACGTGCAAGGCAACCTCGGATCACTTTTATGACCTTCCCAATGGGATACTAACGCAAGTGTTTGTTCAAAAGTCAGAATCAAGCTCTGTAGCCTCGTTCACGGTTAGACACGTCACAATCTTGGCACGCACTACATCCGAACACTCATCATTCCCTGCCTAAGGGAGTGATTATTCCCTGTGCGTTTGAAACGACTTTGAGTGATTATTCCCTGTGCGTTTTCCAAAGAAACAATTTTGGCACGGCCCGTGCCTGCACATGCAACAAGCGCCTCGGCTGCTTTTATTCGGTGTCCAGTGACAAGGGATTTCTACTATTTTGTAAGAGTCACCATGGAGGAGGAGATTTAGCACGCAATGGACCTAATTTCCTATATCCTAACATTAGCTGTCCATTGAATTTCTTGCCATATCTCAGAAAAAATAACTCACCGACGATAACAAAATTTACATTGACATACCAAAGCATGGGGGATTGAATTCATTAAACTAATGTAACGCAAACCTCAGGCTGGGATTAAATACTAGAACAAAACTTAATCTTCTTCTCTTCCCCATTCTCCATTGGCAACTTTTCTATTCTCCTCACCCCTCCAATTTCCCCACCTCCCGGAGGAAAGAGGAGGGAGCTGGACGAATAAATAATAAGATTCACACAAATGACCAGTTAACGAAAGAGAATGCAAGGCAATGCACAGTACTCTCTTCAGCAGCAAGGACTTTCCAAGCGATGGCTTGATCATATGAAACATGTCGGCCCATTGTCGACATGCAGATTCCGGCTGGCATGCAAGCAAAACCCTGCAAATATCATATAGAAAACATTGAGATATCCAATTACAATGGCTGTGTTTGGTTAGGTAGTTTAGTTTAGTTTTGATTATGTCAGCAGGTGTAATGAGTGGAGAGAGATAGCGAGAGAAATGATGATGTCATCAAAACTACAACTAAAACTAAACAGAGAAACGAACAAGGCCAATGTTTCTTCCCCTACCCCACTTCAGATATACAATAATCTAATGATCATAAATAATAAGAAAGAGGAGTTTTAGAGGGTGGCTGATAAATATGTACAAGGTAACCTGAAGGTCCTGAACACCCCAAAACTCCCATCCCCCTCTCGCTCCTATTTACTAATGAGACGAGCGTGATGATACAAAACTTTATTTAACTTCCAGAACTCCATCACGATCTTTCATCTCAAACGTAATGGGTTTTTTTTTTTTTTGACAAGAAAGACAGGCCCGTAAAAGTAAAGCAAGGAAATCTTCATATAGAAAGTACCTGCTGCATTATCTTGGAAAACTCGGAAAATAACACCTTCTGTCCGGATTCATCAAATATCTTATCCAAAGTGATATCTTGTAAAGCCACCAGAGTTGTTTCCAACATGTCAAGCCCTGCCTGGTTTGCAAATACGAAGACCGGATGTGGCTGCAACAACCGAAGAAGACTCGTGATTCAAAAACACATAAGCACCAGAGATGGACAATAAAACTAAAACATCCAAAGCAGACACCAGACATATCCTATAATTAGAACCACCATACTCAAATTTACAGCCTGAATTACCTAATGAATCTATCATCCTCCTAATCTTATTCATATGTTCGACTCTATTCATAACATCGTATTCCTCCTGGCAATTTCAAGATAACTGGAAAGAAATGTGTAATCAGGATGTTGTATGAATCCAGAGTCTATCCTTCTCAAAGTCTAGCAGATTGATGTAGCTTTGCTTGTTGAGAAAAAAGATGACAACTACAAATGGAGAAGTACAAAATAATATCAACAGCTTCAGAGAACTAATATCCGAATCAGGTATGTAACAAGAATAGGCTTGATCCACTACCTTCAAGGAGCAGCACAATATCGCATCTGGATGGTGCCAGAGACTTTTCAACACTGAGTCAGCACCCTCAGAATCAGACCTCATCAATTCTGTGCCTAAATGGTAACTGAGGAGAAAAAGAACCAAATGAAAACAACTCACATATGGGAAAAATTAAAACCTGTCCCAGAAACAAAGTGGACAGCAACTTAGGCGGTCCAGCAAAATCACAAATGGTGGTACTTCGAGATAACATGTTGATTTCTCTCATTCTGAAAGGAGTTATTTTTAGCACATGTTCACAAGACTTGACTGAACCCATGTTAATAACTCTGCAACAAGCTGAACATGACAAACAAAGAACCGAAAAGCACATCTTACCTATAGCTCTGGCAGATCCAATGCGCCAGTGTTAGGGCTTCAGGGGAGCCAGCTGATAGCTTTGGTCCCACAGTAGGGCTCAATCCAGATGGAGAAATGGCCGTTGCAACTCTCTGCACAGAGGAAATCACACTTCGGACATATTGGCGAGCCATGGCAGCGATACTATCCTGTAGACTAGTCTCAAATGGGAACTGAAAAGCAATAGTTAACACAGATCTGGTGTTACAATTTGATGATGCATCACCCGAACCACAATTTGTTGCTGGGCCAACTTCAAGACTGGATGTCAGGTCCAAAGTCCGATGGGCAGTCAAAGCATCCTGCGTATCACTCTGAAAAGTAAAAACGTTAAATACTCCAGTAGGAACAATAATATTTTAACAAAATTCTGTAATGGTCGAAAGCCGCAGTTATTATTTTTAAATTGGCAAAAGCTGCAGTTAGAATTTCAATGTTGACCTCAGTATTCAAACACATTTCAAAACCTTCACCCGCTATCTCATTATTTGCAATTTAGGCGGAAAGCCATAAATAGACCAAACATTTCAAGGACTTGCAACCAGAACCAGACTTGATATAGCATACAACAAAATAAGATATTATAGTACTATTTAGTTCTTGAGAGAGCATCGAATCCTTGAAAGTAACAGAAGTCAGATGAGCCATCTGATTAAGCAGAACCGGGGTTTCAGTTAAGCAGATATTTATCTTCTATTAAACAATTCACTTTGGGTGCATCAGAAAAAACTTTACTGAAGTCTGTTGTTAGATGGAGCATGCTAATAAAGATCTTTACTAACACAAGATATGGAGATCCAACTGGAATACATTTAACTTAACTGATTTTGGATCCAAGGGGATGACCCGGAAACCAGAGGGCAGCAGTGGGGCATCATCGGGAAACATTTCATCAATTGGAGCAAAAACAAGTTCAGAGCAGGTTCCCACAGCATTCTCATCAATACCGCTGCATATCTGCAGCCAAAGCAATTCAATGCTGAATATTTTCAATCCATCCAATTTAACAATTGAGCTTTTCAGAATGATCCTCTTAAAATGGTTAGAATGGTTTCGATCATCCCAATAAAAAATTGAACCTCAAAGATCTTTGGACATAAACCAGACATATCATTTCTCTATTTCCTATTGTCTCAGATTGATGGGCATTTATTGCCTTCCCTTTACTTCTGCCTTCAAATTCTCTGTCGTATATATGACTTTACTTTTAACTTCTGTTGAGAAGGCAGGTTAACTTACCATCTTTCTCAAGATTGCTACAAAATTTGAGCAATGTAAAAGACATGATTAAGAATGACAACTGATGCAAGTCGGATCTCAATTACTGTTGCTAGAAAGTGTATGAAATTCTTTGCTTTCTACCAAATTTACTTACTTTGGTTTGAATTACTCAAAGCTCATTTATTTTGGGATGTGAAGTTAGACCATGGGTAACTCACTAGTATAAATATACTGGAAGTGCCCAATATTCAATCTTTCACTTGAAGCATCAAATTCATTTTGTTGTGCGTCATCAAGCAAGATACTGAAGAACGAACCTGGAGAAGATGAATGTCCCTCGACACAAAAGCATCTTCTTGAGCAAGAGAATGGCCTTCAAGTCGTATTACTTCAAGCATCTGGGGCGTAAGGAAAAAGTCCCTCAATAACAAATATTGGGAAAACATAAAACAAATATAAACAAATAACCAAAAAATGTAATATTCTCGGATGTCTTATTCCAGAAGAGAGTGAGTAAATTGCTTCACATTTTTCACTGTGACAAGATAAACTATGCTGAGTAGAATAATATGAGAAACCACTATAATTGCGAACATACCTCCTCATGTTCAATTGTGTGACCAAGCGGCATGATGATTTGGCTTCCAGTAAACCTCGTTGGCCTCATCCCTGGGTAAGCAAATGAGCTAGCTTTCAGTGAGGCAGCAGAATAAGCATCAACATTGAAGTCTGCCCATTCAGAGCGATGCTCCCTCAGAAATCGAACCAGCACAGCTGGTGGAACATTCTGGCAGAAAAAAGGGAACACACGATTTTTAATACTAATGCATGCACATGCTGCATGTATTCAAGATTATGCCTATATTATTATGGGGAAGATTATAAACTTATAATCAACAGTAGTATGTAATCCCAGTTAAATAACTTTGACACGATAAAAGAGAACATACTTGAGCATAACAGAAAGACTCCAGCAACCATAATAAGAATTCTTAGCAAAATTATGAACTAAGGAGAACAAATACAGCAATGTCTGCAAATTCACCTCTATCAAATAAATTCCTAAGAAAAACTTAAAATGCAAGTTAATTCCCAATACTTGGAAAATTATAACCTATCACTGAATTACTATACGCTGAGACCCACAAGTGATCTACTGGTTAGAATCAAAATGCCTAAATTTGCAAGGGACTAAATTACCAATCGAGGGACAATGGAAGCAATAGACTTTCTTATAACCATCGGACTAGAATCTAATATTGACAGAAAGCTAAAATGAAGGCCAGTTATTAGGCCATTAGTAAAAACAGTCGCTTGTTATCATTCAAATAGAGGACGCAAAAGTAGGCATATGATGATAGTTTCAGAACTCACTTGGAGTAGCATGGATGCCTTTGCACAGAGAATACCTCCAAGCAATGAAAGGGAATTAGAATGGGAAGTAGCACACAAACTTTTGGTTGAATTAACAGAAACTACGACATCTTCAGCACCATCACAGCTCATTATTGACCAGCCATCATCATTGAATCCATTGACAGCATCATTAAAGCCTCTGAAAAAGAGGGATGGGGAGAGAGAAGAAAAGAAAAAATACGAAATTTGTATTACATATGATAAATGTGAAGAATCATGTCTATAATTACAATCCACACACGAATTGAAAATCAATGAACTGTACATCATATCAAAGATGAAGAGGCAGGAATCTGTAAACACAAAGCTACCTGCTCAATCTTTGGCTGAAAGTACGCAGAACAGCTGGCTGTCTTCCCAAGCCATACACCACCTCCCCACTTGTCTCCTGAGCTATTTGCCTGATATAGCGCAATGCCTTCAAAGAAAAATCCCTAATTACTTCCACATAAACTTTCACTTACGCAAAAAAACTCGAATTTAAGTTCTCTACTCTTTTTACAACTGGACTATGCTCTGAGTCAGTATTTTGATGGAACTTTGCCAGACACGCATGAGAAAATAGATCCTTGGCACCTTGATGCGCACTGAATCCAAGTTTGTTTTGGTCAATAGTGAAGATCTAAGTTAACGGGGCCTAAGAGCTAACTAATCCATTAGTCTCACGAAAGGGGAACTTAACCATATGAGCAGAACTCATTATCCAAAGGAATTAGTACATCAAAAAAGATTCACTACCACGAGATTAATTTGGAGGTAATAATTATCACCCTAGAAACTATAAATTTAGTTTCTCCATTCGACAAAGAATTAGAATAAAAAATATTGTGTAAGACAATCAATGAAGAATAAAGAGACAATCAAGATGGTAAGATATTTCGTCTCGTGAAATTCGTGTTTGTTGAGGAGGGGCTTCGCAGTGAACAGATTAGGATATGATTAAAAAGACCTGGGCAAACCAGTTAGAAGCCCCAGTTATAGCAAAGCATCCGAAAAAGTTGTACTTACCGCGATAGTCATTTTCTGCGCAACAACTTTTGATGATTCATAAAGTGGCCTCAGCACCTCTGGCACGCTCCAAGCCTAATAGACTAGAATAAGTACATCGGCACTAAGTAACCAAGAATTAACCACCAAATCACAAAGAACAAACCTCGAGGTTCAGATGATCAACTATGTGGATGATGGACCCTCCACCTTCACATGGCCGAATCAAATAACCACTTGGAAGCATTTCACCTCTCACAAACTGAGAAGCAGCAGCTGCATTTGGACCAGCACCAGAACCCGACAGGGATCTCTCACAAACCTTGATAGATTGATGACAAATAATAACAATGATCAAATAAACAGCAGCTTCCCTCCATCTATAAATAATGTACAAACATACAATAATGTACATTCATGTAATTCATCTCTTCAGTAATCATCTCCTTAGCCAACTATCAAATTATCAATAATGTAAAATTCAAATACTAATTTGAAACAAGTTGACTAAATTATTCCCGCGATAAATCAACAGTTTCCATGTGGTAGAAAGGATTTTTTTTTTTTTTTTTTTCGTTCTCCGGGATTTGGCCTGAGAAAGGTTGGTGGGTCCAATTAAAGATAGTGTTCATACTCTTCATGCAGGAAGTTGCAATGAAATAAATGACCCCACGGCCCCGAATGGCCGAGCCAATCCATTAAATCAAATCTTTCAACTGCATTCTTAACCAGCAACATGCACTACACCACATCAATGCATCGGACGAATAAAATTCAAAGGCATACCACAAGACTGCCATTGTCCAAACTTGTAGTGTATCTAATCGTCCAGAAATCCCGTGCAGGAGCCAGTGTAGTAGGAGCATATATCTGAAAGCAAATTGAAGTTCAGCAAACTGGCTGGAAAAGTAGAAAGCTTCATAAACGACTCTCGGAGAAGCTCCAAACATTGTCATTCACCTGCGTATATATGAGTTCAATTGTTCCTCCATTTCCAGCAGGGAACATAGTAAAAACCTCGAGGCTCCGACAGTCTCGGAACCAAGACAGACGATCTTTAAGGATCTCGGCGATCTGTCAAAAAAATCGCCAAAAAAAAAAAGGGGAAGCAAGCTTCCATTAGCATCTCAAAAAAATTCGTCTACATTGCAAATTACCAGCTGATACAATTGAAAGGAATACAGCAATGCTTACCTTTGTAGGTTCTAAACTTACTAGACCACAGGCTCGAGCTGCCACTCCACTGCAACTGTGTGAAATGGCAAAGATCCCAACCGAATCCGGACCAGGCTGATTATAGATTCAAAATTGGGTTTAGAAAAAGGTTAACTTCACAGAGCAAGAAATCGACATGTAAATGAACAGTGAATTTCACAGAAAAAACTCAATGCGAGAAAACTCAAACCTTCATCCCAGGCATCTGGACCCAATCGACAGCAGTTCCCGTAGCCTTTGAAAGGAACTCTGCCAATGTCTCCTCTGCAATTGAGAGGAGTCTGCAAAAAAATTTGAATCATCAACAGTGACACACTTTGTACTATGGAGAGAGAGAGAGAGAGAGAGAGAGAGATTTATATTCAAGATTACCCAGCGGGGTTATTAGCGTCTCTCAGAGAATGCTGAGGAGTGGTTACCACAGACTCACAACTTGCGTCAGTCGTTGCCGCTGATGCCTGCAGAACATGAATTGAAGATAAGAAACTATGCCAAATTACAAAACTAAACTGGAATTTGAATTCTGTACTATAACAGTTGGATATTAGTCTCACTCTCCCCCATTAACATGGGCAAACTACCTATGCTTTTAATTCACTGAACATCTCAGCAGCATTGCACAGATTCGAAGGACAATATCAAAGACATCTTATTCGGGATAGAGAGCAGATATAATAGGCATCTGAGGAGCCAGAAGCATGAAGGGAAAAATATCATAAAATATGATAACATACAGTCCTGACTACTGGCCGCAATACTTAGTTGTTCAGAGGTAGTGGGTTTCTCTTCCGAAAAATAGGGAGTGTGTTTCCCAAAAATGGGACCTTTATATCATAATTCTACTAATACAACAAGCACCCCTTTGACATTTTGAAATCACATGTTTTCAGAAACCCTTAGCATCCAGTTAGGACATAAGAGAGAAATTGTGGATCCAAAAATATTTAACAAAAGCAACAATAGGGAAACACGAAAATAGACATACATTCTGCAGTTGTTGCCGCATATAACCATTCTCGGATACCAACTGTGACACTTGTTTCTGCAACCTATCATTCTCTTCCATCAACAGCTTATTCATAGCCGTAAGCTTTCTGTTCACAGTCTGCAGACGGGAAGCCTCTTTTCGTTGCTTCTCTCGACACCTACATCCACAAAAATAAATTGTGTAGTCGTCGTTCCCACAAGAAACTTTAAATCCGAAACAAAAACAAAAGTAATTAGTCCCAAAAAATCACAAATCAGGGCTCTGTTTGACTATGACGGATTTCAAATGGAAGGATTTTGGCATTATTGTTTGTTTGAAAAACTCAAATTCATGTTTTGATAGTTTAGATAGGTATTTCGCCATAGTTCAGGAGATTCTTTGTGATGGATTTGAAATGACAATTTTAGGAATGCTTTGGAATCCTTCTTATAGAAGATTGTACTTAAACAAGTATCCCAAACAAATGCATCTCTTTTACCTCTCATCCATCCTCCTTTCTAGTTTCACATAGCACCTGTAATTCAACCTCTTACATTTTTGTTACATTGATCACTAAAATTCAAAATCCTCCACTTGAAATACCCACCCACTAAACGGAGCCCAGAACCATTTCTTGAATGACTGGGAAATCTGACCTATGAACCTAACTACATAGATTAACCTTCCCCTAACCATGAGGGAATTCCTAAGAAAACTACCACATTTGACAATGCCACTAAATTAAGTTGAACAAAAGCAAGTAAAACCCAAATGAACGTATCCAAAGTTTTTCCTTTACCTGCGATTCTGGAACCAAACTTTGATCTGCTTGGCTTCGATATTAGACAAAATAGGACACTCTCGGATCAACTGCTGGCGGCGCAACGAGCTTGGCTTAGGACACTCTGCGTAAACCCGCTCGAGCGCTTCCACCTGCTCCGCGGTGTAGCGAACATATTTCCCGGCGTCTAGATGCTTGCTGATGCTCCCACCACTGCTACTCCCACTGTGCTGCTGCCGCGCCACCACCATCGCCATTTTCCACCACTCCCAAAAGTAAAACTGCTACGGTATTATTTTTCTACCTCGTGATATCAGAAGATGAAACGTACGGCCCAAATTGAACCTGAAAACCTCAAGGATTCCTCCCCGGGGTTTTGCTTTTTTTTTTTTTTTTGGAGGTTTTTACGCACCCACTCCTGATTTTGAAGGTACAGCCAAATCGCTCAACGAAAAGTTATCCAATAAATTGACAAAAGAGTTCTGTGTTTAGTGACGCCAGAAAATAATACTACTGCTTACAAGAGAAGCTCAATTTCATCTAAGTACCCAAAGGTCCAAACTTTAACAAGGTCTTACTGGTCTATTTCAATTCCAACCTGCCAATAAACAACCTCTTCGCTCAACTGCACTGATTTCTCACCAAAAAATCCGAAGAAACAGAAAAACCAAGTCGCATTTCACAACCCAAATTATACATGCTCGATTTCAGCTAAATAACAGCCGAAATTCCATTAACAACGTCGTCGAAGTAAGAAATTCAAACAGGCGTTTGTTGAATCTACGTAGAACATAGTAGAAGCACGAAGAGTAAAAGAGATGAAAGAAGCGAGTACTCGAAAGGGATTTAAAACAGAGGAGTCGAGTCGAAGCCCCTCTCTCACTCTGTGTATTTATCTCTGTACTAATCTGGCGACATTAGAGAAATAGAGAGAAAGGGGAGAGAAGAAACCCTAGACATGTCTGGGCAAGACAACAAGGAAGAGGAAAAAAGGAGTGGGAGGAGAGAGAATGAGTGAGAGGTGTCTGAAAGTAAAAGAACAGGGGTTTTGGTGCGGGGTGAAGAAAAATGAAGAGAGAGAGAGAGAGAGAGAGAGTGAGAGAGACAGGTGTCTGGTTTGTTCATTTGGCTCGCAAATCGAAAATGTCAGTTAAATGGGGCTGCTGTGCGCTGTCAGCAGTGTGATATTACGGTGACCCCCTTAATTGTTTAGGTGATTACAATTACCATCAAATTTATGAATTTTGCATTAACCTCCCTCCAAGACTAACTGGTCCAAAACTAACTAGTGTGTTCCCCAGCTCCTAAAGAATGGACTTGCAAACAAGGATAAGATCATAGAAGTGATAGCTGCTTATGGTTGAAGTGATGAGATTGATAGCATTTGAAGTATTCGATTCTACTTCCACCATTGATAGATTCCGTTGCCTAAGGAATTTGACCCTATAATAGAGAGCCCAAATATCTGCTGCCAGTCCAAAAATCGAGCCCCGTTTTTTATAAAAACCTAGTTACCCGATTACCTTCCTAATCTCTAATCAAATCACTAGCACATGCCTTAGAATTTGTAATACTACCATTGGTATCAACTTTTAGTTTAAAGTGGCCAATCGGAGGTGGAGCCCACCCGATGAAGGCGTGTTTGGGTTGGGTACAGGTGGTTGTTATGGTTTGTTGGACAAAGAATTTCCACTCAAAGACTTTAGCAAGGATGGTGGAGATGGTTGTCTAAGGTGGGGTGCTGGATTGTTGATGTGGATAACAGAGTTTCTACGAAGCTAGGTGTTCCAAATAGTAACGAGGAATAAAACATTCCAATGTGCTCCAAACTGATGAGCACAACGCGTTGGAAAGTGGGTTTTGATTCATTGAGCTAGATCGGTTTTGAATGAAGATGTCAGGGTTTGATGTGATAGGTCAAGAGCTTTACATCTAGTTCATAGTCTTGTTGGAAGTAGAGGGTTGTTTCATCGTGGTCATGGCAATATGGGCATGAGTTAGATTGGATGACATTACGGCACACAAGGGTGTTAATTCATTGCTGGATTATAAACCAAACGAATTACTGAATTTGTGGTGTTGTGGGGATATACCATATCCATTTCCAGTTGAAAGGGGTGCAGAGGGTGTGAAAGCCTTAGTGGAGAAAGACGCGGTATGGTTTAAAAACTTACTCAATGCAGAGGGTTTCCAAGCAATGTTGTCTTGGATTGGGATTGTGTTGTGGACAACATTATTGGTGATGGTGCGGATGATGGATTCAAGGAAATCAAAAGAAATGAGGCAAAAGTTGTTAGACCAACAATCTCGAACAAATAGAGTGGATTTGGAAGGGATGAGAGGGCTAGAGATGAGACTCTAGAGGATACCATTCTCAAGTGATTATTGATGATGATTTTGATTTTAGTATTGTCTATAAAATCTTTTGTGGGTTTTATGTCCATGGCGCAAGCATCCAAAGGCCATATATATCCTTTTTGGTGCAACGGTTTTGCTGGCCTAACAAGGTGGCTGATTCGGTTTTGGGAGGGCAAATGACGCTGCATTTGAAACAAATGGCTTGAATCCCTTCAAACGATTTTTTTTCTAGGATAAGTGGCTATTAGGGTTTAGTTGGGATACAGAGGCAAGCAAAACTTCATTTCTTGCCATTCTCCATGTTCATGTCAATTTTCAGCATGTTTTCAAGCTTAGCTCTAATTATTTGTAGTATGATTTTGTCATAGAATTCAAGCAGGACTTCAACAAGGTGCAACCAAAAAACAGAAGTGGAAATGGAGGCAAACGATGGTTGAAAATTCCATTCCTATTGGAGAATCGAGATACATTTGAAGCAAATGGCTTGAATCCCTTCAAACGATTTTTTTTCTAGGATAAGTGGCTATTAGGGTTTAGTTGGGATACAGAGGCAAGCAAAACTTCATTTCTTGCCATTCTCCATGTTCATGTCAATTTTCAGCATGTTTTCAAGCTTAGCTCTAATTATTTGTAGTATGATTTTGTCATAGAATTCAAGCAGGACTTCAACAAGGTGCAACCAAAAAACAGAAGTGGAAATGGAGGCAAACGATGGTTGAAAATTCCATTCCTATTGGAGAATCGAGATAAAGTGTTTGATGATGAACCAGGGTCCGCCTTCAACAACCCTCAAAAGATCACACGTCTTGGAAATTAAGAAGATTGAAGAACTCTACAAGCTTAATGGCTTTAGTGGAACCAATTGGTTTATAGAGTTTGGTGAGGTTAGGGAGGAAATAGTTTAAACTAAAATTTCTCCCAATCACTTTAATGATGAGTGATAATTTCATAGGTTGACGGATTCTGATTTTTGTTGGAATTTCCCAGATTTCAAATGAATGAACTCTGGTCAGTAGAAGGGTCTTTCGAGGCAACTGAAAAGACCCATCTCGTGGTTTATAAATTCTTGGCAATGGAGTTAAATGTGAGGCTTGTTAACGCCTGTAACCTCCCCCATAATGGGCAGATTGATGGTTGTTTTCATTGTGGAAGTTTCAGCCTTAGCATCTCAAAAGTCATACTTTGGTTATAAGATTGTAATCCCATATTGGTCGGACCATAAGTTCTAGCTACCTCAATACTACTCTGAATTTCGTGTTTGTGAAAGAGAGACTGACAAGGTTTACTTTGATAAGGCTTTTATCAGAGTTGTTTCGTCGTTCGTGGTGCAACCGTTTTATCCTGGGAGCAGACGCCAATTCACCTACAACACCTTCGGTCGACGACAAATATGTTTTAAGAAAACTATGGTTTTCACAGGACTCGGTTTGCTTTTTCTAATTCGATTTCCAGCTTGTAATCTATTATTTTGATTTCGGTATTTGTACTTTCAGTTTTATCGAATAATAGAATTGTTCTTTGGAATTTGCTGTGATCGCCATATTTTTCCAACAATTTTCTCCTCCTTGGTGACGGGGATGTGAAGGTTGGACGATACTGCTTCATCTTCATCTTCATCATCAGATATGTAGTCGGAGAAGTAGTTCTCAACATTCGACTCTGTTGGACAAGGGAAATATGTGCATCCTTGAAAGTGGCAGTGTTTGTGGTTGGTTGATGGAATGGTGTGGTGTTTAGTTTTGGTGATGTGCAAGGAGGCCTTCTTCCTATGTGTATTTGGTGGTGGAGCTCTGGGATGCTAATGGTTGTATACATGCAGGGGTTCAAACGTTGCTCTGGTGCGTTACTCGTAATTGAACCGTCTCTCTTCATCTTCCTCTCCAACCGTCGCGCGCTCTCTCTCTCTCTCTCCCTCTCCACGCACTCTCACTCTATAGTGTTTAGCCTCTTTTCTGCTCCATTTCTTAGTATTATTTAAAAGTGGGAAAAGAATCACAATATATATGTTGTTGTATTGGACAAAACTACATAAATTGGATTACCATAATCCAACCCATATATAAAAATCTTGTGGTCCCACAAAACAGTAGTCGAGAGAGAGATAGAGAGAGTGAGCGCGCAGAAATTAACAGACAAATGAAACGAAAACCACGAATATTTCCCTTGCTCTCTCATTCCCCCTTCTCTCTCATCCCATTTTTTTCCCTCTCTACAATGTCATTTTTTAGCTTTTTACAATATCCAAAAGTCAGGAAATAGTAATGTCCCTCCACAAATTTGACAAATATGTTTTAAGAAAACTATGGTTTTCACAGGACTCGGTTTGCTTTTTCTAATTTGATTTCCAGCTTGTAATCTATTATTTTGATTTCGGTATTTGTACTTTCAGTTTTATCGAATAATAGAATTGTTCTTTGGAATTCGCTGTGATCGCCATATTTTTTCGACAATTTTCTCCTCCTTGGTGATGGGGATGTGAAGGTTGGACGATACTGTTTCATCTTCATCTTCATCTTCATCATCATATATGTAGTCGGAGAAGTAGTTCTCAACGTTCTACTCTGTGGGACAAGGGAAATATGTGCATCCTTGAAAGTGGCAGTGTTTGTGGTTGGTTGATGGAATCGTGTGGTGTTTAGTTTTGGTGATGTGCAAGGAGGCCTTCTTCCTATGTGTATTTGGTGGTGGAGCTCTGGGATGCTAATGGTTGTATACATGCAGGGGTTCAAAGGTTGCTCTGGTGCGTTACCCGTAATTGAACCGTCTCTCTTTATCTTCCTCTCCAACCGTCGCGCTCTCTCTCTCTCTCTCTCTCTCTCTCCACGCACTCTCACTCTCTAGTGTTTAGCCTCTTTTCTGCTCCATTTCTTAGTATTATTTAAAAGTGGGAAAAGAATCATAATATATATGCGATTGTTGTATTGGACAAAACTACATTAATTGGATTACCATAATCCAACCCATATATAAAAATCTTGTGTTCCCACAAAACAGTAGTAGAGAGAGAGAGATAGAGAGAGTGAGCGCGCAGAAATTAACAGACAAATGAAACAAAAACCACGAATATTTCCCCTGCTCTCTCATTCCCCCTTCTCTCTCATTCCCCCTTCTCTCTCATCCCATTTTTTCCCTCTCTACAATGTCATTTTTTAGCTTTTTACAATATCAAAAAGTCAGGAAATAGTAATGTCCCTCCACAAATTTGGCACAATCTCATATCCCAACCACTAAATTAGACTCACTCATTTTTTTCTATGGATAATAAAAGGCTTGAATGTTTTTGCAACTTTGAAAATTGCCCAACCGAATTCAAAATTTGGCACAAAAAATGACATTGTCAAAATCTAGCATTGAATTTGGCACAAGGGTGAAAATGATTTTGCCATTCTTGATTCTTGATGTCAAATTTTAGCTTTGGCATCAGAGTTGGCACAAGAGTGAACTTGCTCTTATGACCCTGAAAATACTTTGTATGGTAAATTGAGGGACGGTTACTCATTGCTCTTACTAGCTAGCTTTGGTAATCAATTACAAACATAAAAATGAATTTCAACTGCAAGCATATTTTCTCCTTTATTTCCTTAACTTAATCAAACAAAAAAGTATTTTTTGCTCGTATTTTCATTTCTTTATTAATGTTTAGTTAATAGTTAGAAATCCAAATTACTTATGAATATGCACGTAATCTTCTTTGCATTTTCTGCACAAGTAATCCATTAAAATTTGGTTGCATGCATACACTAGTGCAATTATATATATCTACTCTTTTTTTTTTTCTTTCATAGTCTCCCGTTGAAGAATGCAAATGTCGATGTGGTCAAAATGCAAAATACAGGTGACGTGAATGCAGCGTTGGGCTTACTTGGGATCCCATTATGAGTATTCTTCAAAAAAAAAAAAAAAAATGTCGATGTGATCATTAAATTCGATTAACTTGATTTGTTATACATAGGAGTAATATTTTTGACAAGTTCAGTAAAAATGACTAATTAGTATGTTCGGGATTATTCCGATATAGTCCAATCGCAGAGTGTTGTACTTACAAGATAAGGACCCCTACCAAAAACAAATTTGGAGAAATATTAAATTAGCATATCCATAGATCTAATATTTAAAATAACTTAAAAATATTTGTTATTGAGTCTTATTTACTAGTACTATCTTTTATAACCTTGTAAAAGATAGTAAATATTTGTTCTAAACTAGATTTCAAATACTTTATTATTCTTTTTATAGTATTTGGATTCTTGACTCAACAGGATTATCCTAATTAACATCTCAAAACCACAACAAGCAATGCTACCGACACTAAAATAAGTTACAAACTAAAATGTACACAATACACAAACACATCAGTCCATGATACAATACAAGGATGAAATCATCTACTTAAAAGGTACAACATGCACATTGGTACATTAGTTAGTACTTTATATAGTGTCCCGAGCGAAGCGCGAAACGCAAAACGACGACAGAACATCAATTGAAATTGCAATATGAAGGGAATTCAAGAAGAACACATTGTGAAGTTGAGGGGGGACCAGTGACAATTTTTGGTGGCAGTGGGACCAATCCTAATTTTGTTTTTGGTTGAGCAAAAGCAAAGGGACCAATCCGGATGAAGACTATACATACGTACATAATGGGGCTTGTTTGATTTTTTGGTTTCTTAATTCCAGACCAACATTATACGAAAAGTGAAACTGCGCATGAAAGTGGATATGACCTTAATTCTCTTCGACTATACATACATTTATCTTTTCTCCGGCGCGCACTATCGGCGCACTTTAGACCGGTCGGTGAATCCTCCATATACTTGCATATCATACTTCTTTTTTCAAAGTGTTTTTTGGATTGGACTCTCAAGATTAATTTAGGGTGTCAAAATTAATTAATTTCTATCTTTTTTTTTGGTGATCGACGGCCCAGAACAGTTCGGTAATGAACGGTGCAGATATGTACTAGTTAACTTACGTGTATCTTGATTAGTTATTTTATTAGTCGAATCAAAGGCAGGCTATTCACGTAGGAACTGGGGGATTCGTAAGAATTTTTTTTCTTGTGACTTAACCCCAAAAATCGAACTATGGCCAATTTATGTGAGGAACAAATCTACCAACCAACTGGGCATCTTCGTTCTTCGACTGGATAAAGGAATTGAGGCTGTCATGTTTCGGAGACAAGTTAACCCATTTGTAAGATAAAAAACATGAGGTAGTTTGTAAATTCGTGAATACAACTTACTCTGTAAGTGGTGGCTTGCGATAAAATTTTTGGATGTCTCACACCGCATTTTGGGATCGAGTTCCATTCCCCCTCCCTCATGTAATAGATTAGGAATGACGAATGACAAAACAAAAAAAATACAAAAAAAGAAAAATACAACTTATTCCCTTTTTACTAGTCATGAAATTTTTTGTTATTGTAAAATCTTTCAATGGATAAGAAATTAAGTGGCTTAATTAGTTGGATTTGAGGAGTGAAGTTCAATGACTAGAATTAAAGAGGGGGGAAATGCTCTTCAATTTCGGAGTTATTCTTTGATGTGTGGATTGAAGCAATTTTTACGAACATAACTCTTCAAAATACTTGAAAAATAGTGGGAGGGGTTTGGATTGGAATAGTGTCAAAAGGACTCAATTGTTCAATTTAAATTTTTTTAGGTCCATTTCCATGATCAATTTTTTTTGAGCTCGTCAATAACGTACACTAATTATTTTCAAATATTACGTCGATTGAGTATGGGTAAACATAATTTTTAAGCACATTTACCTTGAAAAAGCTTGCATCCACAATGAAACGAAAACTCCTTTATCTCAAGATAAATATTGCGATTGTGTGTTGATCGATATTCGATAGAATAAAATTTTGTCTGTCACAGTTCCTTATCCTTCCATTAATCACAATCCTGCATGAGAAAAAAAAATAATAATAATTTTGCTACTTTTTTAAAAACATCAACCATCCATGCGAAAAAATTAAATGTTATCGCATCTCTCTATAAATAGGATGTTGCTATGCATTGTAAAATTATATTCCCACCGGCGTTTTTTAAGTGTGTTGTTTCGTAAATCAAATTTATTAAAGAAACATCATCATTACACCTTTCACATTAATTTTTACATCCATTTTTATGCTTTTCACATCAATTTTTACCTCTATTTTTCAAAATTATCCTCCACTTTTTTCCACTAACTCTTTACCCTTTAACTTTTCAGAAGGACAAAATGATAATTGAACAAATTTTTACCCATTAACTTTTTAAAACCCACACTTATTACGGGACAGCCCAGAATTAAATGTCGACACAAAAAATGGACGGGGGGAGTATAATATAATAGTAATTCTTTTTCTTGTTAGTTCCCATGCTGAATTCTTTCCTTTTTTTGGTTCCGCCAGTCAGGAGTGTCCGAGTTAGCTTACATGCATTTCGACTAAACCATTCTCACGGTTAACGACAGATCATCAACGCCGAAACTACGAGAGAGTTCCTGAATTCTTCAATATCACGTAATTGTTGGATTAATTATATAGAAGTCAGAATATTGTAGGCGAGTACTATATTTGTCTGGAATTGCATTTTCATCTGCTTTTCGCATGCGTGAAAAGAAAAGCCTCACGTGCTCCCCACCACCACAGACACACACTGCATGTGCATGTAATTCTTTATTCATACAGATAGGTACCAAATTAAAATTCTAATTAATATTATACCTAATTAACAAATAATTAATCAGCAACTCAATTTTTTTTATTTAGTTCTTTATGATATGAACGACAAATGTTCATCTTTTTCTATTTGGAAAGGCTACATTGCATCGCAAGCAATGAACCAAAAGACAGGCCTAAAAAATATTTTCTTGTGCGTCTGTGTCAGGTTAAAATTAATCTTTTAGATTCAATGATTGTGAATTTTTAGTAATTTAAAATTTTGAGGTCATCGCATGAACGCAAAGTATTCAGATAAATAAATAAATAAAAAGTTGAAAGCATGTTAGAGATTTATAACCATTTTAAATGGGGTTATATATTGATTCCATCCAGATAGGATTGTGAATGAACCGACTTATTCATGAACGGCTTGAATTTGCCTGATTCGAAGTTGTTCAGTTCTGGGCTTGAGCGAGCATTCTGAACTTGATTAATTAAAAAATAAACCATGTTAAATGGGTCATAATCGTGTATTACATGCATATTTATAATACACATTGTGTTGAAAATTTATAATTCCTGATTATTATTCACATTTCAAATAATATTACTCTGTAACATACAGTCATATTCAAATTATAAGTATAAACAATCATTATCCACAATTAATTACCTTAGAAATTCTCCATCATTTTCAGGAGTCACGTAAATTTTGATAATTAAGAGAGCCATAGAGGTAAGAAAAGCAATTTTAACTACCTTTTGATATCACCTATGATTGCTAATAACGTCGCCAAAAATATGGTACACATTTATTTTGATCATTACATTTTTATTTATCAATATTATCGTCGGTTGCTTTTACCATCCCAACCCCAAATTCCGTTGCACCAAAAAAAAAAAACAACTATAGCCTGAGAAAAAAAAAACCAAATCAATTTTTCGGCCGGTGTTTTTGGTTGAATCAAAATTTTCCCGGTTTTATTTCACCCCTAGCTCTATCTTCTTCTAAATTAAATATGAAAGCTGAATAGACATATTATATAGTATGATTTTTATTTTATTTTTGCTTAAGAGAGAATTTCATTTTATAATAAAGCTAGTACGTACAATCTACCGTATACAAACGACAACAAAAATAACGTAATACAGACGAGAAGAACATAAGACAAAATCAAAATAAATGAAAGAAACGTCCAACGATAAATTGTTTCGGCTGTGAGATATTTGTGATCAATTTATGATGTCGATCCGCTGGTAAGTACTATTTCTTGACTTGATGTGGGAATTCTTAAATTCTACTCCAGCTGGGAAGGGACTTTCCAATCACCCCCACTAATATGGCTTTTTTTTGGCCTCGTCTCCCTTCCGACAGGCCAATAGGATGACGCCACGTACTATTACTTGGGAGGAATATTGGAAAGCAAAAGGAAACTGGCTTTTTTCACACTTGAAAAAAGGCCTTCATGCTTCGTCCAGGGTGCTGTCGGTTTAACTGTGTATAAAGGAATCAGATCCTCTCCTGTCCTACTTTTGGACCGGCGGAAATAGTGAAAAATGAAAATTTAGATTGTCTATTAGTGCAATCAAAGGTTTGAATTCGCTAAAAAAGTCTTCCCGGAAACAGTTAACTTTTCTAAGGAAGAGTTTGTGAGTAAATTCGAACTATTGATTTTGCGACAATGGATGAACCATATTGCAACTGTCCCCTCCAGTCCAAATTCAGAACCGGAGAGGATCTAATTCCGTGCGTAAATCAGTACTACCGAACTGAATACTATAGGCATCGATTTCTATGGGTGTATGGAGTTCAGTCCAGAGTTCTAAAAAATGATATGTGCCGTTCATGATTAATTTTTTTTAAAAAATTTATTGAAAAAATTAGCTCAATTGAATAATTGTAAGTCGCTAATCATATTATCTTATTTTTCTTCAAAATTTCGTTCAGAACCCTAATGTTAAATTTTGAATTAAAAAATTAGTAGAAGTTAGGATCAATTAAGTACTTTCAATTATTCGATTGAGCTAATTTTTCTAACGACTCGAACAAATATTTGAAAATTAATGAGCGATTCGAATCATTTCTCTGGAACCCCGAAATAGATCCCACACACCCATCGGTATACCATCTATACGTGGGAGTTAGTACCCAAAGCCGACTTGATATATATGAAACTAGAGCACTTACCAAAGGGTTGCGTTGTAGTACTAGATAGATGCAGTGAGGTTGTGGGTTCAATTCTTATGAAAATGAAGTTGACACTTTGTTAAATGGTAGGAAAGGAATTGATTGTACATGTATATTTTGAAAATAATTATGTACGTTTACTCTCTAGATAGACAAATGAACATTACATTCACTTGAAACCAATTAGATTCATTGGCGTGACTCGTCTATTGTTTTAACCCTGGAATCTTTTTTTGATCCGCAGCTAAATCATCGAATCTACGCTACTATTTTTTTCACAGATTAAATGAGAACTCATGAAAACAAAACCGATTACATCAATATCGAACAATGAGTTTTCCAAAAAATTAATCGAGGCGTGCGTAAAACCGAAAACTGACCCGAACACCTTTTTATAAAAGCATGGCATGCCAATAGGCACATACAAAGATATGGAATAATGAGTCCTATACTCATTATGTGCTCCAAAACTTAGTACAATCAATGATATATGATGAGCAACAACAAAGTCAAACAGGGTAGATATGTTTTCTTTTCTTTTTTTCTTTTTTTTCTTCCCCTTTCTTCTTTTAAAGTTTGTAGATTAGAGGATTGACATCCTTCCACTTTGTCTCCTCCCTCTCTCAATTTTTCTCTTTTGTTTTCTTGCTTTTTCCTGTGGATGTTCCTAATGGGTGGAGGGTTCCTATCTCCTTTTGCCATGAGCCATTGCTTTTCTCATAGGGAAGGAATAAATCCCCAGTGCTTCCTCAACCCTTTTTGGGCCCCATTACAATCCAATCGAGAGTCCCCACCTTGTTGTGGGCCCATCTTGTCTAGGCTGCTTCACATATCACCACTTCCTCTCTTCCTAAAAGGATCGGGGCCGTTAGATGAACAATAAGATCCACCCTCCTCCTCCTTTCGTTTCTGTTTTTGACGAAGGAGGGTTTTCCGGGTCAGTTTGTAAGCATTTTAGACTAATCTATTACTCTTACCACAAACGTTTCACATGGGGTGAGGTGATTTTAAGAATTACTAACAAAGAAATTAAACCTAGACCTTATGATAGAGCAAACACTTAAATCTACTCTCCGGCCTCTTTTTATTACAATTCGTTACATTGGTTTATTATTATGCTGTATAAAATTTTTAAGTCAGCTAAGTTTAAGAGTCTAGAGATTGATATATATTCACTATTCGGCTTGAACGGCTTATATTGTTTGTGGAGAAAAAAATAACTATTAACCTCATGAACAACTCGATTAAAACTCTTTTAAGATTAACTTAACTTAAGAGGTTGAGTTTTGAATGCCTCGAGCTTTAACCTTTCGGGGGCTTATTTAATTTTGCCTTCAAAGATTTTTTTAAATTAAACCAAAATAGATTTTTTTTATAAAAAAAATTAACAACAAATCTAAAATAGTTTTAAAATTAATTTTTGATCTACCTCAACCATACCTAAGTTAAACTAAACCCAACATAAATTAAACCAAGCTCCATCACCTTTTCAAATTTGTTTAAGTTTTTAACCAAATTTAAAACACATCACTTTTCAACTTGCTCATGTTGTTTACAGCCTTACACATTAAAAGAGAGATATGTTTGCGTAAATCAAATAACATCCTGATATGGACGTTGCTTTGATGGGTTGGTGTCGTTGAAGTGGAGACTAGACCCCACCACCACCTCTAATCCCATTTTCACGAGTGATTATTCAGCACTCCCGGAGCACCGTCGCCACCGCACGCATTCACACGGGATACATATATACTCGGTTATCGGTCGCACGCGTGGAAAAACGTGATTATTCAACGCCGGTGCTCCAGGGACCTCCACCACCACACATATCTGTTGTACATACAGAGTCCAACGCGAAAATGTGATCGTAAAGACTGAAACACCACGTGACGGTGATCCGAAAGGGACTTAAAAAAAGATTTTTTCAAATTTCCACATGGTAAGTGACACTGCACTGTCCTTTCCACCTTTGCTTGTTTAGCACACCTATTTTGTCCTCCAAAATTCTCACATCATTTCACCATCCTTCCTATTTCCATGCTACTGTTATTTTCACCATAAAGCTTTAAGCCACAAATGGATAAAGATGCCAGTGGTGTATCTCTGGTGGTTAGGATTGTTGTTGAAGCAAAAACAAGTAAAAAACTAGAGGGGGGTCAAACCCTTATTGTGGAGGGAAAAAGCCTAAATGATAGGCCCCATTTATTAAGGGGTGACTCTTCATTCTAATGATGTAAGAGCATCTCCAAGAGGCTCTCTACATGAGCTCTCTTGGCTATTGTAGAGAGCCAAAACCAATTTTTACCCCTCCAAGAGGCTTGCTACTTGCCTCTCTACTTTGCATATTCCAATTTTGCCTTGCTACTTGTGGCTAGGGAGGCAGCCTAGCCACTCCCACTCTCCTTTTTATTTTTAACTTAAAATGTTTGTAAGTTTTATTTTGCATGTCTAATGTTGAAAAAAGATATATATTTTTGAAACCTACGAAGACGAGATCTATCAAACAAGACCAATATTGAATATGAAATTATGGATAAAAATAATAATTTTTTTGGGTGCATGCTTTTTTGAAATAATTATTATAAGCTCAAACCAAGATAAATTCATGAGCTCAAGTTCTATAAAAAATCAAGAGTCCAAAGTCAATCAAAATCCCGAGCTCAAACCCAAATTAGTTTGGATGGAGAGCAAAATAGAGAGTTGTGTTGGAATACATAGATGAAAAGTGACTAGGCAAAATAGAAATAGTATTTTTTTTGTCCTTTTGGATAGGCAAAGTAGAGAGGAGTGTTGGAGATGCTCTAACAACCTGATGTAAAACCCATTGTCTGTCATAAAGATAAGAATTATTAGCAATTTCTGGTCAGAAAATTAAATGTGCATGGGGGGGCTCATGGGACAACATGGTTTAATAAATGAAAATAAATGTGAATAACCAATTACACATTTTCAGCATTCTATAGGGCTCAATGAGGGGTGCCCTATCATATTTTTGTTCTTGTATTTATAGAAAGAGAGAATTAATGCTTCACGAAACACGTTGGAGTTGTGGCCGTTGCGTGTTCATACCTACGTTTCTCGGTCAGAAAATGAGCCACTTTAAATAAATGATGAGAACGTTAACTGTCAGTTGTTTATGCGTTGGAGAGACTGTTTCTTATTTGTGCGGAAGCAAATTTATAAAACAAAGGCTGAAACAAGAGCAATCAAAGGACTAATCGACTATTGGCTAATGGCGTGGCAAGCATCAATGGGATGTGCCATTTCGTGCCATGGGTCGGAGTGAGTGCGATTTTGATCACCCGCCTAAAACGTTGCGGACTTGTGTCCATTTACACCATTAACTAGGAGTAAAAAAATAGGAATATGTAACTCCAGCATAGGGACCACTGCTTATGCAATGTTGGTCTTTCCGTGAAAGATGGAAAATTTAATGTAAACAGAAGTACAAAATTGCCTGCTTGGTGAAAAATTCTTAAATTTAATGTAAATAGAAGTACAAAATTGCCTGTTTGGTGAAAAATTCTTGGGCATTATCTGATTTTGTGTGTCTTTATACAGATGATGATATGCCTTTTTCCTCTGGAAGAGTTGTCCCATACAAATTTAACAAAGTTTGTTAAGCCATGCCCTGATCTGGTTCTGAAATCTCCAAGGCATTCAATGACATACACCGCCACGTAGTACCCGTCAGTGTATCCGAGTCGTTCAAATATGTTTTGGACGGCCCAGATTTAAGGGTGGTATTTTTGTAAATTTTGGGGGCAACTTACCCAACAAATTTGGACGGCCCAGATTTGTTGGGGTAATTGCCCCAAAATTTACAAAAAAAAAAAAATACCACCCTTAAATTTGGGCAGTCCAAACCGTCCAGATTTGTTGGGGTAAATTACCCCAAAATCTACGAAAAGACCACTCTTAAATTTTGGCCTTCCAAACCGTCCATTGGGCGGACAGTAGAAAGATCCTTTGAAAATTTTCCAGTAATGAAATAAGGAGCAGAGGGACCAATTTATCGAAGGCAAGGTGGCTATTCAAAATAAACCGGTCCAAATGGCCACATCCATAAATTAGAAACAATCTTTCTATTATTAGAGTACTCTTTGACTGGTAAGAATGCACACGATAACAGTACTCTGCACGTCAAGAATACGTCCGCCGAGTGGGTTGACGGTAGGATTTTCCAATAACATCATTCTTTTCCCATGAAAGATATCACCTCTTGGGCCAAGCCCTCTTATATCTTTTGACCCGACCCGACCCAATTTCCAACATCTATAACTATAAGCGACCCAATCTATAGAGACAATTTCTCATTCAATATTCATTGGTTCGAAACCAATTTTCCAACATCTATAACTATAAGCGACCGAATTTCCTCACCTCTTGTGTGATGTCTCTGCGGTATACTACTGGGTCTAGTTTCTCTCACGTGTATGTATATGTATGACGTGAAATAAACAAGGAGAATAAAATAAGAACCATTTAACAAGATGAAAACACAAACTAGAGATCAGTACAACAATATATAATATCGGTTCTCGCAGATTCAAACCCTCTTCCCTGCCATCATTCATCAGATTTTGAGCTGTTCCAATAGCTCATCCGCCTGATCTAGTGATTCGCGTCGTGGAGCAGGAGCCACGACTGCCGGTGATCCATCCTTTCGTACGGGTGGCTCTTCCTTTTGAACCGGCAGAGCCTGCCTAATACGAACAGGAGGTGCAATTTGCACAGGTTGGCGCTGCACCACTTGTGAAGGACGCATAGAGGGTGGTGGTGCAGAGAAAACAGGCACCGCGGTTCTCACTGTAACTGGTGGAGCAATCCCCCGGTATGGTGTATTGCAATGCCGAATGGGAATGTAAGGAGATACCCCTGCTGCCGGAAACCTTTGAGGAGGCTGTGACGATCCAGTGGAGGCGTCGTTTGTTGTTGCGGATGAGGGTCTGTATTGAGGAGCCCTCTTTTGGCAGATTAAGGGGAGGATTTTAGATGTGGGAACTGGGCGAGGCTGTGGACTCGATGGTCTCGGGTTCTGAAATAGGAATTTCTTTTCAAATGGGATAGGAGTGCTGGAGTTGGACATTCCCATCTTTTCCTTCAACCGGTAATTCAAAAGTGCTCTGGCAATTTTGATTTGTTCTAGCTCATCGTTGTTCTCTGTTTCACTCGATGAAGTTGCATCTTGTTGTGCCACTGGTCACGTAGACAAAAAGAGAGATGGATAAACGGAGAGAGTCAAGAGACATAATTTGAGGTTTAATGTAAATGCATCACTCAAGAGAAAATATATAACATGATAATATCTATATGTCAACAAGGATGATCAAGATGGGTGGGATCTGAATTAACCTATAACACCCCCCGTTTTTCCCGAGGGAATATGAATCTCTCCAAAGGAGATTCATGCAAATAGCAGATTTTGTAAATTGAGATAGCCAGCATGAGAACCACAAATGGGTTGTACAGGAAGAGTTTCAAGCGCTGTAATACAAGGAGGAACAGAAGCTACCAATTTCTTTTAAGGACGTTGGTTCACAGACTGCAAAGGAAGTTCTACAACGAGATGATGTTAATGTGCAGTGCATCAAGCCAATTCCAATTCATAATATAGAACAAGAAGGAAAGTAAGCATTCTAAGTTCTTCTGTTTTAAAATAGGAAAATCCCATGGTTAACCCAGTTAACAACACTCAACGACACTTTGAAAGTGAATGAGCACAGAACTCCGTTCTGTACTTGTTCTATTTTAGTCAATTGAATTGTTGGTTAGTGATGCTGGAACACGTACTTGTTTTAAGTGCCTATTTATTTTCTATTGGCATTTATGGATTGATCACGAGTCGAAATATGGTTCGAGCCCTTATGTGTCTTGAACTTATATTGAATTTGGACATGCACAAGATCGGGTACCTTGGTAAAACTGGGAAATATCTGACTCAACATCAATATCAACTTGTGTTTCAGCCATGCAGTAAACTTATTGAATTTCCATCAATTTGAGTCCACTATTCCATGTTCGTATGTCCCATATTTCATGTCCACGATGTCAAGTCACTAGTCATACTAAATTTTGAATAGATTTCCTTTTCTGCCTTTTCACTTTGGAAGTGAAGAGCTCCCCATGTTCAACAGAAAGGATAATTTTGGCAACTTATGCTTGGATTCACTGAAAATTGACTAAAATTGAGGGATGGAGGTAGTACTCCGGACTATGGAGACAAGATGGACAAGAGTGCAAAATCCAAGTTCATTGGCCAAGTAATCAGACATTTGATCACACGATGCAGATAACGTCAGAACATGGTTTGTACAATTTACCAAAGAAATGGGAGATGGGGACTCACATTGTTTAAGAGATGTCCACGCTGCCATGGCTGCATTTTTCTCAGCTTGTTTTTTGTTCTTGGCATGTTCCCCAGTAAAAATAATTCCAGCCAGTTCAACCATTCCAGTGAAGATGGGTTGGTGTCCAAGCCCTGACCTGTAAGTTGTGTACTGGGGCAATGGGGCCCCGACTCTCTGTGCAATCTCCTGTAATAGGTTCTTGTAAACACCTGTCTCATCCTATAGCCATAGCAAAGGCCAATCAACACGAGAGCAGCAGTTCTATTCCTGAGAAACTATTGTGCAGAAGTTCTATTCCTGATAAACTATTGCAAAAATGAAAGTGCTTGCCAAAACAAGGGGAAAAATAGCCATAAGGAAAACAATTTAGGCGTCCAAGTATGTACTACTTGAAACAGGCCGAGGGTAAGTTACAAGTACTTCAGAAATAGACACAAAATGTCACATTCAAAATATTCTCGCTGAGCAATTCATACAATCTTTGCTTTCTCTATTGAGAATGACCTCATAAAAACTTTCAAAATCGGATATCACTAGACCTATGAAGCACCGACACTCCAAGAGATTGTTGTGTCTGTGTATTGGACATGGAGACATGCAGGGGACACATATGGGGTGTCCCTTAAATTAAATTGAAGGGGGACACGGCATGGCCACGCATGTCCCACATATACCCTAATACACACACAAGCAAACACACACACACACACACACACACATATTTATGTATTTACTGGTCACTGTGTATGTGTATGTGTATGTGTATGTGTTTACATACATATATGCCTATGTACCGGTATATATCAAAAGAAAAAAACACATATTTATGCATATAAACTTTTATTGCATAAACATATATCATATTTTATATATATAGTTATTTATTTACTTTTTTTCCGTGTCCCCCATCGTGTCCATGTCCCCTTTTTCTAGAATTCTCATGTCCCCTGTCCTATATCCGTATCCGTGTCCGTGCTACATAGCACTAGGCTATTTATTCTCTAAATTATGTACACATACTGCTTTTACCCAGGCAGCCCAGATGGAGAACTTGGCTCATGCATAGTTTCGGCCCTGGTGGACACCTTACACGGTACTCCACTCTCCACTTCACAAACACACAGAGACAATGATAAAATAAAATAAACTCTGTTAAAACAAACGTTCCTGAATAGATACAATGATAGTGAGTCAAAGGAATCCAAAACTATCCATGATTTGTAATGTTGACACATTAAAATCTGCAAGGTGAGTGAACGATGCTGAGACTGATAAAGTAATTGTGGGCAAAAAGAAAAGTTTAAGGACATACAATAGAAACCTTGATTACTTTATGCATGAAACATTCAGCTGTAACGGATTCTCTCTGGAGTCTGGGCAATCTACCACAGTTGTGGCCACAAATTCATCAAGCCAAACTCCAACAATTAAGTTTGGTGAAGCCCTATATAGCACCAACATGGAAACGTGACAAAACACGGACATTGACACCGACATGGATACACTTAAACTTTAAAACACGGACATTGACACCGACATGGATAAGGTAGCCCTTGATAAAAGTAACTCACTGGAAAAACAGGATTCATGTAGCCGACCCCAATTAATTGGGACTTCAGGCTCGGTTTGGTTTGGTACATACAAAATAAGGCTATAACTGCAAAGATGTTACACGACATATACCTTAAATCATTTTAGTATTCACAAAAGTATACGGAAAAGAAGCATTTCATCATTTATGTGTCTTTATAATCAAGAAACCATCACCCGTCACATAAAAAATACGACTTTCTTAAATTTTAATTTGAGTCTTGTAATTCATTTAACACCCTTCTCCTTTTGCAAGGTCCCAGGAGTGTCCGAAGCATTTTTTAAAGTGTACCCAAAGTGTCTAATTTGGAAAAAATAAGAAACTTCAGATTTGAGCGTTGGACCCATGTCCGGAGAGTGTCGGTGTCCGATACAGTACGTGACCTCCAAATTGTCCAGCTAGGTGGCTACAAAGGTAGGCCCTATGCAAGTTGGGCAAAAAATCAAACTGATAAATCCAGCCTGTTTAAGGAAAAAATGGCTTCTCAAGATAAATACAAGAACCAGTCTAGTCTCATGGCTCTGGATGGCTCTTGCATTGCTAAGCCCTAGCCCATGCAGTAAACCAATAAAATAGTAAACCAATAAACCAAGATAAATCCAGCCTGTTTAAGGAAAAAATGGCTTCTCAAGATAAATACAGTACATGATTTAACTGGTTCCAGTTCTGAGGTGTTAACATAAATAGTCAGAAAAATCATACTCCTACAGATTTCAAATCAACAAAAATGAAATTTCTGTAGTTAAATGAAAATGGAAATTTTCCATTTTCATGACCTATGAGCACCAAATCGGCACAAAAAACAATTGTGGTGCCTTTGAACACACCAATAAAATCAGTTAGCCCCTCCCATTGTAAGTGGACCCATATCACATTAATGCTGCAGCTAGGCATTTAAGTCTATCAATTCAATTATAGGGAGACGACATAAAGAGTAACCCATGTGCAATTGAATACTTCACAATTGTGAAAATTGAAATCTATATGATTATTGGACGTAACGCCCAATATTTCCACATATAGATTCATTCATATACTATGAAGCAACCAAAGTCAATAATAAATCAGTCTATATAATATGGGTTGAAGGAAAAAAGAAATAACTAATTAGTATAGAATACAGGCCATTACCCAAGTTGGCGTCACCGTTAACTTACATGGATTATATAAACAAATCAAGCTACTTAAGTCAATCTCGAGTTTGGATAGGCTCGGGGCATGAAACAAGCCAAGTTTAACAAATATTAAAGCTTATTAAAATGTTGATGTTGGCTTGATAAGTTAGTTGAACTTGTCAAATAAACAAGCTACTCCCACTCTACTAGTGGAACAGTGGTCCTGGTTTCTCATTCTACATAAAAAAGAAGAAAAATAGGTCCAACATATTGACAACAAAGCATTTGAAAACCACGTTAATAACTTAATATTAAGACTGGTACACCCCTTATGCTTAAGAAATTAATTTTGGACACAGACTATATGGGTCGAGAATCTCTTGAATCTCAACTACGGCCACTCGAAGAAACTTCCAATTCCACCACTGTCTGTCCAAATTGAAATCTCCTTTTGTCAACAACCCCACAGCTTTATGCTCCAAAAAAAAAAGGACATCCCACAGCTTTGAAACTAAGGCTGTGTTTCGGCTGTCTATTTTAGGTATATATATATATTTTTTCTTGGAAGCAAAAAATAGTAAAATATACTACATGCCATATAAAACAACTTGACCTAGTTTATTTCCGTGTCGAGCCATTCGCGAGCAACTGGAGACTCGGTTTGATAAGATGCTCAGTTAATAAACGAGCTCAAGTCAGAAATGGAGGATGATTCTGTAAACAAGCCGAATTTGAGTTAGCTAAGCACATGACGCCGCTTGAGAACATAGAAATATATATATATATAACAATCTGTGTTAGTAACATACGTTGGAATTTTATCTGTTCTATCAAAGTTTTCTCTGATTTCAAACTCGAGCTTAGCTAATTTATATTTGTTTGACTCGAGCTCAGCTCGTTCATACAGCTCATTCTGGAGCCGAGTTCAAGTTTATACTTACTAACACCTCGTTTATTTGAGTTCGACTCACCTAATTTGAACAACCGAGCTCGCACACTTCAAAGCTCGGCTAGGTCGCAGTCCTGCTTACAGCCCTGAAGGAAATTCAAAACTAAGAAAATTACTTTTTAGACATTCGGAAGGTCACAGCTGAAGGTAACAGATCAGGGGCATTCCGGTCATTTCGTCCCAAAATACATTCCAAAGTCATCGGTTCACCTCAGAGACTAAGACCAAAGCAATAAACTCCGGTTTAACATCCGCGCATTGATCAAACACGGTGCGCGCATGATAAGCTGCCCACCTACACGGCGCACGATAGCGTATTCTACTTCACCGGCGATTAGTGGCCGGAAAATCCAGAAATCAAACAGACAACGAGCACGAATCGCAATTAAAACCTCGCACAAACATTAGCAAATTTTCCAATCTGTAATTTCCAAAATACGGAGATCGAAGCGGTTAGGGGTTGCAGTACTTACGAGGATTCTGGCGGCGAGGGAGGAGTGAGAGGGGCCGCGGTTGGAGAGAGAGTTAAGCGCGACCTCGGCGGCGGTGTGCTCGGCCTGGCGGAGAGTGGAGCAGTAGCTGGGGCTCTCGAAGGTCTCGCCGTTGAAGTTGACGATTGACTTGAAACGCGGCGCGTGGTCGGGACCTTCTCGGATACAGGTGTAGGATGGGAGGTTGAAGCAGCTTCTCTGCGCCAGCTCCTGCAGCTGGTTCTTGTACATCTCCGCCTGATTTCTGCACTCTCTTTATATATGTATATGTAGGTATGAATGTGTGGGTGTGTGAATTCTGCTTTAAAAAATGGGAGTTTTCCGGTGAAGATACCACCGGGAAAGAGATTCCTGACGGAGCGGCGCCGGATCCGGAGTGATTTGAACTTCTGAAACTGGTACTCGCCGGAGAAAAGGGTTGGCAGTCGTCTCAAGAGTTGAGGTATACGTGTAAGTTGGCACTTCAGTCAGCTACAAAAACGAGTATTTCTACTTTTCAGCCTTTTAAGTATGAGAGAGAGAGAGAGAGAGAGAGAGAGAGAGAGGAGAAAATGTGGAGGTGGTTTGTTGGTGGAAGGGGGGAAGAAAGTAGGGGTGGAGAATTTGGAGGTATTACTATTATTAGTTGAGTGGAAACTTTTGATGTTTTTTAGCGGTTGAAGTCAACTGAACGTTGGAGAATTAGGCTGCATGGACTTGTGGAGATCTTCTTTACAGTACCCTTAGGCCCCATTTGACGACCGGAAATAATTTTGGATGAATTCGTAACGAGGGTAGATTTGTAATGAGGGTAGGGATGACAACGGATAGAGTATGGATCGGGGGACTCTATTTTATCTCTCATCCCCAATTGGCGAATCTTTTACCATCCCCGCTCCAATCCCTACTGGGATATTAGATAAAACATCAAACCCACGTCCCGTTGCATATCGGGGTTTCTCTAAATATACCCATATCCAAACCAAAATATATAAGAAGTCAATAATGAAACCAAAGTGCAAACCCGATAATTCAAATTAACCAACAAAAATATAAAGTAAAAAATTTCAAATTATTTTATTTTGACCACTAATGTAGCAAAAAGAACAGTAGTACAATAAAAAACCAATCCAAGCAAATATCAATTTGTGCGGTGCGTTGTGTTGTGCAACAAAACTACGTCATTTTGCTTGATGTTTTGGCACAATTCCAAATCTTCAAAGGGCCTTGTTTGGAGGAAGAAAAACCACTACAAAGTGTCTAAACCCTAAACCCAAAGTGCCTAAATCCAAGTGCCTAAACTCACTATATCCTATCCCAAAGAGCCTAAATTCCCTAAAATTGAACCCCAAAATTAATTCTCCAAATAAAGCCTTCGGAAGGTTTAGAGATGTACCAAAAAAATGAGTAAAACGACATAGTTTTGCCGCACAACACGACACACAACACCTGCCGCACAACACCTGCCGCACAACACCTCCCCCAGATCCCTAAGTTTCATCAAGTGACAAACTAATAAATTTAAAAAAATAAAATGAAAGAGCAAAATATAGCAAGAACATCATTTTAGGAACTAGAATCAGTAATGTTATATTGTGTAGTTTATAATAGGTAGTAATTGACATGATTTGCTCTATAAGTAAATAATACTTAAGATTCTTTTCTACCTATACGCATATGTATAATTTATGTAGTATATATAACTGGGTACGGGGATTCGGGGGCAGGGATAACAAAATCATACATGCTCTATATCCGAGTGGTTATTTCTTAAATCCCACCATACCTGCTACTATTGGGGAATTTTTTTGGATAAACTCCGCGTCCATATGGGAGGCGCGGGGCGGGTATCCATTGGATATGGGGAAATTGTCATCCCTAGAGGGTGAGCCCACCTCCTAAGAAGGGCGGATTTGTACATTGGGTGTTTGGATGATTTTTTGAGTAGGAGGATTTGGAAGGTAGATATGATAGGATAAGTTGTAAAAAGACTTAATTGTCTCTGGTTTGTTATTTTAATAGATAAATTGATTTGATTATAATTAATATATTAAAATTTTAATTAATTAATTTCTTGTACCTAACAACAATTAAGCTATAACAATTCCTTTTAATAATTTTTTTATAAAGTCAAATCACTAAATGTTAAAAGGATTAAAAATCATTGAATAATAATTTGGCCATTTGATTTTCTTAGCACAACGAGATTAACAATACAATTTGAAAAATATTTTTGTGGTAAAAACCGATAATATATAAAAATTAGGGAGGTAAAATTAAAAAGATATTCCAATACCTATTATTTGTATGTACTAGATAATTTTCCTCCCATTGTTAACCCACCACCGACTCTATCTACACAAAATAAAAATTAGGGAGGTAAAATTAAAAAGAAATTCCAATACCTATTATTTGTATGTACTAGATAATTTTCCTCCCATTGTTAACCCACCACCGACTCTATCTACACAAAATAACAAAACCCATTTTTAAACCCCCACCACCACTGTTCAAGAAACCCACCACCGCTACCATCTTCGTCGGCAAGTTCGGCAACTCCAGCAATCGACGATCTGAGATATTTGAGCTGGTTTTTTTTTTATCGATTTTAAGACAGAGGTAGTCAATCGTGGTCGACCTCCTCGCCACCATCCACTCCGCCGCCGACACCGACAAAGGTACTCTCTCTCTCTCTTGTATTTGGGTTTTCATACGGGAAGAAGAGGGTGGATTTGAAAGGGTATTATGGTACTAAAAACTAGAGGTGTTCACGGTCCGGATTGGCATGAATCCAATCCTAATCCGTCAATCACGGTTTTTTGAAAATAAAATCCGTATCCGATCCAAAAGTCTCATGGTTCGGTTCCAATCCGATCTGCAAGTCACGGATTAGTTCCGGATTTGTTCACGGATTTTCAACTTATTCTAAAAAAAAATCACCAACTTATTCAAAAACCCAAACTCAACAATGAAACAAACACTTCAGTAGTATAGTTAGTGTTAGGAACATGTGTGAAGGATGAGTCCCACATCGGATAAATAGAAAAAGAGTTGGACCTTAATATACAATTGAATGACTCACCACTTACAAGGCTTAGCCTTTTAAGTGGATATGGGTCATTCAATGTATATTGGGTCCATGTGACGTGGTGGACTCTGTAGATACTCCCCAACGGATTAGGCATGCGCTCACATGAAAGAACCTCAAGCGGATCAGACTCTTAACAAGTGGTATCAGAGCCAATGACTGAGCGGACTCTCCTAGAAGCATCGGTGGTTGTGGGCTTGCAGAAAATTCCTGGTGCGTGCAGCAGGTGGCTGGCAGCAAGGTGGCTCTCGGTGGAGTGGGTACTCTTGATGGAGCAAGAAAATTCCTGGTGCGTGCGACACCTGGCTGGCAAGCAAAGGTGGCTCTCGTGAAGTATGGTGGCTCATGATGGAGTGGGTGCGGTAAATAAGCCCGGGTTTGGACACGGTGTTGGAGAGATAGATCAAGAATTAAGGGGGAGTCAAGTGGATCAGATAGAGGGGGAGCTAGGCCCAATGTATGGTTCACACATGAGGGGGAGATTGTTAGGAACATGTGTGAAGGATGAGTCCCACATCGGATAAATAGAAAAAGAGTTGGACCTTAATATACAATTGGATGACTCACCACTTACAAGGCTTAGCCTTTTAAGTGGATATGGGTCATTCAATGTATATTGGGTCCATGTGATGAGGTGGACTCTGTAGATACTCCCCAACGGATTGGGCCTGCGCGCACATGAAAGAACCTCAAGCGGACCAGGCTCTTAACAGTTAGTAGATGAGAATATAAAGCATCAAGAAGAACAAAGAAAGAGCAGTCACTGAAAAGAAATAATGAAAGCGTGCTTATTGAACATTCCAACAAATTAATTGAACAAATCTAAACTTAAACATTACGGAATCAAAATAGATAGCCAAAAAACAAAACCCAAAATTCATTTTGGAATTCCAAACACAGTAGACTATAAATCGGAGCTTGAGCATTGTAAAGTGTAAACATCAAACTTGTTAAACATGGCAACAAACACATCTAAATAGACGGTCACAAGCACAAAACCCAGATATCATTTTGGAATTCTAAACAAAGTAGGCTACAAAAGTGGTAAAATTATTTATCTATACAAGAGCTCCTTGTGGTGTAGTGGTGTTGTATATTGTTTGGAAAATTATTTATCTATACATATATATATATATATTTAAATGTATATAATAAAAATCTCAAGGTCCGGATCGGTTAATCCACGGTTTCAAAATTAAAATCCGTGTCCGGACTGTGAGTCACGATTTTTTATTTTTTGAATCCGTGTCCGGACCATTAATCCTCGGTTAAAATCCAAAACTTGCGGATCAGTTCGGTCCGGACCGGATTCACGATTCACCGATTTTTTTAATAGCCCTACCAAAAACCCACAATTCCTCCCTGATTTGCTAACTATAGGTTGGAAGTGAGTGTTGACAAATCCTAGTGAGGGCGGATTTGTATTCCCAACAGTGTTCAAATTGGGGAGGAGTGGAAGAGGTGGAAATTGTTGCCAAACGCAGGATATGCGTGGGGTCAGGATTACAAATCCGGGTGCCATCTTCGGTCGCCAAAGCGGGCTTTAGGGGCCGATTGAATGAAGGATTATTTTTAGGGGATAAGTTATTGAGGGGATAAGATAAGAGGGGGTATTTTTTGGGGAGGGTTGACCCACATTGATGAGATGTTTATGGAAGGGGTATAAAAAAAATCGTTGGTTTGGATGGAGTATTTAAAAAAAAAGGGATAAATAGTACTTGGTTTGAATGGAGGATAAAATGGGGGGATAAGGTTGTTTTGTAGTTGAAATAAGGGGGATGAGGTATTATTCTTGGCTAATACCAGGGGATAACTTTTGGGGAGGGGGGAAGGGTGCCCAAAAATAATATCCCTATATCCCTCTAAGCCAGATTATTTTTAAAGGGGCGAAAATTTATCCCCCTGCATTTTTGGATACCCAAACCATGCTAATTGCTAAATGTGTCACATCAAGCCTTATACCCCCTCCAAAAAATTTACCCCTTCCTCGTACCCGTCCAAGCAAGACCTTAATGTAGAACAAGTATGATTAATTGGATTGATAGAAGCCTCGAGGGCCCAAACGACTTTTAATAGAAAATTGCTAAATTCGGTGATTTATTGATGAGCCTGGAATCGGACCAAACTTGGTAGGCTGAAGCAAAATTGCAGTGCAGTCATGACTCACGACCTTAAAAGTCGTGACTAATGGTGGATTTCGGCCAAATTCCTTTGTTTAGACCTTCAATTTAGTATTTTTGCTATATTAAGAAATAATTGGATTATGAATTACTCTTAGCGTATAATTCCATTTAAGTTGATTCCAATTGGAAATATCTTGCTTTTCTTTCTAATCTTCAATTTTGGTAGTCTACGTAATTTTAGGGATACTTTATTTTTTAGTAGTGTTTGCTAGGGTTTCCGTATAAAAAGGTATGTAATCTCTATTATTCAGTAACTCTTATTCAATTGATAAGTCCCCTATATTGTTAATAAAGGGACTTATCTCCCTTATTTTTGTCACTCACGCATGCATTTTATAGCTTTTATATGATTGATATTGCGCGTGGGTGTATTTTGGTAGTTTTAGGTAAAATGGGTGAAAATGATGATTTTTGACGCCATGGTTTGACCAAAGGGGTACCCGAGTACCCAAGGCCACGTGGCACTCTGCCACCGAGCCCGAGAGCCAAGAACGAAGCACCGGACAAGGCTTGGGGAGACCAAAAGGCCGGGAGATGAACAAAGGAAGAAAGAGGAAATTCTTCAGAGATACCGGTAGCTTGAAAAATGGGATACCGGTATCCCTGAAGAATTTCACATTTTGAAGAGAGATACCGATAGCTTGAAAAATGAGATACCGGTATCCCTGAAGAATTTCACATTTTGAAGAGAGATACCGGTAGCTTGAAAAATGAGATACCGGTATCCCCGGAACAGAAGGTCAAGATAGGGGAGATACCGGTAGCGGCAAAAATGGGATACCGGTATCCCTGCAAAATTTCTGCACTTTTTGAGCCCGATCCAAAATATCTCGTGGCACTTTTGTAATTATTTGGCACGACTTTTGGGGGCTTTATAAGCCCAAAACTCAGTCTTTTAGGGTGATCACTACCTAAGCTTTCTCTCTCTACCTCCCTTTTCCTTCCCCTTAGTTTAGCTCCACCTTCTCTCTAGTTTTTAGGGTAGTTTCTCTTTGATTCAAGGATTTCGTCTTCATTAATGTTGTAAGTGTACTCTTAATCTTTACAAATCTATTGTTTATTTACGTTTTCTTCATGTTTCGTATTTCCTTCATATTGCCTTTAATGTTTAGCTTAATCATGTTTGAGTAGTAGTTTAGGCTTGGTCATGGGTGAATATCACTCCATGACTTCGGTGTTTCAAAGGCTTCTCACGTTTTTATGCTTATTGTGGGTTTGTGAATGGATTAATCACTCTATTTTTTGTCTAAACTTAGAGTTGTTAACCTCTTTGATTGGGTGTAGACAAATCACTTGGCACACACAGTGCTTTGAGCTATGTCACTTTAGGTGTTCGAAAAAATGTCTAAGAGAGTTTCTTTCCATTTACAAACCTCATTCTTGTGATAAAGATTGGTTTTCATTGGGTAAGTTATGTTTTATGTACCAAAACTAGGAGTTGTTAACCTTGTTGATCTTGTGCAGGCAAGGGCTTGACTACTTGCCACACATGATGCTTAGAGCTATGTCACTCCAAGTTGTTTGTAAAAATGCCTCAAAGAACTTATCCCATTGTTAAACCCATTTTCTAGAGTCAAAATGATCTTCATTGTTAAATCTTCCGAGTGAGAGCAAGTGACTTTGTCTCTCACTTGAGTTATAGTTGAGAGCCATTGAATATCCTTAGTCATGGGTGGTATGAACCTCTAGACCTTGCTGCTTTTAATTTATAGTTCAAAACTTCATTTTCAATCGCATTAGAGATACTCGAGAGAATTCCACCAAACAAACTACAAAAACCAGTTTGCCGCTTTAAGGCTAAAACCAACATTTGCGAATCAACACTCACGCTCAGCGCATTTGGTCTCTGTGGATACGACCCGGTCTTACCAGTTATTATGCTACGCGATACCTAGCCCTACGCTTGGGGCGACACTATCTACGATACAATCTAAGGTCGCAAGCATCAATCAATATAGTTATGAGATTTTTTCTTTCTTATTGTGGATTCAATAAACTCTCGTGGATATGAGAAACTATCTCGTTTGGAATAGTACGCTAACTATTCTGTTTTGAATTTCGCTACGTCACCTTTGTTCCAAAATTATTGTCCCCATTGCACAATTCACACTTTTAAAAAAATTGTCTATGTTTTACAATTTTTAATACTCCACTTTTTAAGACTTTAAAATTTGTGAATTAGAGAACTAAGTGAACTCTATGAAACAAGATCCATATTGTATATTAAAGATACTCTACTCTAGATTAAAAAAGGAAAAAAATTTCTTATAGCCTTTCGACTTTACTCGAAAGTTCACTTTGGTCCTTCATGTTCCAATTTCAACACATTAAACCTTGCATTTCCCAATTGGTTGCAATGTTAACCTTGGGTAAACTTCCGTTTGGAATTTGGACAGAAAAATGACATGTGCCTAGCACATGATCACTTTTCAAGGGTATAATTGACCATTCCCCTTCTTTCCTTCCTCCTCGTCCACTCTTCTCTCTCTCTCTCTCTCTCTCTCTCTCTCTCTCTCTCTCTCTCTCTCTCTCAACCCCCTGTTTTCTATTTATGAACAAAAAATACTATATATACAAAATACTATACATGCCCATTCACCTCCCCTCCTCCTCCTCCCTCCCTCTCTCTCTCTCTCTCTCTCTCTCTCTCTCTCTCTCTCTCTCTCTCTCTCTCTCTCTCTCTTTCTCTCCCCCCCCTCTCTCTCTCAGCCCCCTGTTGGGGCAATAACACCGATTGAACCTTAACACAACCCTCTCTCACAGCATCGCACCACTTCTCGAATAGCTTCGGAGCTATTAGGGCTTGGCAACAAATTCGGTCGATCAATTTATCACAATTTAGGCCGGGACACTTGATTTCAGCGACCCGGTCATCTTTGATTTTGTTTGCGTGTTTTACTATGAAATCGATGCAAAAGGGGTGGATGCAAAGGTTGTTGTTTTTTAATTTTTGGATTGTTCTTGTTGGGGTTCTGTTGGGTTTGTGTTAGGGATGACAATCGCGACCGAACCGATGGGTACCCGAACCGAAACCGCTATTTTTACCCGAACCATAACCGAAATATTCCCCGTGGGTATGGGTATGGTATGGGATATGGCCGAACCGAATGAGTATGGTTCGGGTATGGTTTGAGGTCATAACCGAACCGTGACCCGAAACGAACCGAAATATGAAATTACATATTTACCCCTAAAATTTATAGTAATTGTGTATGTACCCCTGGCTATAAATATACCCTTATTTTATATATACATATTACATAAACCCCTTAGGTATATTTTAAAATTACACTTTACCTCTCGCATATATATGTAAGATATTCACAGGTTAGGTTTTGGTCTCACATTTTGTACATTTTGAGACTCTCTCGACTGATATTTTATATATTATAGTCTTGAGTCTCTTGACTGATATTTGTAGCCTCCTTTTGTTATTTTTTTCATGTTTTTTCAATTTTTTTGAGATAATAAAATATCCTAAACTCAATTTATTCATGTTTTAGTACGGTTTGGGGCGGGGCGGGATGGGTACAATTCGGTTACCCAAATGGGTAGCTATTTTTTCCTTCACAAAATCGGTTACCCGAACTCCGAATGGTTAGGTTATGGTTCATCCTCTCCCTTTTCCGAACCGAACCGAAACCCTTTGGGTTTGGGTGCGGATCGGCCAAAACCCGAACCGATCCGCCCCATTGCCATCCCTAGTTTGTGTTGCCCATCTTGTGAACTTTGTCTAGGCTTGCGCAATTGAATGGCATTTTGATTTGGATTTTTTTAAATTGGGATTTTGGTTGGTAAATGGGGAGGGGGTTAGAGGAAGTTGCTTATTTGATTGCTACAATCAAACCAACATGAATAAACTGCATGCACTCATGCCCATTTTTTTCTTCTATTTACATCACTGTATCAATACGTTCATATGTATGTAGATAAGCCCAGGTAACACGTGGTGACTGCAATTGATACTTGGAATAGGTAAGGGTCAGAAAGTAGGACTGAAATTATGCATATCTGGCGATAAGGGGAGTCGACATCGGTGTAGGTTGGGGCTGCAAGCGGTGGCTACGGCGATAATGGGAGTCAACAGTGGAAGTTTTTGAATTTTGATTGTTTCTTGATGCATTTGTCACACACACACACACAAAGAAAGAGAGAGAGAGAGAGAGAGAGAGAGAGAGAGAGAGAGAGAGAGGAGGGAGGAGGAGGAGGAGGAGGAGGAAAGGAAGGAAGGTGTAGACACCCCGATTTTGACCCAGAAAATCTCTTGAGCATTCCCGATGATGAAATGGACAAACCATGCATAGCTCAAGGCTCGGAACAAAGCTTCAACTTGCTAAACCTTCCAACACCACCATAAACCCATTTAAAACAACCTTGGACCAATCAAAGTGACCAAAATACCCCCAAACCATCAAAACAAACCAAGCCACCTGTAATGGTCCTATATTTTTTAAGAAAAAGAATTTCGATTTTATTAAATCATTCAAATTCTTTTAATTACTACATTTTGTTTACATATAAATATGTGTATCCATTTAGTTCCCAATTTCATTTAGTTCTTAACCAATTACCCTAATTAAGTCCTACACCAACTAAACACCCTATTATCCCAAAGCATTCTTTTACCCAGTAAACCACCACCTACACCCATCACTCTTTCAAATCTATCATCCAATGTTTAACCATTTTTACTCTTCTTCAAAATCAGCCAATAAGATGTGCTCTCACAACCTCAAGGCCTTCCCTTAACTTCCAAACAAAACCCCTCCTCTAAGCATCCAATTATCCTTCAGTTTATGGGCCTAAACCACTAGCCCTTTTATCCCCTCTCCTCCCCTCCAAAAATCACACACAACCCACTCATTTTCTGCTGCAAATATACTAGAGAAAGAAAGAGAGTTAGAGCTTGGGTCCTTTAATGGAGTCTTAGAGTGAGAAACTAGGTGGGTTTATGCACACACACTCCTACACAACCAATCTCGGTTTCATACACCTCCACTACTCTCAAACGACCCCCAAGCTTCCAACCGACCACCTCAAAGCCACCCCGGAGTTCGTTTTGCGGGACATCTTCTCCGGTGTCCGTTTTTGCTAAAATATCATTTTCTTATTTTGATCTTCGGAGGAGAGGTAGAATAACTTTTCTCCACCTTCCCTAAGTATATTGTGATGTTATTTAAGGTTTCATGGTGTGAGAAGTCAGACACATGCAACAAAACCTTTTCAACCGAGATGCTCTGTTTTTTCGATTTTACATATAGAACAAGGAGGGAAAAAAAAAAGAGAAAGAAAGAAAGAAAGAAAGGGCTCCTGAAGGTTTCAACTTTAACGTGGTCTAATAATAGCTTTTAAAAATGGTTATTTCGTTATTACATTGGCTACTGTCTAAGCTTACTTACGTGGTTTTCTATTTTGATGCAAAACTGTAATCATGTTACTTTTAACATGTTTAGTTTAGATTAAGAATTTTTTATTAAATAGAATATGTATATAATAGACTTAATCTATTCACCTGTTAAGTATATATATTTTTTTCTATCATACATTAAAATCTAGTTCACAACTTTGACTAACCATTCTTATGTAGTTAATAGACCAGTATTATTCATATAGGATTTGTGATTTATAAATTTTCCAAGTACTGGTGTTATAATAATTTTTTATGCAATCTCAAATGTATAATATAGTAACACAACTCTTCTCATAATTTTTAAAAAAATTATTATACATTTGAGATTGCATAAAAAATTATTATAACACCGGTACTTGGAAAATTTATAAATCACAAATCCTATATGAATAATACTGGTCTATTAACTACATAAGAATGGTTAGTCAAAGTTGTGAACTAGATTTTAATGTATGATAGAAAAAAAAATACTTAACAGGTGAATAGATTAAGTCTATTATATACATATTCTATTTAATAAAAAATTCTTAATCTAAACTAAACATGTTAAAAGTAACATGATTACAGTTTTGCATCAAAATAGAAAACCACGTAAGTAATCTTAGACAGTAGCAACATGAGTCATGACAATGTGATTAATTTCTTAAGTCATGTAATCGGGAGGGGGGGGGGAATCCAGTGTAATAACGAAATAACCATTTTTAAAAAGCTATTAATAGACCACGTTAAAGTTGAAACCTTCAGGAGCCCTTTCTTTCTTTCTCTTTTTTTTTCCCCTCCTTGTTCTATATGTAAAATCGAAAAAACAGAGCATCTCGGTTGAAAAGGTTTTGTTGCATGGGTCTGACTTCTCACACCATGAAACCTTAAATAACATCACAATATACTTAGGGAAGGTGGAGAAAAGTTATTCTACCTCTCCTCCGAAGATCAAAATAAGAAAACGATATTTTAGCAAAAACGGACACCGGAGAAGATGTCCGGCAAAACGAACTCCGGGGTGGCTTTGAGGTGGTCGGTTGGAAGCTTGGGGGATGTTTGAGAGTAGTGGAGGTGTATGAAACCGAGATTGGTTGTGTAGGAGTGTGTGTGCATAAACCCACCTAGTTTCTCACTCTAAGACTCCATTAAAGGACCCAAGCTCTAACTCTCTTTCTTTCTCTAGTATATTTGCAGCAGAAAATGAGTGGGTTGTGTGTGATTTTTGGAGGGGAGGAGAGGGGATAAAAGGGCAAGTGGTTTAGGCCCATAAACTGAAGGATAATTGGATGCTTAGAGGAGGGGTTTTGTTTGGAAGTTAAGGGAAGGCCTTGAGGTTGTGAGAGCACATCTTATTGGCTGATTTTGAAGAAGAGTAAAAATGGTTAAACATTGGATGATAGATTTGAAAGAGTGATGGGTGTAGGTGGTGGTTTACTGGGTAAAAGAATGCTTTGGGATAATAGGGTGTTTAGTTGGTGTAGGACTTAATTAGGGTAATTGGTTAAGTGTAGGTCAAACTTTTTATAAATAAAAGTATAAGTTTATGCTTATCTTTAATTTACAATTTGACGAAAAAGTAGGTTCAAAATTTCCTTTTAGGTTTATTAGAAGTTACTCAAAGGTTCTAGAATTATTAAGACTTATAAAGAGCTTAGAATTTTATAAATTTCTCAATAACCGTTAAAAGTTTTATTTATTATTTATTATTTATTATTTTTATTAGTAGACTTTATCTGGTATAAATGTTTTGAGACCAAATATCATATTATTTTTCCTAAGCTACATACTGATGAAATTATCAAGGCTCACGAATATAAATTTAATCCCCTTGGGTTGTAGTTACAAAAATCAATGACTCGGCTAACGGCAAGGTGGAAGCCGTAATGGATTGGAAACGGCCGACTATAGTCTTTGAGATCAAAAACTTCTTGGGATTGGCAGGATATTATCGAAGATTTATTCCAAATTTCTCTGCAGTGGGAAAACCGATGACTCGGCTAACACAGAAGGAAGTCAAGTTCTAGTGGAATGAAACTTGTGAAAAGTCGTTCCAAGAAATCAAAAGGAGACTAACCAGTGCACCGATACTAATTATTCCAGAAGGGAACTTAGGGTATGCGGTCTATTATGATGCATCAAAGGAAGGTTTGGGTTGCGTTTTAATGTAGAACGGGAAGGTGATTGCCTTTGGATCCCGACAATTGAAGCCTCATGAGAAGAACTACCCCACACATGATTTGGAGCTAGCCGCTGTGGTTTACGCCCTTAAGACCTGGCGCTATTATCTTTATGGGGGAACAATTCGAAGTCTTTACCGACCACAAGAGCCTAAAGTATTTGTTCACTCAAAAGGAGTTGAACATGAGACAAAGGAGATGGATGGAATACATGGATGACTACAGTTTCACCTTGCCATATCATTCGGGAAAGGCAAATGTCGTGGCCGACGCCCTAAGTCAAAAGAACCGGGGATTATTGGCTAGTCTGGCCATGAGAGAGTGGAAAATGATGGAAGCAATCAACGAATTCAGATTACAACCGACCGCCAACACTGAAGGAGCGTGCCTTTTTGCACTGATCGCTACGCCAGCACTCCACAGGGAGATTTTGTTAGTTCAGACTTTCGATCAAGAGTGCGACTTCATCAGGCACCGTTTGTTAGTTAGGCAGGCAACTATAGGATGGACAATTCATGCTGATAAAAGCCTTAGATTCAAGGATCGAATCTTCGTACCAGATTTAAACACCCTTCGAGAAGCAGTTCTAAAAGAATTCCACCGTTCGAGCTTCGTAGTTCATCCTAGTGGTAACAAAATGTACCAAGACCTTCACCGACAATACTGGTGGGGAGGGATGAAGAATGATGTAGCCAAATACGTGTTTATGTGTCTGACTTGTCAACAAGTGAAAACTGAGCACCAAAAACCTGGGGGTACACTTCAACCTCTTCCGATCCCGGGGTGGAAGTGGGAGCACATCACGATGGACTTTGTGACGGGATTGCCTAGGTCACCTCAGTCTAACACCGCCATTTGGGTGATTGTCGATCGATTAACCAAATCAGCACATTTCCTTCCAGTAAAGATGACAGACACCATGGAATACTTTAGCAAGCTTTACATCAAGGAGATCATATGATAACATGGAGTGCCTCTCTCCATCATATCTGATCGTGACCCGCGCTTTACGTCCAAATTCTGGCAGAGCCTACAACGAGCTATGAGAACCAATCTTCATCCGAACACTGCTTTTCAACCGCAGACGGACGAACAATCCGAAAGGACGATTCAGACCCTTGAGGATATCCTCCGAGCTTGTGCTCTAGATTTTAAAGGAAACTGGGAACGACACCTGCCGCTAGCCGAGTTTTCTTACAACAACTGCTATCAAGCTAGTATTGAGATGGCTCCTTACGAAGCACTATACGGACGACCCTGTAGATCGCCTATCTGCTGGACTGAAGTCGGAGAGTCAAGCTTGCTTGGTCTAGAACTGGTTCAAGAGACAACATAGAAGGTTCAGGTTATTCGTCAGCGACTGTTGACTGCTCAAAGCCAACAAAAGAGTTATGCCGACAAGAGGACCAGACCTTAGTCCTTCAATGTCGGGGATCATGTATTTTTGAAGATCAAACCACAACGAGGAATCATTCGATTTGGCAAGAAAGGGAAGTTGTTACCGCGCTATATCGGACCTTTCGAGATTTTAGAAAGGATTGGAGAGATGGCTTATCGGCTAGCACTACCACCTCAGATCACCAAAGTTCACAATGTGTTTCATGTGTCAATGTTGCGTAAGTACATGGCGCATCCCTCTCACATACTCAACTGGGATGAAGTAACACTAAATGAAGACACAACTTTCGAAGAGCAAGCAGTGGAGATCCAAGACCATGGTGAAAAGAGCATAAGAGGCAAGACCATCAAATTAGTCAGGGTCTTGTGGAGGCACCGAGGAATTGAAGAGTCAACATGGGAGCGCGAAGACGCAATTCGAGCCAATTATCCACATCTCTTTCCATCTGAAGGTACATCGTAATTTCAGGGACGAAATTTTGTTAAGGGGGATAGGTTGTAACGGTCCGATATTTTTTTAAGGAAAAGAATTTCGATTTTATTAAATCATTCAAATTCTTTTAATTACTACTTTTTGTTTACATATAAATATGTGTATCCATTTAGTTCCTAACCAATTACCCTAATTAAGTCTTACACCAACTAAACACCCTATTATCCCTAAGCATTATTTTACCCAGTAAACCACCACCTACACCCATCACTCTTTCAAATCTATCATCCAATGTTTAACCATTTTTACTCTTCTTCAAAACTAGCCAATAAGATGTGCTCACACAACCTCAAGGCCTTCCCTTACCTCCAAACAAAACCCCTCCTCTAAGCATCCTATTATCCTTCGGTTTATGGGCCTAAACAACTTTCCCTTTTATCCCCTCTCCTCCACTCCGAAAATCACACACAACCCACTCATTTTCTGCAGCAAATATACTAGAGAAAGAAAGAGAGTTAGAGCTTGGGTCTTTTAATGGAGTTTTAGAGTGAGAAACTAGGTGAGTTTATTCACACACACTCCTACACAACCAATCTCGGTTTCATACACCTCCACTACTCTCAAACGTCCACCAAGCTTCCAACCGACCACCTCAAAACCACCCCGGAGTTCGTTTTGCCGACCATCTTCTCCGGTGTCCGTTTTTGCTAAAACATTGTTTTCTTGCTTTGATCTTTGGAGGAGAGGTAGAATAACTTTTCTCCACCTTCCCTAAGTATATTGTGATGTTATTTAAGGTTTCATGGTGTGAGAAGTCAGACCCATGCATCAAAACCTTTTCAACCGAGATACTCTATTTTTTCGGTTTTACATATAGAACAAGGAAAAAAAGAAAAAAAAGAAAGAAAGAAAGAAAGAAAGGGCTCCTGAAGGTTTCAACTTTAACGTGGTCTAATAATAGCTTTTAAAAATGGTTATTTCGTTATAACACTTGAAACCCCCCGATTGTATGACTTAAGAAATTAATCACATTGTCATGACTCATGTTGTTACTGTCTAAGCTTACTTACGTGGTTTTCTATTTTGATGCAAAACTGTAATCATGTTACTTTTAATTTTTTATGCAATCTCAAATGTATAATATACTAACACAACTCTTCTCATAATCTTTACCTACTTGATTGATAAAGTGTAGGTCAAACTTTTTATAAATAAAAGTATAAGTTTATGCTTATCTTTAATTTACAGTTTGACGAAAAAGTAGGTTCAGAATTTCCTTTTAGGTTTATTAGAAGTTACTCAAAGGTTCTAGAATTATTAAGACTTATAAAGAGCTTAGAATTTTATAAATTTCTCAACAACCGTTAAAAGTTTTATTTATTTTTTTATTTTTTATTTTTTTATTTTTTATTTTTTATTATTTTTTATTTTTTATTTTTTATTAGACTTTATCTGGTATAAATGTTTTGAGACCAAATATCATATTATTTTTCCTAAGCTACATACTGATGAAATTATCAAGGCTCACGAATATAAATTTAATCCCCTTGGGTTGTAGTTACAAAAATCAAACTATGTGTTAAGTCACTACAAACCCAAAAGTCACTTGGACTAATCCCGAATAAATTATATGTGAATTGCATGCACGTTATCAACTGTTATATCGTTTTGTTCTTTATTTTATTATGGCAAACTTAGGTGAAAATATTGATTGTTAGAATGGACAAATAGGTTCCCGGGTTTGGTGTTCGTGTGTAGAATTCACATAGACGTTAAGTTAATGGGAAAATTGAATAAGGATTTCGAATGACATTTGATGAGATGGATGGCAGTCAGCCAGTGATTTTGGAAATGGAGATATTTTGATTATGGATCGACGAGATTCGGAACCCTAAGTTGTTGCATTTTGTGATTACTGCATATTGAATTATTTGGTGATATAAGGGTGATTTGTATTATAGACCGAGTCACGGCTATATACTCTCGAGGTTACAGTTAGTTCCTCGTGGGCCCAGTGGTACGTCAGTCCCTGGAAAATTCATCCTTGTGAGACATTTGATGAGTTTCGACTAAGTAGATAAGTTAGGCTTTTCATCTGGGCTCCCAGTCAGGGCAAGCAAGGAGGAGTTGAATCACGAAATGGTCATAGACTTGGTGGTTATTCGGGAGGTTGTTCTCTAGGTTGAGACTTAGAAGAAAACATAAGTTAAAGGCTAGTTAATGAAATCATTTGTTTGTTATTTAATTTTGTACTTTCTTTCAAATATGCATGAACTGTGGTTAATTGTAATGTAAGGGTTGGTGAGTAGGAGTTATCTATTGGGTGATTTATCACTCATGGTGCTATTATGGCCCTGGCATTTTACGCCAGGTATTGAAGGAGAAGGAGAAGCATACTACCAGACGGAGGAGTTTCCTGTCGAACAGATGACAACACAAGATTGAGATCTAAACCTGAACCTCTAGAGATCCATCACCTCTTTTATTTTGTAGGACAAATGTAATTTAATTTTCCCAAGAGAAGTACTATGGTTATTTGTACTCAAACTAAGACAATTATGTTATTGCCGCTACTTTATTAATGAGATCCTTTTTATTTATATTAATCTTTTATTAAATAATTTAAATTAATGCTTCCAAAAATCGGGGCGTTACACCACCCAACAGTGCTCAAAGCCACCCTTTGAGGGCTCAAACCCTGTCCAGTCAGCTTTTTGCAAAGCATTTAATCATTTTATTCTTCTAATTTGGGAGCGTCTAACCACTGTATTTCCTCTTCTACACGTATAATGGACCCTAAAATGACCCCTATTAAAAAAGTAGAAAAACATGTGAAATCAAACTTGTTGGTCCCTTTGAGGGTGACCAGTAAGCTCATGCAAGTTCCATATACTTGTCGTGAGCTTACAAGGTCCAAAAAGTCAAGAAAAATGACTTTAAAACTTGCAAGTCAAAAGGGGTTTGAGCGCTCAAAGCATACCCTTTGAGCGCTCAAACTGTCTTTGTGTCATCTCTTGATTTTTGTGTTTTGATCAGTCTATCATGTCACAAACTGTCTTTGTGTCATCTCTTGATTTTTGTGTTTTGATCAGTCTATCATGTCATGATCACCTTAAATGGGTTCTTTGATGTTCATTATGTTCTGAAATCAGTTTATACCTCTTTTGATCATCCATAAATGAACAAAAATAGCCACAAAGGTGATGGTTTTGCCATAAAAAAGGAAAATGATTTTATCTCAAAGAACAAAAGGGTGTATTTCAACTTTATCCATGGAGATCAGTAGCCAAAAGTCAAAGAAAAACATCCAAAAGAGGGACAACACACAAAAGCTCAAGAACCTGGAAAGGGTTTGAGCGCTCTAACCCTACCCTTCCCTTTGAGTGCTCAAACACTTTTCTGTCTTGTCTCTTATTTTTGCTTATTCTGATCTTGGATCATGATTTAAAGTTTATCAAAGTGTGTATGAGTTGATATGACATCAATACCAATTTGATTATCCTCTGTTCATCTCTCAAGCATCATCAAACTTGATTCAAAGTTCATCACTGGCTTGTAATAGCTCTTAAAGTTCATGTCTTTGGATAGTTAAAGACAAGTATGACATCATACATTGATTTGGGTTTATAAATGGCCTAAAGAAGAGATAAAAAAGCTCAGGAGCACACAAACCAATGAAATGGTTTGAGCACTCAATCCTTAGGGTTTGAGCGCTCAAACAGTTCCCCGATCCATCATTAGCTTTCATCCCTTTTATCTACTGATCATATTTAAAATGTCTCAAATGGCTCATTGTCCTTGTTTTCTTCACTCATCAGATTTGTTCATCTCTTTTTAGTTCATCAATCAACTTTGAATCAATGATTTGATGATCTTTTTGCCTTAAACAAGCATCAAAAGTTTCAGTTTTCAAAAAGTCAGATGAGCCATGATCATGTTTTTCACAAATTGAAGTCAACAGGAGTATGCAGGTTGAGTGTGGCATTTGAGCAATCAAACCCTCCCCTTTCAGCGCTCAAACCCTGAACAGGGGATCAAACTTGTTTTGGTTTAAAGTTGCTCATTGTATTATTTTGTGCTTTCTTGTTGACCTTCTACAGATATTAACATTGTTCACTATTTTGCACCATTATTAGTTCATGTTTGCATACTCGCATAATCATCATCATATAGCGCACAAAGCACAAGCGTCCACCGTAATCCTATTATCGTGTTTATCGTTGTTTAGTTGATTCATGTCCCCACCTCCCCTTATATGTTTTAAAGTTGAATGTCAAACATTTTACAAAATTTTCCACAAATGCCAAGTAGAGACCAGTCTTCGAACCGGGCGAGAGGGTGTCGTAAAACCCTTCCCCTCTAGTAACCAAGCTCCCGTACCTAAGATAATACGGTGAAGTCGGACTGGTTCAAAACCTTATCCTAAAAATGAGGCACTAGTCATTCGAGTTCGGTTCCTCGGGGACAATCCGCTAAAACCCTGTGGCGACTCCGAATTGAATTCCTCGGAGGGGTGTCCATAGAACGAAGGAAGGGGAATTGTCACTTATACCCCTGAAAAGTGATCATGTGCTGGGTACATGTCATTTTTTTGTCTAAATTCCAAACGGAAGTTTACCCAGGGTCAACATTACAACCAATTGGGAAATGCAAGGTTTAATGTGTCGAAATTGGAACATGAAGGACCAAAGTGAACTTTTGAGTGAAGTCAAAGGGATATAAGAGAAATTTTCCTATTAAAAAGTAATTAAATACCCATCCACTTTTCAGACACCACGTAGATTTTCATCCCCCTTACTTTACGGGGTTATGTTTTGATCATCTTTCATTATGATTTACCATTATTACATGGTGTCTGAAAAGTGGATGGATATTTAATTACCTCTTGAATATATTGAGATTGCTATTATGATATATTGGACTTACGTTCCCCGAGAATTAGCATACGATATGTAGTTCAAGGATCATTACACGTTTCTAAATTAAAGTAGATCAGAAAATAAGGAAAGTTGTGGTCACCGGACCCAAAGTGTGGGCCATCTGAAAGGACTCGTGTCCTCGTATACGGAATCCTAACTGTGCCATCATGTAAGTTACTCTATAAGGGCGGTGGTTAATGTTGACTTGTACTCCCTCCGTCCCTTTTTAAGTGTTTAACTTTCCATTTTGGGCTGTCCCTAAATAAGTGTGTGGTTTGAAAAGTTAATGGGTAAAAGTTTGTACAATTATCATTTTGCCCTTTTGAAAAGTAAGTGGGTAAAGAGTTAATAGGTAAAAGTGAAGGACAATTTTGGAAAGTAGATGTAAAAGTTGATGTGAAAAGTGTAAAGTGGAGGAAAAAGTTGATGTGAAAGGTATAATGATGATGTTTTTTTAATAAGTTAGATTTACGAAGTAACACATTTAAAAAGGGACGGAGGGAGTAGTACTTAGTGTAACGAATTATAGTTGAACTATTGTACTTCATGTATGACATTATAGTTGCACTATGGTATTTAATATATGAAATTATAGTTGCTTCCGAAATATGGTACTTGATGTACAAAATTATAGCTAAGTCTCAGTGGAACATGGTGTTTCTTGTGGTTTAGTTCGTTTCCATGTGATGACAGTAGATGAACCTAAATAAATAGAATTACAAGGGTGGCTTAGTCCAATGGTTAAAGAGGGAGGATGTTACCCATGATTGAGATTCTACAAAGACATTAGGTTTTATTATGTATCCAATCACTTGCTCTTTATTCCTACACTCTCTGTAGTAGTGAACTGTAAATTACTTGTAATGTAACTAGGAGTTAGTTATCTACTGTGAGATTAGTTGTTCATGGTGTTATTTTTTGCCATGGCATTTCGCGTAAGGTAGTGAAGAAGGAGGGGGCAAGTAGTACTACCAGAATGAAGACTAGGGATGGCAATTTCCTCCCACTTGTTCGAATTCGATCTAATCCCTGCTCCGAATGGATCGACATTTTGGAGATCTGTTCGGGGATCGGATAGGATATGGGGATTGTTTTTGAAAAAATTTAGGGATCGGGTAGAAGGCTGGGACAGGTGTATCCCCGCCTCGAATCCGATCCGATATGTCTCTGAATCCCTAGTATTGTTAATTTACGTTTTTTAGTATATGTATATATATCTTTATTTTTAGGGTTCGAAATTAGTATATGTTATAACTTATAAATGATTCCTCTCATTTTTTCATCTCAAACCGCAGCCTCACACCAGGTTCTCTCTCTCTCTCTGTGTGTGTGTGTGTGTGTGTGTGTGTGTGTGTGTGTGTGTGTGTGTGTGCGCGCGCGCTAAGTTAAGAAGCTGGTGAATTTGGTGAAGTACTACATATGTTATTTTATGTCTTTGAGCTTTCAGCTGGTACTGGAGTATAGCCCAGAGTTTATGCTCTCTTGCAATTGTTGTGGCTTCCTCTTTTCTTTTCTTTTTTCAAGTTTATACTTTTTATATTGTTATTTTGTCATCCGATTTTTCCCGAATCCCCTCTTTGGATCCCTGTTTCCCGTTTGGGGCGAGGGGATAGATGGGAAAAATAATCTCCATTGGAGATCGGGTCGGTGATGGGGTTCGGGGATCAGGGACGGAAATAGTAGTCTCCGGCCCCGACCTGTCTCCATTGCCATCCCTAATGAAGACCTTGTTGTTAATCAGGGACCGGTTGCAAACTGGGATCTTAACCTAAACCTCTAGAGAGATCTATTTTTTATACCTTTGTTTTGAATTAGTGATTTAACTTTGAACCTAAGTATTTCGTTTCTGTTGCTACCAAACTCTGTGTAGCTTTAATGAATATTTCATATTTCATTTGCTATTAAGTTAATCCATCTAATTATTTAAGTTAACTTTGCTATTTGTTTAAATCATTTTTAAAGAAATGCTTTTTAAAATGATTTAATAACGTGTACAAAATCTGGGATGTTACAATGATAATAAAATAATACGGAGTAACGTGGCGGCTCTAAGAAAACTGAGGGTGGTCACCCGAACACCCTAAAAAAAATATTTTTTTATTAGAAATACATGTAAAAATGTATTTATTTTTTAATTTTTTTTCATTTTGAACACCCTAACCAAAATATTTGAACACTCTACCCAAAATGTTTGAACCCAATGACGGAACTCACCATGGACTATTTGATATTATAGAATAGTAAAAATTGGATATTTGAGAATTTGGGTGTTTCTTTGTCTCTACACATTTAGCTCAGAGGTAAGAACATTTTTTAACTCTCTCTCTTTAATCTATTTATACTTATTCCAAGTGATTACTCAATGCATTATAAAATGTAGATCAATAATTTAATATATGTGCACTATTTTTTTTTTTGTGAAACACTTTAATATACATGCACATAGGGTATATAGACACAATAGATTTGGATTATTTTATAGGCCATTCATACCTTTGATTCTTTTTTAATTTTTATTTGATTAGCTGGAACCATGGACAAGTTTGTGATAAGAAAATCAAGAATGGTGCAAGAGTCATCTCCTATTGAAACTTTTAATGATAGCAACCCCCAAAACTCATCGAAGCGAAGCCGTATTGCCTTTGAATTGTTGTTTTTTGGTGGCATTGTTGTATTAGTAGATTTTTTATTTTTTTGTTTATGTACAACTATGATTTCTAAAAGACTCTTTTTAACTTTTTTGGGCCACCTGCACTAGAACTCATGGTTTTCATGGGATATTGGCTATGCTCGGTCTATGTGTGTGGCGGGCGTAGACTCTGGGATTAGTCGAGATGCACGCAAGCTAGCCCAGACCACTCAATTATATAAAAAAATGATTTCTAGAGAACCGTAGTAGAATTCTGAACACCCTCACAATAATTCTTCGAGCCGCCTTTGACCACGTTCCCCGGCTCCGAAACTACTGCATAATTTACTCATTCTTCTTTTCCTTTTGGGTACTGCAATAGTCCAATAGATCTCTAATTAAATTACGCAGTCTACCTTATGTTTTCTTTTGGTGACAATTGGCTCAAGAAAAGAAAACTGAAGGTAAATTGTCAACAAAACAAAACTTATTTTTCTCACAGGAACAGCAATAGACCTACCTGATTGCTTTCACTTGATGTTTCATAAAGATGAGCGTAATTCATATCATATAATATAATATGCAGACTCTAGAGCATTCTAGAAGTTGGTTCATAAAGATAAAGTCCACTTACTTTTTAAGCAAAATGATTAAAGAGCAGATTATAGAGAGATTACTCATTAATTGATTTTAATAGTGGTTGGTGAATCACCCATCAAGAGAAAACTGCCACTTTTTTTTATATTTTTTATTTTATTTTTGTCGAGGATTTGGTTGATTGTCACATGCCAAAGGAAGAGCTCCATTTTAGAGAAAGGGATTTTTTGAAATTGAGCTGATATTCAATTCAAAAAAAATAAAAACTGAACTGGTATTTTTGTCCTTTTCAAAAATATTTCTGCATTCCATTTTATAAAGCACACGGGTATACGAAGGTGGCGTTTTAAACTTCCGAATATAGAATATAGGCGTGGTTTTTAGCTCATTTGGTTGTATTTTTAATGGGAAGGTCTGGAGTTCAAGTCTATGGAGAGACTTCGAACAATCAAAACATTAGCTTTCCCGCTAACCTCCGGCTCATATATATCGTATAGCGAAAAAAAATTCCAAATATATGAAAGTGGTGTTTATTCAGCTAGTTGCGTTTCATGCGGACAGTAACGTCCTTTAGTGGACTTCTATTGATTTCCTTAAGTCGACTTCTGTTGATTTGACCATGATGGTGTTTTCGTTCCATCAAGTAGACATGTCAACATTGCTTTCGTAGCTCGTGATTCAGACCCGATGATGTGTTTATGGTTTTATCACTGTAATTTAGTGTGGATTCGGCCCTAACAGATTGTGGTTTAGTGCTTAATTGTTTATATATTCGGATTATAGTGATCCCTTCTCCCTCTGTGTTTTGGGCATTCCCCTTGTTCTCTGTCTACTCTTTCAACAGAATTTCTTATTTAATTTTATAAAGTCGACAGAAATTAAATTGCTTGACAAATGACACATTAAACCAAAAAGAGCTAATTTATTTGGGTAATCATCGAATTACACTCCCTAAAGGCTAAAGGTATAGAAATAAAAACAAGAATAATCGAATAATACATGTTTTTGTTTTTGTTAAGCCAAATAAATGTGTTTCGGTTTTAGAGGAAAATGCTAACCTCCATCAAATTGGTGTATGATAATGTGTAAAAGGTGTATCGATATTCGAGAAAAATATATTAATATCCGTGAAAGTGTATTGTTATCTTTGAAATGTATATTGGAATCCGAACTCATTTGTTTTTGTGTACCTATTATCTTTCACCTATTAAGCAAAGGTTACTAGCAAAGACCCTTCTTATTAAGAAATCAAAAAGAGAGTTGAAATTGACAAAGCTTGTTACCCAAACGGGGCCTTACTAGATCGGACCTGACGTGGTCCATTTTTTTGGCCCACTCAAGCAACAACAAAGCCCAATTCTTCTGTTTACCCATTCACAGGCCCTCTGTAGAGATAAATTTGAGCCCTAGATATACAAAATTACTACACGTACGCAGGTTTGCGTACGTCAAATGCACGGATGATGCATTTTAACCGTCCAAAAGTATTTTCAACAGTCTGGATTGGCCTTTGCTCTTTAACCGGTACGAGTTAATTCTTAATGGTCAAAGAGCGTTTAAAATCCGGACCGTTGATTTGTTGGAAGGAACGATTAAGATTTGTTTGTGTATTTTGCATAGGCGTATGTCCATACGCATAGCCAAACTGCTAGATATACACCCATTTGTTGCTTTGCATTCATTCTTTATTAGTACATTTACGTGAGATTCATACACTCAGTACTTAAAGTTCCATGATAATGTATGAGTGAGAAGGAGTTTGGGGCACCAATTATTTCGCCTGATTTCTTGACTCTCTGTCTACATGATACTATCATCGGTCCCACATTGCTTGTCATGTATAGGGAGGTGTTGCGCAGCCTTATGCTGGCAGCATGCTGTGCGGTGACTTTCGGCGCCGTGCAGGCATCGTTTCGACGATCGGAGACGTCCACCGCGTAGAGCTCGTTGAGTTCTATAACTCTACCAAAAATCAACTTAATCGGATATCGTTAAGTCTCTCATCGGAACAAAAATAACTTGAAAAAAATGGGTTCAATGGTTTTCATCCAGTGTTTCAAGTTATATGTATTCTGATTTTTGTCAAGTTATATGTGTTCCGATAAGGCACTTAACAATATCCAATTGAGTTGATTTTTGGTGGAGTTTGAGTACTCGACGAGCTCTACGCGGTGGACGTCTCCGATCGTCAAAACAATGCCGACACGGCGCCGAAAGTCACCGCACAGCATGCTGCGCAGCACCTCCCCACTGTCCTTTAGAAACTAGAAAGTATGATTGCATTTCCAATGCTACCCTTCTTATTTTCTCTAAATAACAACTTTTCACCATTTATGAGGGATAAATTTTAGCAACTTACATAGGAGTATTTTTAGTTTGACATTTTAAAGAGGATTTTTTTTTTTTTTTTTTGGGACATCACAAAATAAATACATGATCAGCAATATGGGACAAAGGGAGTAATTTTTTTCTAATTTTGTTTCGTACTCAAAAAATAAATTTTCATCCATAATGAACGTATGTGGATCAATTTTATTTTTAGTATATGGGTTCAAAAAACATTCTATATGAATTAGAAGAACCAAAGTTTATTTCTTGTTATCGCCTTACGGAAAAAATATTCTTCCCATATTAGCCCCCATCGAGTGCAAAATTATGGCTCCGCTAGTGAGTATGTGCAATATGTTGGCCAGTAGTACTGCCTGAGTTTTCCAATTGATTTTATGAGATAAAATCTAGTTTTGCTTGGAGGTGTGATAAAATCACATTATCTTCCCAAATAATAAAATCTACTCCACCAAGGGGTGTTTTCCAAATGATTTTATGAGATAAAATTTAATTTTGATAAAATCGTTTGAGTATCTTAGATTTTATCAAAACTACATTTTGTCTTCTAAAATCAATTGGAAAACTCAGAAACCTTTTACATTTTCCTTTTGAATTTAACTATATGAAACATAGATTTCTGCTGGAAGGTAGGAGTACTTGGTGTGACCGTTGCTTGTTGCCCATGGTGCACTGCTTCATGTCATATTTTCTTAGCTTGAATAGCTGTTGGGGCAAATAGTCTTGAATCCTTTGTTCTAATTTAAAAAAGAAGGGCAGGATTCGTGGTAAAGATATTTCTCAGTCTTCTATATTTGCCTTTACCTTATGGCAAATATGGAAAGATAGAAATAAAAAAGAAGTTTTGACAATGTTGATGTTGATTCCCATCAAAGTTTGAGAAATATAGCTACCTATTCCCTAGAAATTTCCGAGGCATTCAAGACTATTCTCTCTGATGGCGATAAGAACAATGCTCTTATCTCGTGATCTTTCACCTTGTGCAATTGGGGGTTAAACTAAATAGTGATGGTTGCTAGATGGAGAGCAGGAATTTAGCTGGATGTGGGGGAATCTTTCGAGATCATGGAGGCCAATGGCTGTTGGGCTTCTATGGAAAACTAGATTGCAACTCTAGTTTGGAGGTTGAGATATGGGGGATCTATCATGGCTTAACCATCATGCTTGGAAAGGGATATAGCATCATTTTTATTGAATCTGATTCTTTGACTACTGTTCAACTGATTACTGAAGACCCTAACGAAGAACATCCTCTGTCTGCTTTGATCATGGAGGCCAAACACCTCTTGACCTGCACAAGCTCATCGCTAAATCATGTTTTCAGAGAGGCAAACCAGTAAGCTGATCATCTCGCACATCGAATCTTGGAGATGAACAAATGGACACATTGGTGGTGATTGAGGACTCCCCCCAATCTATACGCACATTTGTGATTGAAGACGCCCTTGGTGTAGGGTAGTTTAGAGATTAGCGGTTGCCAGTCTCAGTTTCTTTTTCTTTTTTTTTCTCCCCCTGTTAGTTTATTTTGAACTTCTGTTGTACTGAAAAAAAAAAAAAAACCGATGCTGATTACACTTTTAGGTTTTTCCGTTATACTTCTTTCTTGATTGTATATGGTTCATTCGTTGGTTAAGTAGATATAGATATGTTTGTTAGTCTCATACTGTAACTTCAGAGTCATTCTATCGACGTCGTTTTTTAAGATTTACAGTCTGAGAGTCCAGGTTTCTGATCGTATTTGGTTCCTTCGTTAGATATCTTTGGTTAATGTTTTGTTCCGTTCTCCATCTCCCTCTCTCGACTATTTTGGTTTTCGCAAGTTAAGAAGTATCTTTGTGAGATATTTCTTAAATATCTTCACTTTACCAGTATGCGAAAAGCGCAACTTTGTTCATTTTCTGGACCTATCTCTCTCTATAATTGTTCTCTTCTGGCATAATTGTACCATCGATTAGCTCCACATATTATCTTTTAGGTATTTCAATCTTTCAAGGCATCAATGGAATCCTATATAAAATCATCTACCTTGTGGCGCTTCTCATTCAACAATTGCCAGTTTATCTGAAAACCCTAGAGCATTTCTCTTCTATCAGTGTCGTCATCATCGGTCTCCTCTCTCTCATCTAAACTTGATTTTTTTCCTAGGCATTTTACCTTCCACTTCTCTGCAAATGGCAAAGGAGACCATACCTGCGAAGCCTAGTATTGAGGTTGCGCCACCACCTCTTATCATCCCTCGGAAGCCATCTACGTCTCCTAAGCCATCTTCGTCTCCTAAGCTCGAAACTATTTGGGAAGGGCGAGCTGAGGGATATGACGACGTTGATGATTCTTGATGCCGTGTTGGTGCCGTTCCTAGCTTTCCCTACGTTTCAAAATTGTCGCCGTCGCCATCTTCCCGAGAGTTCACGAAAACTGCTCTGTCGGGTTAAATAAATGAAATGCTTCAGAATAATGTGAAGTCTTATCTGTGCTTGTGGTTTATGGTTTTGATATACAAATATGATTATCCTTGAGCTTTTTATCACATCTCATTAAATTTGATGCTGGGCAATGTGCTAAAGTAGATTCATGTAAGAGAAATGTTGAAGGAACGGTCTTAAGCTCTGTTGAAAGAAAGAATTGTTCCCACATTAACAAAGTGTCATAGCATTGCTCTTATTTTGAATCCAACCAGAGGGCAATTGGTGGAATTGGGGGATGGTGCTGTCCCTTCGGGGACAACATGGATGCTGGGCCGATCACGGCCGTCTGTGGTCGGCCATGGACTGCTTAGATTTGTTCGGCAGCAGACGATTCAAATTTGTTTGGATGAGATGTGATCTGAGTCATCCATGACCGACAAAGGGCGGTCGTGAGCGGCAAGCATCTATGTTGTCCCTTCGGCGACAAGACCTGTTTGTGCAGTTAAAGTTTATGACTTGCACAAAACTAGATCTTATGCATATTTGAACATAGATTTAGTACACAGATCTCAACTCTCACTATGCTGACACAAAGATGTGCATAATTGAGACGGGTTCTAGTTATCCTCTTCTTGTTGTTTATTTACCCCCCAAAGCACTGGAAACGGGATCCCCGTAGCGCCCATTCCGCGCTACACCCTGTAATACCCATCTCAGGCTCTTAGTCAATCCATCTTGGCAATCAATGGCCCAGATTTTAAATAAATTCTTCTAGCGAAGAGTTCGCTGGAAGAGTTTATTTAAAATCCGAACTATTGAAAACACTTTTAGACAGCTAGGATGCGCACTACATGGTGTAGCGCGAAAGGAGGCGCTACAGGGATCCTGAATTCCAAAGCACTTAGACTCATAGAGTCCATGATGATTTTAATGCGTTTGGTATTCCATGTGTATCATAATTGAGGGGTAATTTTTATGCTCTTTTATGACTCGTATACAATTCTTGTGAGTAGGGATGTGCTCAACATGTGAAAGCCCTAGAAAACCATTAGTATGTTCTAAGACATGGACCTTGTGAGAATTGTAAATGCGTAAGTGGGCTTCACTCACGCTCTCAGAGAGAGAGAGAGAGAGAGAGAGAGAGAGCTGTCCTGGAGGAAGTAAACAAGTAAGAAGTAAACAAGTAAGAGGAAAAGGAAATTAGGGTATATTGATTTCAGCTTCAGCATGCACCTTTGCAATCATGTCCAAGTGCTGAAACCCATTATGTGAGTTTGCCACATCAAACTTTATAAGCAATGTATACAATTATGTATGTATTGCTTCTGGACTTTGCTGACCCTTAAAGCTAAGCTACCCTAAATGCCCTTATTCCATCTTTTTTCTACCCTTAAGTTAATGGGAATAGGAAAAGAAATACTCCATAGTTGTCCTAGTATCCCTTAATGGGGGCCACCTAAAGACTCCATGAATGTAAGTGCATACTAGGTTTAACATGCGTGCATCTGTAGTAAAGAATACTACATAAAAACAAGAATGTTTTCCTAAAAGGACAGTGTTTGGTGTAGAGGCATAATAATGATGGTTCCGTACTGTTCATAAGGATGTTTTTGTCTTTTGCTCAATGTATCTTGACTATCATGAAGCTAAAATTGAGTCGCGACATTGTTATCACCCTCGCTATCATGAAATCATAGCGAGTTTTAAGATAGTTAACGTCACGGTGACTTCATTTAAGTACCATCTAGAGCGGCAATCATAGCGAGTTTTAAGATAGTTAACATCACGGTGACTTCATTTAGGTACCATCTAGAGCCGCAATCACAGGTGAAGAGCCGTGATGCGATTAGCGCCATGAAGAAACCACACCGAACGCTTAGGAAACTACATCATGGTCATGCCCGATTGGTTGAACTAATAACCAGTGATGAATATACAACCCCAGAAGATGAGTACTTTTGTCCTGTCGTTAACTCCAGGATCCGAAATAAGTCAAGGCACACACAACAAAATGTACCTTAAAAACTACATTCAATTAACATTATAACATATGCAAGTGAAAGCATTTTATTATCAGTACCATGCATCTAGCGTGGAGCAAACTTAATGAACATACCGTTTGTTTCTCCCGTCCCCACACTTTCTAAATTTAGAAACTCTTTTGAGTAGAGAGAAACCAGAGGCCACCAACTTAATAATGAGCTTATGCTAAGGAATTAAAATACTATTTCCACCCTAATTAACGTTACCTTGAAAGCTAAAATGCTCAAGGTGAAAGTGAAAAATGAGCCACGAATAAAGAGACATCCAACCTCTAGATAATCAAAATCTTAACGGATTTGATCTAGTGGACATGAGAAAATAATAAGTGCTTCTCTGCCATGAGGTCGCATGTTCGAATCCCGTGGATGCCAAACATTCTAAACCTTGGGGCCACTTAAGGGTTTGCACGGTCGTTAATTTCAGGACCCAAGAAATAGTCGAGGTGCACGCAAGTTGGTCAAAACATCCAGTTATCCACACAATAGATCAACCAAGACCAATAAAAGAAAAGAGGATAAATAGTTTAGTTTGCTAGCTTTTGGCCCTTAACCTTTCTTGAATTTTCCCAAGTCCTTTTAAATTTCCATGATCCAAACTAGGCCTTCCTTTTGACACTGTGAGGGCATTTCTGGGAGATCACTACTTCAATTAACTAATGTCACAGCAGCCCCACCCATCATTCTGTTCCCTCTTGAAGACATTCCACTCCAAGCAACCACCTTCAGGACACTATAAAAACCAGCCCAAAACAACCAAATAGATCTCAACACTACCATTAATTTCACCTCAAAGTCTTAAGAGTCACTCCACCAAATTGAGCATTCCTAAAGTTCCCCATGGCTTCAATCTTGATATTCACTCTCCTTTCTTTCCTCACCATCACAAGAGCTCAAGACAGAGCTCCCCACGGGCTCGCTTACTCTCACCCCATGGCCCTCTCTCCATCGGCAGTCGACTTTTTCCACCCCAGTACCCAAGACCCGTGTGCCGAATCAAACTGCTCCCCACTGCCTATAGCAGCCACGGTGGCATCAAATCTCGCACACGAGAGCAAATCACCGCCAGAAGAGGGGCGGTTGGGAGCTGGTGGATTCGCTGGCATTGTGTTTGGTTTTGTGTGTGCTGTGGTTTTGGCAATTGGCGTTTACTACGAAGTGATCAAGCGTCGAGCCAACTTGACTCGAACTAAATCTGTTCAACCTGATGCTTGATACAAAGACATATAGGCAGATACAATGTATGCTCACCATGAGTACTTTGAAGCATCAGAACTAGATTTGAGCATGTAGGCACCATTGGATTTTCATATGTTGATGTCTTCTGATTTTGGATATGTACTGTACGGTCAGGTTGGACATTGTTAGTGTTAGTGGAATGGAATTTTATTACCCTATAATTTCAACTTCTACAGCACTAAACCTGTTTATCATAGCAATAACATATTTTCGAAAGCCACCATATTTGGGTCGAGTCACAGGAATCAATCTCAGCACAAAAAGTGAAGCTAAGGCCGATCCTCCTTTAACGGGAACTGTGCACAAAGTACGGCCATTCGACTATGGACTCGGCTAATTCTTGAAGCACTTGCAAAAGACTACAAAATTTTGCTACTAACGCTCTGAAAAGCACTCTACTTATAACTACGTGGAGCTTTATGTCTGGAGAGAGCTGGTCAAATCATCTACTTTCTCCAGCTTCATAATTGGTCACATTTGATAACAATGAGGATAAATCCACATGCTCAGTCTAAAATAGTGGAGTAGCCCCTATTCATAGACAAGAAATATGGAGTACCCAAACGATCTCTTGATAGCAGAAGAGATGGATTCAACACGGGCCGACAGCAAGGAACTGATTTCCAATGGACTCAGGACAAACTTCTCTACTCAAGTGGAGTAGCCCCATGGTTACATTCATGAATCATGGACAAGGATGAATACAGAAATGCATGATTATCCTTGGTCCAACAAATAGAAAACAGTCACGGTCTTGATCAGAATGTAATTTTGGATCACTGAAATGTAACTGAAATTACCATGAGAAAAAAATAATCAAGTCTTTAGGGAAGAGTGCTAATGTGTACTGGGTTTGGCAAACAGAGTCAGACTTGGGGTTTCACAATGCATTAGATAGAAAAGAATTGTATCATGGACTTTGACTCCAATCCTTTAAGTGAACCATCAACTTCATTTGGATGCAAGTCATTGCACTCTCAATACAAAAAAATGGAAAGCAAAACATACATGTTTCAGAGTTGTATTACACAACATTTCTACCACCGACGCGAGCTGAGAGACTCGATTACAGGTCCCAATGTTTGATCCACAGCTTTGTTCCACAAGTGTCCAAAGTCCAAATAGGATCTCTCTTCCAAAATGGGCTCTCTCACCTGCAAGAAGTTCAAAGCAGAAAGCTTTGATGAGGTAGTAGATTGCAGAAAAAACATGGTTTTCGTGTCTAAATGAAAATCACACGGAACAGTAAATTTCTAGTTATCCGGTATTTCTCATTCTCAAGAAATCATGCAAATCCCAACATCTGAGAAACCATTAAAGGCACGTACTTCTGATTTGCATGGCAAGGTCTACTCGACAAGAAGAAAATAAATATTCAAAATTCCACAACAACAAAAAAAATCAAAAAAGGGAGAAGAAACAAAAATGCATGCACAATTAACAAGACATCCCAAAGTTAGAATCCAAAACGAAGTCTACCAAAGCCAATGTCTATATCATCTATCTTCACACATGGATGTTCCCTTCAAAGGACGGGCAATTTCAAAGGACGGCCAATTGTTTTACAAATAAGGGGACAGCCTTCATCTAGTAGAAACTAGAAGCGGATATTGTTTCTTAGGTCTATGCAATCTCTAATGGTGCATATACAGTGGGCAAAGATTGTCTTTCCATAGAAAAGTCTTACAGGTGCGATTACAAGCAAGTACGCTGCATAAAGGCAATGGCACACGAGTAACTTTCTTTAGTCATTTTATGCTGGTAGACATGCAACATTAACTTAGCATCCGAAGGAATTCCAACATGACATTCTGAACACAAAGGGAAAAATTCAAAAACACCCCCAAACTTTGACCTCAATGTCTCAAACACTCCCAAACTTCACTTATTTTCAATTAGGCTCCCAAACTATTTCCCCGTTATTCAATCAACCCCCCACCGTTTAAGTCTGTCAACTCTCAAACGGAAATCGCTGAGTTAGACTAACGGCACCGTTAAATCAACCATGTGGCTCGACACATGGCCCCACATGTGCACTATGTAATAAAAAAAAAGCCACATGTACAAAAAAGAGAGATAAAAAAGTGGGAAATTTCACCCCTTAAAATAAGAAAATGATTCAGAGGATTCCACAGAGTCTTCGTTCCTTCATTTTTACTTCGTGTGCATCTGAAAAAATCAGAGTGTAATAATCATGAACACCTCTTTGCTATCCCCCACAGCAATTCCCAACCATGACCAACAATCAAAACCCAAAAAACTTTTCTTCTTCTTTGTCTTCTTCTTCAAATTTTAGGGTTCCAACAGAAATCAATCACGACAGAACTGCTATTGCTGCCCAGAAACGCCACTACCCGAACCCACCGGAAATGAGGTGATATTGTTTGATAATGGAGGGGGGAGAGAGACGAAAACAGATGCAAAAAATGGGGGCCCCTTGCCCCCCAAAAAAAAAAATTTCGAAAATTTAAAATTGAAACAACAGCGTGCCAATCTCTCACTGTGCTTCTATGATTCTGGACAAGAAAGATGGGTCTAGCCACTTGTCAAAACAAATAAAGAGAAACCCATCAACTCTTTGCAAAATTGCAAGAGCACAAGCTCAGGGAAGCTCGAGGAAGCATCTGAAGATGGGTCCCTTGTTTAGGTCACTACACATGGACTCTGAATGACTGAATCAATGGCTCTGAATGAAGGAGGAAGTTTAAGGAGATCAAGATCCCTTGCTAGGCTCAATATACACAAGGAATTCCTCAGACCCATTTCTCTTGTGGCCAGCCACACCTTCGAATCTGAAGACTCCAGTCCATACCTTTATGAATCTTGGTGTTCAACGGCGTCGTCGTACGGCGTTGAGTTTGTTGCAACAGCCAACGTTGTTAGGGCCCCGACTCGGCAATGAGGTGGTCGATGTGGGTGAGGCTGAAGTCGCCGAAGACGTGGGTGACGCCGATCTGGACGAGGCGGTGGGCCAAGTGGCGGTGGAAGGGGAGGAGATGGGGGCTGCGGGGGAGTCTTGGACGGTGCCGTTTTGGTGAGTGGTGGAGGGTAGTGTTCCGATCTTGATGGGAAAATGGGTCTGAGATTGTTAGAGGGAGAGACAAAGTTAACAGAGTTGGTCCAATTCATCACTTAACGGAGCCAATGTGACAGATTTAGACGGTGGGGGGTCGATTGAATAACGGAGAAGTAGTTTGGGAGTCTAATTGAAAATAAGTGAAGTTTGGGAGTGTTTGAGACATTGAGGTCAAAGTTTGGGGGGTTTTTTGAATTTTTCCCGAACACAAACAGGGTGATGCTTTGAAGAATTTGCAACACAGTAACAACAAACTCAAGCATTCTTATCTTTTTTGTCTTTTTACTCGTGAAAACCCAACCAATTCTCTGGGGACTTACAGCACCAACAAAAAAAAAGGAAAGGGAAAAAAGATAGATTATTCAAAATTTTACACCTAAAAGCAAAAGCATTGCATGCGCCCATTAACTATTCTTATTCTCAAATGGAAATAACGGGATGCTAGAAAACAAATCAGATCACAGTACAAAATCTATGTGTATCCATGACAGCATAGAGACGTTAAAACCACAAACCAAGCAAAGCAACAAAAAAGCTGATCCTAAAAAAACCTGATCACATCCAAAATGTAGAGAAAATACAAGCTCACTATTCCAAGCAGTAAACCATAATGAAGTAGCATTTAGTTGTCCAAATGGGAAATGTATTCCCCCTTCCATCCATCATTAACAAGCAATACTCCCATCCTCAAATCATTAACTGGGATAAAAATTCTTCATGATATACATGCAATGCTAGTAGCATTTCAAAGTTACTAATATCTCCCATGTGGACAACAATCTGCAAGACCTCATAATATCAGGACCTAGTTAAGAAGTAAGACAATTACTCCATATACAATCGGCATGACTGAAACTTTACTTTTATGGGGCTAGGTCTCAGAACAAGAGTTTTTCATACGAGACAATGTTGTGTACATTGCAAAATTGATTTTGCAATAATTTGTAAAGATTTGCACACCATTATTACACCAATTCCAGAATTTCAAGACACTAATCAAAACGGTGCTGCACTGCCAAACTCCCTTCAGTCAACAGAGTAATGGTTTTTTTCTTCTTTGAAGGGGATATGTTGTAATCCAGCTATTCTTTGATCCCAAAAGTTCTAACCTATTGCGCCTTGCTGTGCTATTCCTTCTACACTGCACTCAGCATTCCTTCCCAAATATCAAACCATATGTTTTCATCATTCTCTTTCTATTCACCACGACTAAGACAACTACTAAATTTGACCCCATAATTCTCCTCTGTTCTTTTATCTCATTCCCTCTAGTAAACAAATGTCAGATAAGATTTGATACTTCAATTGATTTTAGTATTACATCCTCAAATTCTCATGCGAGTGTTCAAGCTAAAAACCGCAAAAGGTATAATTTCGGTTTCACATCATTTTCTGCAACAGGTTCAATGGCAATCAGGAGTCGTAAAACACAAGGGCAAATGAAGCCCTAAATGGATGCACTATCGCTCTACCAAAACAACAAAGATCATTTAGCACACACGATGACGTCGATTCTAGGGTTTCAAAAAGCAAAAAGAATGTAATTGCGGTATGAAGCAAAGATAGCTGCGAAATTTACCCGAGACTCAGATTGGTTATCTGAAATTGATTTGTAGATATTTCTGCGTTGCTCGAAAACAACGGCCGACGCGAACAGGGTACCCAAAGCAGCGCCGAGAAGGCGCTCCTGCGGGACATCGATGAGTGTTAAATACGCATCGTTTACAAGTTTGTGAATGAGAATGAGAGAGAGAGAGAGAGAGAGAGTTTGTTTGGCTGACCTGAGCAAGGATGCTGATCATGGCTTCTCTACGCTTGTTCCGTCGAACCTCTACGATGGAGCGCAGCTTTGTTCGTGCTTTCTTCGAGGTTTGTTTGGCAGGGCTACAAATGTAGCCGTGTAGGTCGTTCAGATTTGGTCCGGGTGGACCCGAATAGTTGAACGGGGGCCGAATATCTCAAAAGTGCTAAACGGGAAATGTGTTAAACTGACGCCCTGTTTGTTTGCATCATATAGGAGAGGGATATAAGATTTGGCCGGATATGCATATCAGGGTAGAGTATATCCATTGTTTGTCATGTTTTTGTTACCCGGATATACATATGCTTGGATATCTATATAGCCCTGTGGGGGGATAAGTTTTAGACACCCCTACCCCAGGTGATATTATATCCGGCCTTTTTTACAACCCACCCCCTGTGCACTGCCCCACCACTGGCAGGAGAGAGAGAGAAGTACACGCAGGAACAGCAAACGCAGGAGAGAGGAAGAGAGTGTGTCAACTTACCCACCCCACTTTTCCCTTTTCCTACCCCACTTTTTCATTTTCCTGATTTTTTAAATTTGGGATAAAATGGAAATCTCACAAATTTTACATTATCCATCCTCTCATATCCCCCTCCGCAACAACAAAACAAACAAGTAATTTTTTATCTTCCCTTCTAAAATAATACCCCTTTCAACTATATCCACCTCTATATCCCCTCTTATTATATCTCACTTCCCCCCTTATATACATATCCCTCTAACAAACAGGGCGTGAAAGTGTTAAAAATAGTTAGGCCTCCTTTGGGTGAATTGAAAAAACTGGTTTTTTGGTGGTTTTTTGGTTTTTTTGGTTTTGTCCTTATTCAATTTTTTTTTGCATTTGTTAGTTTTCGGTCGATTTGTTGTGGTTTCTTGGCTCCTCTCTACGAGAGAAATCTAAAAAGTATAAAATTATTAGTCAAACTTAAAGTTTTGTGAATAAAGACGAAAAATAAACCACAATGGTGGAGATAGGGTTATAGAGTTTTTAAAATGTTTAAAGTACGTTTGCCGAAAATTCAGGGAAATGAGATTCTCAAATCAAATCAAAGCCCAAATGTTTAAACTCGAGCTCGATATCAATTAGTTTTGGGGTTCTTTCAGGCCGGCTCTTTTGGGAGGGTGTTCTCATTTAGGCTCCGCGTCACACTCTTTCATTTAAGTTTTTTTTTTACGTCCGCGTCAGGGGTGTATCGTACCTCTCCTAAGGTTTCTGACAATTACAAAAATGCTTTCAGGCCGGCTCTCTTTTGGGACAGGTCGTGCTTACAAAAATATTTCCCAATAGGGTAAATTTCACCTACCTCCCCTGAGGTTTCTGACAATTACAGGGACCTCCCCTAAGGTTTCTGAAATTCCACTGACCTCCCCTACTTTTGAAAATAAATGTCACATACCTTCCCTCCGTTAACTTCCGTTAGAAAAGCTAACGGAAAACGCTGATGTCAGTGCCACCTCACTCTCCTCTTTTTATTTTAAATCTTAAAATGTTTATAACTTTTGTTTTATATATTCACTTTTTATGAAATTTATATATTTAAAATCTACTCGAAAAGATCTATAAAATGAGATCCATATTCAATGTGAAATTATGAAAAAATAAAATCTTAATTTTCAATGTGAATTTTAATTATCATGCTACATAATTGTTGAAAAAAAATTAATGCTTGTACATTATTTTTTGCGTGTAAAATGCATGCATTCCCAAAAGGGGCAAACAATTTGGAACATAGTTATTACAATTTTTGCGTAAAATTTTGACTTACGCGTTGAAAATAATTTAAATTATATAACATTGAAAAAATAATATTATAATTAAAATTCACATTGAAAAAATAATATTTTATTTTTTCATAATTTCACATTGAATATGGATCTCATTTTATAGATCTTTTCGAGTAGATTTTAAATATATAAATTTCATAAAAAGTGAATATATAAAACAAAAGTTATAAACATTTTAAGATTTAAAATAAAAAGAGGAAAGTGAGGTGGCGCTGACATCAGCGTTTTCCGTTAGCTTTTCTAACGGAAGTTAACGGAGGGGAGGTATGTGACATTTATTTTCAAAAGTAGGAGAGGTCAGTGGAATTTCAGAAACCTTAGGGGAGGTCCCTGTAATTGTCAGAAACCTCAGGGGAGGTAGGTGAAATTTACCCTTCCCAATATGACTTATTAAAGTTTGCTAAAAGCAATATGCGTGCATATTTTTACCATAATAAAGAAACAAGAGCAAAATAGTAAACAATCAATCCATAACTTATTTTTATCATTGTTCTCCCAAAAAATACCATTGTTGCAAAATGCATTTTGCACATTTCTCTCAAGCACTCCTCCCAGACTCAAAAACCATTATGACCATAATCCAAAAAGCCAAAAAACTAAAAAGTTGAAAATGAAAAGCTGAAAGTAGACTCTCAAACACCCCCTAAATAATAAGGTTTCGCGCTGGTCCCTTTTGATACGGATGTTGAAAGAAGCTCAAAAATCAACAGTGGAACCCATGGACAATGCCGATGGTTTTGCACCAACAGCCCCTTGGAGCGCGTGATTTGAGGAGAAAAGAAAAGAAAAAGAAAAAAACGGTTGGAGTTTCTTGTCAAATCACTCATTTAGTCATTTAGGCTGTGTTTGGAAGTTAGGGAAAGAAAGAAAAAAGAAAGGAAAATAATTAAAAAGGAAATTATAGGGAAAATTGAAGAGAAAATGGGAGGAAAGTTAAATATGAATTTGAATATTTTCCTTCCTCTTTTTGTAGAACCAAACAATGGAAGGGAAAATTTTTAAATTTTCTTTCCCTTTCTCTTCCTTTCCCTAAGAACCAAACAGAGCCTTAGATAGAGTATTCTGATGAGAAATGAAGAGAAAAAAACAAAAATGTGATTGGTTTCTTCCCTTTATCATCCAATCTCACTGAAAATGTGACTTGGGGTTGTTGCTGTGCAGGGGGCTGCAGAGCAGCAACCCCAAGTCCGAGATTTGGTAGTAAAATTTGTTGAGAGAAAACTCTCCTTCCCTATCTCACCCTTCCTGCACAGCAGCAACCCCAAGTCCGAGAATTGGTAGTAAAATTTGGTGAGAGAAAACTCTCCTTCCCTATCTCACCCTTCCTCACCGTCGATTGAGGATGTAGAGGAACCTTCTGGGTCCTACTTCGAGACTTCCATTTATCCACTGTACGCTCCTGCACCCTCCCATTTCTCCTCCGAAAGTCTTGTTCTTCATTGCACAAGTCTCTTGCAAAAGTCTCTACTCTCTAGTACTCTCTCTCTCTCTCTCACTCAGAGTGTATATATATATACAAACACACTTTTGTGGGTGTTTTTGCGTTTGGCTACTTCTTTTGTCAACAGGGGTCCCCTTTCTTGGAATTATATGTAGGAAAACACCGCCTTGTAATGTGATTCGATTTGATTTGATTCCAGTGGTACTAGCTTATCTCAAAACAATACCCTTTGTTTGAAAATGAGATTAGATCATAAATCCCGTGAGAAGAGTCCCTTTCTATCAACAATAATAGTACCATGCAATCCTAATGGATAAGGTATGGGTGGAGGGTGACCGGAGACAGACATAATAATTGACCATATATGCATAAATGTATAAAGTAACTGCTCTAAAAAAATTTAGTGGCCAATAGACCTTGAAAATCAAAGCGGTGGAACCATGACCCAAACATTGGAAAACATCGGGAGGGACTTAGGCCCAGAGACCCAATTCAATTTGTGTGCGTAAACAATCGAAGGGGTTGCTCGGGAGACTATGTCCCTTAGCATTAGTTCAGCCAATCAAACAGTCTTACTGTTTTGGGAATTTTGTTCTTTGAACTCATTTTTTCTGGAAGAGCAAGGGACTTCATGAACTTTATTGTAAGTCCTACTTTATTTTATAGTTGTAACCTAATTAAAAAAACACCAGAGCTTCATTCCCAGAGAATGAATAGTGGGGAAAGACAGCAACAGTGGAAAAATGGTCCTGGAATTGGGTTTCAAAAATTAAAAGTTATATTGGGTTGGTGGCCAAATTTGAAGCAGCTTTGGGGTCAAACTGTAAAAAAATTCTGACAAGATTCTTTTCCCTTGGATTTTAATGGGCTTTGTGCAGATTTTGGCTGTCAAGAGGACCCATAAGCGATTTTGGGTTTGTTCAAATCCACTGTTCTATTTGTTCTGTAACTTTCGTTTCAGCTTTCTGAGATTCCTGGGGGAAGACCTTTTTGGTATTTGAAAATTGAATTTTTTTGTGACAGGTTGGAATTTGTTGGGTTCCAAAGATTTGAAGAAAAACTAGGGATGTGTTTCTGTCCATTTCAATAAAGATAAAATCCCCCCCGTGTCCAGCACTTTTCCCTTGTTTTTCTTCAGTTTTCCTTTTCATACCTTAGCTGGAATTCTCATCTGAAGTCCAAGAAAATCATTCAATGGATCACCCATTTTCTCCAACCAAGTTGGCATCATTTAATATGCAATAAGGAATCCATCTGGCCTTAGCTTTTTACAGGTTAGATACTTCTTCAATATCCACTTCTTTGATTCACCTAATCATGGGTTTTATTTGTGGGCACAAGTGTTTTTTGAGGTTCATTGACTTCAGGGGTTTTATCAGGACTCCAAATGTGTGTAGCTAAATAGTTGCTTGGGGATTCAAAAGAGTAATGCTTGTCCACAATGCCATTGTTCTGGTGGCAACATCTTGCCCTTCTTATTCTGATTCATTTGTTGGAACCCTTTCGGTTGACCCACAAACTACAAGGTTAGATTTCTCCTCTTTCTGTTGGTTTTGTTTTAATCTTTCTACGGTGAGTTATAGAGCAACTCCACCCCTTACTCTTTTTTTTACTCTGGGAATCCTTGTTGGATATTGGTCTTTCGTGTATGGCCTCAATCTCCTCATCATATCTCTTCTCAATCCAATGTTTGTTTTCAAGACGGCAGATGAGTATTCTACGCAGACCTCTGTAGAATACGAAAAGCATGCAACTTGGATCGGTAGGAGGGGACGACAAAGTGCAGGTGTCGATAGTGGTTTGCGGATTGAGGTTATAATTACTAGGCGGGAGAACTCAAAATTTGAGTAAAAGCCCTTAAAACACTCCTCCACTCCTTATCCATACTTATACCAAATTGAGTTTTTACTCAAACTTAAACCCAAATAGAGTTAGACTCAAATTCTTACTCAAATTTTGAAGGCAAATTTGACAACCTCATATTTACAAGTTTGCCATTAATGAACCTTTTACTCAAATTTGCACTTGAATTTGAGGTTGCCCATTGGAGTACACAATATCAAATGAAGCTTTTACTCAAATTTGAGTAAAAATATGAGTAAGGGCTGGAGTTGCTCTTATTAATGAAACTTTTTTTGAAATTCTTCCGCTATTTGTGGATCATGGATTTGTTGTGGAATTATCGTAGAAAGCTAATGATTGTGAAACCAAAGGTTTACAACAAAGGGACTTATCTTTTAATTCACTGTTTCCTTTCCCTCCATTAATTCATGATCCAAAACTTACCATGTCACTGATCTGCCAAAATGTTGCCCGGTATCAACATGAAAATTATTGTAGAGGGTTACTTCAGAAGTTCATTCATGGTGTTGATTCTGTTTCTGTAGCTGAAGCTTTATTTGGTTTCAAAAGCACGGTCGGCAATTCTCGACATTTGGCTGGTAGAATCAGGAGATATCCTTGTGGGGGACAACGGGAATGCATTTATCATCAGAAACTGAAACACCAGGGACTTGTTCCATGGTAAGATTCCTCCTTTTCCCTCTTTTGGATCCCAATTATTGGGCAGGGATTGAGAAATTCCTTTTCCGTTCAGCTTTCTTACCACACTCTAGTTGAATAATAGGCAAAATCATCTTTGTTTCCACTACTTTTTTGAGTTTTTCATAGATGCTGTATTAAGTGGGTGCGATTATAATAACACTAATGCACCTGGTACCATCAGAATTCTGTACTCAAAGCTGCTTGATACTGCAAAACTTGTTCAGACTACAGGAAATTGTGACAGCGTAGATATTTTTTGCCCTCTTCTATATTCTGCCCTTACAGTTAAGACTTGCAATGGTTTTACTTTCCGCCCTTGTTACACTTTCTATCAGGTTTCCTAGACTCTATCCACTTTCTCCACAGATCAGAAAAATCAAATTGCCACCTTCTGCAGCCTCTCTCCCCCTCCTGCACGCTTCATCTCTGTTACAAGAAGACTTCTCTAGATCAAGAAAACTTACAATCGCAGAAACAGTTGGTGGGGATAGCAGTGTTCCAACTCTCACGCCTTTGGCTGAAGCTCAAGTTAAGAAACCAAGTAAGCAGAAAGTAGCTGCAATTGTTGGTGGCGTTGGTGCAGCTTTGCTTGTGGTAGTCATTGGAGTTATTATCTGCTTCTGTTTGATGCGTCTCAAAAGACTTATAAGGAGGGCATCTGATACAACTTCTTCTGTGCCATCGCCTCATGGTAACTCAACTAAGCAACCTTCTCAGTGTCCTTGGAAATTGAGGACATTTACAATATCTTTCCTTATGCAAATGAAATATTGGTGCTGCGATTTAACGATTTCAATTTAGACACACCTTTCAATTAATTGCCACCTCAGTAGACAACTCTGTCACGACCTGCCCCAGCTGACCTGCTAACTCTTAGCCTAATCACGTGGCTCAAAAGGTTAACCTCAAGTTAACATTAGCTGGTGGGCCTTTACTTATATACAACTTAACTTTCTTTCAATTTCCCGATGCGGGACATGGGGTCTCACAATAATGCCATGGGCTTAGGGTTGGGTTTATTGAAAGTGAAAATGGTAGACAATGAAATGTAAGTGGCAGAAAAAGACGTGGAAATAGATTTTATCGCTTTTGCTTGATTAGGATGAAATTGTTGATGGATAAGTTTAGAACTCAAATAGCAGTAATGACATTTTGTTGGAACTTTGGAGTCTTCTCCTGTGTTCTTTTGCAAGAAAAAGACAATCAAATTTTGACCCTTAGGAACGGTTAAGAAACCAAACAAGTTGGTATACCGTTTATCAAACATAACTGGTCCATGTTGAAGTTATGTTCATGGACCACATACTTGAGATCACAGGTACAATATATTTTCTGAAAACCACCGTCAGTTGCAAAATAGGTTCCTCTGTTGAATTAGTGTCCTAATGGTTTGGCTACTTATCTTTGTTTCTGGCTTTGCCTAATTCTTTTGTTTTAGTTCTGCTGGAACTGGAACATATTTCTCCTGGTTCTGGTGCTGTTTCTCCCTATGATACTCATAATGTACGGCAATTATCAATTCTGGAGCTTGAGCATGCTACGGGCAACTTCAACCAAATTAATCTTGTAGGAGAAGGTTCATTTGGCTTAGTATACAAAGGGTTACTAGGTGATGGATCTATTGTGGCTATCAAGAGACGCCTGCAGTACCCCGTTCAGTATTTTGTGAATGAGGTAAAACTGATTGCCCCAGAAGACTTTCTTTTTGTCATACTTCCCAATCACGAGTGGTTACTTCCTTTGTTTTTCCTACCCGGTTCTAGTTTTATAATTTTTGTGAAAACACTTTGCAGCAAAACTAACTTCTCGCTACACATTCAGGTAAAGCGCATAGCTTGTGTACACCATAGGCATCTTGTCAAGCTTATTGGTTATTGTGAAGAAAACCATCAGCAGTTTCTTGTCTATGATTATCTTCCTAATGGAAATGTCGGGAATCATTTATACGGTATTCTCTCAGTCTCTCTCTATCTTTCTCACTGCGTTCGTTTACGTAAAGAAGTACTCTATCTTCATACATTTGTTTTCTCTAGACAGTGAAGGTTTGCCTATTGGAAAGCTTGACATGAGGCAAAGGCTTATAATTGCTTTAGGTGCGGCAAAAGGTAGACTCAATATTTCCATCAGTTTCACCGACTGCAATGGACATGAAATTATGAGATTATTTGATCCAACAAATTTTGCATCTTCGATCAGGACTTGAGCATCTTCACTCTTTGGTGCCCCCTATCGTACATATGCACTTCAGGACAAGAAACGTCCTTGCGGATGAAAATTTTACTGCCAAAGTTTCTGATTTTGGACTCTCAAATTTGCTGGTGGGCGGTTACTATGCTGAATCATCTTCGGCATTTGACTGCTTTCGTGATCCTGAGTACGTAATCTCCATTTTGATTCTTTTTCGTCTTTCTGAAATTTAGAGATTATTTCTCTTGATCATGAATCCCGTTTGGAAAAGAACACATCTTTGCCGATGAGACATCTGTATTAATTCATTCTTAAAGCTGCAGTTGCACTCAATTTCTAAGTCCTGGTTGAGTTTTTTCTAGCCAAATTGATTACCATCTTCCTATTTTTCCACATGTTACCGACCATAGTTAACATAGTTGAAGCTTGAGAACTGTGACTCTTTTCCTAATTTCTGAAGTGAAACCTATTCCTCAAGGTTGAGATCGTTGCACGACTTTTCAGAGAGAAGCGACGTGTACAGTTTTGGTGTGTTTTTGCTGGAGTTGATCAGTGGACGTGAAGCACTCGGCTGGAATCATTCAGACGTGCAAGAAAATCTAGTATCACTGGTAAAAATGGTCCCGTAATTCTCGTTGTTTCTAGTTTCTTAAAAAAAAAAATCTACCAAGGTTCTATTAATTCGAAACTGCTATTAGATGCTAACGCGTCCTTCTAACCATGCAGGCCAAAGGCACATGTGATATCGACAATTTTGTTGACAAGACGGTGAAAGACCACACACTGCACGCGGTTAACCAAATGATGGAGCTAGCATTGCTTTGTGTAGATACCGGTACAAGAAGACCGGTGATGAGGCGCGTCGTCGTAGAGCTAGGGCGGATTCGAGCAGCGGAAATAGGTCATTTGCATTCTGGTGGTCTAGGTGAAGAGATTGGCATGGTTACTCTAGGCAGTGATCTTTTCACATAGTAATTTGTAGTTACAGGGTATACAAGAGAGATTCTAGTGACAAGTAGTTTTCCTTATGAGCCAATTTCACAGCTGCAATTCATGTCTTCATTTGAGACTAGTTTAATTATTCAGTGCTCTCGGAGTGTACTGTCACGCGATGCTCCGGAAGGACCGGACACTTCACCACAACACATTCTTATGGTTCCACTACTTAATGTATGGATCCCGTATAAATATATAGACCCAACATAAATGTATGATGCTGAAATAAATCCCAAGTATCACGTAGCTGTGTTCCGAAACTTACTACTCTTGAGACAGCGAGTTCTTGTCTTTCGGTTCGAGAATCCTGCGGACAACTGAGGGAAGTGCCTTTCACCCAGGAACTTTTAGCTTGGTAGGGCCCACAGCTGTGGAGTGCAGCTTCTCCGTTTGAGGGGAAGCAGGGCCCTGTAGTGAGGTAACAGAGTCATAGTGAACTCCATTCGGACGTCCATCTTGACACTGATAGCTCGGATTTAATCCAAACTCCAAATAATTTGAGCCGTTCATTGTTTGGATTAAAATCCGAGCGTTCATTGTTGAGATGGACGGCCGGATAAGCTCACTACAACTCTGTAGTGAACCCCTCACTACAAGGACCTGTACCACCGTTTGAGAACCTATTTTTGTTCATCATTGAGGGGAACACATGAGTCTTACATTATGTACTATACTAGCTTGAACCCGTGCTATGCACGGAGACATGAAATAAAATGATGTGTTTTCCATTTTTTTATTAGCTTAAAAATTATACTTACAACCACAAAGTGTATTAAAATATTGGATTACTTAGATTAGATCAAAAGAGTATAAAATTATATTTCCTATCCGGTCCTCTTGACTCTTATTTTTCATGGTGATTAATTTTGCTATATAATCATAATCAGCAATGAACCCGTGTTATGCACAGATAAGGGCAACAAATCAACTTTTCAAACATAAAATAAAACAGATCAATTTTTCAAACATAAAATTCTAAATATAACATCAAAAATTCATCTCACAAATATTGAAAATTGAGATTAAATTTATTTGCTCCTTCGACGTGCTTCATTCACAAATACAACTATCGTAATGTCCTCGAAGAAATTTGCCCAGCACTTACCAAACATTGTACAACAAAAATGACAAATAAAAAAAAGGCTAGATGATTGTTGATAAGGAAAAACTCTTTTGAGTTTTCCAAGATCGAACAACAATTAGCAATAACGCATGAATGAGAGGCACAATTAATCTTCAATTGATTCACCAAAAAGAAAAACAGGAGTTCCTTTTTCGCAAAAAAGAAAAATAGGACTTTCTTAAAAGAAGTTTTTGAACCTTGAATCTTTGAAAAGATAAAAGGAAAAAAAGAAAAAGAAAGAAGGAAAGGATCACTGACATTATGGGATAGAAAATAGAATACTGTAAATCTCTCTAGTGTGACTCTCCATAGATGCTTGCACACGGCTCAAAACCCTCCAATTTTTTTAAAATGAGATGTTCGCGAAGATGGAAACTAAATGGACCACATCTATTGATATGTATTTTGACTTGTTTCAATTGGCTTTTACTTGATGGAATTAATTAGGTTCCAGTCACAGGAAAATATATACCTAAGCGAAGAAAAAAACCAAAAATCATTAGAAAAACATGTTTCTAATGATTGGGAAATACATGTCACGCTAAAACTCATTCCACTTGCTAAAGCCATATATTTGAAGAAAATTCAGTGAGACCCCAAAGTTTCATAATTCATAAATAGACCCCTATATTTCGGGGATTCGGGGACGGGGCAGATCGGGGATGGGGCGGAGCGGGGCGGGGCGGGGACGGAGTGGGGAACGGATTCGGAGCGGATTCGGGGCGGGGACATGCCTAACTCCACCCCATATCCAATCCCCAAACATTTTCAAAAAAAATCCCCATATCCTATCCAATCTCCAAACAGATCTCCATATTGCCGATCCGTTCGGATCGGGGATCGGATCGGATTCGGACGGGGCGGATGAAATGCCCAACCCTACGGCTCATAGCCATCAAAAAATTACTCCGTAGTATTTTCCCAACCATTAAAAAAAGGATTGAAGCAACTATGGATTTATATGCTCATAATAATATAATGAGAGAAATCTTCGAAACCCATCCTACGGTGACAAATTAACAAAATAGAAAAGCGAAAGAAAAAATAAAAAATAAAAAAAATGTGGAAGCTTAGCCTTCAGAATAGAAATCATGTACCATGGGTTAGAATCTGGCTCCTGACGCTGCGGCGGTCGCATTCTATGAAGAGAATCTTGAAAAAGTCACTTCACTTTACACAACCTCATTCGTAATTAGAGGGGGATAAAACGGGTAAAGATACGTGCACAGACGAGATGGTACCGATGGGGTACCGACAGCGTCGCCGACGCCGTTGTGGGTCCCAAACGGCCGATCCGAGCCGTTCATCGTTCTCAGAATCAAATTCCAAATTTTGAATGAAATGGGGTGATTTTGGATCGAGTTCATACAGCCGTCCGATTGCCTCGATTCTCGCGTAGGCCCACTGGGAATTTGATTCTGAGAACGATGAACGGCTCGGATCGGCCGTTTGGGACCCACAACGGCGTCGGCGACGCCGTCGGTACCCCATCGGTACCATCTCGTCTGTCCCAATAGAAGGGTTCGGGATAAAAGGCTTAAAGGAAAGATCAATGACAAACTGATTTACAGAGTATAGTTTCCATGCCATAAATCTTGCCTCTAGTTTGTCTCTCCACATATCTTGTATGGATTACAGCCTGAAAAAGAAAAAAAAACTACTCCTAATTAGTATACTCGATCAATTAAAAAAAGGTCAAAGCAACTATAAATTGTTATGCTCATAATTATTTACTGAGACTAATTTTCAAAACTCATCCTACATTGGCACATTAACCTACCATGGAAAGAAAAATACAAATGATTTAGGTAGGGAACAAAAGAAAAGTGGAAGAACATCAACAATAAGAATTTTACCTTTAGAAAAAAAAACTATTCAATCTTTCTCTCCCACTCCGTGAGGCGTATGTTTTAGAATTTGGATGAGTAGATATTAGATGTATATAGACATAATTTTGGATTTTCAATTAATCAACTATAGAAATAAGTATAGATATTTGAAAGATATAAATTGAGTAAGTTTTGAAAATTTGAAATTCAAAAGGGGCCACGCAAGATTTGTGAATTTCAAATTTAATTAAGATGTTATAACAAATATTTGATGTAGGAGTATATTATGTCACATGCTTTAATCAAAATTGCATATGACAAACCAACAAAATCACAACACATATCGCGTTCACGGCTCTTCTCACGAAAAGTCATTCTGCAATAATATACTAAGATAGTAGTAAGTACAAATAACAAAGTACTTTCTATGTCCGTGTTTGAAAAGTCATTCTGCAATAATATACTAAGATAGTAGTAAGTACAAATAACAAAGTACTTTCTATGTCCGTGTTTGTTGGTCTTTCTTTAGAGTTTGTGCAGTTTTTCAATTGATTATATCTTTTAATATGAATCTCAAAAAATATGCAATATAGATCTTCTTTGATAAATTTCAATTAGTTCTATTATTTAAAGTTTCAAAATCATGAAAAATGTTATAAATTGAAAGATATAAACGTTTGAAAAATGGCACAAACTTTGAAAAATGACCAACAAACACGTAGAGTAACCAAAAAAGAAAACAAACTTGATTGTATTGAATGAAAAAAACCCTCGGCAAATGAATTGATATCTACCGCCTATGAACGCCGGTGACTCCTAAATTGATTTAACTTTTGCGAGCTCCATTTTTAGTCTCTTTTTGTTTTTATGTTTAATTAATAAGATGTTGGATTGGAATTTTTTGTGAAGAAAATTTAAAAATATAACTCATAATTTCCACGTAATAGGTCAAAAGTCTTTAAAACACTTTTAGGGTTTTTTTTTTAATCTTGAGAATAGAAAGAGAAATTGAACTTCCTTTGGTTGGTTTAAGGGAAAAGAGGAGAGAAAATAACAACACACAATAATGTGCACAATATATTTTCCTAGCACTTTTCTCAATACTTTCCCTTTTTTTTTTCTTTCTCTTTCCTCAGGTTCCAAACATAATCTTAATTTCAGGCTCTGTTTGGAAAGGTTGGCGAAGGCAAGACAAAAAAAAAAAAGAAAAGAAAGAGAAATAGAAAAAAAGATTTACACTCCTTACTCTCTTCCTCTTTATTGTTATTCTTCCTTTTATTTTCTCTTTCCTAATTTCTTACCCTTTTCCTTTCTCACCAAGTGTATAAATCAAAACTTGACATCGGAATTAATACAACCGACATCGTTTTTGTTTTTTTTTTGCCATTTGTTAATCCTAATCTACTCTATCCTAGGGGACTTGGGGAGGGGGATGGGTGCTTACGGGAATCGAACCTTGCCCACATGCATGGGAGTATAAGGGAGACACCAACTGCACTCCACTCCACTTGCGACATCGTTTTTGTTGATAACTCAATATTTGGGTCAGCTTACAGCCATAATCGTTTGGCGGCCGCCCCATCTTTATTTCCATTCTACCTCAAACCCCCACATTACAAGACACTGGCCAAAATTCAGATCTCACCCCCATAATCACCGGTTCAAACTTGCCGCATAATGATTAATCGAGTCATTATTGCAACCGCTCTCTCAATTGCAACTATCCTCCTCTTTACCACTTACTCTCCCTGGCTCATAGCCCCATTCTCCTCAAGTTTTCTGTTTAGTAGTATTTTTTTCCCTATTTATTTCTTTTTGTAATTTTTTGTTTAGCTTTTCGTCATAATTTTTTAGACTAATCATTCATACCGATGAGATAAATCAGAAAAGTATGACAATGTGGTTCGAATTTTAAAGAAATTCATTGAATGACAAAAAGACCAATTGTGTTGTATTTTTTCTGTCTTTAGCAAATGTTTTTTTTTTCTTCTTCTTTTGTTTATAATTTTTTTCATATTAGACACCTCTAGTTGAGATGGGTGATTAATTTGAATAATATAATGTGAATGTAAATAATAAAAAAAAGATGAAAAAAATAATAAAAAGTTTAGGTAGAATTATTGTCTTCTCCATAACTACTCCATTTCTTACCCTTTCCTTTCTCTCCAAAAAGTACTTATATAAAAGAATTAAACGACATCGTTTGGTGCCTCCTGATTTCCATTTTAATACCTCCTTAAAACCCCCCCACACAAAACAAGACACGGTCCAAAAATCCAGATCTCAATCTCCGGTTCAAACTCGCTGATAATGATGAGTCGACTCACTCTCGCACTCGCCCTCTCGATTTCAGCTCTCCTCCTCTTCACCACTCTCTCTCCGTCTCTCTCCAAACCCTCCGACGACGAAGACGAGTTCCTCACCTTCCTTGAGTCCGACGACGACGACCAAAACGACGGCGCACTATCCCACTCTACCGATCCACAATTCTCCGACGGAGAGGACGACGCCGGCGATGATGACTTCGAGAACTACGACGACTTCGAAGTGCCCTCGGGGCTGGACCACGACGACGACGACGGGGAGTACTCGAGTTTGCCTGAGATCGACGAGAAGGACGTCGTCGTTTTGGGGGAGAAGAACTTCAGTGACTTCGTGGAGGCGAATAGGTTCGTGATGGTTGAGTTTTATGCGCCGTGGTGTGGACATTGTCAGGCGCTGGCGCCAGAGTACGCGGCGGCGGCGACGGAGTTGAAGGGAGAGGCGGTGGCGCTGGCGAAGGTGGACGCGACGGAGGAGAGTGAGTTGGCGGAGGAGTACGAAGTGCAGGGCTTTCCTACTGTGTACTTCTTTGTCGACGGTGAACATAAGGCTTACACTGGCCAAAGGACCAAGTCAGTACTCTCTCTCACTACATACATACATACATACATACATGCCATCTACGTCTTATACGCTTTCTTTAGGTTATTTTAACTGCTTCTAGCATCTGTCGAATCAGAATTCAGTGTTAGTGTTTCACGACATGTTGAACTAGGATTTGTCAAATAGGAGGAGAAATAGATATGAAAAAAGATGAATTTATTAGCTTGATTTGATTGAATTGGAAAACTGAGAGAAAAAGGAATACACTTTCTCCAGGATTATGTAACTGAGAGATAATCTGAATTAGTTACATAATCATCCTTTCTTTTTCCTTTGCCAACAAATCGGGGGTGTTCCGTTAAGGGTGCTTTTAGAATAAATTGGTTTTTCACTGTTTTTCATGTGATGTATTGTGAGAGGATGACCTGTCTTGGTTTTGGAAAAAACAGTTTTTTGTTAGTGGAACACTAGTTTGGAACGTAGCGTCAATGTGTTCTTTTTCTCCTGGAAACAACACAATTTGAACTGAATCTTAAAGGTCAAGTAATGTTGGCGAGATCTTTTACTAATGTTTTTCATTTTTCTACATTCGAAGTGAACCTAACTCGAGTATGCTATTTGTCAATTAGGCCTGGATATTATTTGCCTGCTGTCGCGAATGAGCGTAGCTTTTCAATGCGGGATTATTATTGTGGTTTCATGATTTTAGTCTTTTACGTGTACATACTGAAGATTAGTGGATCAGGAGTTCAGCACTACTGCATTATACTTGACATATATATAGATCCAAACCGGTCATGTTGAAATTGTCATTTGTTTTGCATGACATCAGAACTTCGCAAATTAGAGATGAGTAGATTGTGCTCAGTTGGATCGTAGTACTCGCTCTATCCCTAATATTTCAGTCCTCTGGACGTAGCAAAATAAAGTTGTTATTTTGTTTGATCTTTTCTAGATTGTTTTAGATACTTTATCTGCAATATCTTTAATTAGTGGAATAAACGTAGGAAATTATTCGTGAAAATATATTATTTGTTGATTTGATAGAGGGATAAAGGAGATAGGATGGTTGGGGTGATTGTTTTGTCTGACTAGAAAATTTCAAAACGGTGGAAGTGTGAAAGAGTAGAAACTCGTCAATTTTTTGGTTATTTTTGTTGCTATTGAAGTTACTGCTGTTGTTTTATGGAGTTACGCATCTCTAAAGAGATTGATAATTATGTACTTATGCAGACAAGCTATAGTAACATGGATAAAGAAGAAAATAGGACCAGGTGTCTCCAACATAACCACAGCAGATGAGGCCGAGCGTGTATTGACTTCTGAGAATAAAGTTGTTTTGGGCTTCCTTGAATCTTTGGTGGTACGTACTTCCTACAGCTATTTTCCATAGTTATCAACTTAGATGCTTATTGTTTTGTACTTATTTCGGGGAGGCGAGGTGGATAGCAAACAATGTTTGAACTATATTTCCTTCATTATACAGTGAACCCCAAAAAGTACTCATCTATGTAGTGTGGACATGGACAAAAATACAAACACGGAACACGGGAATTCGAAAAAAAATAGGGACGCGGTGGGGGACACGGAAAAAGATAATAAATAACTATATTTATAAATATATCATGTATGTTTGCAGTAACAGTTTATATACATAGATATATACACTTTTCTTTTGATATGCAAGATATATACACTGTTATATACTGCGATATACAAATACACACACGTGTGTGAGGTATACACACATACACACAGCGACGGAGATATTACATCGAATGATCTAATGTATACCAGAACACACACACATATATATTAATTTAATTTAAGGGGACATATACTTTTGAAGTAAAAGAAGAGTTTCTTGTCAATATATTTCTTTTCAACTGATTCTCTCTCCTTATGTACAAATTATTACTCCATTTCTCTTTGGTTGATGATATAGGGTCGTGAAAGTGAGGAGCTTGCTGCTGCTTCTAAACAAGAGGACGCTGTCAACTTTTACCAAACTACAAATCCTGAGGTTGCGAAGCTCTTCCACATGGATCCTGATGCTAAACGCCCGGCTTTGGTCATGGTAAAGAGTGAGGATGAGAAACTTAGCTATTTTGGTATGTTTCAAAATTTTGTCACTTTGGTTTGGTGTTCTAAATTAAAAACTGTAGGGAAACAGTAATTCCACTTCCAGTTTTGCACTTATTTTGCAGATGGTCAGTTTGTGAAGTCCGCAATAGCTGAATTTGTGTCTTCCAACAAGCTTCCATTGGTGACTATTTTTACCAGAGAAAGTGCATCTGTGATTTTTGAAAGTCATATTAAAAAACAGGTAACGTGGAATGTGTAGTATATATGTCTTGGATTATGAGTCTCTTATTCCGGATATTTCACAATGTCTTGGTTGGAACACGTTAGTGAAATGAAATTTTACAAGAAACGACCTACAAACTCACTCGCAATCCTTCGTAGGCTCCAAGCCAAGTGATGGTGGGGGCTATCCCGGTTTGTGTGTGTTGACTGTCGATACGTTTATCAAAGCTAGTGTTTGGTGCCCCTACCATTGTTATTCTTGGCTGGTTATTCATTTATCTTATGTTTCAAATCACAGATATTGCTCTTTGCCACTTCAAATGACACAGAGAAGGTCGTTCCTATATTTCAAGAAGCTGCAAAAAATCTCAAGGGCAAGGTAATTTAAGATTTGTTCACAGAAGTACATTTTAGCTAGTCTGACATGCTTTGATTTCGAAGAAAGAAACGGAAAAATAGGTAATCCTAATCTCACAATGTGTTAGCTTCGTCCATTTGGTCATCCATCGGGGTCTCTAAGTAAGTAAGGTATATGATTCTTTGACGACTCTCTTACCAAGAGATGAGTTTCTGTTAGTTCAATGACTTCAAGAGAATTGTTTATATCTTGGGATCTGAGTTGGAATTGAGACTATTCAATTTCAAAACCGCCGGTGAAACTTAAGGATGTAGGTGTCATTCGTGTCTCAACGTACTGTATGACCTTAATATACAACCTCACATATCTTTCGTTGAGTATTAACTTAAGCTTGGGTTCGCCGTCTGACCTTTTGCATTGTGATAAACTGTAAAGCTATCACTGTATGAGCAAGGTCAGAAATTTTCTTGTTAAGATCGTTTTGGTCCCTAGGGTGGTTTGAGCGATGCAGGTTGGTGTTACTGTGTTTGATGCATTAAGTTGAGTTGTGAGTAGCTAGGGGATGTGCTAACCCAGAATCAACAGTTCTGCAAAACATGTTGGTATTTTGGACTAATCTACCCCAGAAAAACCAAATTTGGTTGGAATAGGATACTGACAGTGCTTTCTTTGAATGAGAAAAGAACCAGCAAGTACAATGTAGATCTTTTTTTTTTCCATTGCCATAGCGAGCAAGAAAATATGTAGTATAGATGAGCTGGCCACATGTTATGGTTGATTGGATGTGACCTGTATGGTGCACAAATGGATGTCCAAGTTCTGCGGGTCTTCATGCTTTTCATCCTCCCATTTTCCAACCTTGGTTCTTCCTTTCGACGGCCTTCAGTTATGCTACTTTTCGCAGCATATCTAAACGTAGATCGCTTCCATCACTCGATTATTGACATGCTGGTGACCACATGCCTCATCCTGATTTCTAGAAATCAAAAGCGAATATGTTATAGTGGATACTGTATTTTATTTTATTTATTTTTTGCTCGGCTGATACTGTATTTATGCACTTCTTTTCCCATTTACTTTCAGCTTATCTTTGTCTATGTTGAAATGGACAATGAAGATGTGGGCAGACCTGTGGCAGATTATTTTGGTATCGCTGGGGATACCCCAAAAGTAAAGTGTTTCTCCAGCCTTCACCAGTTCTCGTATATTGTTATCCTCTTTCATACAAATGGTATCTGGTTGTTTTTACTTTCTGCTTTGCTATGTTTTTGTTTCCAGGTCATTGGATATGCAGGGAATGATGATTCTAGGAAATTCATACTTGATGGCGAGGTCACAATAGATAATATTAAGGTTTAGTCTCTTGTTTCATCTGTTTAATTCCTATTTCTATCTCTGCATAATATCGGTTTGGACTTGAGGGGAACCTTTGTGCTATATGTCTCATCTCTCATCCACAGGCTTTCGGGCAGGATTTCTTCCAAGACAAGCTTAAACCTTTTTACAAGTCCGATCCAGTTCCAGAGACTGTGAGTTGTTGATTTAAGTTTTCTCGCTGAATTTTTTTGTGGTCGGACAAGTCCAATAACTTCCTCTTCATTGCTATGACGCAGAATGATGGGGATGTGAAAATAGTGGTTGGGAACAACTTTGATGAAATTGTATTAGATGAATCAAAAGATGTTCTGCTTGAGGTATCATTTATATCATCGTGGATGGATCCATACAAATTGTGCTCTTTGATTTTATGTTTATTACTTGATATTCTATCACGCTGATGGAATTTTATTGTCCAGGTCTATGCACCATGGTGCGGGCATTGCCAAGCTTTGGAGCCGACTTACAACAAGCTTGCCAAACATTTGCGCAGCATTGAATCTCTTATTATTGCCAAAATGGACGGTACCACAAATGAACACCCTAGGGCAAAGGTAAAATCAGACCAAGTTTTTGCATGGCGTTTGGATTATTAATCAACTTTGTTTTTAAATAGTAATTTTTGGGAGTACATTTGGAGGCCATAGTTTGCAAGAGCAAAAGTTATCAGGAATTCTACATGGCTGTATTCCCATCATGCAGTTACTTGGTTGCTCCATTCTCTTATCTATCGAAAAATGGTTGCATCCCTCTATTATTGGTCGGGGCACACAGCCACATTGTGTTCCTGGAGCACCAGATGCTTCTCAGATTCATACATTTTCTGTTGCTTGCAGGCTGATGGGTTCCCCACGCTTCTCTTCTTCCGTGCAGGAAACAAAAGCTCGGATCCAGTGAGTTACTTCCAAAATCTAATTATTGTTTCTACTTTCGTCGTATATTATTAGCTTTTACTGGAATGAGTTAAAGTTTGAATGAAGAATCTGTTGTTTTCCGGATCTCACAGATAACTGTCAATGCTGATCGTACGGTAATTGCATTATACAAATTCTTGAAGAAGCACGCGTCGATCCCTTTCAAGCTCGAGAAACCCATTTCGACCCCAAAACAAGAGAGCTCTTTTGCCAAAGAAAGCAGTGAAAGCAGCGCCAATGATTTGAAGGATGAATTATGAGGATTGTAGTGGCCTAGTGGGTATCATCAATGAACATGTAGCTGCTTGTGACCTAAAGATCACATCGGCAGGAATAGTCATACAATCAAATTAGAGCATATAATTCATAAGCGACTTCAAATTTGTTTGCTAACTTTGTTTAGGGTTTTCTGTAGCTTTCAAGTTTTGACTTTATGTTCTTCCCTTCAAGTGCCTCATTTATGCAGGGAGAACGTAGGAAAAAGGGAAAATTCCAAAAAAGCCTCCAAACTTTCACCGCAATGTCCTTTAAGCCTCCAAACTTCACTAAATGTTAATTAAACCTCCGAACGTTACACATTTTCATCAATTTGGCTCATGCCGTTAGTTTCCGTCACTTGCCTAACGGAAAAGTTGATGTGGCACCTTAGCATTAATACTCTGTAAATATTGAACTTTATTTTTCAGAAACCATGGCCATTTTTTGGGTAAAAAACAGAGTATTAATGCAACAAACTACATTATGGGTAAAAAGTAAAAACAGAGTGCTGGGATCTTGGCCTCCATTTGGGAAAGAGGCAGTCGACCAATGTTGCAAGGAACAGAGCAAGCATGTGCATTACATAGCCAAGACATACTCATCACAAAAACAGATCAAACATGTGCAGTATAAACAACATAAGACTGCAAGCAAACATGGCCAATATATTCAAAGGAAAATGGCAAAACCCAAATACATAATTCAAGTTCCAAAAGCAAAAGATTACAGAAATGGCGAAGCTAAAACGGATTCCATCCACCACCAGGTTCTCGCATGATCCAACCCATTTTTGTCTTCAAACTGTTTCGATCGAGAGGATTAACAAACTCTTTTTTGTTGATAGGATCAAGAATGATCGAGAGGATCGAGAACCATTTTGTGTGTGTGTGTGTGTGTGAGAGAGAGAGAGAGAGAGAGAGAGAGAGTACGTGATAACCCTACTGTAAAATGGGTATAACATTGTGACCCTCTCGGGTTCCATTTTCCCTCCAAAATGGCCACCTAGGTCCTCCACGACGTCGTTTTGTAGTGTTAAGGTGCCACATCAACTTTTTCCGTAAGGCAAGTGACGGAAACTAACGGCATGGGCCTAATTGATGTAAATGGGTAAAGTTCGGAGGTTTAATTAACATTTAGTGAAGTTTGGAGGCTTATGGGACATTGCGGTCAAAGTCTAGAGGCTTTTTTTCGAATTTTCCCTAGGAAAAATGATAAAGCTAAGGGTACCGAAGGATTGGGTTACAGAAAATATAGAACAGCTTGCGAGGTTTACTTTTGTGTCTCGCACGAATAATCCAAACGAGGCCTGCCAATAGATCGGATTGGATCCGGGTTTTCAAATTTAGATCCGAGCCCGATAGTCGGATCCGAGGATCTGAATAAAATCCAGATCCCATATGATCCAATCTGATTAAGATCCGGATCCGGATTGGCGAAAACAAAGCCTTTCATTTTAATATAAATGGACTTAAATTCCTTTTATTTTTCTAGAAGTTGCCCCAAATCCCAACCCAAATTTAAAAATTAAAAAAAAAAAGGATTGGATCCGGATTGTTGTTATTGGATTCGGATCCAGATTTGAAAATCGGATTCTGGATCTGGATCCACAGGTCCATTGACAGGCCTAATCCAAACCGTTTATTAAATTTTACAATAATTTTTCGCTGTGTGTCTTAAAAAACTTGGTTTAGTTGGGTATATGTAAGCAAAAAATCTACGTGTACGCAAGAATTGCGTACGGATTACGTACGTACGCACGCGGGGGGCCCACTGCGGGCCCCAAAAAAATTCTAAAAAAATACCATAAATTTTAAAATATTATTTTAGGGGGCCCCGTAAAAAATCAGCTCAATTGGATATCGGCAAGTATGTTTTCTAGATTTACAGGGACGAAAGAATTTTTTTGGGGCCCGCAGTGGGCCCCCCGCGTGCGTACGTACGTAATCCGTACGCAATTCTTGCGTACACGTAGTCGGGTTCATATGTAAGTGGTTGGTCCAAATTTGTCATTCAAAATTCTAAATGACAACTTAAAGTTTGGATCAATCATGTACGCATTTTCACTTAAGCTTATTTTTGCAGGGACATTTGAAAAATTATTTTGAAGTTAGTGAACGGTTTGAATTATTCATGTGAAAGCTAAAAGTAGACCCCGCAAGCCGTTGTACATTTTCTATGGGGTTCTTTGGCTAAAAAAACCATTTTGGTTTATTTTTCGTCTTTATTCACAAAACTTTAAGTTTGACTAATAATTTTATACTTTTTAGATTTCTCTCGTAGAGAGAAGCCAAGAAACCACAACAAATCGACCGAAAACTAACAAATGCAAAAAAAATTTGAATAAGGACAAAACCAAAAAACCAGTTTTTTCAATTCACCCAAACGAGGCCTATATCCCAATCTTTCCGTACCCGTAGTCGAGTCGAGTCTAGCCCATGTGCCTAAAAATAATAGATACTCCTACATCCAATTCCAAAGACCCAAAAGGTCCTAACAAAAAGAGAGAGCAAAAATGATACTGTAGTAAAAAGAACTAAAGAATGAAAAGTTGCAAATTTGGCTTTACATCAAACGCTGGAACTAATGTAAATGCTATGTTTATAGTCAGGATCGGGATTGGACTTAATTAAAAATGGTCGGTATTATTTATTTTTTTATAACCGGATGTCCGCTTCAAGAAATTACAAATGGTGTCAAATGGTTTGGTTTCTGGATTTATTTTAGCTGTTGTGGTTCCAAATCGATCCAAGCAGAGTGCCTGACATATACTCCGTCTGCCCTAAAATTTTAGTCAATGTTACTATTCTAACTTGATGAAAAAAAAGTTTATATCTTGTAATATCTAAGATTTTATATATGCAATATGAATCTTATTTTATAGATCTCAATTAGTTTTATTAAACAAATTTTTTAAAATCTTTAAAAATATTATAAATTGAAAGATATAGACAATTGAAAAGAGAATCGAAAAAATGAAAGTTGACTAAAATTTTGGGACAGAGTGTGTGTGTGTGTGTGTGTGTGTGTGTCAAATGGTGTGGTTTTGGAGACGTAAAAAACACACGCTTTTGTTCTGGGTTATATTGTGATAATTCAAACTGTTCACTTTGTTTAAATGGATAAAATAGGAAATCCTGCAAAAATCCAGCTCAATCAAATATCGATAAGTGTGCTTGATCCAACCAGTTTTTTTTTAAAACTTGACAGGAACTGGTGTTCTCATAATTGTTTAAATCAAGCACATACCGATATTCGAATGTGTTAATTTTTTACAGGTGTTCTTAAAAGTATGTTTTAAATAAGTTGAACGGCTCAGATTATTAGTGGGAGGCTCCGAAACAGATTGTATTTTTTTATGTGTGTATGTGTACACACAGTCACACACCACGGATCCAGTCAACAGACTCAACACCCTTAAAATGCGGACTCCGTCCACACCTTCACTTTTCTAATCAAATTTTTATGATCTGAGCCGTCCAATGTGTTTAAAAGGTATTTTTAAAGATTAACGCGAGAAATCATCCAAAAAAAAGAAGACCGGTAAGGGCTTGGTCCAAGTAGTTTTTTTAAAAATAAAAATGCATGCTCGAATCAAGCCCTTCATAGCCATTTTGTTTAGTGATTTCTCACATGGAACCTTAAAAACACCTTTTAAACACATTGGACAGTTCGGATCATGGAAATTTGATCGGAAAAGTGAAGGTGTGGACGGAGTCTGCATTTTAAGTAGATGTTTTGTTTTTTGTCTTGAACCGATCACTCTGAAACAATTTAGGTGTTGTTTTATAAAACTGAAAAACTCAAGAATGAAAGCTGGAAAATTAAGTCTTAAAAAATTAAATGCTGAATTTTTTACTTATCCATTTTTTTAGCAATAATGATATATGTACAACAAAAGTCTCCAACACACTCACATGGTGTGTGGAGTGTGTGTGGGCTCCACACACCATGTGAGTGTGTTGGAGACATGTTGGAGCTAGGTTGTTGTACACTTATCATTTTTGTTTTTTTAGTTGAAGATATATTTTCAAAATACATTTTGTTAGTCTAAAATGAAATAGAATCTCAAAAAAGGGGGAAAAAATTACAGAAGTATATGCATTTTTGGAAAAGATTATTGAAAAACATAGGAGTATTTTTTTTGGGTGGTGCTAATGGCAAAACCGTTTTTGTTTGTGCCAAAATTGTAGTGCTTAAAAACCTGGTACCATGTGCAAGGTACAAGCCTTTTATACACTACAGTTTTGGCACAAACAAAAATGATTTTGGCATTATCATTTCTCTTTTTTTTTTTGGGTAAAAATCACTTAGACCCCTTCATCTATCACTGATCCACACATACACCCTCTCATCTTTAAAACCAATCAACCACACCCCCTCATCTTTCTATCTATGTGAAATGCCAAATGGTGTTAAAAATCCCTGTCATTTGACCATAATACCCCTTCATTTATAATGGCTGGGTTAGGGTTTCTTCGTTTGCAGCCCAACTTTTTCCCACAATCCAACTCTCTCTCTCTCTCTCCTCTCTGTAAAACGATGAAAAACATGAACTGAAAACCCTAACCCTCTCTCTCTCTCTCTCTCTCTCACACACACACACACGGTAGAACTTCAAAAAACCAGATCCGATGGGGTGCGTCTGTGTGTTGTGGCTGAACAACAGTGGCTCAAGCGGTTCAATAGCTCCGGCAATACCCCTCTTCGGCCTAAATCTTCTTCTACGCAGGTAAAACACTTGTATAGTCCTAAAATCTGCATATTGATCACGATTCGTACCCTATTCAACTTATTCGACCTACAATATGTTGATTCAAGTGTTGTATAACCATATGACATCCCTGTTCTACCCCATCAGTTCTAATTGGAGTCCGAAAATCTGAGTTTCTGAGATCGTATTCGACTTTGTCCATGAAGTTTTCACCCTGGGTTGTTCGAAGATCAATCACGATCCCTGTTCTACCTCGCGATTTGCTTCGATTGTTGTTGTGATGGGTGTGATTTTTTTGTGATTAGTGTTCATTTTGTTATGGACAAGATAGCAACGACGTCGTAGAAGAAGACGGCTGGAGTCGGAGGATATGGCTTGATTCAATGGACAACGGGTATAGAAGATCAGTCAATGGCAATGCCTTTCCTGGTTGTTTTTTTTTTTTTGCAATTGCAGAGCTTTTCTTGGTTTGTCGGTGTAGTAAATGGGTGTAGAAGATTAGTGCAACCCAGTTGTATATGCATATATGTGTATATACTATGTAACACCAGTTAGTTACTTTTCATTCTCCTCTATTGGATTATTTAAATTTGTAGGGGTTTTTTTTCAAAAATTAAAAGAGGAGAGGGTAAATGTGGGATAAAAAAAATGTATTTGGATGGAAGTAGTAAACGTCTGTAAAAAATATGGACAGAATAGTGACGGAAGGGAATTAAGTGATACGGGTAAAAAGATGAGGGGGTGTATGTGTGGATCAGTGATAGATGAAGGGGTCTAAGTGATTTTTTACCTTCTTTTTTTTTGGTGAAGTAGATTCTTGAATTACATACAGTTTGGAAAAGTGGAAAAAAATAATATAAATACAAAGAGAGAGAATCCCTCCTGTCATTACAAATCAGAGAGAGAGAGAGAGAGAGAGAGAGAGAGAGAGAGAGAATTCCCCTTGTCATTGCAAATCTGTTGCTTTGGTCGCCATTAAAGCCACGAAACGAAACTTCCTTTGCTTCTTCGTTTTTCCATATCTCCCTCAATCAATGTGTGCCATGTACGCCAATACATCTTTCGTTTACTCCAATCTCAATCTCCATTAATAACTCTTCCCATTTCTAAATGGACATTGAATTTCGTGAAAGGACATAAATTGTGAGACAGCAAAAAATGGGATAAAAGCCTAAAACTTTACGGGACAAAGAGAGTAAACTAATCGATTTGCTTTCTGTTCCATCCTTCCGTTTTAGTACTATTTTTTTTTTCTCAAAGACGGAGACTTGTGTCACTAATCCCATAAAAATAAAACTTTCAGGTTTGGCCTAATGATTGTGTGGCGCTCCTTTGGACCGTGAGACCTAGGGTTCCACTTTTATGGACATGAGGTTGACCATCGTACTAATCTTACATATATCAGCATACTAACATCCTATCGTTTGACTCTAAAAAAAAAAATCAAATAAAAATAATATTCTCTTGTGTATATTTTTTTGATTTTCTACATGTTAAACTAACTTTTTAGAGTGAGAACGAAAAATTAAAAATTAATTAAGTCCAAGTGTATTTTATTTTCTGATTCGATTATTGACACGTCGACTATTACAAATAGAGTAGTACGAAGATTTCCTTTGTAACAAAAAAAAAAAAAACTGTTTGAGAAAACGGAATATCAAAATATGTAACATTGACGAACCCACGGTGCTAGACCTAATGTTCGGTCCTAGTATGCGCATCCGAATCCTTGATCTCGGCCATCTGTGGCTTGGATTTTATTTTGGTAATGGACGACTCGGATCTCTAAAATGCCGAGATGAAATCAGGACTGCTGAAAACACATCTAACGACTCGGAAGCCGCACACCAAGACCGTACAATGAACATGGTGGTAAATACTGTAAGGCCTCGTTTGATTCGTGGACTAAAATAGGTGGGATTAATTGCCCTGGGATTAATAGTCCTGGACTATTTGTACTGGGACTAATTTAGTACTGAATCTCACACAATCCCCTGTTTGATTCATGCAGGATTAACATTGGGATATCCCATGTTTTGGTCAATCTCATGTTTGGTTCCTTAAACTACATTTCGGGATTAATTTCAAGACTCTCTTTCTCAAAAAAAAAAAAAAGTTATTGGCGCTAGCAACTGAGTTTTCCATTTGATAAAATCAACATTTGATAAAATCAAGTGGGTGATTTTATCAAATGAAGTGAAGGGGTTCTAAAATCACCCCTTGATTTTAGCACAATCACACTTGGTTTTGCTAAAATCAAGAGGTGATTTTAGCACCCCTTCACTTCATTTGATAAAATCACCCACTTGATTTTATCAAATTTGATTTTATCAAATGGAAAACTTGATACAATTCAATTTGCATGCATAAAAATAAGAAATAAATGGGCATCCCATTTTGATTTAGGATGTAAATAAAAAAAATCAAAAATCAGAAACAAAATTTGAGATTAAAAATACTCCTTCCATCCTAACGTGAAGCCCCTTCCAAAAGTCCTCCAATTTTGAGATTAAAAACAAAATTTTGCATAATTTATTTAATTTCTACATATAATTAAAATTCTCACAAAAATTAGGCTTGAAAGTAAATTATTTTTTTATCAAAAAGGTGTACGAGTTTATGCAGGGTCAAACAATTTGAAACCATGAAGTACTCCCTCCGTCCCAAAAATATAGTCTCTCGTTGCATTCTAGCCGGATAAAAAATCGCTTATAGTATCTTTCAATCGGTAATACATGTTAGGTTCCACTTCTAGTCCGGACTCCGGACTTCCGGACCTCCGTGATCCGAGCATTTTTTTGACGATCCGATCCGTCCAATGTGTTCAGAAGGTGTTTTCAAGGGTCCACGCGAAAAATCTTCAAAAAAAAATACCGGGAAGGGCTTGATCCAAGCAGTTTTCGCAAAAAATATATATTTACAGTTTTTGCGAAAAATGCTTGGATCAAGCCCTTCCTGGTATTTTTTTTTAAGATTTCCCGCGTGGACCCTTGAAAACACCTTCTGAACACATTGGACGGCTCGGATTTTCCAAAAATAATTTGCAACACAAAAAAATCACTTTTTTCTTATTAACGGGAGGGTTTGGACTAGAAAATTTCCCATACATGTTATATGCGATATGGATCTTGTTTGATAGATCTTAATTAAATCTAAAATACAAAGTTTTTAAAATCACATAAAACATTATGGATTAAAAAGTAGCACGAACTCCCAAAATGAATTATATTTTTGGGAAAAGGGAGTAGAACTTTTTGAGTTTTCCTTTTTCTATTCTTTCAAATTTAGAACTTCAAAAAAATAATAATAATAGTAATAATTTAAGAATTTGAGAGATGTCTATTTATTTCATAATCCCGAAACATTTCTTCCTACCCAAGCACCACCCTTAAGCAACGCAACAGTACTCTTCGCTTTCTTCTCTAACCGAACCAACCGCCGCCGATCAAGTTCAAAAGCGCCGCCGCCGCCGCCTTCGCCTTACCTTCGTCTATGCACGTTCTCTTCTCACTCCTCCCGAGATTCTCTCTCACTCCTTCGCACACCTTTTTTTCCAACCTTCAGATCTATATTCCCTCTCTCTCACTCTAACCATTTTTTCAACTCTACTTCTCTACTTTCTACTCCACGATACATTTATCACCGCATTAAAACCACTGGATCTCAGTTTTCCGAAAAGCATTCTCTGATTTTCTCTTTCCAATCTTAGCAATGACGAGATTACTCCAAAATATGTTGACAATCGTTCTCATAGCGCTTCTCTCTGCACGACCATCTCTATCCTCGGATCTACTACCGATAACCGCTCCAGCACCGGCACCGGAACACGGCAGCGACTTGATCTCTTCGCCGTCTCCTTCGCCGGAATACAGTTCTCCTCCAGCACCTCCGACGGAGGATCTCAATTTCAGACATTCCCCGGCGGAATCTCCGTCGACGAAGTCACCGTCTCCATCTCCGTCGCCTTCGGCGGGGTCACCGTCTCCGGCGCCGGGGGATCAGGGCGACATAAGTGCTGACGCGGAGGAGGATGGGGGGAACGGGGAGGAATTAAGCGGAATGAGTGGTGGAAAGAAGGCGGGGATAGTGTTTGGAGTGGTGGCGGGGGCGTGTTTGGTTGGATTTGGAGGAGTTGTGTATAAGAAGCGGCAGCATAACATACAACGGGCTCAGTACGGGTACGCAGCGAGGAGTGATTTTCTCTAGATAAATACATCAAATTAACAATACATTTTATCTCTATCATACATATAGAACGAGCAATGCGAAGAACATAACTTTGAAACATAGACTCTGAACACAACTATCTTCAAAGTCGTTGAATGCACATGAACCTATATGCATTAAACGTCTATGGACGGTTGTCTAGATTTCTTATTGATCTATTGTTATCGTGTAGCATTTGATCTAGTGATTACGTTACATGACGGTTGAGGATGATAATTTTTCGGAAACTTTAGTGGGAATAAATTTTCAATAATTTTGTTGTTGAAGACTAATGATTTAGTCCTGCCTTTTTCTTTTCTTTTTTTTCAAAAATGGAGATATATTGCTGAATCATAAATTCTCTGTTGATTCGTTATCTTCTTTTAATTGATTTGGTGATTATAAGAAGGTCAGTTCATCATGATACATGCGGAGAAAAGGTCTTGGTTAGTATTGATTGACCTAATTCCAAAGGATCCGGAGGCCTCTAGCGTCCCAAAGCGCTACAGGATTGTAACGTGTATTACAACTATCAAATTTTGCAATCAATAGTCGGGATTCGCAGATGCTTTTCGATCGGCTAAAATGTACAACTATCCAAAAATATCTACGAATCCAGACCTTTAAAAATACTTTTGAACATCTGTCTTTAGGGCGCTACTGGCTCCGGATCCAATTCCGAGTGTATAAGGCCTGACCAAATCCATGAAGTAACGGATTTGGTTGCAAAAGTCAAATGACTAAACAAGATAACTGAATGGGGAATGTTTAACTGAAAACAGGAATCTTAACATATACTTACGCCAGTATTAAAGTATCAAAAAACTGATAAATTAAAAAGGCGGGAAGCTTGGATTTGTGACTTTGTGTATTAGAAAAAAAAAAAAAAAAAAAGGTCATTTTATGAGAGATGATAATTTTGACCCGGCCCAACCCTACCGCACCCGATTGGACCGTGGAAATTTTTTTAAAACCCGATCCGGATTGGACTCGGGGGAGGTGTTGTGCACCCCTCGGCCGTTGGATCGAGTTTTGGATGGCTCGGATGCGTTCGGCAATTTTTTTTATTTTGATTTTTTTTACCGGTAAAAAATCAAAACACATCCGAACCGTCCAAAACTCGATCCAACGACCGAGGGGTGCACAACACCATGCACAACATGGCTATGCACAACACGGCTATGCACAACACCTCCCCCGCTTCCGCCTTCATTACCTGCCCCGAAATATTTCTACATATAAAATTATAGTTTTAGTCTAATATTTTATCATTAAACTAAAAAAAATACTTACACCATAATATTTTTCTCATTATGCTAAAAAAAATTATTTTTACCTTTATATTTTCTTCATTATTCTAATATACCACCTTATATATAACTCTTTTCTTCTACTTTGCTTGTAATTTTAAATATTTTATTCCCATTTTTTCCTAGGCGGGTAACCCCAACCTCCGACCAGGATGGGAGTGGGCACCCATGAATTACCCGGTCGAGTTCGGGGTGGGGACGGGGTCGTGTTGTAATTTTCAGGTCAAGGTCGGGGCATGCGAAAACCTACCACGCCCCGTTGCCATTCCTGTCTCTTACACCTCACTAGTCAATAATTGCTTAGTTGATTGAGTTTAGTGAAATTACCCTCTTACTCTTTACATATTAAAAAAAAAAAAAAAATCCTTGGCCCAACTTTAACCATGGAAAAGGGGTCTGCATGATGGGCTGGCTTCCCGTTTTGTGTGTGTTAAAAGAGTTTGCATCACTTGTTAGCAATTGCCTAATTGAATGAATTAAGTACAATTATCCTCTACTCAAATAATAAAAAGACTGATAATATATATATATATATATAGACAAATTTTCTAGTAAGGACCTCTCGTAAATAAGAAAAAATGTAAAATTTTCGCGTTAAAAATTGTTTTTGAGAAATCCGAACCGTCCAATGTGTTCAAAAGGTGTTTTCAATTGTCCAAGCGGAAAATCTTCAAAAACAAATACCGGGAAGGGCTTGATCCAATGTATTTTTTTTTTTGAAGATTTTCCGCGTAGACACTTGAAAACACTTTTTGAACACATTAGACGGTTCGGATCGTCAAAAAAATGCTCGGATCATGGAGGTCCGGAAGTCCGGAGTCCGGATAGGAAGTGAAACCTATATATATATATATCAAAAGTTATGTACTCCTATATTATAGTCACGTAGGGAGCATCATGATCTAATTATGATTCGTTAAATAAATTTTCTTATTAAATAAGCCTTGTTCCCCACACAAGCCACACAAACAGGGACTTTGGGGGGGTGCTGCACAGCCAAGTGCTGTGCAGCGTGCTGTGCAGCCGCAAGGCGAGGCCGCGCCGGCCATTTTCCGGCGAACCGAGACGTTCACCGGATAGCCCTGGTCGAGTACTATAAGTGTACCAAAAATCAACTTGATCGGATATCGTTAAGTACCTAATCGGAACACAAATAGATTGAAAAAAATGAGTTTATTGATTTGGATCCAGTGTTTATGTACATTTGTGTTCCATTTCATTTCAATCTATTTGTGTTCCGATTAGGTACTTAACGATATCCGACCAAGTTGTTTTTTTAAACACTTATAGTACTCAACGAGAGGTATCCGGTGAACGTCTCGGATCGCCGAAAAGTGGCCGGCGCGGCCTCGCCGTACGTGCACAGCACGCTGCACAGCACTTGGCTGTGCAGCAGCCCCCCAGCTTCCCACAAACAGTTCCACACATGCTCACGAAAATAACGGGCCGGGTGGTTCTTCTTTGGGACTACTTGGATCCTTCTAATGGTAGAAGTTTTTATAATTTTAAATAATTACGAATATCACATTGGAATAATTGATAAAATCAACATTTGCTAAAATCAACTGTTGATTTTAGCAAATGAGAAACAACCTCATAATCTGATTCATTGACTCAAAACTACATCAGATTAAATTTTACTAGTAACATTTTTAGCTCAAATCAAGAGAGACTTAAATTTTTTAAGATTCTACATTCCCTCTCAAATTTATAACTATGCCATTAATTGATTTTTTACGCAAATTTATGATTAGATTTGAATTTTCATTTGAATGCTATGATATGTGAAGCTTTTATTTAAAATTTACTACATTTGAGTAAAAGTATGGTTGAGTACGTGCAACACGTTGGAGATGCTTTAATTATTGACATTTTATCACAATCAGAACGGTATTGTAGAACTACGTGCAAGTTACACACATAAATGAACACACGCTTGCGTGTTTTGTGGAGCCCACACGCACACACAATGTATGTGTGGTCCCCACAAAACGTGTGGTGTGGATGCATTATTGTGTGTAACTTGTGTGTGGTTCTAGCAAATCTGATCGTTTGTGAGGAGTAGCTTGATTTTTCCAAAGAGAACAAGCACTTTGGTTATCGCAAAATAGAATACATGACAAGCAATATGAGCAGAAGGACTAAGGAATCCTAATTATTAAAAAAAAAATCGAGAATAATTTTTGAACTTTTTTTCTGCAAATTAAAAAACTCTGTACAGAGGTGATAATTTATTAACTTAAAATACACGACTTTTATAAGGTTGATTGCGATAACATAATAATGAGAATTTTCCTCTCACATGATGCCTGTTATTAGTGCCGCGTCATTAATTTTACCTGTTGCTTTAGACCCAACCCATCAGGTAGTGTGAATCTACGTCCGGGTGGGCTGCGGGTTAGCAGGTCGTTTTAGATAGCCAGATAACTTAGGTACGTACCGGGAGAGAGGGGACTAGTGGGGTTTACGAAACAATAGATGAGAATATATGAATATTGGGATTAGTTTTATTGCATTTGATTGGAGTGAGATAAAGATAGGATCGATAAAGATTATGAGAATTATTTTTGACCGTTTGACGAGGATGGATATGATCCGGAGAAGGGGATCGAACTAGTTAATATCACCCCTCCCCACATGCATTAATGCCGTGCTTTCTTGTTATCGACGAAAAAATTTCATTCATCACAAGGATAAAAAAATGAAATCAGTACAACTTAAAAAAGAAAAAAACAAATGGCATTGGAAGAGCTAGAGTGCACAACACTCTCTTATTACTTCTACTCGCAATTTCTCAACCTACCGCTTTACCCCTTGGAGTTTTTCTCTTTTCAAAGCAATTTCTCAACATAAAATGGTGTTAGTGGTTCACTGTCATTAGGCTGAATCTACTAGTAATTCCAAAACTTTCTGATCCTTCCACTTTCAACTGTGTTCTCATAAGAATGTTAGTATATGTGCTTTCAACTACTTACATTGTAAGTGGTTTACTGTCTTTAGGCTGGAAATGAACCAGATGTTCGTGTGAAGAGCTCGGCTCGGTTGAAACTCGTTCGAGTTGGTTTCGCTTTGCAAATGAAAGAGCTTGAGGAAGCTTGCGAGTTGAAATTCATATTGAACTTTTAGCCTAAGAAAGTGTGATGCGAGGCTGAAAGTAAGACAGTTGATAGCAATTTGTCTGTTAAGTTTTGACATGTAAAAAATTATTAAAGCCTGTGACAATTTGTTCTCTAAAAATAGTCCAATCAGCCGAATTTGTTTTTTTTTTATTTACGTTGTTTAATCTTATAGTTCATTTTTTAAAACAAATAAGTACAAGCTTTACGTGGTTTAATCTTATGACTCCTTCGGTTCTTTTTTTTTTTTATTTTTATAACTGGATGTTCGGCCTAGATATCTTCAAAGTTGCCACATAAAAATTGAAGTTCAGCTGGCGATGATCTTATCTGATTGTTTAAGTAAACAGGAACCAATTGCAAACTTTATTCCTTCATTCGGTTGTGCAGCAGCAGTCCTTCTGGGAGCAAACTCTTTCACATAATACAAGTGTGTTACAGCCTATTACAATGTGTTCATCTCAGCTCTACAGAACATTATTGAAGATGCTACATTTTATCGACCTCGTATACAACAATGGTATGTTTCCCATTTGCGGCTAAGTTGCCTGTGACTTACTCTTCTGCTGGAGGGTCCACCCAACGGCCGTGATCTTTTATAAGCTGGATCAAGGCATCGGTTGCACGCTCCATGTCAATTCCCCGCTTTACCACCGTCTGTAAATACAACCATTAAGCACTTTAAATACTTGTACACAGGGTGCAGAAAAATAACATTCATACATGTCCTTAGTATAACAGTAACAATATAAAAAAAATAGGTGAAATAAAAGATCAATTTGGACCACAAAAATTTTAAGAGTAGCGGTTTAAGATGGAAGTTGATTTGGTAACGGAAACGACCAATGCTCATGCCTTGTATGGAACTAAAATGACTCAAAATTTCATAATGTTATGTCAAAATGATGCAAGCCCTCACGCCTCAAGATAGGAATAAAATTTGGTTACGATAGAAATTCTCCCGATTGAACTTGAGCCTGTGGAATTGCTACCCGGAAAAGACTGGATAACTAGTTTGGGCATTCTACCCAAAGGAGCCACAAGTTCTAATGTCATTATGTTCAGGTCTTAAGAAAGTGGGCAAGCATGATGCACATGAATCAGTTGCGTAACTGTTTTTTGAGTCATATTAACTCGAGGTGTGAACCTAACTCATTCTTATCGCAAAGCTTCTTAATGCAACATTACACATACTACTGTACTTCTGTGTGTGTATACGAGCATGTGCAGTTATGTTCCTTTGGCAAATTTCTCCACACTTTAATTTGTACTCTTCCTTCTTATACGTTCTTCCCAAGTGAACTCTATTTTTATCTAACCCAATGCCAGCGTGCTCAGCATCTGGATTTGTAAGGATTTTGACGTACCCAATGAATTGTCCCATTTACATGCTTTTTCATTCTGCAGAATTATAATTAGTACGATACCTTCCCAACATAAAGGTCAATCTTTCCTGGAGCACCACCAACGTATCCAAAATCTGCATCAGCCATCTCCCCAGGTCCATTTACTATGCAACCCATGATGGCAATCTGCAATAGGATGAGAAAGAGCAGAAAAACAAGATCACATAAATGGGTATTAATCAATTAATCTGACAATCAAGTGTAAAAGGGAGTTGGTAATTACAGAAACACCAGGCAAGTGTGATGTTTTCTCCCTAATATCAGCGCTTATCTCTTGAAGGTCGAAAAGAGTCCTACCACAGGATGGGCAAGAGACGTATTCCTGCATATAAGCAAATCGTGCATGGTTTACTCAATACAGTAACTGTTAAGTCAACAAGACATGTCATGATACTTCAAACACAAATTCCATACCGTCTTTGTATTCCGCATTCTGCAACCTTGTAGTAAATTGAAGGACGTATTTCTCAGAAAATCAAAGTCCTGAGCAGGGGCTTCTAATAGAATGCCATCTCCCAGACCGTCTACTAAAAGGGCCCCAGCATTGCTACCAGCACCAATGACTAAATCGTCCCTGCATATAAGAGAACCACATTAGCTAAAGCTCGCTTACATTTTCATCTGTTCATTAAACAAGGACGGATGGTAACCTGTGAGTGCTGTTAGGGAACTGTATATGGTGAATTACAGGGAAGTCCAGGGCATTCTCTGAAAGAAACTCAAATAACCTGCAGTGAAGACAACATTCAACCCTTCAGGATGTTGAGAAAGTCGAATGAATGTATTCAACATTCATGTATATAAGAAGCAAACAAAATTGCATTGGGGATGCAAATTTTAGAAGTCAAGCATACTGAAGGGTGAAAAACTGTTAAGCTCACATACTACTTTGCATACAATTCCGTCATGTCAATGTGCTTCTTAAGTGAATGCTTAGCAAGGGCACAACGATCTAAGGGGACACACAATAAGACAACTTCCTACATGGTTGAAGCTAAAGTAATGGGAAACGAAATAAATTAAGATATTATCTCAACAAATATTCAGAAGTGGACGCTCAAAAGTAGAGAAATCTAAAGACAGCTTAACCTTAAAACCAATCTCCCCATTCTTCTCTTTCTACCTGTCTCTTCAAATATCTATTTGTGCAAGCATGTAGATATGAGCACAGTAAACAAGCGCATCACTAACTTGTTCACTCACTTAAGAAAGGTGAACTCGCAGCTTTTGGGAAAATGTAAAATCATACCTCCTGGCAGCATGTACTCTGCTGATTTTGTCCTCTGTATATGGTAGATCATGGAGAAGCATTGTGGCATCGACATTTTTAAGGATTTCCAGATCTTCATAAGGTTCATCTCCACGAACAGACAAAGCCAACCGTGTGCCTGAGAGGTAGAGTTAACATAGTATAAGCAATGGTAACTAGACCATGTGAACTCAATATGCTTAGTTCAGAAAGCTCAGAAAACTTTTTGGTGCAACTGGTACCTTCTGGCAAAAGCTTGTAAGCACCACTAGATAATTCTTTCAGATTTACCAAGACCATGGCATTGGGTAATGGCTTTGTTAGTTGCTCTGACAAAGGAGTTATAACTCCCATACTAATGTCTATCAACCTCTTGAGTGCTAGCCGCTGAACATGATATAAACAATAATGTCAAGTCAATTTCCACTTCGAAAGTGAATTAAATAACATAACGATAAAATGGTTTGAAGTACAAGCAGAGCTTAAACACGTGTAAGAAATTAGAACATAAACTCTCTCATTGAAATAATAGTAGCAAAAGTGAGTAGGTGTCTTACAGAATCACTGTCATCTGCTGGTGGAAGCTCTCTCAATAAGATCGAGTCCACAGTAGCCAGATCCTAAACAATGGGAAACCTTTTTCTTAAGACTGTGACGCAAAAAATGCATTATTAAAATGCATAAAATGTTTAGATGATGTAGAAAAATAGTAACAAACCTTGAATGGCATGCCAACAACAAGCTTAGCTGCTAGTGATTTGTAAAGGAGTTCTGGGGTCTGGCAGGGCAAAACAGGATAAAAGGCATCAAGATGCAATTCATCACAAATAAACTGATTACAGGTAGATGGTGAAACATACGCCAAAGTGTCTAATGCAAAGAGATAGATAACTACGGAAAACATGATACAAAGTGAGACTAGAAGAGAAGGAGAGGACATGTGACAGTTGATTCTCTCTTTGCGCATTTCGCATTTCAGCATACAAAATTAAGGTAGGGAAGAAGATATCGAAAGGGAAAATATTGATTGGGACTTAAGACTCGGTTTAGTTTGGTTACTAGACTGGAATAAAACCTTTCGAGTTATACCTATCACCACTAACCCCAGGAGTTACCATAACATAATGGCGCTCACAAAAACTTTCCTGTGCCTCTGCGGCAAATCCCTCAAAGTGAAAAACATACCTCAGTAAAGGTTTAGGTGTTTAGTGAGCTTGAACTAATGCAAAATGGCAATGTTCAACAAAATAGGTAAGCAAATATCACAAGGAAAGTCTATCTCCAGAATGACCTTCAACTGATCCAGCGAAACAGGCATGAGAACAGAGCCATCACGGTGCAGCACGCCTCTATAATCCACCTCTTCACCCTGTTCATAAATTAAGCAACGCCCACTAGTTTCAGTAATATGAAAAGTTTAATCAGAATGCTCAGCCATACCACCACCGCGAGAGTTGGAATCTGACCTCTTTTTGGATTGGCAATTGACCAGTTCTGCGTTGGAAATCAAAGTAACGCCTGTGCTTCTCTTCAAATGGAGCCTGATAAAAAATGCCAAGAATAGCTAAATTCAAAAGGTTTCTTCAAGGTTTACATCAAAGCAAGTAAGCGTATTAATCGAAGTTAAGCTAACATAAAACCTACCACCCCTTGCTGAAGTTCAGCTGCTCTCATGCCAAGGTTAGCCAGCCTTCGACATGGGTCTATTTCCTCTTCAGGAGGTTCCGTAAGGGAGACCCTGATTGTATCACCCAAACCATCCTGAATATGAATTGAAGTTCCTTAGATCCACTAAGAACATAATTACCCCATGTAATAAAAAAAATATCCTCAGACTCACTATGTATTTGCTTCTTGTCCATATGACTGGTAATGTAGTCTCGTAGGAGAAACAGAGTAAAGACTTTGCAGGATTTCATCATGACAAACCCGTCTTATATTTTCACCTAAGTTTATTCTAGTGTTTAAGAGGAATGCAGACAAGAGATACCACAAATGTCTAATTTCAAAAGGGAAAATTATCTAGATGGATGTGCAATTAATAACAAGAGCACAGTTTATTTTTCCAACGTTTTTTTATGACACCAATGTAGAAGGATGGAAGACCCTAAAAGAGGACAAGTGTACAAATAGATAAATTCTGAAGGTACCTGAAGAAGGGTTCCAATGCCAATTGCAGATTTCATCCGTCCATCCTCACCTTCACCAGCTTCAGTAACTCCCAAGTGCAATGGATAATCCCATCCTTGAACATTCATTTCAGCTAAAAGCAGACGGTACGCCTGGACCATAACAACTGGATTGCTTGCTTTCATGGAAAAGAGGAAATTATGGTAGTCCAACTTCCGGCAAATCCTTGCAAATTCAAAGGCAGACTCAACCTGTTTTACAAGTGCAGTTTATGCACCATATCCGAATTAGAAAACAGCACAGAACACAACGAATTCAGAATTTCTGGCGATAGGATTGAATAATTGCACACCATGCCCCTGGGAGAATCCCCATAGTAGCTCATTATACGATCCGAAAGGCTCCCATGATTGGTTCCAATGCGCATCGCCCTACCGTATTTCTTGCATTTCTCAACCAATGGAGAAAATACCTGATCCATATACCAAAAAAAAAGTGTGAGATTATAAAAGTTGGAGCTACATGAAAGGAAACTCAGAATTTATGCTTTTTTCCAAGTGTCCAGACAGATTAGTGGGCAAAGGAACAGAACAAATCTTGTTGATCTGTTAAGACATAAAACTTAAGTACAGTAGTCCAGCATTGCTAGTAGAATAATGCAACCTTATTATCTGATAATCATGAGTATTTTTTTAATTCCCTTTTCTGGACAAGGTTGACATGGGATTGAAATGAGGCATGACCTGCTCAATATGCTCAAGCTCCTTTTGATAGTCATCTTCTGTATACTCCAGAGTTTCAAATTGAGCTCGCCTATCAGCTGCAAGGAATCATTACTTCTATTGCATCTATACTATACCAAAAAAAAAATGAAAAAACTTGAATGAGTAGTGAACTGAGTACCAAAGTTTCCAGGGTTGACACGAATTTTGTCAAAGCATTCAGCAACTCGCATTGCAACAGAGGGAGCAAAGTGAATGTCTGCCACCAGAGGTATCATATAACTGCCCGACAATGGAAACTAATAAGATAAGATGCGCCAAGTAAAGTTTTGATACTGAACTTTACCAAATGCCAATAATACATAGACCTACTTCTTTTGAACAAGGGAGTTTTTAATTTCGTAACATGCATCTGCTTCTCTCTTCCCTTGCACCGTTATCCGGACAATATCTGCTCCCATGTCAGCTATTCTCATCACCTGACAAAGACAACAGTCAAGTTCATGGATAACAAGTATCATATGGTGCGTAACATAAACTATGCTATTAAAATATTAGCTCGGCATTCAACTTCAAACTTTTAATTGTAGAATACTCGAACCATACATGAACTGATTGTTATGAAGAAGATATCATTGAATGAGATCTCTTAACTCCAAGTCCTACCATTGTAAAACATGACAAGGGATTAGTCTAGGTGATTCTAGTAAACCAACACTGAAGTTATGCCAAGGAGATAGGAGGCCAGGGGTTCAACCCCTCTTCCAAGATGCTAATCTAACTATTCTAACAATAGTGACTTTCGCTGATTAAAAAAAAAAAACACTGAGGTTATGCGTAGCATACAATAGTGGGTCAGGGTAGATCGCTTTAACCATAGACGGTATGGATAAAAATTAAACACTAAACTACGCATACTGCAGATTTTTCCCCATTCAAATGTGCAATGGTACCAAGTCTGGTCATACAAGATGAACACCACCAAGTACACCATCACGGGGTGTGACATTGTCCACATTGATGTTATGCTAGCGAATGAGGGTTGCCAAGATTAACATGGGTTGAGATAGGAGTACAGAAGCTCAGATCAATATCACCTTTCATTTGGCTTTCTCAGACAAACTACATAGTATATCACTGCGCAGATGAACAAAGTAAGTAAAAAAAACCTGTTCAACTGTTGCACCAACATCCTTAGTGTCGGTGGTTGTCATCGTTTGAACTCTTATAGGATGCTCGCTTCCAACAGCCACATTTCCAACCATCACTGTGCGGGTTTTCCTCCTGACAGTTTTATGTATGGATTCACAATACTTCTGCCTAGGAACTATATTCAAGAAATGATTCATCAGATATTGCGAGCATGAAACAGTTGATATTCAGTACTTAAAATCCTATATGATATATTACAAACACTTGGGTGCGGATGTAAGTGTATTGCTAGATATCTACCACATCAAACTCTAAAATTTTAAGATCCCCAGAGTAGGAAGAGGATCCAAAATTATTTACACATGCATAGGTGGATATATTGTCTAATTGTGAAAATACAATTACTTCATATACATCCAGCACAGTAAGTTAGCACCCATTATTTCCCTCTATATACAGTCGAGTAATATTTGGTCACTTACTACAACTTTTACAAATTGGCAGTCCTTAGTTTCTCTGGATTTTCTGTAATTAGGATCTGGATAACAACTTGCTTACAAAACTTATTCAGTTCCCAAAAGAACTCAGAAGTATCCATTTCAAACAGAAATACCGGATAAATATCCCATACCCTTACCCCTGTTGTGTCATGTTGACATGAGTATTTCAACAAAGCTGAAGGGTCATGCACATAAGTTTACATGATTTTCGTAATTCAGAATCTCTAAAAAAAATTAGTTTCACAGAGTTGAGGCTTATGAAAAACATTTTGTCTTAGTCTTTCGTTCTTCTGGAATTAAAAAACTCAACTTTCATTTCATGTTATTTCTTCCATTTTCTTAGCAAGAGAACAGGGTAAACGAAGGGAAAAGCTAAAACTCTTCAGGGCAAATCAAAATTATACCTAGTAAAGGGCTCCCTTCTGAAGCAGCCTGGAGTTCAGCAACATCAGAGCCAGAACTTGAGTTTCTGATCACGAAGACCTTGGACCGGCCAAACTTGACCCGCTGCAAGTTTGAAACCTTCACAAAATCCATGCTTTTCGTTAACCCTAAGCCACGGTCTCTGATCTTCAGCTCCATAAATGATGCTGGAACAGTTACAGTTGCCATTTTCACAATTACCAGGTCCCAACCTTCACAGCAAACCAAGATAAGAGATTAATTCAATCAATCCAACACAACAATATCGGGCTAATCACTATATACAAACATTCAATTCAACTAACCTCCCACTACTTTTCCCTTCTTGAAAATCACCAAAGCTACTCTTACATATTTTAGTTCGACAAAATCAGACACGAAAAGATTTTAAAAAAAAAAGTAGAAAGGCTTCTTAGTTTCATCATCACGTGAATTCCCCCCATCTTTCTAAGAAGTCACAGAGTTTGCGGATCAAAAAAAAAAAAAACTTCTATAATCAGACAGTACGAATTCTTTTGTTAAACTCAAGTTACTGTGAAAAAAAAAATTGCTAATATCAAAAGCTACGCTTTAAACTAAAACCCAATTTATCGATCAATTCGTAAAATTCAAGAAATAATTCGATCAGAACACACCAATTTTCCTAAAAATTGGTTTTTTATACGTCAATTAGAAGCATTCAATCAATAATTCGATCAGATGACCCCAACTGAACTAAAAATTCAACTTATACATCAATTAAAATCATTCAATCAATCGTCCGATCAGAACACTCTAATTTACCTAGAAACACAAAAGCACAGCAACTGAACTGCAGCAGTTTATACTTACTGTGAGTTCAACTTAGAATAGGTCTTCCGTGAAGCTTATGTATACGATCGAGAGAGAGAAAGAGAGAGAGAGAGAGAGAGAGAGAGAGAGAGAGAGAGAGAGAGAAATTGTGGAGAGCCTCTGAATTTTCAGAGGGGGGTTCAGAAAAATAGTTGGCAAAATGGAATTCAGTATTTATATGGATGAAATTAGCGACGGAACGTTGGGGTGTCTTTCGCCAATGGCCATACATGTTCCCTTCAATTGGGTGAAATGTTACTAGTATTTGTAACTACCCCCTTCTATTTTAGCAATTTATCACATTTCAGGTACTTAGATATGGATAATGTCCAACCCGGGGATTTGTCCAAGAGGTTGCAAGTTCGAATCGCAGGAAGGCCAAACATTTCAAATATTGGGGCTATTGAGATTTGTTCGATCGTTAACTTCAGGTCTTGAAATAATTTGAGACGTGCATAAGTTGGCTTGAACATCTGGTTATCTCATATAAAAAAAAGATATATAGATAATGTCTAATGTTTCCTTGAAATAGGAGCTTCAATTGGTAGACATAAATTGCGAAATTAAGTAGTAATGTTTTTGTCAAATTAGTTTAAGTGAATTTGGTGTTTATTGCCCAAAGTAAAACAAGGAACTGCATCCCTTTTTATTTTTCAGATAGATAAAAAAGTGATAATTGCTTACATATCACCATTATTAGCCTTATGTATAAATTAGAGCTTTTAACAAGACTCCTTCTTTATGGGCAATCGTTTGTTGTGTATAAATATACTCCTACTAAACTAACTACTAAAAGCAACGTAAGAGATGGATGAATCTTTACATGTCACTATTTGACTAACTTTGATCTATTGTTCGGGAAAAAAAATTCACAGCATCATACAATGAGAATTTAAGCTAATTAGCCTTCAATGTAATGCTTTTCGTATTAGGATGAATAAGTTATTTCTGGTGTAGCAAGAGGACAAAAGTGAAGCACACTAGACCAAAGTTTTGATTTTAAAATCATCCACTCCATCTAAGAATCATAGATTTATTTCAAGATATTTGTACTTGTTCCAAAGTGTGATTTGGTAGATGTTGAAAGACTACTTGAACTAGTGAGACAATTTAAAATTAAGCAAAAAAACAGGGACTAAACTTGCAAACGTCCTCGGCAATCTTTTGAGACTTTTTTCTGTTTATTCCAAAGTCAATAAAAAGGGGCAAAGTCTAATCACACCCATTTTTACAACCAAACTTTCATTCACTTTGTCACATTATCACTAAGGTTCCTTATTTTGCTGATCGAAAACGTTCACCTGATAGAGCGTATTGAAAATAATAAATATACCGAAATTCAACTTTATAAGATATCAAGAAATGCATGATCAAATCATATTTTCCTATTGTTCCTTACAAAAAAAATCATATTTTCCTATTGTGCGAGTTTTTTTGCCCTTTTCTGATAATGCATTTTCAACATTCAATAAACTCGAATTTCAGTATCCTTATTATTTTTTATGTGCTTTAAAAGATGAACGTTTTTTATCGTCAAAATATTTTATATTTTGTTATGAACATTTTTTTTAATTTGAAAATTGTACGTTGCTTCGCATGGCTCCAACGTTATGGGACGGATGCCATATGGTAATGTAGCAAATGAGTGTTTGACTGAACTTTTAAAAAAAAAGTTAAAGAGTACTGAAATCTGTTCACGCGCTTACTTCCACGTGGCTGTACAGAATAGACTTTTCGAGATGATTGAAAGCGTGGGTACTGATCCGATTAGAGCGTGGAGTTCACGCATTACAGACTAGGTTGTGCAATATCCCAGAGCGTTTGGTTGGTGAGAATATTCAATGGATCTCTTTGGTATTTTACGGAAATTATCTACTCATTGATTTCCCCCAAAAAAATAGTACTTAACTAAGCCACACGTGATCCACGGACCCCAGCTCACAGGAAAAAAATTCCAAAATTAGTTCGGTCGGTTTGTAGATTTACTTCTCACACAATTAACTGGGTTAGATTCTTAGAGTCGGACCATAAGAAAGTACGTTATTGTGAATCCCGTCTCGTACACATGCCCCTGAACAGTCTGCTTTTGACTGGACTAAAGAGAAAATTAGTCAAAACGCGTAAATCAGCCTAGACACCAGACACCAATAACGGTAAAAAAAAAAACCCACAGACGCCGTTTTGGTCCGCCACTGAGCCACAGGCACGTGAATCTTCACGAGTTGGCCCATTTTGACCGTTGCTGTCTCAATGGAAAAAATGCAAATCTCACCTGTTTTTTCTTCCAATTTATCCTAAAGTATTCGCCAGGACAAAAACCTGAATTCCACTAATTTTTAAAATTTTTGGTTTCAAAGGTACGAAACAATTGGTATTTTTTGTTTATAGTGTCGTCCTATATAAACTTTTTCCAACTTCGGTTCACATTTTCAATTTTTTTTTATTTCTCTCGTCGAGGCGATTACTTAATTTCAAAAATTGCGACGAAGTACAAAAATACCAACAAAAAATTTAATGAAAAAAACTCAACCGAAGTGTTGACATATTAACCTCAAATGGGTACCCACCAGAACCCAAGGGGCTGGCAAAGTGGTCTTGTATTGGGACTTATGGGTTTACTCCCACCTAAAAACTCAGGTTCGATTCCCCTTGCTAACAAACTCTTGAGGCCACTGGGGGTTATGCCTGGTCGTTACCTCCAAGGTCCCAAAATTAGTTAAGATGCGTGCATGCTGGCCCGGAATCCGATTATATAAAAAAGAACAAAAAAAACAAAAGGTTACCCACCAGAATGGGATGGAGTTAGAGGAGTGTCACGTTGATCTCGCTAACATTTAAACAATGTATAGCCGTCCCCACATGCCTGCACATGTTCTGTGTTTCCTTGTGGTGTGTGTCCCTTCCCTTCCAAGTTAAAGAAAATGACTCCTCAAACTTGAGTTTTTGTTTTGGGGAGTGTGGTAGTACTACGTCCGAAATTTAGTTGGCTGATTTATTTTTTTTTCATGTTTAAGTTTATGGTATTAAAAAAAAATAGCAAAATCTGTTACGAAAGCACCTGTGACAAAAGTTTTGGCGGAACTAGGGGCCTCTTATTGAGTGAAATTGGGTGAATGGATTGTGAGAGATTAACCTGTCTCGTAATTCGTAAAGCGCAATAAAGTTGGTTTTGTAGAATAAACCCTAAGTGGATTGATCGACGGGAGAAAATGAAATGTACATGCGCAGATAAATGGATTGGACATCAGCGAAAACCTTTTTTGGTACAATTTTCTCGTTTAACATATGAAGACACTCATAATTCACTAGCTTCATCGAATGCATGACAAAAATGTACTACATCTTGGGGAGCTCTTCCATGTCCACCCCCCTGTTTTGGGGATACCATATCCCCCCTCCTTCTAGCCGTACGATCATCAACAACTAATCACAGCCGTTGAATTGAAAAATAAAAAATATTGGCTACCCCTCAAGCCGGTTACTAGGAAAAAAAAAAAAACCCCTCACCTCACATCTAACCATGGTTACCCGAACCTTTTTTCCTCCCGCCCCTTCTCTCTCCACAGTCCCTTCCCCTCCCCTTACACAATCGATCATCCCCTTCTCTTCTCTCCCTGCAAAACAAAACCCTAAAATCGAATCCCCCCTCCCTCCCCTTCCCCTTCCCCTTCCCCTTCCCCTCTCCCTCTCCCTCTCCCTCTCCGTTTCTCTCCATCATTATGAACATCATTCACTGTCACTGTCGGTATAGTTGTTGATAACCCTAGCGCCCAAAATCTCACACCACCATTCCCAAAAATTTCAATCGGTTCCACCAAAACAATGGAGTAAACCGAACAGTCAACGTAGTTGTTCATCGACGACGGAGAAGAAAGAGGTATGGTTGTCAACCACAGATTTGTACGAGAAGTCGAAAACCCTACAAATGCAGACTTCACTGCTCTAAATCCATATCTCTGTTGTTTGAGGTTTCGATTAGGTATTTGTACTATCCGTAATTTAATTCAAAAATTAAACCTCATTTATTTGATTTTCGGTTCATATGAGTTTTTCATATTGGTTACATTGATATCGGCTTTGTTTACATTGATATCCAACTCCTTCCATGCAAACGAACTAGAGTAGAGAAAACAGAGAAGACAACACAAATCGTTTTCACCTCTTCCTCTATCCGTTTCCGTTTATCCATAAGTCGATTATTGTGGTAATCTTCTCCCTCCACCCCTAAAATCGTTCATTATTATTGTTGTATTTTTGAAGAAAATGTACAATCGTTCCCAGATCTATAACAGGATACTCTTGAACACATCAATAGGGAATGATTTTGACCAAAACCAACCGATAGAATTTTAAAATATTACACTCATACATGGAAGCATCGATTTGATTGGAAAAAAAAAATTGAGTTTTCACGAAATGCTCTTATTCAAATTGTGAGTAGGTTTGAATCATTTTTGGGGTTTTGTGGTAGAAGTATCATATCCTAAATTTCAAAAAAATAAATAAAATAGGCTCTTATGGTATGCTTTATAATTTTTGATTTTGTGGAGTAGTAATTTGTATTGTTTCTATAATATTCACATGTGAAATCATGATATTCTCCTTTTTTATGCTTGGAGGATTATTTTCGCAATATCCCGACCATACATTAATGGATTTAAGTTTTACTTGAAACCCTATCTTTGTTTCGTACAAGTTGATAGCTAATTAATGCAACAAATTAGGTTGCCTTAGTTGATGAGGTAAAATTGCTTCTAAGGTCAAGTTTGTCCTTTAAAGAGTGATCAAGCTAGTTTGTAATTCATGGTGGTAGATATCGAAAAGATATAGTATTGCGTTGAGGTGGTTGTAAATGTAAAATTGTGTCTTGTAAATGTAAAATTACGAACGGTTATCATCAAATTGAAATACTTGTTATTGTCTCTTATGTGCGTTCGATTGGGAGATTAATAGGTCAACGCATTATTATCTTGTTTGGTTCACATACCCCATAATGTCTCGATTTAGTTAATTACTTTAGGTTGGAATCAATGTTGTGAAGAATCAATTGGCAATTGATTGCCAATGGACAACAAAAGGAATTTCAACCGCACTATAGTTTTCTTGTTTGTGTCATTAAAATATTCATTTGCAACTATTTGGGTATGGGGATAATTTGAAACCAACTTATCTTATTTCATTCTTAATTTTTAGGTGTTCATAATTCCTAGACTTCAATGGGTCCCTTTCGAGTTCAAAATTTGCTTAATATCCCCGTTGATGTCTCGACATTGAGTTGAACTTAAGCTTTATACTTTACCTCTTATTTTAATTTCCTTAGTGACAAAGAAAGTCAAGTAAAAATAGCAGATGAATATAGAAGAGAGTTGTCTACATTTTTGTATTGATAACTTAAAAGATAGGGGGGATGGTAATGAATTGTAGAGAATTGTTTATGTGTATTTCCTAATATCATTATATATCATTTCTTTTTATTTATGTGTCTATCTTACTTACTAATTAATTGTATAGTTGAACAAAATCTTTGTGAACTTGGTTTATTATGTAGGGGTGATGGAGAGTCCGACTAGTAGGAGTAAGGGAATGGGTGTGGAGATGGATTCCTACGAATCTGAATCACAATCGGAGTGTTCCCCTAGAGATACAGATAGGCACACATTTTTCGATAACAATGTCAATGGGAACAAGGAAAGGCTCACTGACGGTGAAATTATGCAAATGAAATTTGCAACGGAGGATGAGGCACATTTTTTTTACAATACATATGCCAAGGCAAAGGGGTTTAGCATTCGCAAATGTAAAAGTAAACCCCTAAAGGGCAATGATCTGAAGGTAAGGTTTAGGGTTTGGGTTTGTTCAAAGCAAGGTAAAAGACACATGCGATACTTACAATTGGAAAATCGGACTAGAACTAATTGTGGTGCGAAATTCCGTGTCCGTTATGAGAGGCAAACAGACAGATACATTGTTACGAACTTTGTGAGTCTCCATAATCATGACTTAGCAGCCCCCCATTGTGTTCCATTTTTACGGTCTCATAGATGTGTAAAGAGTGCGGACCATGCTCAGGCAACCGCCATGAAAAATGTTGGCATGAAAGAAAGTCAGATTATGGACTTTGTCACATGTCAGTCAGGGGGCTTCCACAATGTGGGATACACAAGACGAGATTTGCGCAATAAACTGTATAGGGACCGCACAGCAGCACTTAACGATGGGGACGCTGAGGGTGCATTGGGGTATCTATCTGGTAAGGGGAAGAACGATCCCCTATTTTTTTTCAAGTACACCGTAGATCATAATGATCGGTTGGAGGCACTATTTTGGGCAGATGGGAGGTCACGGATGGATTATGCCGCATTCGGGGATGTGTTGGTGTTTGACACAACCTATCGAACCAATTCTTACAAGAAACCATTTGTCATATTTGCGGGTGTTAGTAATCATTTTACGACCGCTATATTTGGTTGTGCCTTGTTGGCAAGTGAGACCGAGGACACGTATAACTGGGTTCTTTTGACATTTGTGGAGGCTATGGATGGGAAAAAACTGATATCTGTTATCACTGACGGGGATTTGGCAATGCGCAATGCCATTAGGAACATATTTTCACGTGCGAGGCATCGTCTATGTACGTGGCATTTGGAGCGAAATGCTTGTAAAAATGTCCACATGCTTGATTTTGTCTCCGACTTTACAAGACTAATGCTTATGGAATGTCATCCGGAAGAATTCGAAGCAATGTGGCCTCAAGTGGTGTCACACTACAAAGTAGAGAAAAATAGTTGGGTGTTGGAGACTTACAACGACCGTGAAAGATGGGCTGAGGCATATCTTCTTGGTCATTTTTTTGGCGGGATGAGGAGCACTCAGCGGTGTGAAGGTCTAAATAGTTATTTGAAGCAATTCTTAAAAGTCCGGCTACGGCTATTTGAATTTGTTGAACAATATGACCATGGTCTAGATAGGATGCGCGTTGCCTATGCGGAGGCTGAAACGGCGACAGAGCACAGTACTCCCGTTTTGATAACGCAGCTGCAAAGTTTAGAGAGACATGGGAGCGAGGTCTACACGCAATACATATTCAAATTGTTTCAGGATGAGATACAACGCGAAAGTGCATTGGTTGTGGCTAATCGCGTTGACGAGGGAGAAGTTCGTCGTTTGTACTACCTTGAGCATTATGCACGGCGGGAAGGTAATTGGACGATGGAGTATAATCCTGTTGGTAACCAAATAAAATGTTGTTGTTTGATGTTTGAGTCCTTTGGGTTACCATGTTGCCACATGATTTCGGTCATGAAATATGAACATTTACTTGCTATTCCTGAAAGCTTAATCATGCAACGATGGACGAGGCGTGCAACGCCTCGACAACCCACTCTTGGCCAAATATCTCCAAGTATGACCTCTATGGCACGGTATGGAATATTGAGTTCGGGTTATAACTTGATGTCATTCTATGCATCGCATACTCATGAGTCGTTTGAACATGCAAGGCAAGTCTCTCATGAAATGACATCTTGGATGAGGGACCGTTGGGAGAAGGTAAAGAAGCTGCGTACATCACATGTGGGGGAACCAAGTTCTGTAGGTAGTCTATTTGGCGTGGCAGATCCAGTGATAGTCAAGACAAAAGGAAACCCTGGGAATAACGCTGAAATTAAAAGAACTCGAAAGGCTAGGAAGTGCCGGGTGTGCCAGAGCATAGGTCACGATAAGCGTACATGTCCAAAGTTGAAATCGAAGGAGTCCTTGTAATTTGTGTAAGGTTGAATTTCAGAAATGGGTTTAAGACGATTCTGGGATATGATATTGTAATTTGTGTTACCTTGTAATCTGTTTCTTTCGCATATGGGTTTAAGACGATTCTGGGATATGATATTGTATTTTGTGTTACCTTGTAATCTGTTTCTTTCGCATATGGGTTTATGATATTGTGAACTGTTCACCATTTTCCATGATGTTGTAACATGGCCAATGATATCTTTGTAAATTTATCAACTCTGGAAACCCTGTTGTTAATCGATTGACCAACTGATCAGAATGATCCAGTGGCACCTATTACGTTTTCATGTAAAAGCCATGGTATGTTAATGTGTGAGAGGCCAAATTGTTAATGTGTTCACCATTTTCCATGATATATTGTACACTTTGTAAATTACTACGTGATGTTCTACATTGATCAACTGATATCTTTGTAAATTTATCAACTCGAAAACCACATTATGTTAATCGATTGACCAACCGAATGATGTTCACCATTTTCCATGATTATTTAATGTGTGACCAAATGGCACCTATTATATTCGTTTTCATGTAAAGGCCATGGTATGTTAATGTGTGAGGTATGTTAATGGCCAAATTGTTAATGTGTTCACCATTTTCCATGATATATTGTACACACTACTACGTGATGTTCTACATTGATGGTGATATCTTTGTAAATTTATCAACTCGAAAACCCCGTTGTTAATCGATTGACCAACCGATCGAGAATGATCCACCAGTGGCACCTATTATGTTTTCATGTAAAAGGCCATCATGGCATGTGGTTTATTCAATTCATTGTCAATTACTCTTAACATATAAATGTGGTTATTTAAATTATTTCATGTGCAGGTACTCCGTCATGAACACGCGTAAAAGGAAGGCTGAGGTGACGCAAACCCGTACCTCCAAAAGGCAAGCTGCAATTAAGGATGTTCCCATGTCATCGCAGACCATGGAGCCCGTCATGAAGCCACGAAAAAGGAAGGGCAAGGCACCAACTGAAACCTCGAAATCAAAAAGGCAAGTTCAATCTAACGATTTCCCTTTGGCGTCGAATGAATCGAGTGAAACTAGGACTTCCATACACAATACCGTAGTGCAAGGTGTTCAAATGTCTGCTGAGCACCTTGGTTCCTATGCTACTCGTGCAGTTATATGTGAGAGATCTGTGGCGATATGGGAATTGTGTAATTCACAAATCCCACACGTTGTAGACACAAGTAGATTGGAACCCATTTGTGAAATCGAGGGAAGAGCCAATAAAAACCTTGTCCGGGAGTTTTATGCCGGGATTGACAGATCTATGATTGACCTTGGTCAGGAGACAATGACGAGCGTTGTGCGCGGGGTTAGGATTGTTGTGACTCCGGATGCCCTTGCTAAGTTTCGGAAGTTCAATCGACCATCACCGGATGAATCATTATTAAAAGATGTTAAGAAGTACCCTTGGAAGGAAGTTTGGGCAAAGTTGTTAAAAAATGGTTGCGAACCAACTGAGAGCAACATCATTTACGTGAATACACTAGAGCGAGACTTCGTGTTCCTCCACCATCTATTTTGGTGGAATGTTAACCCGAAACCCCCACTGAGATCTCTAACTAAGGACCAGGCTCGCATGATATTTGCAATATACAATGGAACACCGCCGGATATAGCCATGTTCTGGTTTTGTTGTATTTATGCGGTATATTCAAAAACAAGTTCAGTTGCCTCGCTTCCCCTTGGTATATTGTTGACGGACCTTATGTTGAATGAGTACGGTGTTGTTGTCGATCCGGATGATGATTGGCAGGTCCAAAAGAGTCCATTAGGGCGTGCAACACTTGGAAAGTCCGAAGGGCAGAGCAAGTTACATCGGGTTAGTAAGTGCCCCAATCTTGCAACGGTAGAAGGGAACAATGACCTCCTACTTTCTATTCACGAGAATATAAGCGATGTATTTGACTTGTTGGTGGATATAAAGAAAAATCAATTGGAGATGGGGCAAAGAATGACGAGGGTTGAGAAAAAACTAGGCATTAAGAATGGCAATGGTGTGGAATCCTCCAAGGCAGTCGAGGATGATGATGAAAGTGGTGATGAAGAAGGTGATGGTGATGAAAGTGGTGGCCATGATGAGGAAACTGAAAGTGCTGGTGATGAAAGTCGTGATAATGAAGGTGATGGTGATGAAAGTGATGGTGATGATGAGGAAAGTGATGGTGATGATGAGGAAAGTGGACCTCATGATGAAGAAGATGAAATTGAGATCCAAAGTGAGGGAGATGACGAGGATGAAGATTAGTGTTCAAGGTACGTAATATTCCATTGCATTTTATTTTCTATGTTCCTTGCAAATTTGATTTAATCGAATGTAGAATCGATTGTAATAGCTTGTTTTGCTGCTGTTGCAGGAGTATAGAGACCATTACTGTGATTAGTTTGGTTGGTTTTTTGCTGCCTGTAGCAAAGTTTTGTTGTTTCGGTGATGATCATTGGTACTTATGTAATGTTGAACTGTAACTCAAGTCAACAACTTGCTACTTATTGGGTTTGGTGATTACACTATGCGGTACTGCTGGGGTGATGGGAATTTGTTTAGTGGTTTTAATGTTATTTTTGCTATTCCGGTAAAGGTAGATAACTATGTTACTGCTACTACTTGCGGTGAAATGATAGTCTTGCTTCTCTACCGATAAACTTCCATGGAATTAAGTTTCCAAATATGGAAATACACGTTAAACTCTGATTCATAATCCAAATGATATATATATATATATATATTGACTACATCGAACTCCGCTCCATGTCCGGACTCCCCCCATATAGAAATTGACTTCGCCGGTCTTTAATGAACCAAACTGGGATACTTGGTCCCGTCCGGCCTCAAAACCACTGAAGTCCGGGTCCTAATGGGTGCGAAAGCGGACTTCAAACACGCCCGGCTACCCCGACGTAGCTTGCACCAGCCCTGTACAATTTTGAACACCTGTTAGTTAGATAAATAAATAAGCGAAATTCATTGGGAATCAGTTAATCATGCTTACGTGTGCCGGTTGTTTTGGCCGAGATAGCTCCAAAATCCTGTTGATACTTTAATGACCTCACAAAGTCATAGTTAGTGGTGTTCAACAATATGAACACAAAACGAATTTGTGGACGGGAGATATGATGTGAATTCGCTCTATAGAGAGAGAGACATAACACATAATTTTTTGTAATCATCGCTCAGGATATGTGTAATTTTGAGACATGGTGGAAGTGTGGTATAAATAGACTTGGAGAAAATATATTGGACTTCCAGGTGGGAAGATGAACTTGGTCCCACGTTGTAGATATGTGGTTTTTTCCAAAGTGAGAGGACGAAAAAAAGTTTGTTGGAACATGCTTACCATGTGCCCACCCAAAAGGTCAAAAGTTCCCTCAACTAACAAAAGCATCTAGTTCGATGGATAGAAAATCATAAATACAACTCCCTCCGTCCCTTAAGCTTTGTCCGGTACGGAGTCTAAATTTTATAACTTAAGGCCTTTTGTGAATTGTGTATTAGATCGTGTGTTGAATAATTTTTTTAGAAATATTATAATTTTTTTTACAAAACGGTTGGAGTGTTTTTTTTTTTGGGCCAAAACAAACCCGTTTAATAATTAAGATGTAGCAAGGGTCTTATATCATGTACCATGTCTACTCCCAAATGGTGTTACTTACCATTCATTAAACTGACCAATTGATTGGTAGATCAATTGCTCCTTCCACCAAATTTTTGTTTGTGGCTCAAGCGCATTTCTTTGTATCTTGTCAGTGGTCAAACTCCTGAAAATCTTACCATTCATCAAACTGACCAATTGATTGATAGATCAATTGTTCCTATAATCCAAATTTTTTTGTCTGGCTCAAGCGCATTTCTTTGTATCTTGTCCGTGGTCAAAGTACTTGTCAAACTTACCATTCATCAAACTGAATAATTGATTGGTAGATCAATTGTTCCTATAATCCAATTTTTTTGTCTGCTCAAGCACATTTCTTTGTATCTTGTCCACCAAATTTTTTGTGGGCCAAACTTACCATTTTCTTTTGATTACTAGATCGATTGTTAGTTGCACCAAATTTTTGTGGGTCAATGCATTTCTTTGTTTGTCGTTGCATTGTCAAAGTTTGTCATATGTTCTGATTTTTTGCCATTTTGCCAAAATTTTTGTAATATTGTATTATGGAGTTGTCACTTCAATGACAACAAAATACAAAATATTTGAATTATTGTACATCGTCACAAATACGACCACATAATATGGAATAAATTTAACAAAAAACAATATTACATTACATTACATTACATTATTAGATAACACAAATGAAGAACCCTCTACTGAATAGGCCAAAGAAGAAGCCTCCGGACTTTGATGGGCCCTTTAATATAGCAAGAGCCTCCGACTGTGATGGGCTTTTATTCGGATATGAAGTTATCCCTGCAAATTATGAATATACCAACTTAATGAAAAGGAAATTCTGACTTCAAATTTGGAATCATGAAATGTAGAAATAAAGAGGATGAAGGGGACGGGTGTTCAACTTTGTCGAATTTCTGACTTCGAATTGATGTCGAAGTTCCAATGTCGAAATTCCAAAAGCTAGTCTTGTACCCTTGTCTTAAGTTGGGTGTTCAACTTTCTCCAAAATCCTTCGATACTCTCTTTGCCAAATTTTCCCCTTGGAAGATAAGTAATGAGAGTATCAACAGGATTTTGGAAAACCACAACCTCGTTACTCAGACAAATAACATCCAACGTAGTGCACCTAAATTTCGCAGAAATCATATAATTAGGTTCCCATTCAAAGCAACAACATAACTTCACAAAATTTGTACAAAAGGTTAATTCCAGACGAACCCCACTAACTACCAAATATTACATAACAAAAGTCAAAATATTTTTAAAAAACATAAAATCATTAATATCACCGTAAAAGCCAAAGCCATACTAGACTACCATTGGGAGCACCACCACCGCAATTAAACATAGAATGAAACCCCATATCATTTGTTTCATGAATCGAACTTCTTGTTGAAGCATGTCAACCGAAGTTCGAAGATCACCATCATGGATTCCATCTTCGAGAGTTTGTTCATCTTTGTCATAAACCTCCACTTCACCTTGCTTTGCCCACGATTTAGGTAAACACCACCTAAAATAACCACATCCTCTGGGTTTTTTTTTAAACATGCAAAGTATAACCTTCCCTTTGTGATCTTGAGAGGGCCAACGATCCTTAGGTCTGCCTTGACACCACAATAACAGTTTGGTGGTGGGTCATATAAAGGCACCGTGTCCCAATCACCACCCTTGAAATTAATGGTGGAGGAAGAACACATATTCCAACTACAATATATAACAAACAACCACCACAAATCAGATAGAGAGAGAGTTCATGTCTTACGGTTAGAAAATTACAAATAACACAGCATCATACCTCACGATTAACCTTCAAATGAGGTGTGTCCTGCCGCAGCTAAAGCCGAGAGAGAGAGAGAGAGAGAGAGAGAGAGAGATTTTTGGGGAGAGAGAGAGAGAAGGGAGAGAGCTTTTCGGGGAGAGAGAGGAGACTTTTTTTTCGAGAGAGAGAGAGAGAGAGAGAGAGAGAGACTTTTCGAGAGAGAGATAGAGAGAGAGAGAGAGTGCTGATGTAAAGGGGGAGGGGATGGGTTAAGGGGGAGGGATTGGTAGATGAAAAAGTGGGTGGGAAATGGGAATGGTAGTTAGTTTGAAAATTTGAAATTTGAAAATTAAAAATTGGCTCTTAATTTTGAAATTTCAGAAAGGGGGGGACGGGTAGTTGTAGCATACTGATTGGGATTGGGCCAAGGGCATTACATTTGTTGGGTCATTTGAATGAACTACTTGTAGGCCCAATTATAAATAAGGTTAATTTGTTTGAGCCTTTTTAAAAACTACCATACTTGGCCCATGTAAAAAAAACAGGATTACTAGGCCCAAGTATAGTACCATCCATTTTCCATCCATTTTAAAAATTTCCCATTACTTTAGCCGCCAAAAAACCTTGCTTGGGCCAATTATTTTTTTTACCCATTCGGTCGGATCGTAATTTATAAAATTTGCATTCTTTTGCCGATTTTAGAAAAGTAGATTAGTTCGCCCATTTTTTGGCTCATTCGAGATTAGCAATAATAATGAAGGTCATTTTAATTAATATTTCGAAATTCAATTCATCGGGCTTTTTTGTTCAACGAATATAGCAGTCGGATACAGAATACTTACACTCCAACAATCGAATGTGGAATCGATTGTTTGTACTCATATGGCACGAACAAGAAAAATGACCCGGATGGCACAGAGATGGTACGGGTCGTAAGTCCACATTTGAGACCACACTGCTGAACCAACGCACAACACACTCGAGTGCGGGAACCTTGAATACTAAATAGGGCTCAGGAACTGTAGATGCATTTATGTACTCATATGGCTGCAACTAGGGTTGCCCCGCCACCATAAGTACAATAATTATGCAAAAATACGACTTCAATCATCATTGTCCAACCAGTACCGAAATTTACGGGAATACTTACAGTCCAACAATCGAATGGCGAATCGATTTCCTGTCAAGTGCACTTCCATCACGGCCACATGCAACCAACATCCACAACCACAAACTTGCAACAAGATTGAACACACACACATGTCACACACACACACAAAAGACAAGGTTAGCAAAATTTATCTGGCCACTGAAAAAGCAGACGTGAATTGTATATAATAGAGACGGACAAGGATTACAATAACCTTTGTACTGAGTACACAAAAAATTATATAAATTCCTCCTACAAGATGGTGTAAATTCCTAAATTATATAAATTATATAATTTCCAACTGTTGATTTCAGCAATTCATGCATGACACGGATTACACGAAGCTCTCTACTTCGTACACAAAAAACCTCCTACAAATGATCTAAAGATGCTATGTACTTGCTGCACAAAAAATACCACGTACCTATATATGGTTTTGTACAAAAAAGATGCTATGTCACCTGAATACAGAAATATAAATAGAACATCATACTTACGTTACGCGGTTACGTTTCTAAAAACCTGGACAACAAAACAAATTCCCTTATTAGTAGGGTGGACAGTATGATTCATTTAACAATATTTAACAATGGACGAGAGATGATGTATGAAACCTTTCTCGGCCCTCCATTCATCAAATTTGTGTAACACATCGAACGCAGTCCGATTGTTAACGTCAAGCTCCAAATCCAATATCAACCTTGGCTTTTCATTACTCTCCATCTACAATAAAGGAAAGTATTTATCAACTAACCTCGAATGGAAAACAAAATTTTCCCATTCTAAAATATAAAAGGGCTAATATATTTCATCAAAACTAACCATGTGTACACCAGGTGGGTAATCATACCCTCGCATGAATTTGATGACGAACAACCCACAATCATATCTATATTTCACGAAACATTAAATCACTTTGAGGAAAAGGTAAGTACGATAAATCATGCATAACAACCCAAGTACTTACGTGTCTGTGTAATCCTGCAAGGGTTGCCTTTCCAGATTTAAAACATTAAATTTAGACACATCTTGCTGATAAAGGGCTCCAAATTGTCGCTGCATCATGTGGTGAAGTACACTCATCTATAAGAAATTAATTTGAAGTTAGTTTGGGGATTTAAGTTGCTCAGTCAATGTTAAGCCATACAATGATTGAGGTGATGTGTGTGCATGTGTGTGTTTGAGTGAGAGAGAGAGAGAGGGAGAGAGATGTTGAATTGGTTTGACGACTATTAACGTACCACTTTCCTTGCCACATTGAAGCATGCAGAATGCGATGGACGATGAGGCATCGAATCAAACAAGTAAGTCTTTTCATTCACCAAGTCTACCTTGATGCAAATCCAGTGATCGTTATTGTGGTTAAGTGGCAAGTATATCTACATCCAAAGTTGTAACAATATTGAGACATTATAAGTACAGAAAAAACAGGGCATGAATAATTAGTATTTACTATATTTATATTACCGATTTGCACGCAGATAGTTTGGCAGTGAACTGGTGGTCTCCAAGGTAGTGCTGGCACATCTTATCAATATCCCGTTCATTGGGTGGCGGATATTGTAAGATTTTACGCTACACACGTAGATGAAAGTAAAAGGAAAGACAAAGAAATGCAAAGGGAAATAAAGATAACTACACCGTTACTCACCACAAGAAGCACCGGAAAATACCATGCCATGTGGCACAGGCCAGGATGCTTTGATCTTTCCGCATTTGTCAATTGCATGGCGACCAAATTTAGAATCTTTGAGGTTGGCACATGTAACGACATTAGCCTAAAATGGTATGATATATAAAAAAGTACTTTAAAAGACTGTAACATACTTCGCACTTACCGAGTCACTTATCCAATGTTTCGGTTTCAAACAACATAACTCCTGACGGGTGGCAAAGTCCCTTGCTACAGACATCAACTCCAAGTGCGCATATGGTGGTTCACTACATGCATGCAAAGATAAGATCAGTAAAGTACTTGACAAAGACACATGGTGCAACATATATATATATATATATATATTACAAAAACAAACCTTGTAAATGGAATGGTATTATCAAAAATATGCATGATCAGTAGCTGTTCCATGTCATTTAATGGTTCGGGCCTCGGGTTTGTTGTGTAGTCCGGCGTCTCTCGGAGATACGACTAGGGAAAATATAAAAACGTAAGGAAAACTAGTCTAACTACGAAAGTGTACATGGGGGATAGGGATAATCAAATATTTGACGAATTAAACCTTATGTTCTTCACTGAACTCTTGCACATAATATGCATCATCAAAGTTGCATGATTTTAGTTTATTCATCATTCCACCAATCTGATGGATTGCACAAGAAATACATATTAAACACCGTGAAACATTAAACATAAACAAGCAACAACATATGAAAAAAAAAATCAGAATCACACTTTCGGTAAGTTGACTTCCAAGTTATTGTCCTCAACATTAATCGGCGACTTCACACCCCCAAGGTCAAGCTTTTTGAAGGGATTCCGCTTCTTTCGACAATCTCTGGTATAGGGTGAACGTATAAGTTGGCTTTTCTTCAACTCATCCCGCTGTCCGCAAATTGAGGAGGTTCATACTCAATCTTCAACTTACTACAAGGCCGCGAATTTGAATGTGGCATCTTCCGTTTCCTGCCTCTACTCATAGGCACAGAAGGCTTAAAGCCAAAAAGTGGGGAACGAAGAAATTCAATGTCCGGTTCAACCTTGGTCTTAGGTGTGTCCCTCTTACCCTCATCACCACCCGAATCAGTGTTCGTCTTAGGTGTGTCGCTCTTACTCTGCGGAGTAAAGGCAACATGTCCTTTTTTGTTCTCTTCAACACCATGTCCGTGTCCTTTCAAATGGTCCCCAAAAGGAAGAGTTCGAAAGGTGACCGGATTTGAAGTTCTTTCTCCCTTGTACGGGCTACCCCATTTATTGCTAATTGGGCCATGTTGGTGGTTATACGCGACTTGCGAGTTATAGGGCAGTTGAGAACCATATTGCCTCTCCATTATACTAGTTTGTCGATCTAGTATAGTGGCCAAAGTATTCATTACTTCATTACATGATATGCAATGTGACGAGGAGCCTTCCTTCGGTCTAGCTTTTTGCCCCTCCTCTTCTTCCGTCGTAAAAGTTACACGGACACCCTCCTTTTTGTAACCTCCAATTACGTTGAACTCAATCAACACTTCCTTAATTTCCCTATCTCCCCAAATAGCTAGACGAGGATTTGTCCGAGGAATTGGTAATCCGGTTGGCGATACATGATCCAAATAGAATACCTACGTGAAAAGATAAAATGTGTTTAGACAAGCACCTTTCACAAGCAATCGAATTAAGTATGACAGAAATGAGTTAAACCATAAGGCGTAACCGCACCAACAAGAGGAATAGGCAGCCATTCGCTTGTACAAGACCATTACTCCGTTGCACTCGGATACCCTGGCATAAGAAGTCAAGAGTTATCTTGGCCCAATTAACATTCTCCATGCCGCGAACATCACTAACCAGATGAATATATGATTGATTAACAGCTGGCTTTGTGGTTGGGCATAAGAATGATCCCAATAAGTACAGTGCAAATTTCATCTTAAATTCGTCATCAACCTCCTTCACAGAACCCAAATACCCGGTCAACTGTTGAAAATGCACACCCCCTTTACTTACTTCAAGATCTGTACACAGTTTTTCAAAACCATCAGCAATTTTCATCTTATGAGTGTTGCCTTTTGCGTTAATGCCCAAACACTCGTGTACGTTACAAGTTGGATTCCGTAAGAACAAATTCCCGACCGTGTACATTTAGTGAAGATTTATCAGGATCAAATTTATCAACCAACCACTGGCATAGCCCGTGGTTTAGCATTGTACACCTAAGCTCCAAAATTCCTCCCAAGCCAATAAGTTTAATAGCGTTACGTTGGTCGTCATTAAATTTACCAACTATTTCTTTGATTTGGTTTAATGCAATACGCGTCTGGATCTTTCTCTGCATGTGAAACAACACGAAAACCATAGAAGGAAGTTAGCTTTTAAACATGGTTGGACGGAATATTGTAATACTTCATAGTAAACATATATTTTGTACCCACCTTCTTAGGTTTTGGCAGATCCGATTCGTTAAGGTTGGCGAGCCTTTTCTTCTCATTTTCCAACCTATCCTTTCCCAACTTAGCCTCATTTACGTACTTTTCCTTAATCTCCTCCGGTAGATTTCTCCATTCCCGGCCAATTTCCACCTTTGTCTGCAAATGTACCAACACATGAAACCATGATCCCATTATCATTCATATTAAAAAATAACGTATGATGCAAGTATATGAAAATATTTTAAATACATATCTTGTCAAAATAATAATTGACCTCGTTTGTCAGACTGCTACCAGCATTTTCTTCAGACCATTTTGCGTAAGCTTCTTTGCTACATGAATGTCATGTAACACATGTATGAGATAATGTCGCACAAAGTAACCTATGTAAGAGTATGTGCTATAGCACCATTAACTTAACAAGTGCAAGAAAGGAAGGGATACTTGTATAAGAGGAAGGAGGTTGCCGCCTGTCGTTTCAAAGTTCCATCCTTGAAAAAACACTCTTTCGCCCTTCAAATATACAAATCAAGCAATCATGGAAATTTCAAACTCTACCATGGCGCAATGGTTATACGTATAAATATAATTGAAATACTTCGTCAATCACTTATAAAACCAAAAAACTACTGCTACTGGTACCAATCAATTACTTAATCGATTGACCGGCCAATTCACACAATTTATCAACATTCTTTTTCAGTACTTGAAAGCTGAAATCTAGTAATGTAATTTCAAATAAACAGTAAAGATTGAGTTAAAGGACCAATTTCACACATAATATAACATCACATCTCACATAAACAACCATACTCACAACTAATCTCACACATAAATCACATACATTGAAACGTAATCTCTCGTACCATATGAAACAAACAAATTTTCTGAATTGGACTTCTGAAAACCTAACTACCAAACCCTAACCAGCATACAAATCATACAAATTTTCTTTCCAATTCCATTTCTCAAACCCTAGCGTCCACAACCCAAACATACAGGTTCATTTTCGTTACTCTGTGTGTGTGTGTGTGAGAGAGAGAGAGAGGGAGAGAGAGAGAGAGAGAGAGTACGTATACCCTGTATCATCCATCCCCCACTGGATGGTGAATGATGAAAAATGATTGTCCTGCCGCAGCTGATGGTCACGTACTGTTCATCCCACTCGTGGTGCTGGAGTTCGACGGGGTGGTCGTCGCCGTCGTGCTGGTGTCTGGCGAGGGGAGCTCTAACGGGGAAGGGCAGGGAAAGTGGTGATGGTGTCTGTGTGTGTTTGTGGGTTGGGAAAGGAAATGGGCGGAAGACCCAAGAAGTTCTAGGGTTTTTATTCAATTTTTGGGTAATTTTCTCATGTTGCAAAATAACAGTGTAACAATGTAACAATTGTCAAATAAATTTATAGTTTGACGTTTACTTTGCCCAATCTGAACCGATAATGTTTTAGGTCATGCACATTCCATGAGAGAACCGGAAATCTGTGATGATCGGGAATCGAAAACAATGTCATCTCAGCCGGTTAAGTTTACCTTACATAAAGTGCATTATTGTGATTTGTCAATTGGGCCCCACATGTAGTTTTTTCGCCATCGGAATCATCTATCTTAAACGTTACGTGTATTAGATCATTCATACCAAAAATTAAGTTAATCTGATATTGCTACGCCCTTTTTCGATCAAAAAAACTATTTTCTTCATGAAATTGGGTCTCGATCAAGTACATTTCTAAGTCCGATCGATCTAATTTTTTACGACAACACTATGATCACTAAGATAAACTTTTTCAACGGTCTCGATTATTGCAATTGTTTTGCAGTCATGTGGCCAATGTACATTAAACTATACTTAGTTCATAACCACTTATATTGAACGTACAGATTTGCAAAGTCGTTACGAAGTCAAAATTTATAACGGTCGATCCGAACCGTTAGGATTTCACATATCGGTGTTAATGCCACTGAGACAAAATTTTGTAATCATTGGATATCGATAGCCACGAGATCGGTTCATCTTCACTACATCTCGAGGCATTTCATGTTTGACTGTAAACCATAACATACCCACCGGAGTATTTTTTTGGCGATCCGAACCATCTATGTTTCACACAATATCGATTACATAGTTTGTACAAAAAATTAAGTTCATCAAGTTTGAACTTACATTTAATCGAACGATAACTATCTTGTAAATTTCTTGTAAATAATAAATTTATACCCAAATGAAGTAGTTTTATAATCCCATTTGAGATATAACTTTTTACAAGATTGATTTTATCAACAAGACGAACAATATTAACGTAATCGATTGTTAAAATAGTTTAATCTTCGTGAGATCCGCAAAAGTTTGAAATTCGATTATTAGTAAATCATTAACACTTAATTTGACACCTAAATGTTAACCATAGTTAACCTAACAAAAAAAAAAATTAAAAATCGATTATAAAGAACCGGGGTGGGTCCGCCTGGGTCCACCTACATGGCACCAATGGTTATGCTCAGTTGGGGCTTAGGTTATGCAACTTTGGGGTTTCCTCGACAAAGTTATGCCATTTAGGGGACTTTTTGGCCTACTTGGGGTTTGTGTTATGCCACATACGGGTTTTTTGGGGCCTTTCTAAATGGTTATGCCTTTTAGGGGTTTAGGGTATGGCTTGTAGGGGTTATTGATATGCCATTTTGAGGTTTTTCATTCCATATACGTGTTTGGGTTATGCCCCTAACAGTCCGTTGTTATGCCCTAATCCGGTTATACCCTATCGGTTATGCCTTTTAGGGGTCTTTCTTCCTCTTGTTATGCCGTTTAAGGGTAGGGGTTATGTTATTTATGGGATTAGGTTACGCCCCTGAAAATTGGGACCGGACCAATGGCGTAACCGTAATGCCTTATACGGGTTTTTGTTATACCCCTTAGGGGTTTATTTTTCGGATGACCTATTGACCGGGTCAATTTTGCCTACGTGGCATCATCTCAACCGTTGGATTGGGGGGGATATGGTATACCCAAATGGGTGGGTTGTATGGAAGCGTTTTCCCTACATCTTATGTACGTGTATAACACAGCTAAATCAAATCAAACCAAACCAAAGCCTTTGGCGTTGAAGTGTATAACATGACAATGTTTATTTTTAGGACACCTGGATTTCCAAAACAACAAACAAACTCATAAGATCACTGATTGATATTAACTTCATAGAAAAAGTTCAAATAGTTAAGCTTCAAAATCCACCAGACTCATTTCATTCTCCTTTGCACATAAAACCAACAACGGTGTCCAATTCCTCATAAATCACACCGCAAGTCAGGGAAGCCGAGAAAAGGTACCTATTCTTGCACAAAACAAGTTCATACATTCAAACTATGGCATGTAAACAAAAACACCTACTCAACAAGGTAACATGCAGAATTCAGAAGCTAGCCCCAAGGCCTTACCTGCATAAATATTCAAACCGAACCTCCGATTGCCATTTGAATGGACTGGTCAGTCAAAATATCAGGGCAACCCATGGTTTTCAAAATGAAGCAGGCAGTTAAGTATGATTGATCACGAGATATATCTATCCTGCTGCTCTTGAAGAAGTCTTGCTGAAGACTTGGCATCCCGATAAAGAGCGCTCACTTCCTTAAGATCTGCCTGCATATTGCACAAACAGAAGGATTAACATTCACAAAATTCATCCAGAAGTGTACAGACAGAAGAAGTTCACGAGTACCTTGCAGATATTGTCTCTACCATTCATCTTGGCCACAACACTTGCGGGTGACAAAAGCTGAACCGCATGCCTAAGAAAATAACAAGATTAGATATAAGCATCATTGAAATGGAGACTACAAGACCAAAATAAGAAACTAAACCATAAAGCGAACCTTAGGGATGCTTGTTATCCAATCGCTCCAAGGTAAGCCAAAATTTCATCGTCCACCACCAGTTCCTCCACCTGTGCACGAATGGCTAAAATCTGGCCAACCGTCAAGGAAAAGTAGAACATTTATCAAGAGTTAAGGTCTTAGGTAGCATGCTTGGGCATTGAACAACATTTATCAAGAGTTATGTTGTTGTAGCATCACGTGAGCATCTCTTTCAACAAAACTGATTAGCCTAGCGAGAAATACAGCATGTACCTTCAGAAAAAGTGAGTTTGTTAGTTTTTACAGCTTTAGGCCAGGGAGTATCCACAGCCTTATCCACCATTGGAACAAACTCATTTTGATCATATTTAAGAAGCTGCATAGAAACCATTTCAACTCAACTTGATAGGAAGATACAAAGACCAAAACACATAAAAATATAACAAGTTGCCATATCGTAGCACCTGAAGTAAAATTCTCAACTTCTTATGAACTTGACGTCGTACTCTGTCACTCCCTCTCTAGCTAGGAAAATCATATAATCTCTCTCTCTCTCTCTCTCTCTCTCTCTCTCTGTGTGTGTGTGTGTGTGTGCTTCTGAGTTATTGTCGCTCTCTCTGGTTTCGATCTCTAGTTTTGATCGGTCCTCTCTCCTCCCCTCTCTCTAGGTTCGATCGGCGATATCCACAGACGGAGAAGAGCAAAAATCATACTGGACGGAATCATCATTACTGTCATCTCGGGCGATATTGGTTGAAATTTTCGGTACTTGCTGGTATTTGCCGGTACGGTACAAGATTGAAACCCTTGGTATAACTTCCATCCATTTTTTTTCACCCATCAACAGGCTAATTGATCATTTCAAATTTTCCACTAAAGAGAAGTTTCAAGATTGATTTTTTACGCGGATTCGTTAAGATTACCCAATTGCGAGTGTTTGATTCATACTCTAACCGCTTGAATCGAGCATTTGAATGAATCAGGCTTTTGATTCCTATTTTGAACCGTACGTATATTTCAGTGATGGAAACTTTTGTCTGTTGTCCTTTTGGAAATTTGGAAGGACAATATTGTCCTTTGGCCATTTAGAATGGAGTAAACGTTTCTTTTGCTACAGACCCACAAAAAGACTTGGTAAACCCTAAAACCCCTTTGTTCTATTGACTTCTACATTGTCAAGAGATCAAGCTGCTATCTGCTCCATCAATTGCTGCTTCTCATGTTCTCTCTCAATCTCCTTCTCTTCCTAAATTCCCAAAATACCCAGCAAATCCAACCCGATACGCCTATGTCCTAAACCCCACTCTTCCCCCCCACTCTCCCCTACAAACCCACCTCAAGGCTATGGAGCACGGGTACTGGTACAAGATACGACAACAACCCAAAAAAGTAGGGTACGGGTACGGCGGGGGTACGACATTTTTTTTTTATATTTTTATATATTTAGCATACTTCATTATTAGATGTAAAATGTATATGTAAATGAGAAACAAGAAAGAGGCTCCAGAGTAACAAATTAAAAGATAAGGTGCGAAATTGTAATTTGGCTAACTACTTAAAACAAAATAATGCAAAAGAAACAAGATAGGGGGCTCCAGAGTAATAAATTAAAATATAAGGTGTGAAATTGTAATTTTGGCAACTATAAACACAATAACTTTATAATGCTACGTACACAACCCCTTAGAGCAAATCCAAGCAAAATGGAAAATGGTTATAGCCATTGCTATATTTTGGCATAAAAAAATGGTTTTTGGTGCTAAAATAGAACTCAGTCTCTAGTGCTTGGTTCTATTTTAGAACCAAACAATTCCAAATTTAACTAACTTTTCCACCACATCACTTTTAATTACTTTTTCAACTCCAATTCAACTATCAACGTTATTTTCAACCCCGTTGTGATCTATTTTTTTGACCCCTAGTCCCAACTAATTTTATTTTATTATTATTTTTATTTTTTTACGTATTTTGTCATCCACTAATTTTTTTGATGGAAAGTGATGGTGGAAGAAGAAAATAATTGGTGAGTAATTTGTGGAAATTTTACACATATTTATAGAGATTAAACAAAATAAAGTTGTTGGCAAAAAATCTATTTCGGTAATTCCAAGAGAAAATGGTTGCAATGACTCATCTGAGAATTTTCACTTGCCTATAACCACTTTTTTCTTCTATTTCGGTGATTCCAAGAGAAAAAAAATCTCTCTGTCTCTCTGTCTCTCTCTCTCTATCATCTCATATGAACAGACCACTGTTCATATGCCCAAGTCTCAACTTTATCTCTTCAACAAACCGATCGACCAATCTCTCATCAAACCGATCGGCTAAGTCTCTAGATGAAACCCCTCTCTCTCTCTCTCAAAACCCATCAGCCATACCCATACCCATGTATCAACAAACCGATCGGCTAAACAAACCCTCATAGATCGGGCAAAATAGTCCACCATGGTGAGAGCATCGTCGATTTCGGAGTACCTTGGTCGATGACGGAATTTATCATGGTGAGAGCGTGTCCCAACATCAACTACAGCGACTTTCCCGCGAGAGCAGCAGTTTTCGACGACTTTCCAGCATTATTCAGGTAGTCTTCGGTTTGTTTTGTGAAGATGACAGTTGAGATTGATGATGTAGCAAGGATGGCTTCTATATTTGGAACCAAGTTTCCATTTGTTCCATTTTCCATCCGATTATAGCTATGCACTGATTGCAGTTGCGAATTTTGGTTCTATAATAGCAATGCAACCCCTTTTCATCTCCTATTGGATTTGCTCTTACAAACAAACCCATGCACAACCAACGCAAAACGACGTCGTTTTGTTTGTTGGAAGGGGGGAAAACACAAAACCCTTGTTCTGCTTCCCCTTTGTTTCTTCTTTGTTCGATAGTCGACACCCACGCAGAGAGTGAGAGGGGCGACCATTCGATCGGGCCACTACCACGACACGCCACCGGCAACCACCACCAAGAGTTAGGTCAGATCTATATCTTTTCGTTCTCTCTTTCTTCCCAAACGCCGACTGTGACGCCTGGAACGCCGGCGACTGATTCTTCTTCCTCCGGCGACTCGGCGACGGCTTCCCTCGACTCCGGCAAGTTTATTTCCTCTCTCTCTCTCTCTCTCTCTCTCTCTCTCTCTCTCTCTCTTTCTGCCAACGTGCCCAGATCTCTCTCTCTCTCTCTCTTCCAAACGTACCCAAGCAGTACCCATGGCGTACCCAAAACATACGAACGTACCCGGTACGTTTTTGCCGTATCCGGTACGTATTTTGCCGTACCGGAGCCGTACCCTGTACGTACCCGGTACGCGTACGGCGGGTTTTCCGGCGTACCGGTGCTTCATAGCCTCAAGGACACTGAAACTAAGGGCAGTCCTGTCCAAAACCCCTGCAAAAACAATAAACTCTGAGCCAGCCCAGAACTTTCAGCACTGTTTTACCAAATCAGATGATGGGTATTTGTATTGTGAGGGTCTTAGGGTTCAAGACCTCATGGAAACAGTGGAGAGGAGGCCTTTTTATCTTTACAGTAAGCCCCAAATCAACAGAAACTTTGAGGCTTATAGGGAGGCTTTGGAGGGTTTGAATTCAATTATTGGGTATGCAATTAAAGCCAACAATAATTTGAAAATTTTGGAGCATTTGAGGATGTTGGGATGTGGGGCTGTGTTGGTGAGTGGCAATGAGCTTCGATTGGCGCTAAAGGCAGGATTTGATCCCAAAAGGTACACTACAATGCATGTTTCTATTTCGGAATTCACCTTAGTTCGGTTTCTCCCCCTTAATATCTTGTATTGGGAGTTAAAGTTTAACAATTGTGTCTTTATGATTTATAGAACCCATCAAAATGCTAAAGCTGAAATTTGATGTGATCGGCATCTGTTTGCTATATTTCTGGCACTAGATTTATTGAGCATGTAGCCCTTTGACATGGTAGAATGGTGGGGAAAATTGAGAAAACTATTTGTGTAGCCCACCCAATCGACTGGGAAGCACTTTTCGTTTGGGACTTCGGTATAATTGTTTTATTATCACTTGCAATGGTTTAAGACTTCCTGGAACCGTCATGAAAAACAATATCCATGCCTATGCCAAATGGCAGTTGATTGATAGGTTATTTTCATATGTTCTCCTAACGTGTTTGATACACATTGAACACCATTGGGGAACGTGAGGGGGGGTGGGTGGCACGTGCCACCCCGGTTCTTGAAAAATTTACAAAAAAAAATAAAGGAATAATTTTTTAATGTATTAGTGTATATATTGTATATGTTGAAATTTTACACGTATGCAATGTGTATTCCAGCAGTAAGCTGCGCGCCTGCCACACGAAGGGTTGTGTGTTCGAGTCTCCTCCCTCTTCTTTTGATGCCAAGAAACAAACAAAGCTAAATAAAGGCTAAAGCTAGACTAGTAGGATTTGAACCATTGACCTCTTGGTTTTTAAAAATAAATGCCTTGCCTATTACCACTAAACCAACAGTCCTAACCTTAAACCAAATCATTAAAACTATTATATATTTCCAAAATATTAAAGTAATAATCGGTCCCCCAATTTTATTTTTTTTCCTGAATTTGAATTTTCTCTCTTCTTTTGATGAGAATGATATGAAATGATGAGAGAAGTTGTCTAACATACAATCTTAGACGTATTCGTACTTTAGATACCTTTTACAAAGGTTCTTAGGTTAGGCCTTTTGTAAGTTCTTATCTAAATTTGGTTTAGAATCAATCTTAGACAATTTTTTAGATTTAGAAGCATGTTGAGTTCCATTGTGACAGAAGTTTACACTATTGATGATTACTCTATGAATACAAGTTTTTTTTTTGGTATTATGTATAGTTAATCTTATGACACGTGTACTTTTTTACATTAAATATATTGAATTTTTTGGGGGGTGGCCCCCACCTTCAAATCCTAGTTCTGCCACTGTTGAACACTGTTAAGAATTTCATCAGGTCCTCGTTTGATAGGTGAAGCATGTATTGGTACATGTAAATGTACAATGTAGATGCTTTAATCGTTGTTTTTGGTGAAGTTTGGAAACGGTCTTGTGGAGATTCTTAACAGTGTAGATACTGGAAATCGAGTGGAAAAAAACTCATTTTGACACTGTTAAGAATCTACACTGATAAGAGTCGTGATTTTTGGTGAAGTTTGGAAATGATTGTTAAAAATTGCTCATGCTTATTTGATTTCAGCATTGGATATTCTTAAGAGTGTCAAAATGAGTCTTTTCTACTCGAAGATGAAAGCACGTAGGTGCTTTTGCAATATTTTTTTGATCTGATTTCACCTTGCTATGTTTCTTATGGAAACATGAAGGTAGTAATTCAAATTTTTGTTACTTTAGAGAACGAAGTTATATTGTAATCTAGGCTTGTAAACATTATTATTTTTATTTCCTGTATGCAATTTCAATGGTTTTTAGGGTGAAGGGTGATTGTGGCTGTGCCTGTTAACACTCCAGTTAGTGTAGCTTATTTGATTTACTGGTAGAATTACAGGTGTATCTTTAATGGCAACGGAAAGCTGTTAGAGGATCTGGTACTAGCTGCTCAGGAAGGTGTTTTCATCAATATTGATAGTGAATTTGATTTGGACAACATCGTATCTGCTGCAAGAATTGCTGGGAAGAAGGTTAATGTATTGCTTCGGATTAATCCAGATGTGGACCCTCAGGTAATGTGGCTACCTAGATGTAGTCTGAAGTTCTTGACCTGGTAGTGCTATGATTTAAGTAAGCAATCTGGAGAAACTTAACTGGTACCTGTGTAGTAAGGTCATGGTGTGCATGAGCTAATAGACATAACCAAGTACCATCTCTTCATGGTTTAACAACTTAAAAGTGAACAGTGAATACTGCTGGTGAAGGCATTTTGGGAGGCAAATTTTTTTTTTCTTTATAATGATGGTCGATGGATAAGAGCCAATTGCATGGCTGAGATACTGGCTGCATTTGATGCAATCAACTTCACAACTTAAAGATTGTCCAGGAAAATTCATTTAAGGCATTGCTTTTTGTATGAATAGCTACAAATCATAGTGATTAGGCAAGTCCATGGCGTAGTGCTATGATTTAAGTAAGCAATCTGGAGAAACTTAATTGGTACCCGCATAGTAAGTCCATGGCATGCCGCGCGCATGAGCTAATAAACCTAACCAAGTACCATCTCTTCATGGTTTAACAACTTAAAATTACAACAGTGAGATACTGGAAATCCCTTTCTAAAATGCTACATTTGATGCAATAAACTTCACCAAGAACTTGAAGGAATTTAGTCAACTTAAAGATTGTCTGGGAAAGTACATTGAGGCATTGCTTTTCGCATGAATAGCTACGAAACCATAGTGCTAGGCAATCACCAATGTTAAAGAGTCTTTGATAACGGACTCTAGGAAGCTTCTTTTGCTCTATTATACTCTTTTCCGGATACAATTGCAATGGTGAACGATTGTCATTTTGCGCTTTTAAAAACTGTTTTGTATTTATTCTTGCGTTAGGTCCATGCTTATGTTGCTACTGGTAATAAGAACTCTAAATTTGGCATTAGAAATGAGAAACTTCAATGGTTTCTAGATGCTGTGAAGGCACATCCTAATGAACTGAAGCTTGTGGGGGCCCATTGCCATCTCGGTTCAACCATCACCAAGGTACCTTATGAACATTGTGCTTCATCTTGCTTTTTGATATATGCTTTGGGTGTTCTACTTGCTCGAGAAGTCAACTTCGGATACTTTTTCTCCACATAGTTTTATTAAGTCGCTGGCCGGATTTTCACCATATCATTTACTTACAGTATTAGCTTGTTTTGTTAGGCCATTGATATTGTACCTTTGCTCTTAGTGGGTGGGAAGACATTGTTTTGTTAGGCCGTCAATATTGCACCTTTGCTCTTAGTGGGTGGGGAGACTGGTAAGCTTTTGGGGGCAGAAGGCAAAGCTTGTCTCAATTTATATCAGTCCGTTATGTTATTTGGCCCTTGATCAAAGTGAGTGGATCCTTGGAAGCAAAACTTTCCAAAAGCTTTAAACAGCATTGTAAATGAAGTATTTCCTTATTTCCATGAAAATTTATTTTGTGCTTTTCTGTTGGGTTATTCGCATAAGCTCTCTAATTATGTTTTTGTCTCCCCTTTTCCTTGAGACTAACCCCAATCCCCTTTCTTTTCTTTTTTTTATATATTTTTCTATATTCGCGTTAGCATAATCAGATATCGCATAGATCAATTGCATATTTGAGTCAACAAGTTATGAATTCAATGCTTAAGTAATGTTTTGTGTATGCTACAGAAAAAATGTGTAATGCTTGTACGACATATAATTGTATGTATTGTTTATTTTATAGATGAACCTTGTAATGCTGATGCTGGGGAATTTCAGATTTCAGAATATGATCCAATGTTGGAAAGTGTAATTTAACAACCGCTATTAGTGCCCTTTCATTGATTTTCTTCTAGTTCTAGATTCACCTTTCAAGTCTGCAGCTAATGGTTTTTTTTTCCCGATTACATTGGTGGGTTACTTTAACTTGTATTCACATACTTTTCTTCATTTCCTTGGTTCACTGTTTTTGTCCTCAGTCAATCTCTATTTTGATATTTGTTTATCTTTCTTACGTACTATTTTTTTTTTCCCTCATGTAATTAACATTTGTGCTTACATTGATACCCATTGTGCTGCCTTTTTTTATAATCGTCTCATGATGCACAAAATGCTTCGCTGTTTTCTGGAATTCTTTGAATTCTATTGTGATTTTCAGGTTGACATTTTTCGGGATGCTGCTGTCCTTATGGTGAACTACATTGATCAAATTCGGGACCAAGGCTTTGAAATTGACTACTTAAACATTGGAGGTGGGCTGGGGATTGACTATTATCACGCTGGTGCTGTCCTGCCAACTCCCAGAGATCTTATTGACACGGTAAGTACAATTTCCTTCGTGCAGATTAATGACGAGAAAGAATTCTCTTTCGTTGTCTTCTACTATGTCCATTGCTTCTGACTATAAATTATTTACTAAATTTTCTTCGTTGGTGGTTGTTTTAGGTACGGGAGCTGGTCTTGTCACGAGATCTTAATCTCATCATTGAACCAGGGAGATCACTAATTGCAAATACTTGTTGCCTGGTTAATCGTGTTACTGGGGTCAAAACTAATGGGACGAAAAATTTTGTTGTCATTGATGGCAGCATGTCAGAGCTTATCCGCCCGAGTCTTTATGGTGCTTATCAAGTAAGTCATAATCTGCTGCAATTTCTGCATATGCTCATGTCAATGCAAGATGGTCATCTCTCTCTCTCTCTCTCTCTCATATTAAGCGTCTCTGGCATTTTTTTTTTTAGTTTAGTGAAAGAACTAAAAAGTAATTCAAACTTGTCAGTTTGTCAGCCATTCTATTTCCATTTGCTACGACACCCTTTTTGTTGCATGTTCAGTGATGTGTTTCTCGTTGAAGTCGATGATGAAGGCTTTCCATATTGAAATTCAATTTCTGTTTTATTTGAGATGACATTTTCAGATGTCTGATATCTCTGTTGAATGTTAAACTTCAAGAGTATAACTCGGAAGTAAAATTTACTAATTTAGGAAACTGAAATTTTAAGGTTTAGAAATGCAACAATCAGTGTTCCCCGATAGGATCTTCGATCTTAATGACCGACGTTTTAGTACACTAGTTATCTTTCCAACAAAAGAAAGAGAAGAACGAAGGGGTAGGGATGGGGTTTCATATATTTTGTGTTGAGTTGTCAAGTTACCTTTTCTTGAATCCCATGCTACATTGCAATTTCAGTAACTCTCTGTGCTTCATCACTAATTGGTTGTTTAACTCGAATGCAGCATATAGAGCTGGTTTCTCCTCCACCACCTGATGCCGAAATTTCTACTTTTGACGTGGTGGGACCGGTCTGTGAATCTGCTGATTTCTTGGGAAAAGATAGGGAGCTTCCAACACCAGCTAGGGTAATGTATTAGTCTGCTAATGTGGAAATTGTCTGAGCAATGAGGTTATTTTTTTGCTGAATATGAAATCGATTTTCCAGGGAGCTGGCTTGGTAGTTCATGATGCCGGTGCTTATTGCATGAGCATGGCATCAACTTACAATCTCAAGATGCGCCCACCGGAGTACTGGGTATGTCCTTTTATCTCTCTTGTTCACCGGCTGTCATTTTGTTTCAAATCTACTACAGTTTATACAACAGAACTCAAATGACGAGGCAGAAATCCTTACCTTCTGCTTAGGAAGTTTCTTTCTTCGCTGTGTTCCTTTATGAGTTTCAACTGAATTGGTCTATGGTTCGGACAATCATATCACATATTATACTCCCCCCTTGTACTAAATTTGATGTCAAAAGGGTATATGTATACAAATTTCGATATGCTACAACATAGGTTTTTCAAAACGGTCAAACCCATCCACGAACTCTAAAACATAAAACAATTAGTATGAAGTTTAGGGGAGGTGTTCTAGTGTTACCTATTTAGTTCTTTCCTAGGAGGACAAAAGCTACCTGATCTTTCGAATCATTATAGGGGGATGTTACTAGTTATGGAACCAGAAGTTTGCCCTTGTTTTCCTCACGGACTTGGCTCTTTCCAGCCGATATACACACTATGCCAATTGTACGTAGTGAATTTTGACATACCTCATAAACTGTAACTGTCTTCAAGTTCAGATTTTATGGAAAAGGAAGGGATTGAACCTTTTAAGGTGTTGGAATGTAGGAAATTTAGTTATTAAATTCTTACTTATCATTGTAGGTCGAAGAAGATGGATCAGTGGCCAAGATCCGGCATGGGGAGACATTTGAAGACCACATCAGATACTTTGAAGGTCTTTAGTTGCTTTCCTTCCAGGTGTTGATGATATCCACTGTGGCAGGGTAGAGAGTGGCTTGAATTTTTTCGTATTGCTTGTTCTGTATTTTCCTTCCCTTTTATTATGAACCAGAGCTACCTGAGCACTGGTTTTGATGAATCAGTTTTTAGTGAAGAGATTGATAAACAAGATAAGCTTGAATGCGTTTGAAAGTTATGTGCCAGATTTCAATATGTTAGTAGTACTCAATTTGGGTAAAAGATCTTTTAGAATTGAAACTTGGAGACGTGAGAACGATAGCATTTAGAGGGAGACAAATGATTCCATTAGTGCTTTCGAGCTGCATCCTGTCTGATAAAACTGTGTGTTGCGAAGGTAGGTAATCTTAAACACTTGACTTGAAAATTCAGAGCAGGATATTCCAAGATTCACACAATGTTCAACATGTAACAACAATACTACACAACAGACCTGTGTCCGTGCAAAAACATGTACAACGTACCTAGTGAAAGAACGGTTCACATACAGAAAGGGATAGAGGGTCAAGGCAAAATCCTCTATAGATCAAACCCAAGTGCCTTCAAAGAGGGGAGTGGTTGAAGCAGTCTCCCCAAAAGTCTTCACTAAATCCGAACAGGATGGATCTGGTTCATCGCATTCCGTCTTAAGATCCAACCCCAGCTCCCCTTGTATGTCATCCGAAGCTAATCAATATGCATACCATGGCAAGTATGTTTTCTAGATTCACAGGGACCGATTGAATGGAGCATCATGGCTAAACACTTTGAGCGGCAAGGGAAATCTCCATATGCATACCATGCAGTAAGTTAATCAATACTACTAATTATTAGTTGCCTTCAACTCTGATCTCACTACTGTGGTATTCTGTAATTCACACAAAAATTGCTTAGCTTGTTTTTCTGCGAAAGATTTCCTGTTAGAAATCTGCCTATTATAGTAAATGAACCTGGCATCACAAATAGATTGGTAAAGAGATGATAATTTTCCATTTGAATCCCAAGATTTAGTATTATTTTTTTGATGACTCCCGATTTCTATTGACCCATCCTGGACAATAGATTTATATAGTTTGGTGCTGTAAGACGAAATTTATCCCTTCTACTTCTGCGGTCATTCAAAGGGTCTCCAGACTATAGGCACTCTTAGGTAACAGTAGGACTTCGTTTGGTGGAGTAACATCTGGTTGATACCACAAGTTAGGCTTCAAATAAGAAGACATGGAAAGGGGTATATACTAATTCAATGCACATCACAGTGCATCACGTTCATATTGCTGTTCTGATTTACCTACATCCTCTTGCTAGTAATTTGGTTGTGACGTCTAAAGGTGAAGTACTTTAAGCTTTAGGCATATTTTTGGGCCTAGTTACACAGCCATACAACGTTAAACCAAGATGTTTTTAGGACAGTGGGAGCGGGTTGTCAATTTATACCGGTTCAAAGTTGGCCAAGGAACTAATACCTTTACAGCTTACCTTTTTGACAATTGGAATGTCTGTCCCCCAAATGTTGATTTCACTGGATTAAATGCAGTCATGTGATCATTGGCATAAATCATCTCCTGCCTGGAAAATTTTTGTTATCCTTATGGGCAAACTTAAGTGGTTCTTACTATTGTCATCTTCCCAGAGGAAAACATTGAAGAGCAGAATCATTGAGATCTAGATTGGGCCTAGGGGGTGAATAGATCAAAACATATGTTATTTTTTGCATACTTACGAGTTTTACTTTACGTGAGATTCTTGCTGGATTTGTGCAACATAAACAAATGGATCCACGTATAAGTTGCCTCAAAATATGGAACAACACAACAATCTTAACTCCAAAAAAGCTTTAGAAATTCACTTCTTAACAAAAAAAGAGCCAACATGACCCCCAATCACTTATCCATTAATGAAATCCAAATTTTTAAGGCTCCAAAAATAAAGACTAACTACTGTTACTGGTCTAACTTTTGGAGTCATTTCTAAGCTTCTTGCTATCATTCGCTCCAAGTGGCTCTGATCCTCTCAGATTTGGATTCAACAGCACAACAAAGCTCCTTGGTCCAGTCTAATACACATGAAGAACCTGGTTCTAATATTGGGAAATCATGGTTTTCAAGCTTTTGGGGACTTCAATGGCACCTAGAGTTGCACTACCTCTCGATAGATGCTAAATTTGTCTTGTGTTTTAAAAAGAGAATCGTAGCCATTATGCATATAAGTTTAGCTTTGAGCGTGGCTTGTGGGATGTTGTTTTGTCCTTGGTCATGAGTCGTTTGGGATGTGGAAAAGCTTTACATGTGCACTTGAGCTTTGAGTGTGGCTTGCGGGATTTTGTTTTGTCCTTGGTGCATGCTCTCGTGTGCTCGAGCAGGATTTTCTGTATGCTTAGGGCGCAACTCTCAATAGATTTTCTTGAGTCCCAGATCAAGTGCTTTTCATGTGCATTTGGAGTGGAGCGTGCTGAGTCGTTTATTGCTTCAAGTAAGCACCATGTACTGTGGTTGTTTATTGCTTCTACGAGCATTTTTTTAATGTAAAGAATGGTACGAGTAAGGTGGGGTTCAACTAGGTCAATTTGGTGCAAATTTTTCCTGGAACTAGTTCAAGTACTCATGCTTGTATATAAGTATGTGAGTCGAATGAATTAAGAATGCATAAACCATTGTGCCATTTTGAAGCATCTCAACAAATGCAAACACAACCTAGCAACAACTACTAGTCTACAACCATGCGTGAATAGTCATAATGACATTGATGTTTCGTCCGGCGGGCATTTCTTTGCTGTTAAAAGTGAATTATCATCAATATCATCCGTTTATCGCTTTGGTTCGCAAATTATGAGAAAGTTATTTGCGTGGAGTAACATAATACTGTGATTCCTTGCACAAAAAGGCTTAATGTGGTTAACCTTTTTCTGATTCTTCCTTCCCTTGATGCAGCAATACATGGCGCACCTTACCTCCCATGGACAACTCGATGGAAATGGCTACTAGAAGTATCAAACTTCTGTTCCTTAAAAAATTGTCTCAGCTTTGTACAACACAACACCACTTTCATTACAATATTAGGAGTTATTCAATGCCTCAGAGAAATTAGTACAGGTTTCTGCTTTCGTAATTGTGGTTATTGTTTTACAGCAGTTGTTGGATAACCTTGTGAATGGATTTGTTAATTCTAGGAAAGCTGACTTTTGGGAAATTTCTTGAAAAAACATCAATTTGTTAATTCTAGGGAACAATTTGTGTTCCTTTTACCTCTTGTTGTGCTAAACCCAAGAACCCAATAAGATTGAAACAAACAGTGAAAGGCCCTGGAAATTGTTCAAGGTTAAGTCAGCCATGAGGAATACTACCATGCCGCTTTCATGTATTGGATATTTAATTTGCTCATCATGTTAGCTGACTGCATAGTTCTGCACGAAAACACAGCAGTAGAGATACTATTGAGAAAACTGAAAACTAATGCCAATGGCGAACATATGATAGGTTTTTCTTTTTAAAACTTCAATCTGAAATTGGTATGCACTCCGTGGACAAATACGCATAGCGAACGGAGTGGAACTTGATACTCAGAAATTTGTAGACGTCTGAACTTGATACTCAAAAGAATTTGTAGAGTTTATAGGTCTCGGAAATTTAAAGAGGTTGACAATCCGTAAAAGTTATGGATAAAACTGCGAATGAAAACATAAACTTGAGCCTCTATAGAATTTACAGAATACTCCCTCCATCCCTTTTTAAGTGTTCAACTTTTCATTTTGGGTTGTCCCTAAATAAATGTGTGATTTGAAAAGTTAGTGGGTAAAAATTTGTACAATTATCATTTTGCCCTTTTGAAAAGTTAGTGGGTAAAGTGTTAATGGGTAAAAGTGGTGGATAATTTTGTAAAGTAGAGATAAAAGTTGATGTGAAAAGTGTAAAGTGGAGGAAAAAGTTGACGTGAAAGGTATAATGATGATATTTCTTTAATAAGTTGGATTTACGAAATAACACATTTAAAAAGGGACGGAGGGAGTATTGGTTTTAGTATTTTGTTCGTCTTTTCAGAATATTAGTTCGATTCAGGTTATATCTTTTGGATTAATTATCCGTCTTGACTAAAGCAGTTTAAAAAGTAAAATGTTATTACCGAAAAGAAAAAAAATCACTAAAGACGAAAAAGTACCAAACAGTTGTTGGTATTTTTTTATTTATTTATAGTGTCCTCTTATATAATTTTTTTAACTTCGGATTAGATTTTCAAATTTTTTTTATCTCTCGTTGAGACGATTACTTAATTTCAAAAATTGCTACGAAGTACAAAATTTAGTGAAAACTAAGTCGAAGTTTGACCTATTAACCTCAAATGGGTACCCACCATAACCCCAAGAGATTGGCAAAGTAGTCTTGTATTGGGACTAAGGGATTTGCTTTCACTTAACGTCTCTGGTTCAATTCCCCTCGCCAACAAACTCTTGGGACATGGCTGTTATATTCAATTTGGTCTTCAAAACCCGGCCACCTTTTTTTTTTCCGATGAGTCCCTCTGACCCAAGTACCAATTTATGCCATTTTCTCTCTCCTTCCCCTTTAAGGAGACAATATCCAAGTGCACAAATTATGCATGAATGGGTCGGTGGGGTCCACTTCGGAGTCTCATACAAATGATCCAAGCCATTCATCAACTTTAAAATAATTTGAGTCGCCTCCGAAAAAAGTTAGTATACTGTATAGGGGTCTCCAGCCTACTTGAAATTGTTCCAACAATATTCTTCTTTTGGGGCAATAAAAGAATCATTTGTATGAGACTCCGAAGTGGACCCCACCGACCCATTTATGCATAATATTTTTTTTTGAACTGGATTTATGCATAATTTGTGCACTTGGATATTGTCTCCTTAAAGGGGAAGGAGAGAGAGAGAATCCGACTATGTGTACGCACATTTGTGCACGGATCATGCACGTACACCACGCGGGGGCCCCACTGCGGGCCCCAAAAAAATTTCAAAAAAATACCATAAATTTTAAAATATTATTTTAGGGGGCCCAGTAAAAAATCAGCTCAATTGGATATCGGCAAGTATGTTTTCTAGATTCACAGGGACGAATCTGCTGTTTTTTAGAATTTTTTTGGGGCCCGCAGTGGGGCCCCCGCGTGCACGTACGTGCATGATCCGTACAAAACGTACGTGTACACATTTTTTTCTTCTCCTAACAATACATGAATTACTTTTAGCACTGAGTTCAACATTTTCCAAAACTCCAAAAACCCCTAAATACTGATTTTGAGCCAAGTCATTCTCCTCATACATCAACTACTTTTCGGAGTATTAGCATTTTTAGGAGTTTTAGGACTTCTACCTAAAAAGGGGAAACTCATGCCCTTTTAGCACTTTTAGAAAAAACGGGAAACCTAGCCTAAACTAAATAAGCAAAACTGATACGAGTACACCACACTCGCGCAGTACCCCAAATCTACACCAACGCATCTCAACCGTCGAAAAGCATTTTCGACATGCTGAATTTTATATAAACTATTCACGCCAAGAGTTTAAAACTTTAAACTCTTCGAGCGAATAGTTTATATAAAATCCAGATCATTGATTTCTTAATGGACAGTTGAGATGCGTTAGTGTACATTTGGGGTGCGTGAGTCTGTGTTGCAATAGCAACTTTGCTGAATAAGTGGAACTCTTATTGAGTGAAATTGGGTGAATGGATTGTGAGAGAGTAATCTGTCTTGTAAAGCGCAAAAAGTCGGGTTTGTAGAATAAGCCCTAAGTGGATTGATCGACGGGAGAAAATGAAATGTACATGCGCAGATAAATGGATTGGACAACAGCGAAAACCTTTTTTTGGTTCAATTTTCTCGTTTAACATATGAGGACACTCACAATTCTCTAGCTTGATTGAATGCAGGACAAAAATGTACTACATCTTATGTACGTGTATAACAGAGCTAAATTAAAATCAAATCAAACCAAACCAAAGCCTTCGGCGTTGAAGTGTATAACATGACAATGCTTATTTTTAGGACACCTGAATTTCCAAAACAAGAACCAAACTCATAAGATCACTTATTGATATTAACTTCATAGAAAGATGCAATATAATGAGCAAAGAAAAAGTTCCAATAGTTAAGCTTCAAAATCCCCCAGACTCATTTCGTTCTCCTTTGCACATAAAACCAACAACGGTGTCCAATTCCTCATGAATTACACCACAGGTCAGGGAAGCCGAGAAAAGGTAACTATTCTTGCACAAAACAAGTTCATACATTCAAACTACGGCATGTAAACAAAAACACCTACTCAACAAGGTAACATGCAGAATTCAGAAGCTAGCCCCAAGGCCTTAACCTGCATAAATATTCAAATTGAACCTCCGATTGCCATTTGAATGGACTGGTCAGTCAAAATATCAGGGCAACCCATGGTTTTCAAAATGAAGCAGGCAGTCAAAATATCAAGAAATAATTTTCCATCTTCTGTATCCAATTACCACTTTTTCTTTTTGATGGTATCCAGGAACACTTATCCACATTTGGTTTTTAAGGAGAAATTTTCCAGGGCGTTACAAATAAATAACCGTTGTATTTAAAAAATTGTCATATTTAAGGCTTCTATGTTGGAGTATTGATATTCGGGAAAAAGAAATGTTGGAGTATTGATAGGATGTGTTTGTTGACACATCTTTTGTGGGATAATCCATCAAAGCCAAACGATTGGCATTGCTCAGTTGTAAATTTGGCTCATTTGCTCTTAAGTTTTTTATCAAATAGTTTTTCAACACAAAACAGAATCCCTTCAGTTTTTGGCACTTAGGATTCGTTTGGAACTTGTGAAAAGAAAAGAAAAATAGTTTTAAGTAGAAAAGTTTGAGAAAAATGGGAGCGTGATGAAATAGATACTAAAACGTCCAATCTTGCAGCATATGTATTGTGCTCAAACTTGATTTTTTTTTTTTTTTTTTTTCACATTTTCCACTCACTTTCTATCTAAGCCAATCAAGGTGTAGAATTTTTGTAATTTTTCTTTCATTTCCTTTCTTTTCTATCTGTTCCAAACAAACTCTTTAATTTTCAATTATATATATATATGGTCTCCTTCTAGTCCGGACTCCGGACTTCAGGACCTCCACGTTCCCGATATTTTTTTGACGATCCGAACCGTCCAATGTGTTTAAAAGGTGTTTTCAAGGGTCCCCGCGAGAAATCATCAAAAAAAAATCATGAAGGGCTTGATCCAAGCAGTTTTTTGCAAAACTATAAATATACCGTTTTTGTGAAAAAACTGCTCGGATCAAGCCCTTCCCGGTATTATTTTTTTTGATGATTTCTCGCAGGGACCCTAGAAAACACCTTTTAAACACATTGGATGGTTCGGATTTCGCAAAAACAATTTTCAAAAGCTTGAAAACACCAAAAAACCTCCAATCCGGGAGTCCGGATTAGAAGTTTTTGGTATATACTATATATATATACACACCTTATTTTGTGTCTGAATCAAGAGGCAAAATTGAGTAAATATTTAGAGGCAAAAAATAATATGGCAGTAAGCATTGTTTATCGTTTTTGGTACTCATGAGTAGTTTTTTCATCTTGTTTATACAGATGGAAGGAAAGGATAACTAAACCTTGGAAAATCTTGAGCAATTTATTAGGAAGGTTGAGCTAATGAATAAAATACAACACACGATCAACCTTCATTGTATTTTCTTTCTCCCATGGACCATAAATACTAGAGGAAAAGGCTAAATACACACCTCTTATTTGGGTGTGTATGATACACACCACTATAAAAGTTACGATTTTTTTCATAAAAGTTACGAGACACCAAAATGTTATGAGTCATATTGCTGAAAAGTTAGAAAAACTAAAAAAATATTACAATTGCCAATGAGGTGGCACAATCTGGACCATAAAATAGGTGCATATGATACACACCTTTAATATGTGTGTATTGTAGCCATTTCCTAAACTAGAAATGAGTTATTTTCAAGCCCAATGCAAAGAGAACCTTAAGAACCTTAATGCACGTGTTTTTAACGGAGGTTCCTCCTGTCTATATGACCGATGAAGCGAGGCTTATGCATTGATGTTGAGCAGATCGGCTTGCCGCCCCACTTTTAAATTCGCATCAATGATCCAAATTGTCCATTAATATTTAAAATATTTTTGTAATGGTTCTGCTCAAAATTAGCTCAATCAGCTTTATCCAATATACTCTAATTTCTCATTGAGAATTCAGAGTCTTATATTTTGAATGAAAAATTATTACATTGGATTAAGAATTTAAAGTAATTCATTTGAGATGATTTTTCTCAAAGATATTCAGCAAATTTAAAATTAACGAACGGTTTAATTTTTTTTTATGAAAATCTAAAGTGGGATCGCGTGGATATGTGCACCTTCTTCTTCAACAAAACATATAGAAACCGTTCGTTAATTTTAAATTTTCATATCTCACCCCATCTCTTTCTTTTGGTTATGGAAGGTTTGTATGCTAGTCTCCAGAGGTAAATAGTTGCAGGACAGTTTACCTACTACGCAAAATGTGCTTCCCTTTCTATTTCTTATTTGGCTATTGCTGGTGATCTTTTTCTGTTGTCTGGAGCTAGCTGCCAATCTATAGGGGTTATTAAGGATATTTTGGATGCATTCTATCATTCTTCTGGTCTGAAGCCAAATTTGAAAAAAGGTTGGATCTTTTTCTCAGGGGTTGACCCTGTTACCAAGTCAGCTATTCTCAATCTTTTCCCCATTCCAGAAGGCATGTTAAGTAAGATTCTTGGGAGTTCCACTTATTTCAACTTGGCTTCAATATGATGACTGTATACAGTTGAAGGAGAGGACCCAGCAAAGGATTGCGAGCTGGTCAAATCGAGTTCTATGATATGGTGGTCGTGCAATCTTATTCAGTCAGTTCTCTTTAGCATGCAAACTTATTGGTGCTTGTTTATATTAAATCAGAAGATTTTAAATGAGATTGATTTCATGCTTGGGGCATTTTTGTGGTCTGGTACTAACCTAAGAAGAGCAGGTGCTAAGATCAAATTGTTGGATGTTTGTACTCCTAAAGCTGAAAGAGGCTTAGGATTGAACTATGTCTGTCCTTGGTAGAGTTGTTTTTGCGAAGGTTAGCTCAGTTATTCTCAATGGTGCTTGGCATTGGGCTAGACCTAGGAATATTCTTATCCAGCGAATTCAGAATGCTATACATACTACTTGTTTTCTCAAATCAACAGGAAAGATGTGATTGTCTTGTCTACATCCCCTATTGGGCAGTATACAACAAGGCATACATGGGAGGCGTTAATGTATCATTGGGAAATGGTGCCATGGGCTTCTCTAGTTTGGTTTTCTAAATCTGACCCCAAATGGGCATTTATTCTCTGGTTAGATGTTTAAAGAGGCAGTCCACAAAGGATAGACTAAGAAGGTGGGGTATGAAGATTGATTCTCCATGTGTTCTGTGCTCTCACTCTGATGAAATGTTACAACACTTGTTCATTAATTGTAGCTTTTCCAGATGCATTTGGGAGATTTTGTTGTCCAGATTACAGGTGAAGGAGAGCAGAGATTTGGGATACTGAGATAATTTGGGCCATTGGTATAGCAAGGGGAAAAGCTTCTAGTATCTTCTGTTCAAGTTGGCTTTGGCTGCTGGAGTGTATCACATTTGGTTGGAAAGGAATGCTCAAGTATTTGGACGAAGATCAAGCTGCCCTAGTGAAGTCTTATCCAGGCATTATGAAAATGTCAGATTCAGGACTTGTACATAGAGCATGTGCCATATTCTGCTGAGAACCAAAGACTTAGCAGTTCATGGAATATCTCTAATAGAATTTTTGGGACTGTTTATCCCCAAGTTTTTATGGCTAGTGGTACTTTGTTGTAGCATTTTTGTGTACAAAACTCTGTATTGTGGGTTTTTCAACTTACCTGATTATCGTATACATATATTGGTGGACTTCACCACCTCGGCTGCCAGCACAAATTCATTCTTGGTTAGGGTTGATTGCAATTGATGTGACCCCTAGAGCGTCCTCATGCTCAGTTTGTGGCCAAGCAAATAGAATATTTCAGTGGTTAATTAGAGAATCAAACAAACAAGGGTATTGAAGAGTTGTGGTAGTAGTTGTAGTATTTAGCTACAAAAATGACATGTACAATGCAATGGCGAATCTAGGATTTTATAAGTATGGGGTCTTTTACAAATTGAAAGTTGAGATGTTCTCTTTTAGTTTAAGAGTCGAGAAAATTGTTCAAATTGATATGACTATTTTTTTAGTGCAACTTCTTAAATAAGACTAACAAAGATGAATTTTGCATCCAAATATCCATGTTTTTTTACCTAACTGAAAAAAAAAAAAAAAGTAGTGTCACCTTTTTTGAGATGCTAGCTTATGTTATGCTTTTGTCATGGCATTAAGTTTTAATATTTTGGATTAGTCCTTGTTATCTTGCAACTTTATTTCATGGTAATGCAATCTATGTTTGAAACAACAAACATTATGCACTCTAGTTTACCAAAAAAAAAACATTATGCACTCTTATACTAATTTCAATAATTGTTCAATTATTCATTGTTCCAATTATCAAAACAAGAAGGGGGACTTTCAGGAAGCAAACAAATGTTTTCCACCCTCATTGTTCTTAAGTCCCAACTGGTGATATACCCATCGGTATCACCAGTAAACAGCAGACCTTGCCACATGAAAAAAGTTATATTTAGATTTTAACATTAATAAAGTATGTTGTTGAGTAGTTAAAATTAAGTCATTTACCTTCTCGGGTATGAAGTCAATGCAGGTGGAGGTGTTCATTGTTCTGATCCCTCGATAACTATTAGGTGACCTGGAGGTGGGGAGCATTTTGGAAAGACTATGTATTAAAAATTAATGTAAAATTAAGACACATTTTAGGCATACAATAAAATCAAATTATCATTCACTTACCGAATATCCCACATTAAGATCTCTCCATCGGAGCATATGTAGACAGACTCCCCACCCCAGCAAAAATCTTTAATTACATCCCTATGACCTTGACCAGTGTAAACCACCTATAAATAATTTTACAAACGAAGTCTATGTTATCACGCATTATGGCGGGGTTCGAGTCCCCCTCCCCCATCTAACGCATAACAATACTAACCAGCTAACTATATCCAAAGATAAATCAAAATGAAAAACTTTTTCATAAAATTCAATTATGATCATACGTAGGGGTGTCAAACGTGATTGCCGTGCCGTGTCGTGCCACTCAACTTACGTGCCTACCGTGCTTTGTGTCGTGTCGTGCCCGTTTTCTTTATCGTGTCGCGGCGTGCTATGACATACCGTGCTCGTGCCGTGCCAATTTACTTTACCGTGCCGTGTCGGGTCGTGCCGTTTTAAGGTCGTTCCGTGCCGTTCTGTGCCCGATTTAATTACTCGTGTCGTGCCGTGTTGTGCCGTTGACTAAATCGTGTTGTTTCGTGCCGTGCTTTTTTATTGTCGTGGCGTGCCTTTTTAATGGTTTCGTGTTGTGCCGTGTTATTTTGAATCATGTCGTGCCGTGCTGCCCCGTTTACTTTGGTGTCGGGCTTTTTGAATCGTGTCGTGCCGTGCCGGCCCGTTTACTAAATCGTGTGTCGTGCCGTGCTTTTTAAAATCATGTCGTGCCAAATGCCAATGTGACATCAATTTTCAACTTACATAGTTGAAAAAAATCACAAGTTACATAATTAAAAAAAATTGAAAGCTATTAACCATTTAACCTATTACAACTTACAAGTTACATAAAAAAATTGAAAGCTATTAACCTATTAATACATACAAGAATTCCAGAAATGTACACAAAATTGAATGCTATTAACCTATTAATACATACAAGAATTCTAGAAATGTACACAACCATGGAATGTGCTTGACCGAATCCTAGACCTAAATTAATGGGTTGCCCCAAGCGTAGGGCTGAGACCGGTGTAGCATAATACCCGGTAAGACCGGAATCGAATCCACAGAGACGGCGGAGAGTGCTTAACTAAAAACTCGGGTTGTGACCTTTGAACCGGCTCTTAGGTAGCCACCCTTGTGATTTGATTGGTGAATTAATTAACCTAAGAGAAAAACGGATTTTAATTAAATTATTTAAAAGAAAGTACGGTCGTAGGGTTCATAACACGGTGACCAGATCCAGACAGTTTCGCTCCGTTCGGTGCTCTAAAAACGTTTGATTTTAGAGAGAAAAAGGTACCCCGAAAGATGCGAATCCTCGTGGTCGCCGTTTACCCATGTACAGCGAAGAACGAGTTTTGGTCCCCCGTTCCCCGCGTTACCTGGGCTCCGACAATGCCCGGATTCGTCCACGGAAGTTCTTTAATAACCTAAAATTGCTTGTCCGTTTATTAATTCTGAAAACAGGAGCGAGAACATACCCAGCCCTGGCCACGGCGTGTTAATCACCCCGCGACCATACCTATGGAACTACTCACTCATATTAAACAAAACAGATAAGAAAATTCTGGAATAAAACATGCTATTAAACTAGAATAAGAATTAAAACAAAGATTCGAGTCTCAGAACGCGGACAAACTCCCGCGAACTGAGATTAATGTAAAGAAGATAGAGAATTACCAAAGCGATGCGAGAATCAGCGAATAAAACTGTAAAACTTCAATGGAAAAGTAACCCGGAGAGTAGAATCTCCAAAGGAAAAGTCGGCTCCTAATTGGAAGAAAAACAAAGTAAAGTTGGGAACCCTAATTCTGCCTCAAAACGGGGTATTTATAACCCTCGCAGTCAAAACACGTGGCAAAGTCAAACGGGCAGAATAAAGGCCTCGGTATCGATACAGGAGAAGTCCTGTATCGATACCCGTAGGTTCTGTTTCCAAGATGACGCTTGGGTATCGATACAGGAGAAGTCCTGTATCGATACCGGTGCTCAAAGTTGACTTTTTCAGCTTTTGGTCGTCCTTGCTTTGGGTCCCACCGGTTCCCCACATGCCCGATGCCTTGTGTCTTCTTCCCGTGCTCCTTTTGGCCCGTTTCCTACAAAATAAACACAAAACACCAAAAACAAGACAAACACCGAATCAAGTGGAAAATGAAATAAAACGCGCCTCTAATGCGCTAATTTGCCCTACTTAGGCGCTTATATCTTGAGATATTGTGCGCCTATCAGAATGCCTCCTTCCATTGGAGACAGAATAACTTAACAGAGCAGACAATTATAAGAAACATCCAAGGAATGCCACCTTCCATTGTAGACAAAATAGAGCAAACAATAATAAGAAAATCCAAGGAATGCCTTCTTCCATTGGAGACAAGATAACAATAACACAATAACAATATGAAGCTCTTAGTCACCTAAGACCCCTGTTGTTCAATTTGTATCTTTGCCTCAGGAAGGCTTGAGTTGAAACCACCTGCATGTAACGAAATGAGGGAATACAAACTTGAATCGGGCTCAGCAAGCATCATTGCCCATATAAATTCAAGTGCAGCAAACAAGTGCAACAACATGTGCAGCAACAGGTGCAGCAAACAAGTGCAGCGAACAACTAGCGAGAATGACAAACAAGTGCAAAGAATCGGCGCGACAAACAAGTGCAAAGAATAGGTGCAGCAAACAAGTGCAGCAATGGCAGCAGCAGGTGCAACAAACAAATGCAGCAATGGCAGCAACAGGTGCAACAAACAAGTGCAGCAAGTGGTGCAGCACACAAGTGAAACAAACAAGTGCAGGAAACAAGTGCAGCCAATAGGTGCAACAACAAGTGAATCAACATCGATCCACCACCACAACACCACGCCCACCACGATCGACCACCACAACACCACACAACAACACAAGTCAATCCAATCAACATCATTGCCTTTTTTTTTACTTTGAAATGGGCTCAACAATCATCAGTGCCTCAAATCAGTAACTATAATACACAAATTCAGGGCTCAACAATCATCATTGCCCATATAAATGAAATTCAGTCACTATAACACATAAATTCAGGGCTCAACAATCATCATTGCCCAAATTCAATCACTATAACACATTAATTCAGGGCTTAACAATCGTCATTGCCACATTAATTTAGGGCTCAACAATCATCATTGCCCAAATTCAATCACTATAACACATAAATTCAGGGCTCAACAATTATCATTGCCCAAATTCAATCACTATAACACATAAATTCAGGGCTCAACAATTATCATTGCACAAATTCAATCACTATAACACATTAATTCAGGGCTCAACAATCATCATTGCCCAAATCGAGTCACTATAACACATAAATTCAGGGCTCAACAATCATCATTGCCCAAATTCAATCACTATAACACATAAATTCAGGGCTCAACAATTATGATTGCACAAATTCAATCACTATAACACATTAATTCAGGGCTTAACAATCGTCATTGCCACATTAATTCAAGGCTCAACAATCATCATTGCCCAAATTCAATCACTATAACACATAAATTCAGGGCTCAACAATTATCATTGCCCAAATTCAATCACTATAACACATAAATTCAGGGCTCAACAATTATCATTGCACAAATTCAATCACTATAACACATTAATTCAGGGCTCAACGATCATCATTGCCCAAATCGAGTCACTATAACACATAAATTCAGGGCTCAACAATCATCATTGCCCAAATTCAATCACTATAACACATAAATTCAGGGCTTTACATTTATCATTGCACAAATTCAATCACTATAGTCTATAACACGTAAATTCAGGGCTCAACAATCATCATTGCCCAAATCCAATCACTATAACACATTAATTCAGGGCTCAACAATCATCATTGACCAAATTCAGAATTCACAAACTGAAAAGGATGCAACATTATGTTGCCATTTAAGACCATCATAAGTTACAAATCACAATTCATGTGTTATTTTAAGTTTGAACATGGAGATAAGGGGTTGTGTCTGTGGCTTATTCATTTCACACTAAAAGGAGAGAGAGAGAGAGAGAGAGAGAGAGAGAGAGAGAGAGAGAGAGAGACACACACACACACACACACCACACTGCCACACACACACACACAACTGAAGTGGGGGCAAACATCATGTTGCCATAAGTTGCCAAACCCACACACAGTCACACAACTGAAGTGGGGGCAACATCATGTTGCCACAAGTTGCCAAACCCACACACAGTCACAAACTGAAGTGGGGGCAACATCATGTTGCCATAAGTTGTCAAACCCACACAGAGTCACACACTGTTTGATGCACGTGTTGCTTCACACACACACACACACACACACACACGTCATAACTGAAGTGGGGGCAACATCATGTTGCCAACCCACTTCAGTCCACTTACTGAAATGAATAAGCCACAGACACAAGCCCCGCATAATAATGAATATTAGGCTAATCACTATCTATATCAGAGTCTGCAAAATAACCTCTAAATTCTTCTTTACCTGAGCCTTTTTCAATTCCAAGGCGTGCATCCTCCCAATCTTTCAAGCACATGAGACAATCCAAAAAGTCTGAAGCTAGTCTGCTCCTCTTCTCATCCAACACTCTTTTACCTGCACTAAAAGCAGATTAGGAGGCCACTGAAGACACATGAGCTGTTAGTAGATCACGTGCCATGATTGAAAGAGTGGGATAAGTCGTTTGATGAGATTTCCACCATACTAAGATATCAAAATTAATCATGTCATTTGCGTTAACAGATTCTAGGTCCAAATATTTAAGAAGTTCAGTGCGTGAAGTTACAGAGCTACTTCCTAATCCTAAACTTGAACTGAGCAAAGACCAAGATGCATCATTACTTGTAGAAGAAGTCAAAGAAGAAGAAGTACATGTAGCAATTGCACCAAACTTAGCTTCATATCTAGCATACAATGCATTCAATAAATGAGTCACAACATCCGAAAAAGGTAAGGTATTAATCCCTAAATTGGTAACAATCTCCTTAAAAGCACAGAAACACCAGCTACCTTAATCCTAGGGTCCATTACTGCAGCTAACATAAATAATGATGGTATGTCCTCATAATATTTTCTCAATTTTGCTTCCATAGCTATACATGCATTTACAAAATTTGATTGTACCCTATGATTACGCAAATTTAGACTAATATTGTAAAGATGATTAAGCACAATAGAAGTAGGATAACGAACACCCGAACAAGCTAAGGTAGCAACATAAAACACTTTCAAAAAAGTAGCACCACGATACCTCTGGTTAACAAAAGCAGATATTGCATCACTATATTTCCTACAAGACTTTAACATAAGATAGGTCGAATTCCAACGAGTAGGAACATCAGAATTCATTTGTTTGGACTTCAAATTATAACATGTAGCACACAATTTATCAAATTCTTGTTGCCTAGATGAGGAAGTACCAATAAAAAGAACAGCAGCTCGAATTTTTGAAATATGCGGTGCTATATGTTTCAAACTATCTTGCACAACTAAGTTAATGACATGGCACACACATCGAACATGCAATAAGTCACCAAAATATGCAGGACTCAAATTTCTTCTAAACAATGGAAATGCAGCAGTATTAGCAGAGGCATTGTCTAAAGTAAGGCTAAAAACTTTATCAACAACTTCATAATCCTTAAAAACAGTCATAACACTTTCAAAAATTTGATCAGCATCATGAGGAAACTCCACTAAACGGAAAACAATAATTTTTTTTCGCAAAGTCCATGTAGAGTCTATATAATGAGCAGTCACACACATATAACCACGATTATTTATACCAGATCACATATCAGAAGTAAAAGAGATTGCACCAATTCCAGCAAGTTCATAAATCAAATATTTTCTAACTTCAAAATACGCTTTCTTCGTATCACTACGAGTTGTATTTCAAGAAACTTTAGAAAATGGAGGATAAAAGCAAGTTTTAATAAAATTTTCAAATCTAATATCATCACCAAACGTTAATGGTTGTTCTGCTGATGCTACGTAACGGGCCAGTCCATCTCTCATTTTTTCTTTCGTATAAACAAAATTTTGCATACTACTATCAGATTCACCACTCAAATGCACAATTTTTTCTGGATGTTTAGCGTAAATGTGCCTATCATGCTGCCCTACACCGTTTAAACTTTTGCATGCATATACTACGCCACAATAATTGCATATTGCCTTAGGCCCTAAATCAATACCATTTTCATCTTTGTAGTTTTTATTTATAGAGAAATGTTGTCATACCCAAGATGTGTGTTTCCTTTTTGAACCACTAACCGTTGAATTTGTAGGAGTCGAAGCTGCAGTCGGAGTAGAACCCGAAGGTCCTCTTCCAGTGGAGGCAGCTTCACTAACAGACTCCAAACCCTGTCCCTGTGTTGCAACATGAACAAGGACATGGTTTCCACCATGTTCATCATCAGAAGACTCAGAGTGGGGGTTAGGATCCCCCACTTCAAAATCAAAATTACTCGCATCCATCCACTGATCTACGAAAATCCAAACCCAACACACACACACACACACACAGAGTCTTACCCTTCGGTTGACCACAGTGGTGGAGACTCAGAGTCTTACACACACACACACAAACCCTAACCACAAACAGTGGTAGACTGGTGGTGTGGTGGTGGACTGGTGGTGTGGTGGTGGTCCTGGTGGATGGTGGTCGATTGGCGGTGGACGTGGATCAGAGGACCATTCGAGAGAGAGAGAGAGAGAGAGAGAGAGAGAGAGAGAGAGAGAGAGACCGTTCGAGAATGTAGAGAGAGAGAGAGAGAGAGAGAGATTAGGGTTACTGATGCAGTAATATTTAATGGGGTATTTATACCCCTAAAATCTAGGGCTACGGTAATAGATTAGTGCACAGAAAAATGGCACTTTGGGTCCCACTTTTTGATCTTGCGTGAATAATCCGAACTGTTAAATAATTTTAAAATAACATTTTGTACACCCTTGCAAAAAATCAGAACAATTGGATATGCGTAACTAGTACATCCAAAACTGCAAATTTTTAAATCAATTGGATGTGCATAGCTTGGATCAACGAGTTGCGCTTATCCAATCGACCTGGATTTTTGCAAAGCCATACAAAACATTATGTTGAAATTATTTAACGGTTCGGATTAGTCACGCGGGACCAAAAAGTGGGACCCAAAAGCCATTTTTTTGTAATAAACGGTGAAGATCGTCGTAATTGTGTTCCGATGAAGGACCTTTCAAAATCCGATAGACGCAAAAATTGGCGAGAGTCATTAAAACATCAAGACAAACAAAGTGAACGGTGTGGATCGTCATAGTTGTGTTGCGATTGTGTGGCTACCGTACATTATACTATAACATAGTAACTTGGTTCATATAGAAGTAAGTTCGATGTATAGAATTGAAAGGTAGGTGCACACTCGTTTTTCCGAATGTTTGATCTAAACCGTTACGATTTAATATTTTATCGATTTTATCATTCTCGCCCAAATCGATGATCATCCGATATCGGCAACCACACGATCTTAACACATTTAGTGCATTTCGTGGAATTTCAGTACTATAACGCACCACTTTAACGCCACATAATCAATTTTTTCAAAATCAGAACCGTTAGATGTGTTTAGAACGTGTTTTTAAGGTCCTATGCAAGGATTTGGGAAAAAAAAAACAAGCCAGAAAGGCTTGATCGGACAAGGTTTTTGTAAAGTAGTTTTACGAAAACCTACTCCGATCAAGCCCTTCCGAGCACTATTTTTTGCCAAATCCTTGCGTACGACATTAAAAACACTTTTTAAACACATCTAACGGTTCCGATCGTCGAAATTTGGTCCGAAAAGTGGAGGTCTATTATTGTGAGTCTTTTATAATTTAATAAAAGAATTTAATTCCTATAATTTGAATTTCTATCATTTTATTTATAAAAACAATTTGTAACTTTTTTTGTCTAACTATCTCTCTCTCTCTCTCTCTCTCTCTCTCACTCACTCACTCACTCACTCACTCACTCACTCTCTCTCTAAAAAAAAAAACTTATTTTTTTGTTCATGACTCATGACTCATGACTTACTTAAACAGACATAGATTATTTATTTATTTTTTAAAATTTTCACAAAAACAAATTAATATTTTTTTTTTCAAAATCTTTATTAGATAAACTCATAAAAGGAAATCTGACAATGTATATGAGTATAAATGTATAATATCAGTATATGTAAATATGTAATATTTGGGAACGTGCGGTATAATGCCAATGCCGGTAAACATTTTTTTTCATGTTTGAATTTTGATTTAAAATTTAATCATGTAAAATGTTTTAAAAACTTATTTATTTTTTGTTGTCCAAACTCTCTCTCTCTCTCTCTAAAAATAAAATAAAATAAAATAAAATAATATAAAATGTAAAATTGTAACTTATTTTTCCCTTTTGTTTCCTTTTTTTTTTTTTGTTAATTTTTTGTTCATGTCTTGACTTCAATTTTTATTTACTTGATCTAAATATATAATTCACTAAAATAACAAAAAATTAATTCTTCCTTTTTTTGGATTATCAAAAAATACATACAATGATAGAAATAAAGTATTTAACATTTTTTTTTTTGCCTCCTGCCGTGCCTGTCCTATTTCCGTGTCATGCCGTGCCGTGCCAATTTCCGTGCTTGTGCCCGTGCCTGTGCTGTGCCGTGCTAGAATAAATCTGTGCCGTGTCGTGCCTCGTGACTTCGTGTCGTGCCCGTAGAAGACTGTGACGTGCCGTGCCACGTGCCGCCTTATACCGTGTCGTGCCTGTGCCGTGCCCGCTCAAATCTGTGGCCGTGCCGTGCCACGTGCCAACTTATACCGTGTCGTTTCGTGCCGTGCCAGGTTTTTACCGTACCTTTGGCGTGCCGACCCGGCCCGTTTGACACCTCTAATCATACCTCTCCCAGCCCATCTGTAGGAACTACAACAAAATCATTACCAATTGAAGCAGCCAAAAACATGCCATTACCACCGAACCGCACGCGATTTATTCGTTGGATATACAACAGAAATAAAAAAAAAAAAACTTAAACAAAAATAAAATATCATGTTAAAAAAAAACAGAAATAAAGTATCCGATAATAAAAGGACAGAAATAGAAAATATTTTAAACTTACCGCTTCCCCAACCTGTTTGACTATTATCTGGTTAGTGGCATGAGTCACAAGGGCCAGGTGCCCATTGTTGCTACCAATAGCGAGGTACCCCTCCATTCTGTAATTAAATGTCCAAAATGAAAATAAAACAGCTAGCTTCAAGTTGCATAAAATGACTGAAATGCAACAGTGGGCAACTACAAGCGAAGACCGAAATGTGATTTCCATCAAGTTGTGATAGAGATTTCGAGAACAAATAAAAACCCACTACGAAAACTCTATGGTTTCGCCAACTACAGGGTAAGTTTCTTTTTGTATTCGTAGATTGTCATTCATCTTAGCATGATAGATTTTCTTCTAACTATCTGATAAGCGCAAAATGGTGAATCATCAAGTTCTTAGGTGGGAGAATGGCGATACGGCCCAAACAGAGCCAATAAATCTTGAAGCTCCAATCCAACTTGAAGTCATACCGGAAGAACAAGAGAAAGTATTGGGTGGAGATCCTCAAATGGGTTGGTAGAAGTAGGAATGAGGTATGCTGTACATTCAGGGGAAAATACTGATATATACCTTCTCCTGCAAGTAAAAACAGAAATTATTGGTGCATACTTGAGACCAAGGGTGTGAGAGAGACCTTATCAGATTCTTGTAGGAGAGGATTTGATTTCAAGAGGCAATCTGATATCCTTTTTGCTCTGAATCACCAATGATAAAGAATCTTTGATAACGGACTCTAGGAAGCTTCTTTTGCTCTATTATACTTTTTTCCGGATACAATTGCAATGGTGAACGCTTGTCAATTTGCGCTTTTAAAAACTGTTTTGTATTTATTCTTGCGTTAGGTCCATGCTTATGTTGCTACTGGTAATAAGAACTCCAAATTTGGCATTAGAAATGAGAAACTTCAATGGTTTCTAGATGTTGTGAAGGCACATCCTAATGAACTGAAGCTTGTGGGGGGCCATTGCCATCTCGGTTCAACCATCACCAAGGTACCTTACCAACATTGTGCTTCATCTTGCTTTTTGATATATGCGTTGGGTGTTCTACTTGCTCAAGAAGTTAACTTCGGATACTTTTTCTCCACATAGTTTTATTAAGTCACTGGCCGGATTTTCACCATATCATTTACTTACAATATTATCTTGTTTTGTTAGGCCATTGATATTGTACCTTTGATCTTAGTGGGTGGGAAGACTGGTATTGTTTTGTTAGGCCGTCAATATTGCACCTTTGCTCTTAGTGGGTGGGGGGAGACTGGTAAGCTTTTGGGGCAGAAGGCAAAGCTCGTCTCAATTTATATCAGTCTGTTATGTTATTTGGCCCTTGATCAAAGTGAGTGGATCCTTGGAAGCAAAACTTTCCAAAAGCTTTAAACAGCACTGTAAATGAAGTATTTCCTTATTTCCATGAAAATTTATTTTGTGCTTTTCTGTTGGGTTATTCGCATAAGCTCTCTGATTATGGTTTTGTCTCCCCTTTTCCTTGAGACCAATGATTGCGACCTTGGATTGTATATCAATTGTTGTTTCCCCAAGCGTAGGGTTTAGGCCGGCGGTAGCATTAAAACCGGCAAGACCGGGTCGAATCCACAGAGACCGAATGCGTTGAGTGTGATGATTGATTCGCGAATGATGAATTTAGCCTTAAAGCGGCAAACTTGGCTTTTGGAGTTTGATTGGTGGAATTCTCTCGACTTCGAGAATGACTCGGAGATTTAAAAACGACAAATTTAAACTAAGGCGAAGTCTAGGGGTATTTAACTACCGTGACTCGGGCTAATCCATCCCCTCTTGATAACCGGCTCGGGGCATCGTTAAATGCCCCCGAACGGAAGATTTAGATTTTAAAACCTTTACTAGAAAAATGTGTTTACCAAAGATTAGGGGTTTTCGGGACATTTTGCAAACGAATGAGTTGACATCGCCCAAAGCATCACACGTGCCAAGTAGTCAAACTCTTGGCCACGTGTGATCAAAGGGATTAACAAACTCACACTTTGGTACATAAAAATGAAACCCCAAATTTTTGGTAAACAAGCGATGTATGCATTATACACGAGATGAACGGATTAAACCCAAGTCATGGAGTGTTAATCACCCCATGACTAAGCCTATTAGAACTACTCACATATTATGCTAGAAATTAAGCCTATGAATTGGAAGAAAACTAAAAACATGTTTAATAACTCTAAAAACTGATTTTTATGATTAATCCTAGGTTTGCCTACAACATTAACACTTGAGAATTAATCAAACAACTAATAAGAACAAGAGTTTTCAAAGGAAATAGCTAGAAAAACAAGAAAATGAATTAACCGATAAAAACGGAAACAAACTAGATTTATATAAAGGTCTCAACACGTACTACAACATTAAAGAAGAACAATTACCTTGAAACTAAATGAAAGAGCTTGAAAATCTAGAAAGAAGGTAGAGCAAACTAAGAACAAACTAAGGGAGGAAGAGAGAGAAGGTGAAAATCCAAGCTTCCTAAAATTCTGAGGTTGGGGACCTTATAAAGGCCCCAAAAGTCGTGCTAGATTATTACAAATATGCCACTAGATATTTCTTGATCGGGCTCAAAAGTTGCAGAAAAGTGCAGCTTCAACCGGTAGAACAAAAGTGCTCTACCGGGTGAAAAACCTTATGTTCCCCTTCTACCGGTAAAAACTGAGAATTTTCTATGTCTTGATCCCTTGACCTTCCGGCTTGTCATCATGACCTCTAGGCTTCCCGAGTCTTATTCAAAACTTCATTCCTTGACTCTCGGGACTCAGTGGCGGGGTGTCATGTGGCCTCCGGTGCTCGGGCATCCGTTGGTTTAACAATGGCGTCAAAACACGCCTTAGTTTTCCATTTTTACTTGAAACTACAAAAAACAAATTTGCGCGAAATTAATAGTTTAAAGCAACATAATGCGCGTGTGTGTGATCAAAGTGAGCGAGATAAGCCCCATTATTAACACTTTTGGGGGCTTAACAACTAACCACAATCCCATTTTTTTTTATTTTTCTATATTCGCGTTAGCATAATCAGATATCGCATAGATCAATTGCATATTTGAGTCAAGAAGTTATGAATTCAATGCTTAAAGTAATGTTTTGTGTATGCTGCAGAAAAAATGTGTAATGCTTGTACGACATATAATTGTATGTATTGTTTATTTTATAGATGAACCTTATAATGCTGATGTTGGGGAATTTCAGATTTCAGAATATGATCCAATGTTGGAAAGTGTAATTTAACAACCGCTGTTGGTGCCCTTTCATTGATTTTCTTCTAGTTCTAGATTCACCTTTCAAGTCTGCAGCTACCGGTTCTTTTTTCGATTACATTGGCTGGTTACTTTAACTTGTATTCACATACTTTTCTTCATTTCCTTGGTTCACTGTTTTTGTCCTCAGTCAATCTCTATTTTGATATTTGTTTATCTTTCTTACGTACTATTTTTTTCTTCCCTCGTGTAATTAACATTTGTGCTTGCATTGATACCCAGTGTTCTGCCTTTTTTTTTATAATCGTCTCATGATGCACAAAATGCTTCGCTGTTTTCTGGAATTCTTTGAATCATATTGTGATTTTCAGGTTGACATTTTTCGGGATGCTGCTGTCATTGTGGTGAACTACATTGATCAAATTCGGGACCAAGGCATTGAAATTAACTACTTAAACATTGGAGGTGGGCTGGGCATTGACTATTATCACGCTGGTGCTGTCCTGCCGACTCCCAGAGATCCTATTGACACGGTAAGTACAATTTCCTTCGCGCAGATTAATGACGAGAAAGAATTCTCTTTCGCTGTCCTCTACTTTGTCCATTGCTTCTGACTATAAATTATTTTAATTTTCTTCGTTGGTGGTTGTTTTAGGTACGGGAGCTGGTCTTGTCACGAGATCTTAATCTCATCATTGAACCAGGGAGATCACTAATTGCAAATACTTGTTGCCTGGTTAATCGTGTAACTGGGGTCAAAACTAATGGGACGACAATTTTTATTGTCATTGATGGCAGCATGTCAGAGCTTATCCGCCCGAGTCTTTATGGTGCCTATCAAGTAGTCAAAATCTGCTGCAATTTCTGCATATGCGCATGTCAATGCAAGATGGTCATCTCTCTCTCTCTCTCTCTCTCTCTCTCTCTCTCTCTCTCTCTCTCTCTCTCTCTCTCTCCCCCCCTGCATTCATATTAAGCGTCTCTGACATTTTTATTTTAGTTTAGTTTAGTGAAAGAACTAAAAAGTAATTCAAACTTGTCAGTTTGTCAGCCATTCTATTTCCATTTGCTACGAGACCCTTTTTGTTGCATGTTCAGTGATGTGTTTCTTGTTGAAGTTGATGATGAAGGCTTTCCATATTGAAATTCAATTTCTGTTTTATTTGAGATGACATTTTCAGATGTCTGATATCTCTGTTGAATGTTAAACTTCAAGAGTATAACTCTGAAGTGAAATTTACTAATTTAGGAAACTGAAATTCTAAGGTTTACTGATATGCAACAATCAGTGTTCCCCGATAGGATCTTCGATTGTAATGACCGACATTTTGGTACACTAGTCATCTTTCCAACAAATGAAGGAGAAGACGAAGGGGTAGGGATGGGGTTTCATATATTTTGTGTTGAGTTGTCAAGTTACCTTTTCTTGAATCCCATGCTACATTGCAATTTCAGTAACTCTCTTGCTTCATCACTAATCGGTTGTTTAACTCAAATGCAGCATATAGAGCTGGTTTCTCCTCCACCGCCTGATGCCGAAATTTCTACTTTTGACGTGGTGGGACCGGTCTGTGAATCTGCTGATTTCTTGGGAAAAGATAGGGAGCTTCCAACACCAGCTAGGGTAATGTATTAGTCTGCTAATGTGGAAATTGTCTGAGCAATGAGGTTATTTTTTTGCTGAATATGAAATCGATTTTCCAGGGAGCTGGCTTGGTAGTTCATGATGCAGGTGCTTATTGCATGAGCATGGCATCAACTTACAATCTCAAGATGCGCCCACCGGAGCACTGGGTATGTCCTTTTATCTCTCTTGTTCACTGGCTGTCATTTTTGTTTCAAATCTACTACAGTTTATACAACGGAACTCAAATGACTTTCTGCCTAGGAAGTTTCTTTCTTCGCTGTGTTCCTTTATGAGTTTCAACTGAATTGGTCTATGGTTCGGACAATCATATCACATATTATACTTCCCCCTTGTACTAAATTTGATGTCAAAAGGGTATATATGTATTCAAATTTCGATATGCTACAACATAGGTTTTCAAAACGGTCAAACCCATCCACGAACTCTAAAACATAAAACAATTAGTATGAAGTTTAGGGGAGGTGTTCTAGTGTTACCTATTTAGTTGTTTCCTAGGAGGACAAAAGCTACCTGATCTTTCGAATCATTATAGGGGATGTTACTAGTTATGGAACCAATAGTTTGCCCTTGTTTTCCTCACGGACTTGGCTCTTTCCAGCCGATATACACACTATGCCAATTGTACGTAGTGAATTTTGACATACCTCATAAACTGTGACCTGTCTTCAAGTTCAGATTTTATGCAAAAGAAAGGGATTGAACCTATTAAGGTGTTGGAATGTAGGAAATTTAGTTATTAAATTCTTACTTATCATTGTAGGTCGAAGAAGATGGATCAGTGGCCAAGATCCGGCATGGGGAGACATTTGAAGACCACATCAGATACTTTGAAGGTCTTTAGTTGCTTTCCTTCCAGGTGTTGATGATATCCACTGTGGCAGGGTAGAGAGTGGCTTGAATTTTTTCGTATTGCTGGTTCTGTATGTTCCTTCCCTTTTATTATGAACCAGAGCTACCTGAGCGCTGGTTTTGATGAATCAGTTTTTAGTGAAGAGATTGATAAACAAGATAAGCTTGAACCCGTTTGAAAGTTATGCAAAAAATTTCAATATGTTAGTAGTACTCGTGAGTGATTTCTCGTGACTGATTTATTTTTCACCTCCACTGGCTCGCACAGAGAAACACATACTCCGTATATATTATTCCATTCGTTCCATTTTGTTTTTCAATTTTTTATGTCCGTATTATTTTTCAATTGTTTATATCTTTTAATTTATAATGTTTTTTTCGTGATTTTGAAAACTTTGTGTAATAGAATTAAAAAAAAAAAACTATCAAATAAGATCTATATTGGGTATTTTTAGAGATTCATATTAAAAATTGGAGATTAAGTTATTTTCACCGCCGGTGGAAACAAAAGTTTCCTCCAAATCAATTGCATTGTGTCATTGAACATGTGGTACAATACAATTAATTTGGAAAAAACTGCCATTCACATAATTTGGTGAAACAACCCTTAGTGAGATGGATACGTTTTTAAATTAAGAGAAAATATAGAGACACTAACATTTTGCACGAATATAATTGCACAAATTCTTTCAGATGGAATATGTGGGACTCATATATGAGTGGTAGTTCTTACATATCTCATGTGATGTGAGAGTTTGTATAATTATTGGTACAAATATTAATGCATGTAGCAAACCAAACTAACAGCCAAGAGAGGTTGGACCAGCTGTTGTGATATTCGGCACATGCGGTTTTCAAGTTCTATCAATTATGATTCCGCAAAAGAAGTACACACATTTTCCAATAATCGTAAGACAGATTTGACTTTACTTTTTGAGTTTTTGTGTGAGTTCTAATTACGATGGTTGGAATCATTTGCCTTTCTAGCAATTACTAGTTCTAAAACTGCAAATGAAAACATAAACTTGAGCCTCTATAAAATTTACGGAATACTCCCTCCATCCTTTTTTAAGTGTTCAATTTTCCGTTTTGAGTTGTCCCTAAATAAATGTGTGGTTTGAAAAGTTAATGGGTAAAAATTTGTACAATTATCATTTTGTTCTTTTGAAAAGTTAGTGGGTTAAGTGTTAATGGATAAAAGTGGAGGATAATTTTGGAAAGTAGAAGTAAAAGTTGATGTGAAAAGTGTAAAGTGAAGGAAAAAGTTGATGTGAAAGGTGTAACGATGATATTTCTTTAATAAGTTGGATTTACGAAGTAACACATTTAAAAAGGGGCGGAGGGAGTATTGGTTTTAGTATTTTGTTCGTCTTTTCAGAATATTAGTTCGATTCAGGTTTTATCTTTTGAATTAATTATCCGTCTTGACTAAAGGAGTTTAAAAAGTAAAAAGTTATTCGCAAAAGAAAAAAAAAATCGCTGAAGACAAAAAAGTACCAAACAGTTGTTGGTTTTTTTGTTTTTTTTTTGTTTATAGTGTCCTCTTATATAATTTTTTTTTAACTTCGGTTTAGATTTTCAAAAAAAATTTATTTCTCTCGTTGTGACGATTACTTAATTTCAAAAATTGTGAAGAAGTACAAAATTTAGTGAAAACTAAGTCGAAGTTTGGCCTATTAACCTCAAATGGGTACCCACCATAACCCCAAGAGGTTGACAAAGTAGTCTTGTATTGAGACTAAGGCCCTGTTTGTTACCAGGTTTCGAGGGTGGGATTAGGATTGTTAAGGTGGTGGGCCCTTTAAATTGTTGTTTGGTTTATTTTTTAGGTATGGGATTGATAATCCCTTGGGACTTTGAAACCCCCCAATTGGTAGGATTCACCAACCCAAGGGGGGGTTGGTATTGTTAATCCTATCCCAAGGGATTGAGCATATTTAACACAATGGTGGATGAGTTCTTGCTGTTACTGAAACAAAATGGTTGTGCCGAGTAAACAAAATCCAAAAAAGTTGCTACCCAGTTTCTTTTTTTTTTTTTCGGAGTCATTTTTGTGTTGTTACTGAATCCATCCCCTTTTGTGTTGGTCATTTGCTAGCAATTTTTTGGTAAACGATTGCACACCACAAAAACAAAAAAACCAAACGATTGCACACAACAAAAAAATATTGTTCTCCATTTGAAATTTGAAAAAAAAATGACAAAAAAAAAATGATTCCAAATGAATATGTAATAAACGGTCAAATGGTTCTTGAATTCCAGTGGCATTTCATGATTTTGTTGTGATAAAAATGATGTTTCAATAGAAGGGTAGAATTGGAAACAAATTATTTTTACCCAATCCTATCATAAGCAAAACAAACATGTTATTAGTAATCCCATGATCTAATCCTGTGCAAAACAAACATGTGGTCCAGGATTTATCTCCTCATTAATAATCTCATCACATTATCAATCTCAATCCCAATCCCATCTCATTACCAATCCCTCCAAAATGAAACCTCGTATCAAACGGGGCCTAAGGGATTTGCTCTCACTTAAAGTCTCAGGTTCAATTCCCCCCTCGCCAACAAACTTTTGGGGCCATTGGAGATTATGCCTGGTCGAGATGCGCTCATGCTAGCCCGGAATCCGGTTATCAAAAAACAAAAAGGGTACCCACCAGAATGGGGATGGAGTTAGAGGAGTGTCACGTTGATCTCGCTAACATTTAAACAACGTTTAGCCGTCCCCACATGCCTGCTCATGTTCTGTGTTTCCTTGTGTGTGTCTCTGCCCTTTCAAGTTAAAGAAAAGGACTCCATACAAACTTGAGTTTTTGTTTTGGGGAGTGTGGTAGTACTACTACTACGTCCAAGATTTTAAAACTCGTTGAGTGCTTCTAGGACGGTCGAGCACCTTTTAGCTTTCCGGGTCGAGTACTTGGCACTTAGTCGGACAATTAGTCAGGTTAGTCGTGCTAGTAGGCGAGAGGCCTTCTAGCACTTAGGCAGCGAGTACTCGGCCTTCCAAACCTTCTTTGAGAACACTTGCTACGACCAAAATTTAGTTGGATAAATTTTTTTTTTTTTTTTCATGTTTAAGTTTATGGTATCAAAAAAAGAAGCAAAATCTGTAACGAAAGCACCGGTGACAAAAGTTTTGGCGGAACCAGGGGCAAGGGGCACAACAGGCTTTTGTACTCTTGGTTTTTATCCCGACCGAGCTCAAAAAAATTATCAAAGCCGTTCAATGGTTAGAGCTTGACGTGAGCAACAAATAGTTTTGTCAGGCAGTTTTTGAAGTTTTGCTATTTATGTGCTGAAGAAAAACGCAATTTGCTTACTAATCCCGATGCCCGATTTACTTGATTTTTACAAAACTATTGTACACATCAAAATTTACAAAAGTGAACAATTCGAATTAGGTTTTGAATCTCGGGACATGGCTGTTATGTTCAGTTTGGTCTTCAAAACCCGGCCACCTTTTTTTTCCCGGTGGGTCCCTCTGACCCAAGTACCAATTTATGCCATTTTCTCTCTCCTTCCCCTTTAAGGAGACAATATTCTAGTGCACAAATTGTGCATAAATGGGTCAGTGGAATCCACTTCGGAGTCTCATACAAATGATCGAAGCCATTCATCAACTTTAAAATAATTTATGAGTCGCCTCCGAAAAAAGTTAGTATACTGTATAGGGGACTCCAGCCTACTTGAAATTGTTCCAACAATATTCTTCTTTTGGGGCAATAAAATTTGAATTTGCAGAAGCATGCCGGCTTATAATTTTTCATTTCAATTTCACGAAAATGTTCATAAAACAGTTTTTGCAGAACTGTTTGCCAAAGGAATTTCTCTTGCAAGTTTCTCATTTTTTTTTCTTCTAAAAGTGCTAAAACTCCTAAGAGAGTTAGTAAATACGAATTTCGAGACAGATCATCTTCTAGCAATACATGAATTATTTTTAGCACTGAGTTCAACATTTTCCAAAACTCCAAAAACCCCTAAATACTGATTTTGAGCCAAGTCATTCTCCTCATACATCAACTACTTTTCGGAGTATTAGCATTTTTAGGAGTTTTAGGACTTCTACATAAAAAACGGAAACTCATGCCCTTTTAGCACTTTTAGAAAAAACGGGAAACCTAGCCTAAACTAAATAAGCAAAACTGATACGAGTACACCACACTCGCGCAGTACCCCAAATCTACACCAACGCATCTCAACCGTCGAAAAGCATTTTTGACATGCGAATTTTATATAAACTCTTCGTGCGAATAGTTTATATAAAATCCAAATCATTGATTTCTTAATGGACAGTTGAGATGCGTTAGTGTACATTTGGGGTACATGAGTCTGTGTTTCAGTAGCAAATTTGCTAAATAAGTGGAACTCTTATTGAGTGAAATTGGGTGAATGGATCAATAGTTAAGCTTCAAAATCCCCCAGGCTCATTTCGTTCACCTTTTGCACATAAAACCAACAACGGTGTCCAATTCCTCATGAATCACACCACAGGTCAGGGAAGCCGAGAAAAGGTAACTATTCTTGCACAAAACAAGTTCATACATTCAAACTACGGCATGTAAACAAAAACACCTGCTCAACAAGGTAACATGCAGAATTCAGAAGCCCTAAGGCCTTAACCTGCATAAATATTCAAATTGAACCTCCGATTGCCATTTGAATGGACTGGTCAGTCAAAATATCAGGGCAACCCATGGTTTTCAAAATGAAGCAGGCAGTTAAGTATGATTGATCACGAGATATATCTATCCTGCTGCTCTTGAAGAAGTCTTGCTGAAGACTTGGCGTCCAGATAAAGAGCGCTCACTTCCTCAAGATCTGCCTGCATATTGCACAAACAGAAGGATTAACATTCACAAAATTCATCCAGAAGTGCACAGTCAGAAGAAGTTCACAAGTACCTTGCAGATACTGTCTCTACCATTCATCTTGGCCACAACACTTGCGGGTGACAAAAGCTGAACCGCATGCCTAAGAAAATAACAAGATTAGATATAAGCATCATTGAAATGGAGACTACAAGACCAAAATAAGAAACTAAACCATAAAGCAAACCTTAGGGATGCTTGTTGTCCAATCGCTCCAAGGTAAGCCAAACTTTCATCGTCCACCACCAGTTCCTCCACCTGTGCACGAATAGCTAAAATCTGGCCAACCATCAAGGAAAAGTAGCACATTTATCAAGAGGAAGGTCTTAGGTAGCATGCTTGGGATTTGAACAACGGTATAGATGTGACAGAAAATAAGGCCTGAACCTGTATCATTTCAGCTGGCCCATAAATTTCTGTCCGAATAATTACCAGCCGGTCTAGCAAGTCAACTGGTATGCCATGTGGACTAGTAATATCAGTTCCTCTGCAAAAAAATTGATGTTCCCAAATTATGACAGACACAGGAACACCACATCTAACCAAGGTAGAGTTGTAGGCAATGCCAGGGCAGCATGTCATAGAAGTTAGACGACTAAACACCTCGATCAAAAGTCAGAGACAGATTTAAAAGTTACACGACTCAAGAAATTCATCTGCAGTATGACTACAATTTCACACGCAAAATTTGCAAAAATTTACAGGCTTGCACAGGTGGAAATGCATACGACATACCTAACATTACATATTCCTCTGTTTGTGGCAAAGATGACTATTGGTGATAGAGAGCTTTCTAAAGCACGATTCAAGTACGAAAAGCACTCCATATCCAGCATATGTACCTGTGAATAGTTCCGTAAAAATCAAATATGAATAGAAGTAATATGTCCATACGAGATATGAGAAATTGAACCTCATCAATAAATAAGACTCCAGGGACGAGCTCCGCCACCCCTTCATCAATATATCGGTTGACAACCTGTAGTCAAGAAAAAAATTCCATGTAGATTTATTCACAATCAGAGTATAGATTCACCACTATAACAGTTGACAACCTTTAATAAACCAAATTCTTCAGGTACTGTATTCGGGACACAGATTTTTTTTATTTTCATATTACTGAACTTAGAGATGTTATATGAGAAATAGGAGAGGAAAGTAAATACCTTGTTAATTTCTTGTCGAAGCTTGTCAGTAATTTCTGTTTTTCTGGGCTTCATCATCTGACCCATTAGCGACAATATATCCTGTCCACCTTGAGGCCGTGCATTTGCAGCATCTAGATCATGAAGCGTAACATCCTGATAAGCCAATAGAAAATACATTATAGATATGAGAAGCCCTTAGTCCTGCCAAATATTCCTTGCCCGTAATCTCCATGTTCCAGTGGGAATGAAGTTTTCGAAGCAAAATAACATCATAGTAAACCCAAATCCATCTTTCAAAACTCAGATCAACCAGACGACAAAGGACAGATAAACTGCTCCAATATATTTGGAAGATGGTGAGCTGGAAGATGGTGAGCATTTCAATAAGTGTTGAAAAAACTAATTGAACTGGAAGCCTAGAGCTCTTAAATTCATACTAATTGAACCATGAGCTCATCTAAAATTTAGAAGCCACATTCCGTGATGCTCCATGAGCACCATTGAATCGGCATTTACTCCACATGCTCAAACCATACATACATAAAGTCAATTCTTAAGTGAATCTTTCCCTTATTGCTTTCAATTGCATAACTGTAAAACTCCCTCCTGTGTGCCCCAAAGGGCACAAACCTGCTCATTAAAATAATTCTCTGAGATTAACTCAGTGCACACTCACTAATAAGGTATATGGTTATGGTTAACAACTGATGACGTTCTTGGGTAGGAGAAGTACTTCAGAGGTTAGCACAATATTGCTTACATGGTTACACCATTTGCTAGCTTGCAAAGCAAACCAAGTAATTGGTAAATGAAACAACAACGGCAGCATAAAAGTCAAAACAAACAAACATAAAATGTCAATGGTAGGGGACGGTAACCATCATCAGTGTAATGCCACTGCATATGTAGGTCTCAAAGTTCCATAACACCACACCGGAACTATCAAAACAACGCACCTGAACTATCTCTTTCTTTTTGTGAACCTCTCCTTTAGGTAGTGGAACGTACTCTTCAGCCTCAAGATCAAACTCTGTGGCAAAAGCATCACTCCTACCAACCCTTTTAACTGCACCACTGTTGGCTTCAACGTATATAACGTCCCCAACAGCTACCTGTAGGTTTTTCGTAAATTTTTTTTAAAAAAAAAAAAAAAGTTTGATCAATTAGCAATCAATTATTTCAGACGGAGGAAACAGAAGTGATTAAACTTAACCCTGTATCCTCAAGGGCTCATACAAAATGCACATAGCAACAAGACCAATTCCATCGTCAAAGATGTTTATACACAGCGATTTTTCTTTAAGGCGAAAGGCGGAAAAACAAACATAAAGGCTAACCTTTTCCTTAACCAACGCATCATATATAGTGGGATCCAACTTCAGTTGCTTGGTTCCCTTGACAGTTTTTAACCCAATAATTACATGGCTTATGCTTTTACCATACCCACCAGTCACGCTCTCTGTTTCTTCTGGGGAGAGCTCAGTCACCTATTCAGGAAGTGAAACCGAAATCATTTTGACATTGGAATGCAAAGAAGTTGAAAGCTACTGATAAAATGAACTCTGATAAGAAATAGACATGGGGTAACTTGCCTCTCCTTCATAAACTTCCTTATTTTCCTTGATGCGTAGACCAATTGCGCGTCGAAAATGTTCCATTAAAACCTCAGTTTTTTTCACTTCTGAAGAATACACTTCTGAACCAACCATTGGACAGAAAGGGACCTACAAGTCATCATAAACAGGGGGAAAATAGTTTAACTACTGCTTATGAGCAAAAGGATAGACATCCATTCAAAATATCTGCACAAGAAAACCAACTTAGAACTACGGCAAATAGACAGTGTTTTGTTTACTGGAATGGATTGGTCGTTACCTTGGAATGCTCATTCCAGCATTTCGTCTGCTAAAAAATGGCAAAATCATAGTGAAATAGAATCATCCTTCACCATTTAGGTGAATGGCAATTCCCAGGAGTCCAAGCATATGACCATTCCGTTTATACCCAAAAATCATTCTAGAAAAACCAAACACTAACGTAGTGGACAAGAATGTCAAATTAAGAAAGAATATAACATCATCATCTATACTCCTTATAAAAGCCTAAACATATTTGTCTACTTTTTAATTCCTAAACTACCCTTCTCTATTCTGTTTTTTTCAGAGAACTACCATTTCCTATTTCCCGCAGTAAAGAATTACCCATTTCTATTTCCAAACATCATGTAGGTAAAGACCAAAACAAAGAAACAACTCCTTAACGGATTCAACACACTTCATTGGTCACCCCATGCATACTTTCTCTCCGCAATTCCCACTCAACTAACCAAAGCTACCATAATCTCGGGAGAGGCTATACAAAGACGCAGTGCTTCATTCGAATATTTTCTGGCACTGACTAGGTCATTATGCACAAAGATACGAGTGTGTCACTTTGGTGAAGTTTCCCAGCAATGCTAAAGCTTTTTTTTTTTTAGTTTGCCAACATGGTAGAAACTGTGAATTGCTTTTCTTTTGGAAAACATGTTCTTTTATGGGTGTCTATTTCAATATTTTTTCTTCTTTGGTCATTATGTTAGTGTCCTGCCTTGGTTATGTTGGGCTTTGGTTCTTCCTCTCGCTAATCATCTCGGGTGTTTTGCTTAATAATACCTTGAAATTTGGGGCGAAGTTGTCACTATGAAAGATTTTTATACTGTATTCCACCTGAGGTACTTGGTGACACTTTGGTATGCAACAGTGTTAGACAACCCATACTAATCAAATCAGATTATCCATCTGCAGGGGAAATGAAGCTTAACACTGATGGAAGTTCTCAAGCCAGTCTAGGTGCTAGCTGCTGGCATAGAAAGGGATTTTAAGGGGAGGGGGATTACAGGCTACAAATGGAAGCTGGAGAAAGTAACAAGCCTGAAGGCTGAACTTAGAAGCGTTCATCAAGGCCTAAAGCTACAAGGTAATCAAGGATTCAAAGGAGTAGAAGTGGAGAGAGTTTCCGCAGATATAGCAAAGTTAATCACAAAGGATATATGGACATGCCACTCACAGGTATAGAGCTTTGATAGAAGACTGAGAATGGAAGCTACAAAGAACCAAAAGCTTCATCACGCGACATAGCCAGACAAGCTAATGTATGTGCTGACATCTTATCTACACTTCGAGCACAAGCCTTTGTAGAAACAAGAGTTTTGCAAGAGCCACCAAATGAAGTTGCAGTTATGTTAGAAACTGAAACAACTCATGTTGCCTCTCAGGAGCGAGTTTAGATTGTTTTGTCTTTATTTTCTATAGCATATAAAAAATTAGTGACTTGAGCACTTACTACTAATTGTGACGTTTGATTAAGACATGGGGAATATATTATTACCTGGGATGTAATAGCATGTATAAATATATAGGAGTAGTTTCCATGAGCATATTAATCGCTATTTGGTCATGGTTGCGGGATACTTTTCCAAATATCTATCGTTTGGCTTGTGACATTGATGAATCCATTTCTGCCTACATCTTTTTTTATGAAAGTTTGGGATATCCAACTGCGTAGGGAAGTGCTTAACCGAGAGGTGGAAGCTTTGATGGCTTTGTTTTCTAGAGTGTATGGAAGTCAACGGATAGGAGAAAGGGACGATGAGATATGTTGGAGTCTTTCTAAATCAAGGGAGTTTCAGGTGAAATCATTTTCTCAAGCATTGTGTGGGGGTGGAAACTCTCTCTTTCCATGGAAAGCTATCTGGAAGACTATGGCTCCGTTGAAAGTGGGTTTTTTTGTATAGTGTGCGGCCCAAGGAAAGATTCTTACTATCGATTTGATTCGAAGGCAAAGAATCATTGTTAATTGGTGTTGTACGTGCAAAAAGGATGCGGAGACAGTTAATCACCTTCTCATACATTGCATAGTGGTGTGGGAGTTATGGACTTTGGTACTGTCGTGGTTTGGTCTTCAGTGGGCTATGTCAAAAAACGTTATGGAACTTCTAATTGTCTGGAGAGGAGCAAGAGCGGGAACGAGAAGGAAATGTGTTTGGGTCATGATTCCTCTTTGCATGATGTGGATTATTTATATATATATATATATATATATATATTCCCGAATCCGGGATTCGTAGTTCCTGATCAAATTTTCACGATCCGAACCGTCCAATGTGTTTAAAAGGTGTTTTTAAGAGTCCCCGCGAGAAATCATCAAAAAAAAATACCGAAAATGGCTTGATCCAAACAGTTTTTCACAAAAACTGTTTGTGAAAAACTGTTTGGATCAAGTCCTTCCCGGTATTTTTTTTTGATGATTTCTCGCGGGAACCCTTAAAAACACCTTTTAAACACATTGGACGGTTCGGATTATGCAAAAACAATTTTTAAAACCTCGAAAACACCATTTTTTCTTCAATCCGGGATCCTTGACAGGATCACCGGTGTATATGTATGTATATATATATATATATATAGGGTTAGCTTCTAATCCGGACCTCCCGTTTCCGGACCTCCATGATCCAAACATTTTTTTGACGATCCGATCCGATATTTACATTTTTTGCGAAAACTGCTTGGATCAAGCCCTTACCGGTATTTGTTTTTGAAGATTTCCGGCGTGGACCCTTGAAAACACCTTCTGAACACATTGGACGGATCGGATTTTCCAAAAATAATTTGCAACACAAAAAAAATCATTTTTTTCTTATTTCCGGGAGGTGTGGATTATAAGTTTTTCGTATATATATAGAGTCCCCTTCCTATCCAAACTCCCTTAACTTAGTTAAGTTACGGACCTCCCCTTCCTATCCACTTTCCGGACCAAATTTCGACGATCCGAACCGTTAGATGTGTTTAAAAGGTGTTTTCAAGGTCCAACGCAACGTTTTTGTGAAAAACTGCTCCGATCAACCCCTTCTGGATATTTTTTTTTGCCAAATCTTCGCGTTGGACCTTGAAAACACTTTTTAAACACATCTAACGGTTCGGATCGTCGAAATTTGGTCCGGAAAGTGGAGGTCCGTAACTTAAGAGGGTGCGGGAGTTTGGACTTGAAGTTTATTGTATATATATATATTCATCGAAATTCGATCGGGATCAATGAGGTCCGTCACTTAACAAGTTAAGGGAGTTTGGAGGGGAAGTGTGGTGTATATATATATACACCGGCGATCCTGTCAAGGATCCCGGATTGTCCCGGATTGAAGAAAAAATGGTGTTTTCGAGGTTTTAAAAATTGTTTTTGCATAATCCGAACCGTCCAATGTGTTCAAAAGGTGTTTTCCAATGTCCATACGGGAAATCTTCAAAAAAAAAAAAACCGGAAAGGGCTTGATCCAAGCAGTTTTTCACAAAAACTGTATATATACAGTTTTATGAAAAAATGCTTGGATCAAGCCCTTCCCGGTATTTTTTTTTTGATGATTTCTCACGGAGACCCTTAAAAAGACCTTTTAAACACATTGGACGGTTCGGATCATGAAAATTTGATCCGGAACTACGAATCCCGGATTCGGGATCCCTAACTGGATCGGGCCTCTATATATATATATATAACAACAAAACAAATTTTGTTTCACGGTGAGGGATAATGTTGTTCACCTTCTGTTTGTTGGGTGTACCTTGTTGGAAAGGGCATCTTGGCAACCTTTGTTCTGAAAGGGCTCAATTTTGTACATTTTTCATAAAGGTCTCTATACATGTTGCAAATTAGACCTCACCATGGGATGTACTTCACTTTCATTTAGTTTAGAAGATTCATCTGATCATAATTTTGATAACAGATCATTTACGCAATTCATCTGTTTATATGACTTTGGCAAAATCATATGCATGTGCACATGTCCACAAATATCACACCTAGAAATTAGCCTGTTTGATACGACTTTTATCTCAAGGGAAGTTACTCATGAGCCACAAAAGTTTTAGCCCAAGTCATACTACACTCACGTTGGCGCCAAAAAAAGAAAGAGAATTGATGGGATATGGAGGATTAAGACCTAGAAATGAGGTTAAAAGACTTCAACAATTGATTGGCTCGCAATTTTGATTTGAAGATATCAACACAAGAACTTTGGATAAGTATTTGGACAATGAAATAGCAAACCAACATGACCCGCCAGAAGTGAAGAGAACATTCCCCTAATATACATGATTTGTCATATTGGATTAGGTTCATAAAGAAATTACTGCGAAAAATTACATATACTAGTCAATATATATAGTAATATGAGAATACATCACAAGTACCTTGCTACCAAGCTCCTGGGATATACCAAGGGCAAGGGCTGTCTTCCCGGTACCAGGAGGCCCAGCAAGTAGAACTGCCTTACCAGCCATCCTCTTCTGGCGTATCATATCAACCACAAACCCCGAAGCTTCTCGAGCCGCGGCCTGACCCACGAAGCCTGCAGCCAACCGTATCGGCTTTCCATTCGCCTAGAACAACATAATTATAAGAATCCATCAGAAACATAATTATTAGTCTCTCTACAGAAAACAATTCATGACCAAATGACAATCTAAGCAAGAAAATCATGACCAAAAAAGTCCTGTCCAACAAATGGCATGTCAAAAGGGTTTCTGGAAAAGACATTTACAGTTAAGCTATTCGACTAACTGAGGCATTAAAACGTAAAAACCCTAAATTATGTTTATATTCCAACCAAACAACATAACCCCAAAACCCTAAACCCTAAACCCTAAACCCCAAACCTAGGAAAAAGAAAATTTGAAGGCAATCATAACCAAAAAAATCCTGTCCAACATGGCTTGTTAAAAGGGTTTCCGATAACGACAGTTACCGTAACAATATTCAACTAACAAGGCACAAAACCCTAAAACCCTGAAGTCAAAATTATATATGCCAACCAAATAAGGTAACCCTAAAACCCTAAACCGAACCTAGGAAGGGAAGGAAAACAAAAATCGGAAAGGAGGTGAAAGAACAGATACTCGAAAATAAAAGACAAATGGAGGAAAACAAAAAGATCAAATTTTTCTTCCGTTTGGAGTGTTTTTCGTTTGTGTGTGTGGTTTACAGGACGAAGAAGAAGAGTGGAGTAAATGTATACCTCAAGACCAAGGCCTTTGATGTGAGTGTGAGTGGCTATCCTCTGCTTCTTTGTTTGCGATTGTACCTCTTCTATCTTCATCCTTCTCACCTCTCTCTCTCTCTCTCTCTCTCTCTCTCTCTCTCTGGGTTCTTAACAGTAGCTGCTGCGCAGAAAAAAGGAGGAGGTTCGTGCGCAAAATTGAACGAGGGACCTGGTTAGGCTTCCGTTTGATACCTAGGAAAAGAGGCAGTTAATTATCCTAATGGCATCTAGTGCACTACCTAAAATCACTACTTAAAGTGCCCTAACTAGTTACTTAAGAAAAATCTCAAAAAATGGTCTCTAGTACACAAAATTTGGCTCCCTAAAATCCTAGGTGACACCCCTCACTACCTAAAGTGCCCTAAGTGACTACCTAAATTTGGGGAGAGACTTAAGGAGAGAGAAAGAGGAGAGAGACAGAGAGAAAGAGGAGAGAGAAAGTTACTTGCATTTATAACATTGAATCTACCATTGTTTTTTTGGTTATGAGGCCCACTTAAATGGGTCTCACATACACTTTAGGGAGTATTTTTAGGGAGCCACATTAAAGTGAATTTTTTCTTAGCTAGCTAACTAGGTTCTTAGCAAACAAAATTGGGTCCCACATGTGCTTAGGTGTACACTGTAGGGAGCATTTTTTAGGCAGTGCACTAGAGATGGCCTAAGCAAATAAAAACCTTATGATCCCATCCGATGATTTTTGAACTGTTATGAATCCATCTCAACTTTCAAATAATATCCAAAAAGCCCTCACTTTTTAATTTGCCATATTAATATATTCTAAAAGTACAGATTTTATTATGGGATTTTGAAAATAAAAATAGTCCTGAAATCATCCCTCAAAACCTCCAAACACTTAATACTTTTAACATTGCCACTGATTTCAGTCAGTTTTTAAAACTTTTCACCTTACTCTGTGGGACAACGGTTAAGGAATGTCTATCATCCCAAACCCCATTCCCCCTAAATCCCTAATTTCACGGTGGCAGATTATCCTCCCAAAAAAACCTTCCCAACCCAAATCCCATATTTTACGGATAAACACTCCCACAACCCAAAATCGTCCCATTCCACCTTCCCACGACCAGAGATTTTCGCAAACACTCCCGTCCCACTAGTCCGGTTTGGGTCCAACTCGGGCAAAAAACCCCAAGCGGCGGCGATACGGTGGACTCATTCCGGCCATGGCCCGTAAGTGTTTTCCCAAACCTTCAATTAATAATCATCCTCGCTCCATTATGTTTAGGGTTTCGATGGCTTTGTAGGGTTTTTTTGGAATAGACCGATTGTTTGGATTGTATTAGTTGAACTGTGTAGGGTTTGTAACACATTTTCATGGATTATTGTAGTTAAATTGGGGGTTTCTGAAAAATTTGCAATGGTATGGCGAAATACCATGTTTTTTTAAGGCAGTAGCAAGTCGGATTGGTTTTTGAATTTTTGGGATTACGGATTAGTATTCCACCATTCTAATATGTTCTCAATGTTTGTATATGGGTAACACAAGTTTGGTTTGTATATTGTTTCGCATGGCTTTTGTACGAAACCATGTTTTTGTATTCTGAATTAACATGGGTTGTTAATATATGATGTTTGACATGGTATGTTGCGATGCCATGGGTTTATAGTTCAGGTTTATGGTTTATTGATGTGGAAGGTTTAGTACCTGTATCATTAGTACATGAACTGTGTAGGATTTGTGACCCATTTTTTTAACGGCGGCGACTCCGGCCAAATACCACTGTGTATAACCCTTACCGGTGGTCGAAGAAGACGGCACAGTCATGGCTCGTAAAAACCACCTGTAGACACCCCAATTTTAATCCAAGTGTTCTTTCATCATCGTCTCTCATCCGAGACTCGAATGACATAGGTCATGTCACCATCGGGTCGCCTCTTGATCGAGTCACCCCTGTCTGTCGCTCGAAAATCTGGCTAAGTATGGAAAATTAACTTTTTTTGGGAAGATCTGATTTGGCCAATAAAAAGTCCTGGTAATTGTTCCTTGGATTTTTCTAATCAAAATGGTATAATCGGAAGTTATTTTTGAGTAAGGCAAAGTCATCTTTCGCCCCTTTTCTTCAGAGAAAAATGTGTCCGTTTTCGGTTTTGTACTAAAAGTGGGGAGATGAGATTTTGATTGGATTGGGATATCAAAATTCTGGCAATGCCATTGTTTCCGAAAGGGGGATACTTCCTTATTTTCATAAATAAATTAAAGTAAAGATAAAATTAAGTTTGGTTTATGAAAATAAGTACCCAGTGATAAGAAGAAATGCTCAGAATGATCAAACTGCCTTGGAACTTGTCCAGAAAATTGGGAACTCAGCCTCACAGGCCGCACGGCTCCCTTCTCAAGCCGTACGGCTTATCCTTTTCCATACAAGCCGCACGGCTCCCCCATGCAAGCCGCACGGCTTCCACTGGGAGCCGCACGGCTTCCCCTGGGAGCCGCACGGCTGGTGTTCTTATCTTCTGAAAAATTCCTGACAGCCAATTCGGGAATATCATCATCAAGCCACCGCCGAATATCATCATGTATATTCCCTCAAAACCGGCTATAAATAGAGCCCTTCCCTTCACCTCTCAACACACCGAAAATCATTCCTAGAGAGAATTTTCGTTCGATTTTTCCGACGAAATTCTCGTTCAAAATCACGAGCAAACTTCCTGAAACTTCACACCTCCCATTCCCTTTCGATTCCTCTATACCATTCCCATTCATACCAAAACTTGATCCCACCAGTTCAAACCCGAAGAATCCGAAGTTTTCAACCTCTGTTTCGAGTTCTAGAAAGGTATAAATCGTTTTCAGATTTCAGTTTTCAAATCGTGGCTCTCCGAGGGCATCCCCGAGTTAATAACGGTTTCAATAACCGTATCTTAACTCGGTAAACTATTTTCGAAACAAAAATCGGCTTTTCGGAGCCGTACCGGGCGATTTTTCTCGATAAACGCACGGTATGATCCATACCGGAAATAAGTTTCACTTCAATAACTTGTTTACAAACAAAAAAACAACTTATTTGGAGTAGATTTGAAGAAGAGAATCAAGTTTTGAACGGGTTTTGGGCTCACTGGTCCTGAAACAAAAGTTTTAAAAAAGGGGTTGCACACAAGCCGTGCGACTTGTAGTGCAGGCCGCACGACCCCTGCGTAGGAGCCGCGCGGCTCCCGTTTAAAACCAAAATTTTTCCCCTGTTTTCCCCTGTTCGTACTCTGTTCTTCTGATCTTTTCTGCAATTTTTCTTGTTTATTACACTTTTTTCCCTTTTACTTTCTTACTATTACTATTTAGTCCTCTTTGTTTAAATTTTATTTCCGTTATTGTTTCATTGTTACATTCGTATATTTGTTTAAAAGGTTTCCATAACAAAATATTTTCTACAAAAAAATCCCACAAATTATCTAGTAGAGACCGAGAATTTCTCGGGCGAGCGGGGTGCTTTTTAATAAAACCTTCCCCGGGCGTAACCTGGCTTCCGAATCCAAAAGAATCTTTTCGCAGATCAAAATCTTTCCCAACGCGGCACGAGAGTCAACAATCATTTTTAAACGGTTTCTCGGGTACCAAACATTTTCTAAATTTAAACCCCGGGTGGCGACTCATTTTTTTTGTTTTCATGTCCGAACTTCGAGAGCGCGCCGCGTGGATCTCACCGTCCACACCACCGTATATAACCCTTGCAGGTGTGGGCACCCGAGACCTCCGCGAGAAACCTTGAAAGTACTAGAACATCGCGTTCGTTAGAGTCGCCACTTGATTTTAAGGTTAACCAAGCAACCGAATTCAACGTACAAAATTCGAGACAACCGGTCCGTCATAACCAGAGTGATCTTGGTTCGGGAGCTAAGTTACGGGATGGGAAGGTTTTATTTGAAAAATGCACCCATCCCGCCTAATCAAAATGATTAGTCTCTACTCATAATTATGGGATTTTAAAAGAGAATTTAAAGTGATTTAAACAAATACGGGAAAGGGAACAAGGAATAAATAAATAAAATTAACGATGCATGAGGCTAGATTTATAGAAAGAAAAATTACCGAAAAGATAAAATAGGCGAAGACTGAACTTCTTTTTGATCAACATCCGGATGCTCCCCTCAAAATCACGAATTCGGCGAGTATAACTCTGTTCGCCGCGAAAAGAACTTTATTTAACTAATGCTTCGAAAAACTTGGATTAAAGGCAAGGCTTTGGGTAATTATAGAAAGTAGGCTTAGGACTAATATTTTTGGGATTTTCGTGGCTGATTTTCGGAAAGGAACTTTGGGTTCGGGAAAGTGGTTTACAAGGGAAAAACAATGAGAACAAAGGTTTTTCTAGCAAGGTTTTCTTGAGGATTTTTGTTGTCTGTTCAAATGAGAGGCTTAAGGTCCTTTTTTATAGGCACCATGGAAGCTTCTTGAACTAAATTCCCAACCAAAATCGGATGGGAGGCAAGTAAATTCAGCATGGAAACCCATACTACATCTGCAGAATTTGTCTAATTTCCGAGCAAAAAATATGGCGGCCGCTATATTCAAACATGGCGGCCGCTATAAAAAATATGGCGGCCGCTACTTTTTAAAAAGTCAAACATGGCGGCCGACATTTTTTGTGCTGGCACCGACAGTTTTATTTGGGCTGAAACTTGGGCTTGTGTTTGGGCTTCTTTTGGGCCTTTTAATGGGCTTTGGCTTGGGCTTATTTATTGGGTTTCAAATTGGGTTGGTTCCAAGGTGTTTGGGCTATGAAAATGGTAAAATCCAAATTTCGAAGCATGAATCGAATAAAGTGAATTTCTTGGCGTCGTTAGCAATTTTCATCATTGGGAACACATCCGGACTCTTACTTAGAATTCATGGATAATCAAAATTGGGGTGTCTACAGTTGCCCCTCTTTGACAGCACTCAGTTATCATTTCGGGATACGAGTGAATGTCAAAGATAAAGAGACAAACTCAGTTGTTTATCCGTGTTTTCTAAGCTCAAAACTCAGTAAAATCAATCAAAACAAATGGTCGGGCTTGCAAGCTGCCTACGTACCCCATTGTAGGGATCAGACCAAGCGTAGTTCATATGGGGCATTCAAAACCATCAAACGATTCATTGGGCTTTTCTGACCCATAGAATCAAGCCTTGGGTTTTCCTGGCCCATGGCAACAACAAAATCAGTAATGGGTTTTCCTGGCCCATAATGCCTTGGGTTTTCCTGGCCCATGGCGAAAACATTCAATTCAATAATGGGTTTTCCTAGCCCATGATGCCTTGGGTTTTCCTGGCCCATGGCGAAAACATTCAATACAACACCATTGGCTTTACTGGGCCGTTGGTAAAATCACAAAGTTCACCATGGATTTTCCTGGTCCATGGTAAAGGTATCAATTCAAAACCTCGGGCATTCTCATGCCTTTGGTGGATCAAAATCATTTTTCAATCAAAATTGGACCTCGGCCCAAACAGACTTTTCAAATTCAAACAAAATTGGACCTCGTTCCAAATCGATTCTTCAAATTCAAACAAGATTGGGCCTTAGCCCGAGTGCGTTTTTCAAATTCGAATAAGATTGGGCCTCATCCCAAGTGAATTTTTCAGAGGCCCAAAGTTGGCCCAAATGACGAAACTCTAGGGTTTTGAGTGCCGCATCGTTAAATTTGCGTCCGGACGAGAAATCAATTCTTCTTTCCTCTGTACGACTCTGTTTCTCAATAAAAAGGGACGTACGGCTCACTGAGGTTCCAACCAGTGAAAATGTTTACAGATGATGGGCACGAGTTCTGGCTCATCTTTGTCCCTCTCGTCTTAATCGCTTCCGGTGTCATTCTGACATTTCTAGATCCTCCATGGTTTGGTCTGGTCACTGACCCAAGGTTCATTGCATACGGCTTCTACATCTTTTGCGCTCTTTGGTGTGTGGCGGCAGCGATTTACGGCCCTGATCACCGGCGGTCGGCAGGGATGCCAAGAAAGAGGAGTGAAGCTTCTTGGTTTGACAAACTCTAGGCGGCTGCCCCTGTTTCTGGAATGAAGCTTCTTGGTCCGGTGAACTCTAAGCAGTTGCCCCTGTTTTTGTGTGATTTTTTTTTTTTGTATTTTTCAATTTTTTGTTGTTTTTGATTTTCCAAGAATGTAACAAATGATGCAATATATGCAAGAATGAACGGATAATCCGTTTTTATTAGAAAATAAATCTCTGCCCTTGTTTATTGAAAACATGGAAAAGCTCCAAATTTTAATCCGCACAAATTCGATATGAGCATCCAAAACCAGAGATAGACTGAGATAAGATTCTGATGAATCAAACGTGTCCTAGAGAGTCCTAGGACACCTGAAACATTTGCAAATACCCTCTCTTTTGTGGCAGGGGTGTTTTAGCTGGACTGGGGTACCTCTGTTAGGAATGCCCCAGGTTTCACTGCTTGTAGCTCTTTCTAGCCATGACAACGATGAGGATGATGACGATGAGCAGGAGGGTGAGGAGGAGGCAGAAGTGGAGGGCGAGGATGGAAATAAAGACATAGGCCCTGAGTTTTTAGTCAAAAAAAAAATAATAAAATCATCCATGACCTTTTTTTTTTTTTTTTTTGTTCTGTTTGCTTGTTCACGGCACAATGGTAGATGATAGGAATGATGATGCTTGGCTCGAGCTCTCCTTTTGCATATCAAACTCCGATCAAGATAGTGGATGCTGTAACTTTGTAATTTGCTTTTCTGGTTTTTTTAAACAAGGTTTGGATTTCAAAGAAAACCATAGCTTAGCTTTCAAAAATCTTGTCTTCATTACAATTGATAAGTATGATGAGAATGACTCCTATTTGAGTTCTGATCATATTTGTGAGCTGGATGAGCACGACTTCGATGTGAGTTCTGATTTACTTGTGACTCTCTATGATTGTTTTCCAATCTGTGGATTTTTTACACTGCATTTCATGGATTTTGGAGAGTCTAGATGGGGTTAATCATGGCTCATAAGCTTCTTTTTCCAATCCAAAGAGGTTTATGGTTTTTTGAGTATTATGAGTAGAATTAGTTTGCAATGGTAATAAGTTCAGAAATTATTTTGTGGGAGAAAAGGCATGCAATTTGCCTATAGGGTTTTTTACCATCCCATTTAATGGATGTTGGGGATTTGAGATAGTGGATTATTGATTTAGCATTTTATATGTAGAAAGTTAAAAATGGTGAATTGTTGAACCGTGTTTATTGAACACAATTATACTGGATTCATAACATGGAATATTAACTTACCATTTTTATGGGTATTGAAAGTTTCGATATAAAAGTGCAGGGGCTGATGCTGCTTTGGACAATGATGGTGGTCATGCATCCACCAAAAAACGGAAAATTTTTGTCAGAGGAAAGAAGGCACCATGATGAAGAAGCCTCAAAAGACGGAACTCGTTAAAAAAAAGCGGGTGGAGTGCGTGATACACCTTTCTTATCAAGCCTAGGAGGCATAATGAATTTACTTAAGCACCTTAACTTGAGGAATTGCCATATTGAAGTTTTGATTTACCATTTTCGAACATTAGTACGGGATCAATGGAAAGCCAATAAACCATGTTTCCATTTCATTTTTAAATGGTATATGGACACACTGGACAATTAGATACCCCCATGTCTTTTAAAATGGAAAAGGGAATTGAATACAGTAAATATGGTTTCTTGATTTACCATATTCACGAGTTTGGAAACCATACATTAATATGGTTTCTTCAGTCCTGACTATGAAATCAATCTCTCTATCGGAACTTGGAACCCGTAATCAGACGCTGGAAGCTCCAGGTTTAGATTGCGACTCTTCTCTCTCTCTTTGTCTCTGTGGAGTGACTGTATTTATATATATGTGTATATATATATCCTGTGTAGCTCTGAGTGTATGCGCACAGTGAAGAGAAATCTGACAAGTGACTTAAATGTTAAAAATTCGGTAAGTTTGTTTTCATATTTGTTCAACAGTTTGAGATTAAAATCCAATAGAGGAAATTTTTGGACTATATTGAATGAGATTTTTCATCATAAATTTCTGGACTCTATTGAAAAAGATTAAGGAACCTATTTCTAAACAAACACTGCATAATTTCTTCATTTTTACTTCTAGTATTTGGTTGTTTTTTGTATTTGGATATTGACATCTTCTGAATGAAGGAACAACCCAATCGTCGAGTGCGATCCCTTTTTTCAAACAAAGTAGGTATCATAAGCTTCAACGTCGTTCAAAACGCGAAGAAATAATTCTTTACGCATTCAGCAGTGTCTACGAAAATAGTCGGGCAAAAAAGTGTAATTCTCGGCAAAATAATCTTGCCATATTTGTCGATGGCTTCCCTCTCGATCCCGCTGTATATATATATATCATCTCTTTGCCGGTTATAAAAGTAGTGGTGGGAGTATTTGCGGTAGAAACAAGGTCATCATCATACCTTCCATTCGTTCACGATAACACCGAGAAACAATCTGTCGATTCTCAACGAATGAGTTCTCTTTAGGGGAAGAACTAAAATTTGTAGAAGATGAAGCCATCTAATTACTTAGCAAAAATAAGAGGGAGGGGGTGAATTTTTTTATGATCGGCAAAGGAAAAGGTGTGAATTTTAACTTAGCAAATGGATTGGGAGGAGGAATCAGTTTGATTAATTGTTGCTTTCTAAAAGGAAATAGGATCGTCTATTTAAAGAAGCCGAAAAATAGTCGTTTGCTCTGTTATAATTTTCCCCTGTTTTCATAACCGTTGGGCTTCGTAATAATTTTCCTCTGTTTTGATAGCCGTTGGGAATAAATGACAGTGGCTGGTTGGGTAAAGGTGGGTAGTTATGCAGCTTGGTCATTAAATTATTCAAATGAAGCTCATTTTTTGTGTTTGGTAAGAGCATCCTCGTCATGCTACCTAAACTAGTTTTTAAGCTAATATAGGTAGCCAACAAATAAATAAAAATCAAGCTATCTATTATTCCTTCCCAAATTATTTTTGCTACAATATCTACTCAAATTTGAGTAGGCACTGTTCACTAACTTTCTTTTTTTATTGTTTTTTGCCGTGGGGTCATGGGGAACTGAAGAGAGAGAGAGGGAGAGGGGAACAAGAGAGAGAGAGAGAGAGAGAGAGAGAGAGAGAGGAATAGTTTAAGACGGAAAAAGTGGTACTTTACTGACAAACTACTCCTCCCAAGGCAGGGAGATCAATATTTTAGGGGAATTTTTTTTTTTTTTATAGATTTGAGGGGAATAGTTTAATATAGTAAAGTTTGGATAAAGAGTCTGATTTTTTGAGTTTTTGATAAAGTGACTTGCTAAATTGTAAAATGTGTTTTTGCTAAATTGTAAAATGTGTTTTTGTGGTTAAATTTTGTGTTTTTTTTTTGGGAGGTTGATAAGGATGTTTAACACATACTTTTAAAGAGTCTCATATACTAATTTCGCCCATGCATCCAACCACAAAAATTTATTTAGCAGACTTGAGCACCACGTGGTGCCCCAACATCCTGATTTACCATATATTTCAGTGGGGCTAGTACTTAGCGTATGTAGTGCCCCAGCATCTTGATTTACAATGGCGGCTCCACAACCATGGATAGGTGGTCACATGACAACCCTCCAAAAAAAAAATCCCCCACAATACATGTAAATTTTTTAGGTTAGTTCTTCTTTTGAACACCAAGTCTAAATATGAATGAACACCCACCTCAAAAAACAACCCACAAATCAATTCACTATGAATAATCAGATGAGAGAGTAGTGGATGAATGATTGCATGGTTACTTATACTGAAAGTGATGTATTGGATACCGTTGGTAATGAGGCTATTATGTTATGGTTTTTCAAAATATAAAATCTCATCGAGGACAATTATAAGATCTTAAAACTGTTCATTTTGTACACTAAAAATAATTATTAACATGATTGGTTTTTTTAAAAAAAAATAATTCACCAATTTGAAGATGTTATTGAGAAGAAAAAATTGGTATAAATTTGTCTCAAAAAAAATCTTATATGTGCATTATTTTTTGCCTACAAATTGCATGGTTCCTTAAAAAGGCGAGCAATTTGAGACGAAGGGAGTAAATTTTTGGTTATATATAATTCTGATTTGTAGAGGCATTGTAGTGCAAGTAATTGTGAACACCATTGTAAGAATCTCTGGAGCCGCTACTATTGATTTACCATATATTTCAGTGGTATGTAGGTTCCATGAAAATTTGTGGTTAATAAAGATATTGGGGCTCTAACCAACCATTCACAGGCTAGAACTGGCTAGAACTTCAAACCCGATTTCGTACTTTAGTCATATACCACATATTTTTAAAGAGTCTCAAATACACCTCACCTGTGACCCCAACCACTGAAATTTTAGTCATGTCATGGGCCACTACATAACATCCTCATTTAACCTACATTTCAGTTGGGCAGTACTTAGTGTATGTGATATCCCAACATCCTGCTTATGTACTTTGATAGTGTATGAAATATGAATCCCATGAAAAGTTGTGGTTACTACGGCGTTGGGACAAGATCTTGTTTGGTTTGGTTTGATTTGATTTTTGGTTTGGTTTGATTTTTTAGTAATGATTGGGGGGATAAATGAGAGTAATAATTATAAATAAGAGATAATGATTGGAGATAGAAATAAGAATAATAAATAAAAATAAGGATAACGATTGAAGAAAAATACAAGTAATAATCGGAGAATAATAGAGAAAACCGATCTTGAAAGTTGAACCTCAAAACAAATTAATGGCTTTGTTCGGTTTGAGTTTTGAGAGAGGGTTTTGGAGGTAATGAATAGAGAGAGACAGAAAAAAAAGAAACTTTATTGGAGACCGTGCAGGGTGAGTTTTGAGACCTAAACCGAACAAGGTGAAAGAAGGTCTAGGAGACCCGATAGTTAAACGGGTTGAACCGACCCAACCAACACAATTAAAGTTAGGAGTATTAAACCATTCGAGCTACCACTTTCTAGCCCGTCAAACAACGACACGAGTCCACGCCGACAGAGAAACAAGTACCTTCTCTTGTCCCTACCCCCCATCACTCCCTCGGTCCCTTTACTCAGAATAATAGAGTGTACTCCGCTCCTTTTCCCCTACACCCATCTCTTCACTCACAGCTCATCCGCATCCAAACCCTAATCCCAATTTCCTGTTCTTTCGTACAACGCGCATACATGCATGTAGATCTAGCAGAATTTCCTGTTTGAAATCTTGAAAACTGAGAATGTAGAATTGGGTTGGGAGATTTTTACATGGGGGGGTCGAAGATGGGTCTGAATTGGTTCGAACCCGTGAGGAGGAGAGCTCCAAGGAGGGTCTGGTTAGGGTTTCAAAAGTCAATGGGAGTCCTCGTGGGTGGAAACCACACCTCATCCAGGTTTTGTACTCGCTAATCTGTTTCCGTCTTAGATTGTTGTATTTCTCTTCAATTCACACTCATTGTTACTAGTTAATCGTTCTCTAGATCTCTGGTAATCGAAAGACCCGAAAATTCGATAGAAAGTCGGGGGAAAAAATGGATTTCAAAGTAGTGAAATGGCAAATCCTTCGTGGGTCATTAGCCAGGCGCTTGTTTCTCAAAGCCCTATTGTTTGCACTGGCTATGGCTACCGTTACTTTCTTCCAACTTGTCCACGATGTTCGGACAATAGAGCCACTCGCATCGAGTCTCTACGAATGCCAACTGAGTATTGGCTCAAACCCATATGTGAATGTCACTGGGTTTATGAAACCCCTGTCCACTTTCGCGAATCCCTTTTCCTGGTCGTCCATATCGACTCCTTGCAACAAGGAAATTAAGAATTTGACAATTGGTGTTGTAAAAGAGCTTATGGGGAAGAACTTGTTGGATTCTGGTGCAAAGGCTCTTTGTGTTGGGGAGGGATCGGCCTCTTCTGTCTTGGCATTGCGAGAATTGGGATTCTCTCACGCGTTTGGCGTAGATAGACACCCCTTTTTCTCTATTTTAAAGAGGCGATTTGTGTACGAGCTCGATTTCAAGGACAATTATTTCGATTTTGTGTTCTCTAGAGCTCTTGATAGGGTATCCATCCCCGCTCTTCTCGTGCTTGAGATCGAACGTGTTTTGCGACCTGGCGGGACTGGTGCCATGCTTGTGGGTGCTAGTAACTTCTACTCTGGCAGCTTGATAAGGTCTGCCACCCCAGTTTCATCGTTCCTGAGAAGTTCCACTGTTGTTCATGTATGTGGTATAAGCACTTTTACTCTGGTCATTTTCAAGAAAAGACTCGATAAAGTTGCTTTCTTTGAACATTACCGGCTTCCCAGTGAGTGCCAGTCAGTTACGAACAATAAGCCCTTTATAAAGCACATGGAACCTCTTGTAGATGAAAATTTGGGACCCATTGGAAAAAAATTTTCCTATTTACCCGAGTTCATGAATATTTCCTCAAGGAAGAGGATGATCTACATCAATATAGGTGCAGGGGAATTCTTGAATTCTACCCTTTCTGGTGTGTTCAAGCCCTTTTACCCTGTTGAACCTCAAGCTTTCAACGTTTATGTTGTCGATCATGACACTTCTGCACTATCATCTTATGTCAAAAACCCCGGAGTTAACTTTGTGTATTATCCAGGCCTTGCGGGCCTCAAGGCCGTTATTACTAATCTCAGTTCTGATGAGTATTTTAGCGCGCCAGTTGATGAAGAGGACTTTGATTTTATCAGCTGGTTTGAAAGAACAGTGGAAAATGGAGACTTTGTCGTCCTTATGATGAATGCACGACCAGTGGAGTTGAAACTTCTGTTCGCGTTATTTGAGAGTGGAGCAATTTGCCGCATTGATGAACTCTTCCTTCGCTGCTCACAAGGTGCGGATTGTGCAAATGCTGTGTGTGGAGACTGCATGAGTCTTTTCAAAGGCCTAAGAAACAGTGGTGTCTTCGTCCATCGCTGGTTTGGGAACTAATATGATCCCTGCCACCCTGTGGCAAGGTTGGTGAACTTTTTCTTGTGCTTTCAGAATGTTCGCCTCTATTCGTGAATAAATGAGGTAGTGTGGATTGGCATCCGATCCGAATATACCTCTCTTGAACTGTATTTGTTGTTTAATGTTTGGACCTGTGTTTTTTTAGTTCCTCCACTAAACTTGGCTATGGAGGAAACATCTTCTGTGTGGAATGATTATGTTATGCAGTAAGTACTTATGTGTTGTGTGCTTATGATTATGGTTCTTTCATTGCTTTTATGCTTGATGAGAAATCATCCCCTTATTATCGGATTCATCACCTTTTATGCTTCATTACCAACCAAATGTTGAAGTGGTATACCTTGTTATTGAAATTCAGTATGTCAACCTGTGTTGACTCGCATCAAAGACATCAGTTTGACAGGTGAAGAATTTTGTTCACCCTCGACTTTGTTTAGTATTATATGACTTGAAAGTTGGTAAACATGAAGGCATCGGTATGCCATAATCTCAATATTCATCCGATTCATTTTGAGTTCGAGAGGATATTTCCTGTATTTTCTTAGGAGTCTGGAGCCGCCCGGTCAGGACTAGATTCATTCCAGTGACATTCCACCTCACCATGGAAGAACCCATCTGCAAGACTCATATGCCAGATGAGAGCCAGACAGGGTTTCCCGGATGGGAATTCAACATGATACCTTTTGGTTCACTTTTTCAATTCTCTTAAGAGTATTTTCTGTCTATCTGCGATATGGGCCGTATCTTTCAATTTGCAGTATGAAAGGATTTCTCACTTGTTTGTCCAGCCTCCATTGCTTACCAAACAGTGGAAATTCACATTTCTTCTCTTTCAACATCCAAACTTCCAAATGAAGGGTTTTTTCGTACCATTTTGTTTTCCTCTCTGCTTGGTACAAAGTTTTCCCATTCCCATTTCCTTTCTAAATACCCAAACCACTTCTAAATGTCATTTGGTATTTGTTCCAGTGGGAATCCTCCAACGGAGAATCTTAATCAGTGGTAGAAAATTTTGGTGGAAGACTGGAATCGGCAGTCTGCCCAATAGAAACTGGTAGTAACAAGTTTTTGGACTCGGGAGCCTGTAGTGAGCAAACACGGCCATCCATTTGGCAATCAACGGTCTGGATTAAATGCAATTATCCTACATGTAAGATAATCCGGACCGTTGATTGCCAAACGTACAGCCGTGATTCCTCACTAGGCCCCCCGAATCGGAAGTTTTTGTAACAGAGAACATCTTTTAGACACTTCGATATTACAAAAATTTGGCACCAAAAGATGACTTGCTATTTGTTTCACACCATTTGATTTGCCAAAAAAAGCTTTGGAGGAGTCATTTTTGTACCAACAGTTGAACTTCATCTAACCCTCCGTATTATTCGGTCTTTCGGAAGCTACTCATAGTCCGACATCTTAGCTAAAATAAAATAAAAAAGCTAATTTTAGTACCATCTACTTATTCTTTTTCTATAATTTTGGGTTTTCGAACTACCCAATGCGTAAATTAGTCAACTAATTTGTAGAGCAATCACATCGTGCACTAGCCGGTGATCCAATTAAAGAGGAGCAAAATTTGCCGACTTAGAAATCATTTTTGGAAAAGTTAAAAAAAATTAAAAAAAATTCATTGAAAAAGTAAGAAAATGGAGTGTCGACGTTTCAACTTTATTGAAACACAACGGAGATGTCCGTTGTGCTTGAAGCCGTTTGTACGAGGTTTTCAAAATTTAAAGTATCTTTTCAAGTGGCATCACAAATAAATTAGCTCAATTCGAAAACTGTAAGTACTTGATCTAACGTATCAATTTTTCATTTAGAATTCAACATCCTACATTCTTAATGAAAATTAGTACTTTAGATCAAACACTTAGAGTTATCCTATTGAGCAGTACCGACTTTTGGGCAAAGCCCAGAAAACATGGGCTTTTGGTCCTCCCAAGCACAAAATTAGGGCCCCTCAAGTATATTAGGCCTCTATGTATGTATGTATATATATATATACTCCAACTAGTCTTTGTATAGGAGCTAGGTATAAATAAGCCTAATACAAGATTTGAGACCCAAAAACAAGATAGCATAATTGAAAGTATCATTTAACTTGAGGCCTAGTTTTAGACTTTTTGTCTTTCATTGAAATACTAGATGTTATGGGAATATGGAAAGCAGGAAGACGAAGAGCTGAAGAAAACAAATCTAATATTCTCCACATTCGATGTTGAAATTCACACCAAAAAAAAAGAAAAGAAATCGGGGCCCATTTTGTGGTGAATATTTGTGGAACAAAATTAGCTTTAAAATATATACAGGCCCATTTTGTTTTTGGCCTCTGAAACCTTAGAACCGGCTCTTGCATTGAGCTTTTCTGTGGAGCAACTCGTTAAAATACTTTAAAATTGATGAAATGGTTTGAATATTTTGTTTGGGGCCCGTAATTGGGCTCCGCAATCCGGTCTGTGCACAATTCGGTATGTGCATCGAACGACTCCAAACACAAATGTGATACGGGTGAGGGGCTATGAACAAACGTGTAGGTCTGAGAAGCGTATACTAATTAGGAACATGGCATGTACTTCAATCAAAAGAGGCTTTTACTTGTTTTGGCAAATGATGAGCTGGCTACGACACAAAAGGATTCCCAAATTAAGAAAGGTTCTGGTAGATTGGGTTGTCAGGCCCATCCCCACATGACACCCACGTTTTGATGTAACTCTTCCACCTTCTAACTACCAAAGTATATAAATAAAAATAGTACTGTATAACTTTTATTCAATTCACTTCACCAATAATAGATATAGCATACAATTTCAGCACAAAATCTAAGATAACCAATCACAGAATTCATGATATATGTACATACGTTGTATGGCCTGTTTGGCATGACATGTCGTGTTGTGTCATGTCGATTTCGTGGCACGACTCAACAGAACATGCCACGGCACGGCTTAAATTGCCTATCACCCGAGACCCATGCGTGCAATGACACGGCATGGGCCCATGGACTGTGGTAACTTTTCAGGCACTTATAACAGATTATATATTGTTTCATTATTAGGACGACCAATCAAACACAGTGCAATTTTGTTCACCCTCCCTAAAAGAGGGTGAATAATACCCTCTCCCCTATTAGGTAAGAAGGGATGAGGGGGCCACTTTTAACCAAACCCAGCCAACCCATCTACCTTCTATTCTCTCTCCAGTAAAAAAATCAGTGTACATTGTTACTGGCTCCGTCATTTACAGTTTTTTGCATCTTCAATAAATTAGGGAGAACCCAGCTTTAAAAGGCAGTTTTTTTTATTTATTTTTATTGTTATTACTCTTTCATTTCAAGTGCTTCTTAAGCATGAGATTTCCATTAATTGGTTTGTTGTAAGTAGTAGTTAGCTGTGATTTTTTTTTTTTTTTGGGCTTGAGTAGACGATTTTTTTTTGCTGAGGCCTGAGAAAGCAAATAAGCTAAAAATGCGAAGATATAATTTTTTTTTGTCATCTTTTTTTTTTTTTTGATTATTAGTTCGTCTCAATAAGATCAGTTATGTAATTCTTGCCAATAAACTAATTCTTATTATGATGACTTCGACTTTCTTTGGCTCTTCTGCGCTTTTTGACTTGGAAGTTTCATTTACATATTTATTTTTATACCCATACAGCTGCATATTCGTGTCGTATTTGATTAAATTTTTCTGATACAATACGCAATGTTATTTAGCGTTACTCTTTTTTTACTGGAGAGAGAATAGAAGGTAGACACGGTTTTTTTTTTTGTGAAATTAAGCCTACAACTATATAACTTGGGTTGGTTGAGTTTAGTTAAAAGTGGTCCCCTCATCCCTTCTTAGCCAATAAGGGAGAGGGTATTGTTCATCCTCTTTTAAGGACGGTGAACAAAATTGCACTCAATCAAACAAGGCTGTAATAGACCAAAAATCACAGAAACACATCTCCAGACTCCAGTGCTTGCCCCATGTGAAATGCTTGTTTGTGCAAATTCAAGTTGCCAAAAATAGGTTGTCCCTAACATGATTGATGCATATTATTGAGAATTGGCACAGCTGTGAGTGAGAGGGAAGAATATGAGAATATAAAAACACCTCAAGGTGGGTCACCACACAAATATTCTGCAGCATAAGTTCTCCTAAAGTTTTATAGCAATGATTCTCAACAGTTATCAAGTCTATGCTTTCTTCCCAATAATGGGGTATCCAAGAGATTTTAAAAGCCTCCCCCTGGAAACAAAAGAGACATCAAAATCCTTGTTGCATGACAAAAAGGCTAGCTGAGCTGAGCCCTTTAGAAATGAACTCATCAATTTTGAGCAAGAACATCCACAACTTCCTCCCATAAATAGGGAATTTCCTGATATTGGAATGATAAACACACAGCGTTACACGGAAGGTTTGTCAAGTGCTTCTGGTCCGTCACATCATCTTTTGGTCTTGTCCACTCACGATCGGCCATCTCGAATAAGGTGGACCACATGCTCTGGACCAACACTCCTAAAAGTTGGAGCATTGGTTCCCCTTTTCTTGTTATGGAGCACTATCGATGGAAGTAGTGGTCCGGGAACATGGAACAGATACCATGACAAAGGGACTACACAGCGAATACTTCAATCGTAACCAAATTTGCATTTGCCTTTGGTGAATGACATTCCTATACAACAATTAGGTAGACACATACAAATCTATGAGCAGTCGAGAAAGATTGGCTACCCACCATTTTTCACCTGCTATTTTGCTTTCCCTTGAATGTGACTCAAAAACATACAAGAGTTATACAGAAGGATAGAACCTTAGGTCCTTAAATATACAAAATGAGACACTTCAGTAAAATCTTCAAGAAGGGAGCAAGGGAAATAGACTTAAACCATTTGTTACAACAGAATATCATGTCCTCATTCTCGGTCCAAATGCAAACTATACCTATATCACACTACATAAATTAGGTTTCAATTGGAATGATAAAGCATTAATGCTTACTAGATATTGTTGGAACCTTCTAACTGTCGCTCTATATGGCTGTCTGTACTAAGAAACCTTAAAGAACGAAAATTTAATCAGTAACCTTGCTTTTTTCCCTTGTTTATGATGGAGCTTCGAAGAAGTAACTCTTTCAAATGACCCCAACAGAAAAAGACCTAACAGTAGGCACAGGAAGGAAACAATTTACGTATCAAACAAGCGCTGAAGGCCACCTGAACTAATAAGTGTATTGTTTCAACTGATCAAACCCATTGTATGGAAGATTCAGAAACTATGGAAAGAGTGATGATAGGTTTCGTACTATTAATCAGTAAGAAACGTGTGGATCCGGGAGTGCATCAATTGAAGGAGAACACACAAAGTTATAGAGTGTTACTCTGCATTCATAACTGACTTCTCAGAACTCCATGTCCCTTCCACTAGTCAAACAACTGGAAATTAGAATTTTAATCCTAAGCATAAAAACTCACTTTTAGCCCGAACGAGCAAATGGGAGATGCATCAGGAAAGCCAATTTGAAGACAATAAATAACTCCAATCTCATGTAACCTGATACTCAATCAACTATTACCACATAAGCTATACCATGCATAACTTGAATTTGCTTCCTCATGTCGCAGTAATTCCACAAACCTAAAATGGAAAAAGCACTTTCAAGGGCCTATCTTTGAAGGCAACTAGAAAGGCTTTTATTGGGTTCTCATAATCATTAAAGCTTTATCACTTCCCATACTTGTTTGAAACTAGGATGTGCATTGTTGTGCACCCTCCAAGAATGTGAGGCAGACCAAAGGCTCCTCTGCAAACTTTGTTTCTTTCTTTCATAGGGTATTTCGAAGTACCCATGTAAACCCCAATCAATGGGGATATGGGCGGGTGAGGGCGGGAGACACACCTAACCTTCGTCAATAGATGCACAAAGTGACTCATCTTCGAAAGTTTTACCTCTAAAAGAACAGCCTTCTTGTACCTCCAGTAAGCGAGGAACTCAAGAGACGTATTGCCATGGAACCATGCACCCAAACTACGAATATACAGACAGTATGAATTTAGTTGACAACCGAATTTTGTTCAGACATTCAACACTGGATTCAGAGCTAATAACAAAATTAAAAGATTGATGCAAAAAAATATCATAGCCTGAGGCACGATCAAATAACATCGAATCACCCACAATACAACTTTTGCAAATTATTGACCTGAAGCAGTTTGCTCCGAATCATGAAACATAACTCAGAAAAAACAAAAAGATAAAAACAACTTTACTTCTAACCAGCAGCCTTGAGAGCAGACTGTACCGATCACAGAAGTGATGAAAACCCAATACAGAATAGTTAAGCAGAATAAAAACAAGTTCCCATCTTGTGAGACGCTACCCCAGCAATAACTAAAGTTCAGGTCAATCAGATAAATGTGCAAGCACACAAAGTCCAGGCCAGATTAAGATACCTGATCCTTCGGGTGTGAGTCAATTTATTGAGGGAGAATCCTCAACATCCCATCACAGCACAGTTGTACACAAACACCCCAACGTGCTCCTTCGTACCGATCACCTTCCAGTCCAAAGTGCCATCCTGGACACCTGAGCTAGGGCACCAAGAGTTCAGCACTATAGCTTCACCTTCTGGCCCGCCTTTTTGTCCGCCCACTACAAGAAGTTCCTTCCCACATGCTTTAAAAGCCAGCCCCCACCCATTGGAAGAATCAGCCCTAACTGGAAGCCTTCCCAAAACATCCCAGGAGTTCTTCTCCTTGTCGTACTTCTTCACCATGTTTGTCAAATACTCAACTGCATATAGTTGGTTATCAACAACTGCCACAAGGGGAGGTGCTTGAGCTGCCCTACTGACATTTGGAAACATACCCTCTACTTTCCTCCACTTCCTTGACTTGAGATCGTACTCCTCTCCGCAAGTCAACGATTCAGTAGGACTTGTCATTCCACCAATCACGTAGAATTTTCCATCCATAAAAAAGCCAGAGCACAATCTACGTGGGGAGTGCATGTTTGGTAACATTTCCCATTTCCCTGTTTTAGAATCATAAAGCTCAGCTGATTTCAAAATATTCCCATTCCTGTCACTCCCTCCCGCAATAATAGCCACCGAACCTAAATTTCCCGATCCAAACAAACAGCGAAGGCGATTCATTCCTTCGCACTTCACCCACTTCTGACAAATTAAACTAAACTTCCAAATGGCAAAATCTAACAACTCGCGGCCAAAAACCAACAACTCACTACCCACAGCCAATGACTCCTTATCCGCATGGTTGAAACACTCATCACATGGAATTTTAGGCAATCTCATCCATTTATTCCTCCTAGGGTCAAATGCCTCCCATCCCCTCGGGTCGCAAACCATGTACACCCAATGCTCCACAATCCCAAACTGCTTCCGCAAATCATATAAATACCCAGTTTTCATTAGTGAATTAAACCTCGTGTTCAAGCAAGACAACGAAGCATAATCAGACCGGGAAGCCCAAGCAAGACAAGTTAAAGCAACATCATCATTCAAACCAGGTAGTAAAAGACGGTCACTTAATCCAAGCTTTCGACGGCCTCTTCTTTCTAACGCCATCTCCAACAAGCCACTTTCTTCTTCTTCTTCCTCCACAACATAATCTGACGAAACCCTCTTCTTATTATTACAAATACGTAATTTCTTCTTCGACATGTCAGTATCTAACACTACGAAATCAAATCCTTTGTATACCCACTATAAAAACTATGAAAATTTTCCCACAGTTAGTAAAAGCAGTATTCAGACATACTGATTCAATTGTCGGTCATTTTCCCAGTAACCGGAAAACAAGCGATCCTTTCTCTTCCTATCAACTCTACCCATCGAGTCAAATCATCTCAATGATTCCTCATATATATCACGCCCCATAATCAAAACAACCAATCCCAACCAATTACACAACTTTAAAAAGGAGACGTATGATCAAAGAAAAACATCTTATCTTTCAATTCGAACAAAATCGGCCGATCTCGGGCAATCAATTTGATGATTATCGCGTGAGTTTCTCGAGAAGCCTGGAGATCTTTTCAAGTTATACATGAAAAGAAAATTGAAAGGAAAACCGTATAAAAAAAAAAAAAAAAACAAGTTCGACAAACCAATTAGAAGTCGAATCAGACGGCAGGTAATTGTATGGATCTCGATCGGATAAGGCGGCGGGAGTGAAAAAAACGACGTATACGATTTAAGGGAGTTTTAGGTATGAAGAGGAGCACAGGGAGGTGAATCCATGTTCGGAGGACTTAGGGAGTTTGATCGGATCTAGACGGCGACGGGGCCGGGAAGTGAGGTTTGCCGAACATGGCGCCGCCGGTATCCAGTGGATGAGAGAGAGAAACACAGTTTAGAGAGAGAGAGAGAGAGAGTTTTGGAAACTTGGTTCGTTTCTTTAACAGAAGAGAAACTGAACTGATTGACAAAAAAGCACGGCATTTCCAAAAAGTGAAAATAAAAGAAAAGGGCAAAAAGATAGCATAAACAAATAATTTTCCTTATGCTTTCTTATCAAAACTGTCTGATTCTTTTTATGCTAGTTTGAGGTTTGAATTGTTTTCTCACAAATAATTGTTGGAGAATTTTGTGAATGAAACCGGGGCACTCGGAGGGTTTCCCGAGGCAACCGAGACCACCCACGGATTCAAAACGTGTACGGATTAATGCTAATGCTGGGTAACTCCCCTCATAAATATGAAGATTATGGCAGATTCAATTCCTATTCAATTTAGGATTCAAGGCTCGAGTTACAGAATCAAGAATGAATTGGCAGAATTCATTTTGTTATTCAATGGGGAGGCTCCCCCATTAATCCCGTATTGATGATTTCAGCTCCTCCAAACAGTTATTTAAACTCAGTTCTGGGTCATTGTTTCATCATCAGAAATTCGTGCATCACATCATATTCCAGAAATTGTTATTGAGAGAGAGAGGCAGGCGTTAGCTTCAGTTCGCCAAGGCAGTCGATAGAGGTGTTCTGTCGGTCGTGGTTTTAGCCGTTGTATCCTGGGACGAAGACGTCGGTTCATCCTACAACACCCACGGTAGGCGGCGCATCTTTGTTATGGAGAGTGTGGTTACACACGACTCGGCCTTCAATCTACTATTTGTATTTCATATTTAGTTTCTGTCAAGTTTATTTCTGTTCATGTATTTCTGTTTCGTTGTAATCTGTTCATGTATGATTATATTGAATGAATTTGTTATTTGAAATTCGGAATTGCCACTGTGATTTTTCCAACAATAATATTTGGAAAATATTTTATATCTATACATTTAATTTAAGAAACTTTGAGAATAGGGTGCCGAAATACTTTGAGCTTGATTCACGATAAACTTAATAGAAACTCGCTTTGTTCGGTTAGATAAGTTTACCGTTCATTTCATACATTGCCGTAGTCAAATTGTCGTTTATAACTAATTCTTATTTTAAAAAAAACTTCAATCATTACCTATTTGACTCGACTTGACTCGTTTATAGTCATTTAATCAGTTTATATCAATATCAATAACTCTAAAAAGAGACCAATCAAAATGACTTTTTACAAGCTTAATAACCTAAGTAGAGAAAATTATGTTGGAGTATTATAGTAAGTGTAAAATATTAAACCATTTTGCCTTACTTTCTATCGGTTTTCAATGTGGTGTGCATGCTTGATATAATTGATATTGTGGTTCTAATAACTATTTAGCTACATTTCAATCTAATGTCATTTAAACGCTTGGAATAGATGCTCTAATTACAACATGTGCTAAAAAGTTGAGGATTCTAGATTAAAGAAGAAACTACTAATCAAAATTAACTAATAGAAAAACAGAAAAAGAAGGTCGACTGAGTTGGAGAGAAGAATGGGCACTTATTAAATCATTATCAATTGGATTTTAATTCATCAAAACTTGCATCAGAATATGTTCCCTTACTATTACAATACTTATCCCGTGCCCAATTTAGAAAAATATGTTTTGTCATGCTTTCAACAGTGAGGGCGTCTCTTCGGAGACATCCGATAAAATTGGAACGAAACAGTGAGGGCAAGAAAAGATTGTCATCAAACTCTTAGAACTACCAACAATCAAAGCAGAATTTCCCTTCTTAATGATTCTGAGATGGGAGAAAAAAAGGTTTTACTCTTATTAAAATTGTCTAATTCTTTTTATGCTAGTTTGAGGTTGAACTATTTTCTCACAGATAATATCTGAATTTTTTTTATATCTATACATTTAACTCAAAAAACTTTGAGAATAGGGTGCTGAAATACTTTGAGCTTGATTCGTGATAAACTTAATGAGACTCGCTTTGTTCGGTTAGATTAAGTCCACCGGTCATCTCATACATAGCTGTAGTCAAATTGTCGTTTATAGCTAATTCTTATTTTTTTAATACCTTAAATAATTACCTATTTGACTCGACTTGACTCGTTTATAGTCATTTATGGAGTAATTTTTTTTAATAAGTAATATATCAATATCAATAACTCTAAAAAGACCCGTCAAAATTACTTTTTTACAAGCTTAATAACCTAGAAGAGAAAATTATATTGGACTATCGTAGGAAGCCTAAAATATTAAACCATTTTGCCTTACTTTGGTTTTCAATGTGGTGTGCATGCTTGATATAATTGATATTGTGGTTCTAATAACTGTTTAGTTACACCAGAATCTAATGTCATTTAAACGTTTGGAACGGATGCTCTAATTACAACATGTGCTAAAAAGTTAGGGATTCTAGATTAAGGAAAAAACTAGTAATAAAAATTAATTAGTAAAAGAAAAAGAGAAAAAGGAGGTCGATTCTGGTCGACTGACTTGGAGAGAAGAATAGGCACTTATTGAATTTTAATTCATCAAAACTTGCATCAAAATATAATCCCAATACAGAACATGATAATATCACAATACTTTTCACGTGCCCAATTTAGAAAAATATGCTTTGTCATGCTTTCAACAGTGAGACCAAGAAAAGATTGTCATCAAACTCTTAGAACTACCAACAATCAAAGCAGATTTTTTTTTACTCTATGGATCATTTAGATCCAATAGTTCAATATACTCTATGGTTGGAAGTATAATTTTTTAGCTAATCAAAAAAAGGGAAAACACATCATTTTATTTCAGTCTCCGTGCATAACACGTGCACAATACGTGTTCATGCTAGTAACCTAGTAGAGAAAATGATATTGGAGTACTATAGTAAGCCTAAAATATTAAAGCCTATCACCTTACTTTCTATTGGTTTTCAAGATGTGATGTGCATGCTTGATTATTGATATTGAAAGTACAATTTTTTAGCTAATCAAAAAAAGGAAAAACACATCATTTTATTTCAGTGTCCGTGCATAACACGTGCATAGTACGTGTTCATGCTAGTAACCTAGTAGAGAAAATGATATTGGAGTACTATAGTAAGCCTAAAATATTAAACCCTATTGCCTTACTTTCTATTAGTTTTCAAGATGTGATGTGCATGCTTGATAATTGATATTGAAAGTATAATTTTTTAGCTAATCAAAAAAAGGAAAAACACATCATTTTATTTCAGTCTCCGTGCATAACACAAGCATAGTACGTGTTCATGCTAGTAGCCTAGTAGAGAAAATGATATTGGAGTACTGTAGTAAGTCTAAAATATTAAACCCTATCGCCTTACTTTCTATTGGTTTTCAAGATGTGATGTGCATGCTTGATAATTGATATTGTTATTCTAATATCTCTATTTAGTTACATTTCAACCTAATGTCATTTAAACGTTTAGAGCGGATGCGCTTACAACATGTGCTAAAATGTTAGGGATTATAGATTTAAGAAGAAACTAATCAAAATGAACTAAAAGAAAAGCAGAAAAAGGAGGTCAACTGAGTTGGAGAGAAGAATGGACACAGATTAAATCGTTATTGGTTGGATTTTAATTCATCAAAACTTGCATCAAAATATAATCCCAATACTTATGTTACTATCACAACACTATAGACACTCTAACTTGGCTTTGCAGACATTTAAGCCCCCACGTTGGGAAAATCTCGATGATGAAATGGTATTCTGTATGCCTGGATGAAGTGTGAAAAGTCCTATAAACTTTGTGGAACTCTTAAGGAGTGAAGGAACACCTGAGAACTAGATATGAGTGTGTCGAACGACATTTAGAATGAGTAGATAAGTGTTTTGGCCATAGTGGCACCGACGTTCTTTGATCTAGTCTACTTTCAACCAACTTTTCATAAACTAAAGATATAATCAATTGAAAAGTGGCACAAGCTCCTCAAAAGGACCAACAAACACGGACGAAGGGTGGCGCAATGGAATTCACGAGAAACTAGTTAGCGTATTAGTTCAAACGAAGATAGGTCTCGAATCCTCGAGAGTTCTTGAATCCACAACAAGAAAGAGATTAACTCTGAAATTGTTATTGATTAAAAACTACAGAATAATAGAGATTACAAGCCTATTTATAGGGAAACCCTAGCAAACTACTAAAAAAATAAAATATCTTAGAAATTGGGGAAACTCCTAAAATTGAAAACTAGAAGCAATTCTAAGACTTTTCCAACTGGAATCAATAAAAACGGAATTACACACTAAGAGTAATTCCTAATCTAAATATTACCTAAAATAGCGAAATAACTAAATTTAAAACCTAAATAAAGGAATTTGGCCAAAATCCACCATGCATCAAGACTTAGGGTCGTGAGTATTGACCGTAACGCGATTCTGCTTCAGCCCACCAAGTTTGGGCCTATTCCGGGCTGGTCGATAAATTGACGAATTTGGCAATTTTTCAATTAAAAGTTGTTTGGGTCTCCGGGGCTTCGACCGATCCATTTGATCATAGAATTGAGCCGCTACTTGTTCTACATCAGAGGGAGAAAAAGGAGATCGATCGTTTGAGTTGGAGAGAAGAATGCATTGTTAAATCGTTATCAATTAGATTTTAATTCATCAATACTTGCATCCAAATATAATCCCAATACAAAACATGTTATTATCACAACACTTTATCTCATGCCCAATTTAGAAAAATATGTAGTTTTGTCATGCTTTCAACGGTGACATCAAAAAAAGATTGTGACCAAACTCTTAGAACTACCAACAATCAAAGCAAACATCCTACAATACATTTATGGAATTAGTTTTCTTTTCAAATTGCTAGCTTTACCCAATTCATTCAAAAGTATGAGCATGGTAACACATGTAAACTTGGAACTATTGTTTTTAAAGCAACCGACTTTTCTTTCAAAGTAGTATTTGATACTCATGATCCATCTCTTCCATTGATTTGACAGTTGACACCATGATTGTCTTTCTCCATTAGTCATGAACTTGGTTGTTTTCTTTTGAGCTTTTGGCCTTTGTACGGGTACTCTGCAGGGGAGTGGTTGGACAGCACGCGTGCAACCCGACCAGTTACGACCCTATTTTGGGGCCATTTCAATGAACCAATTCGGTCATGTTGTAAAGTTCGTCGAATACTATAGTCACGTTAAAAATTAAGTGAATTGAATACCATCATGTTGTAGAGTTCGTCGAACAATGTAGTCGCGTAAAAGGTCAAGTGAATTAAATACCAAAAAATGTGAACAAATCGGATCATTGAAATTGCCCTGAAATAGGGTAGGGGCTAGCCGGAACGCACGGGTGCAGTCTAACTTCTACACGGCTGACATTCCGTCTCTAGCATTTATGCGGCTTCTGAAATGGTTGGACTGCACAGTGGAGTCCAACCACTCCATGATAGAGAAAAATATTTGAGAACATGGGCTTAATTAAGGTAAGTATGAGAGTTATAAAGGATCATCAGGGTGATTTGACAAAAAAGAAAAATATGGTTTTTTGGTTTTTTTCGTTGTCTTTATTCATTCATTTTTTTGTATTTGTTAGTTTTGCGTCAAATTTTCGTGGTTTATGAAATATCTTATGAGATTGGACTTTAGAGTCTTTTAAGTAACTAGTGGTATAAAATCACTCCAACTGTCAACATTTTTTAGCTAAGTGGTCAATAAAGTATTTAACTTTAATTAAAGGTAGAGGTTATGATAATGTTAATGGTTATCAAAATCACGTGGTTGACTCATCTAATAGCATAAGTCAAAGTCACCATCCAAAGGTCCCACAATAAATTAGGAATTTTGGCCCCTCGCATACGGGGTGTTTGTAATAGTTTTTCCTTTGATTTTAAAGCTCCGTTTGTCTCGGGCAGAAAACGTTTTCAAAAAGAAAAATTCCATTAAAAATATTTTCCTAAAAGTCAACGAAAATTGTTTTCTTGGTCAATGGAAAACCAACCCTTATAACGCAAAAAATGATTTCCAAAAAAAAAAAAATTCCTGAAAACATTTTTTCCAAATTCTTAATTGTACTTCAGATTCTAGATTTTAGATTTTAGCGGAAGTTATAGAAAGTGTTTGTTGCAGGTTTGAATTATGAATTAAAGGTTACAAAAGAAAAGTAGTGGTTGCTTTTTGTAAAATAAGGGGGTGTTCCGCTAAAAAAAAAAGAAGTTTAGTTTTAACTCAAAAACTACTCCATTCCGCTAACAAAAAACCCACAAAAAATCAACAACAAAAAAACCACTTAATTCCACTAACCTAAAAAAAACCAAAAAGCTAAAAAACTAGTTAGTGAAAAAAGTTAGTTTTTTTTGCAAAACTAAAGATCCAAAAAACTAGTTAGTGGAACAAGTTAGTTTTTTTTTTTTTTTGCAAAACTAAAAATCAAAAAGCCAAAAAACTAGTTAGTGGAACAAGTTAATTTTTTTGCAAAACTAAAGATAAAAAAAACCCAAAAAAACTAAGTTAGTGGAACATGGCCTAAGTGTTTTGCGGTGAGTCCTTTTTTTTCCCCCTGTTTGCCAACGTGTAATTTCTAGAATGGTAATGAATATTTTTGTCTTTATACTAGTCATAACTTCTCAAAACATCTAAAAGCATCAAAATCGGAGCTTCTAAAAATTCAACTTTTGGGCCTTAAAGTGGGAGTGGAGTTCCTGCCGTGCTCCATGTGCACGACACTGTGTGGTGCGGGGCATCCGGCCCTCTATTGCAAAAATGTACTGCTCAAATTTAATCCGAGACGTACGTAAATCCGAACCGCCCATTGGTAGGATTAAATCCGAGCCATGCATTTTCTCAATGGATCGGACGACCAGATCCCCGTACCACACGATGATGTGCACATAGGGACCCTTGATCCAAAATGGCTATGAAAACGTTAGTAATTTTTAGAAGCTGTAGATTTTTAAAAGTTAGAATCTCATAATCCTTCACAATTTTTTGCAAACAGACAGCTTCCAATCTTGAATAATTTTTTGATTAACAAAAGAGTGGTCCAAGAAAATGGGTATGATTCTTGACTAGTTCCAAAGAGTCACCCTCGTGAATCCACCAAAATAAAGACTAGATCATTGATTGGATTTATCAATATTTGAAAGTATTTTACTTACTTATTATTTTTATTCATGTAGAATTATTTATTTTTTTAGAGGAAAAAAAATAGTGCAATATTTGAATAAAAAGATAATGCTAAATCATTACCCTATATTAGTACCTCTTTTTTTCTTTTCTTTTTTTTGGTATATGTATGTGAATAGTCTGAGAAGATTTGGGTGCAGATAAGGTATGAGCTGACGTGGTACCCATGCGACACATTTGGGTCATCCAAAAATGCAACCGAACCGACGGTCTGAATTGAAACACTTTTTCTTTTCTTTTCTTTTCTTTTCTTTTCTTTTTTAAGTCCGCTCAGCGTTTCAATACTTTTTTTTCTTTTCTTTTCTTTTCTTTGAAATTCGCTCGGCATTTCAATACGAATTGTCGGTTGCATTTTTAGACGATCCAAATGTGCTGTACAAGTACCACATGGTACCCTCCCTGTGCCCAAAATATTCTCAAATTTTCCATTTCTTATAGTTCACGTGGATTGTCAAAGTTGTACAGTTGTGTTTTTTTTTTTTTTTTCCTGATCAGTTGTACAGTTAGTTGGTCCCCTAAGCAAAAGTCTCTGTGCATGACCAACTGGTACCCTGAATGGTATGGTACTTTCAAGATCCAATAACTAACCCATAAAGCCAATCTGTACTTTCTTGGCTGCCATTTGCATCCATAAGTTACAAGGGTGTGCCGGGTACCACGAGACGATACTCATCACGTATTTCGGTCATTCAAAAGTATTTTAGACGGTCTGAATTTTAGAGTGAGAAAGAGGAGAGAGGGAGGGAGAAATTTGAGCCATCCAAAACACTTTTTGACGGTTGAGATGCGCGCTCAAGCACCACGTGTGCGGTACATTTGCACGCAAGTTTTTCTCAAAAATTAACCCCCAAAAAAATAAAAAATTGGTTAATGAAACAGATTTTTGGTGCAGCAGCAAGGACTTCAAAAAAAAAAAAAAAAAAAAGGCCCTCTAAGATACCATGCCTACTTACCATGGGGAGACCGATCTATGCCTCTGACACCGATGGCGTGACAACGGTGGCGATGGCACCGGCGGTTTCCTTTTCTGCTCTTTTATTTTTTTGTTGTTAGTTTTGTAGCTGGTTTTTTTGGCCGGCGGTTTTGTAGGCTGGTGGGTTTGTTTCTGGTTGTTTTGTTTACCAGTTTTGGACCGGTTGTTTGATTTAATACATTTCTATCTCTTTACCGAAAAAAAATTACCATGGGAAAAAGCACCCATGAATAAGACGAGTCCAAACTTGTTCACCCGTGTTAAAAGAAATCCAAACTCTTGTTAGAAGGGTCAACTTCAAACAACATTCAAGAAGTACGTGATCTTGTTATCGTGTGTGTCACACACAATAAGCGCGCGCGCACACACAAAAAAAAAACACACACACACACACACACACACACTCCAACGCACCTTTTATACATTTACAGATGTTTTTACACATTTCAACACATTTTTTCAACTGGTCTCTTCGGAAACATGCAATAAAATTGGAATGATACAGAGAATACACTTTTTCAACCATAATATAAGCCCATTGAGCATATGTTGGCATTTTCCAAGTATGTATTGTCTACCCGCTTTTGATGAGGAGTACTAAAATTCATTTTTCCGAATGAGGCCTCAATGATAAGACAATCAAAGAATATATTTATCTCTCTTGACTCCCCAACTTTTCTTTCCCTTCCATAACTTCTTTTACAAATTCTCAAATCCAATACAGTCCTTTTCAAATTCTAACTTTCAAGTGTGAAACCTTGGAGGACATCATAGCATGTTCCAAAGTGGCAAAAGAAGAAGAAAGTGTTATGGAGGCAATTCTACACCCATAAACTGTCAGAAAATTCAAGTGGGTTGGATTAAGATTCACATACCTGACAAAACCCTTCAGGCCTCATGGGTGCCACAAGGGCCTTAATAGTCCCCTTCCCCTGCCAAATACCCAGTGAGCAGTCTATCATGGGCAAACAGATGCCATTTCAATCTGTTCGGCCATGTTTGGTAACCGATGATGCGTGGCCCCCTGCCTTTTTTTTTTTGCCAGAAGACAAGATATTAGTACGTTAGATTACTGTTAGATTACTACGAGAAGTATCGCTACGAGCCTACGAGGGATATCGATGTTGTTCCATCGGCTCGTACCCAAAATCTCTCCTACCTGACTTGTGTCTTCTTTTCGTTTTCCACTTTATCTTATACTATCCTCTGAAGAAAAAGACACCAAACATGCCATAACTTCACCAAAACCCTCTCTGCGATGTCCTATAATGTACACTACTAAAAACAAAGGTTTCCCAGATTTATGTTCAACTCTTGAATTCTTAAGTTATGTCAACCCATATATTTCTCTACTCCTATTGAGACAAACAATCTATATCAAGCACCAGTTCCTCAACAACATATATCTGATATTGGCCTAACCATTCCTTCTAACCTGCTTTCACAACAGTTCAAGTAATATGAAGGATAAACAATGTAAATCCGTGAAATAAACAAAAAAATGGGCACAAAAAAAAAGCACTCTAAAACTATCTATGTAACGACCCGTCCCAACTGACATGCTAACTCTTAGCCTAACCACGTGGCTCAAAAGGTTAACCTCATGTTGTACAATAGTTGGTCGGATTCTCTTATATACTCCTATTAAACTTCTTTTACATATTTGGACGATTTGGGACAAACCCACTAAATGGGTTGTCACAATCTACACATTTTAGCAATGTATATGTATAACCCAAAAGATTAAACAGGCTAAACCATCGAGTTTGATATTTCAGCCATGATCGAGGAAAACTTCAGCGAATAAAACGGGGTCGTGAAGGTGAAGGAGATTGGAGCTCCCATAAATTCTCATGTTGTTTTACAAGCTAGAACAAAAGGACACCCTCAAGGTTAAACAAGTGAAACAACGGAGCATATTATACCCTGCTCATACACATCTCTAAATATACTCTTTTATTTGGCGCCAACTACAAGTAAATCCATCTCCTCCCGGAACACTCCACTTAGTTGTATTTCTTTGCTTATTACCTCCTATACTTGGTCGCTTCATTGGTTGAAGTCGAAGGAAAAAATGAGTTTTACTACGATAAAAAAACAACCCCAAAATAAATAAAGAAAATACAAAATGACTTTAAAGAGTGTGGTCGGTACGAGCCTAATTGCCTCTGCTACTCCCCATTGGATCCTTCCTTCTGCAACCTTTTACGCTTGCACCAACATAAATATTGAGGGAGAGGCCCTTCTTCTCCAATGACCCAGGCATGCTCAGCGACATCCCCTAGTGTCATCCTGTCTCTTGGGTCTGCATAAAAAGTTTCAGTCAAGAAGGCAAAAGATTCTAAAGCAATTCCTGGAACTTTAAGGAAAGAAAAAAACTTATTTGCCAAGTCTGTTCCAACTTCCAACTTCGAGAGGACAAGAAAATAAAAACCTACGAAAATTAAGTCGAAGATATTTTGGGTTATATTGCTCTGTTTGGCTTTGTAAAGGAAAGGAAATGAAGAGGAAAGTAAAAATGAAATAAAAGTGAAAATGTCAACTAATATAGAAAATGGAAATGAGGAGAAAGAGTTGAGAAAATCTGGAAAAGTATGCAGAAAAACTTCTCTCAAATATCCCTCATAATAACTTTTTCTTCTCTTTTCTTTCTTTTGACCGAGTTCCAAACACACCTGAACAACATTCCTAGATTGAAAATGAACCTATGTAAAAAGATAAAGAAAAAATCAATCGAATACAACAGCTCGGAATAGAAGTGACTGACCTTTGCAGAGTAACCCCTCTAGTAAGTTCTTCAGCAAGGGGTTCATATGATTAGGGAGCGATAAAGGGCTGTTAACAATCTGGGAAAAAGCAAAAGTTAATCTAATTAGACCCATGAAAGCTCAAAGGTTAAAAATGACTATAAAGATGCTGAAAATAAGAAAAATTAAACAAGTATTTGTGAAAATACAAGCAATCCGCAACACCTTGTCATACGTATCCTGCAGACTGTCTCCAAGAAATGGGTATTTACCAAAGACCATGCAGTACAAAGTAATTCCCACTGCCCACGTGTCAGCAGCTTTGCCATGGTATGTTAGACCTACTAATCGGGAAAACAATAAAAAAGCTGATTGGTAGACAACTCGTCTTTTTAATTATGGAAAGGAAAAAAATTTCCACGGGGACAGAGATCTCTTACCTAAACAGCACTCTGGTGCTGTAAAAACAGGAGTTCCAGGAGAGCGGCGTAGCTCGTCGTTATCATCCTGCAAATAAACCAATTAGTACACTTCCTATGGGTTGCATTAGGATGCCGAATTGTTTCACACAAATAAAAAGCTTCTGAAGAAAATGAGAACATAAGAGTGCAATGAAAATCATGGAATGCTCTGATCATGGAAATGGTAAATCTGGCCTAATGCATGTCAGTTTATTTTTTCCTGACTAGTGGCATGGGAGGTACAAATGGAAATCAATCAAATTAGAATACAAAGAATAGGCACAATTAGTTCACACAACTGTAACAATATCTAGTCTGTGCTCCTTGTTTGCGTTTGAGCATGTCTTATAGGTAGTGCCTAGTGGCATCAATATAGGTCTGATGAATGCAAGGTTTTATACCTGCGCTTACAAGAATGGAAAGAATATGCGCAAGGGACGGAGGAAATAGACCACAACATATTCATTCCAAGTTTCCCCACTATCATCATCATCACTTAAAAGAACATATGTACATGTAATTACAGCGATCAAAATGTTTTATACCCGCGCTTACAAGAATGGAAAGAATATGCGCAAGGGACGGAGTAAATAGACTACAACATTTTCATTCCAAGTTTCCCCACTCTCATCACTTAAAATAACATATGTACATGCAATTACAGCGATCAAACTTGTTGAAAGATTATAATCGATATGTATTCTTCTCACTAGGAGGCACAATATATAGACTGTGTACAAGATAATTTAGGAAAGGAAATAATAAGGAAATTGCTATCTACCTAATTAGACTAATTACAATCTTCCTAATTGTCTAATTGCCTAATTGATTTACAACATGTGCTACAATATTCTTTCCTTTTCAACACTCCCCCTCAAGCTGGAGCGTATACATCGTATACTCCTAGCTTGCGACAAATAGAATCAATGGAAGCCTTGGGAAGAGCCTTCGTGAAAATATCAGCAAGTTGAGAGCCTGAAGGAACAAAAGGCGTGCTGATCTCTTTTGACTCCACTTTCGACCGAATGAAATGACAATCAACTTCAATGTGTTTGGTCCTTTCGTGGAATACTGGATTATTAGCAATATGGATAGCAGCCTGATTATCACAATATAACGGAGTTGGATCATGTACTGGAAACCCAAACTCATGTAGAAGTGTACGCAACCAAGTCAACTCACAAGTGGTATGAGCCATTGCTCTATACTCTGCTTCAGCACTAGAACGTGTTACAACAGACTGTTTCTTACTTTTCCAAGTCACAAGATTGCCACCTATAAAGGTGCAATAACCAGTGGTAGAACGACGATCAGCAGGAGATCCTGCCCAGTCAGAATCCGTATACCCTTCGATACGAAGATGTCCAGACGCCTTGTAGAGAAGTCCACGTCCAGGAGCATTTTTAAGATACTTCAAGATGCGAACAACAACCTCCATATGAGAAACTCGAGAACAAGTCATAAATTGACTGACAATACTGACTGCATAGGAGATATCGGGTCGAGTGATAGTGAGATAAATAAGTTTACCCACAAGTCTCCGATACAACTCAGGATCGTCAACCAACTCACCATCGCCAGGCATAAGCTTATGATTAGTCTCCATAGGAGTAGCTACAGGTTTAGAACCAAGATAACCTGTATCTTTCAAGAGATCGAGAGTGTATTTCCGTTGTGATAAACTGATGCCTGCTTTAGAACGAGCCACTTCAATGCCAAGAAAATACCGAACCTTGCCTAGATCCTTGGTGAGAAAACTGGAACAAAGGTGACGAATTAATACCTGAATCCCATCATTGTCACTCCATGTAATGACAATATCATCCACATAGACTACGAGAATCACAATACCACTGGTGGTCCTTTTAAAGAAGACGGAGTGATCAGCTTGACTTCGTGTCATACCATGAGACACGACGGTACTGCTGAATTTATCGAACCAAGCCCGGGGAGATTGTTTGAGGCCATAAATAGATTTGCGAAGATGACACACAGACTCCCCCTTGGACTCAAAACCGGGTGGTTGAGCCATATAAACTGTCTCAGAGAGATCTCCATGAAGAAAAGCATTCTTGACATCAAGCTGATGGAGAGGCCAATCAAGGTTGGCTGCAAGAGAGATAATAATGCGAACAGAATTGAGTTTGGCAACTGGAGAAAAAGTCTCAGTGTAGTCAAGCCCATAGGTTTGAGTGAAACCTTTGGCCACAAGACGAGCTTTCAGACGATCAAGAGTACCATCAGGATTGTGTTTGATGACAAACACCCAACGACAACCAACAATATGTGCTCCAGATGGTGGGGGGAACAAGATCCCAAGTATGATTGATTAAAGCGTGCATCTCTTCTTCCATAGCGAACGCCATCCAGATGAGAAAGAGCCTCTGATAAGACTTAGGAACAATGAATAGAGGACAAAGACACGAAAAAACGCGAAAAGGGAGACAAATGATCATAGGACACAAATTGAGAGATAGGATGGGAAGTGCAGGAGCGAATACCTTTACGGTGAGCAATAGGAAGATCGAGTGTCGGATCTGAAGACGCTTGAGGAGATGGTGTGGGCACAGAAGCTGTATCCGGAGGTGCAACAGGAGTAGCGGCAGCAGAAGAACGTCGAACATATACCTGTGTAATTGATGGTCGAGTAGCAGTCTCAAAAAGACCATGGTCGGCCCGATAGAATCGCGCAATCTCAGGAAGACAAGGTGGTGCCAACAATGGTGTCAACTGAGTACCCTCAAGAGAATAATATGAGATATTTTCAAAAAAAGTCACGTCAGCACTTACAAAGTGCTTCCGTAATGAGGGACTATAGCACTTGTATCCTTTCTGTGTCAGAGAGTAACCCAAAAAAATACATTTGTAAGAATGCGGATCAAGTTTATCACGACCTGGAGAGAGATTATGAACAAATGACACACAACCAAAAAGTTTTGGGGGAAGAATGTAAAGATCCTTGTCAGGAAACATGACCTGATAAGGAATTTTGCCATGCGAAACCCGAGAAGGGGTGCGATTTATTAGATAATTCGCGGTAAGAACAGCATATCCCCAAAAATGTTTTGGAATGTTCATGTGAAGCATAAGGGCACGAGTTACGGCTAAAACTGGCCCATTCTTCCATTCTGCAACCCCATTTTGTTGAGGGGTAGTGACACACGCAGTCTGATGAATAATACCATGAGTTTCATTAAACTGTCTAAATGGACGAGAAAGATATTCTTGGGCATTGTCAGTTCGCAAAATACGTAATTTAGCATTAAATTGGTTGACAATCTCAGCATGAAAGACTGAAAAAACAGAAAATAATTGAGACCTATCTTTGAGGAGATACACCCATGTTAAACGAGAAAAATCATCAATAAATGTGACAAAATAGCGCGCACCACACAAACTCGTAGTGCGCGAAGGTCCCCAAATATCAGAATGAACTAATGCAAAAGGTTCTACACATGGTGACTCAGTTCGTAAAGGAAAAGAAACTCTACGATGTTTACTAAGTTCACATGTGTCACAATTAAAAGGAGAAAAACTAGGTAAACTAGGAACTAGCTTGCGAAGGTTGGCCGAGGATGGGTGCCCAAGGCAGCGGTGCCCGATAAGGTGTAACAGTAGAATGTAAAGCAGAAGGACTAGATGACTGCTGCTTTGTTCTGCTCCTGAAGGTAATACAGACCATTCTTCTCATACCCCCCACCAATCATCCCCTTTGTCTTGAGATCCTGAAACTCACAATGAGAAGGAGAAAAGAGGATAGAACACTGGTGAGTATGAGACATTTTATGAATCGAAAGAAGATTAAACGGAAATTGTGGCAAATATAAGACAAAATGAAAAACAAGACCGGATGAACGATATGTACCAATGCCTTGAACAAGAACCTTAGTGCCATCGGCAATAGTAACATAAGTCTTAACGAAGGAGTAACAACATCGGTCAAAGAGACAAATCACTGTCATATGATCGATGCGCGAATCGAGAATCCAAGGAGTGCTACGAGAAGATGAATGAAGACACGTATTACCCGAGGTGACATGAGTTGCGTGGAAGAAGAAGAAGATGCATTGGCCCTTTGAATCATAGAATCATACTCGGTCTTGGACATAGTAATCGAGTAGGAGCAAGAGCGAAGGCTCCCCCTCAAGTGTAGCCTGATTAGCCCAAGGCGGCTTGCCATGCGGCTTCCAACGAAATTCAACATCGTGGTTGGTCGCACCACAATGAGTACACTTCTTGGTGCCACGACCACCACGTCCCCACGTCCTCACGACGACCACCCCGCTCGGAAGAACTACCACGACCGGGAGGTATTGCGATTCCCAAAATGTCCAAGATGATGCGGGAGAGGTTGTGGGGGCGGCGGGCGGATGAGGGCGGATGCTCTAAATCGGAAGAACGAGGAGCCCCGTCGAACACGAGCAAAGGCCTCACCAACGGTGGGGACTTCCCAGAAAGAATCAGAACTAAGAGGAGCAAGGTCTGAATTTAATCCGGGACGAGAAATTTGCAAGTTAAGATTCGTCTCTGTACTTCTGCACTGAACCTTTAAATCAGAGAGAGAGGTGGTAAACATTTAACTCGTCCCACATACCCTTTAAGATGGAAAAGTACTCATCAACGGATCTATCTCCTTGTTGAAGGGAGAAAATATTCGATAAATCTGAAAAACTCGAGAGATATTCGATCGATGAATATAACTCGCGTAGAGTGTCCCAAACAGCTTTGGACGTCTCTTGGCAAGCAACATTATTAAAAATGTCAGGTTCAAGACTATTCCACAGTAAAGTCATAATATGAGCATCATGTTGGGACCAAGCAGAATCGGGATCAGTAGGTGGATCATTGGTAATATAGGAACTCTCACCACTTGCGCGTAGAGAGACAGTCACAGCTCGTGACCATGGCAAATAATTAGATCCATTTAATTTGATTGTGGTTAGAGACCGGCGATAATCCCTAACAATATCCTTAGTTTCAGAGGTTTCAGCAGTGTCTGTTTGCTTAGGTTTATCACCCATAATGGATTCAAGAGATAAAGACACAAGCCAAAAAGGGAGGAGTTGTTACCTAGAGGATTGACACGTGCAAAGAGAGGGTACACGTGCAAAGAGAGGGTACCCGAGTTCTAGAAAGATTGATCGAGGGCCAGAAAGAGATTAGGGTTACTGTTCACGATTGCTACAGTGCGCGCGAGACCGCTTTGATCGCTCCAAAGGCCTGCAAAACACTGTTCACGGCTGGATTTTTTTTTTTTGGATCGAGGGTTGTGTATTGGGGTTAGAGAGGTTTTGGTTGTGGTCAATTTGAGAGAGAGAGAGAGAGAGAGATTGACGAAAAAAGATAAGAGGTAACGAGAAAGAAAAGTCAGGTTCCTGGAACCTGCTCTGATACCATGTTGAAAGATTATAATCGATATGTATTCTTCTCACTAGGAGGCACAATATATAGACTGTGTACAAGATAATTTAGGAAAGGAAATAATAAGGAAATTGCTATCTACCTAATTAGACTAATTACAATCTTCCTAATTGTCTAATTGCCTAATTGATTTACAACATGTGCTACAATATTCTTTCATTTTCAACAAAACTAATGGCTGAAGCAGATCAATACCTCAAAGACCTGGCTGACACTGAAGTCTCCAATCTTCACCACGCCAGCAGCAGTGACCAAAAGATTGTCAGGTTTAATGTCTCCATGTACGATGTTCTGTTCCGGAAAAAAAAAAATGTATGTGTTTTTTCCTGAGACAATAATGGGCAAAGACAGCCAAACTACATCTAAAATCCAGATTAAAGAGAGTGCACAAAACAATCTATCCACACAGTTGAACCATCTTGAGAGCATATATTTCAAGAACTGCACTTATCATTGAAATCTGGAATCCCGTCAGAGAGAGGACAAGTTGGAAGAGCTTGAACACTAAAAATGAAAATTCTCTGCTAGTAAGACTTGATGGTAGAAGGCTAAACGATAAATAAAATAAACATCACCAAACAGATAGTTGATTTGTACAGAAGTTCCACATTTGCAGACGCTGAAAACCAACACAAATTTCCATATAATCTGCTAGCCAAAATCTAATGGCTGATCAAATTTCTTTCAGGTATAAGATTTCTATTATCATGCCTCCACAAGAACAATTAATATCTCAATGCAAGGATCAAACAACATTAATGTTAATCTCAATGGTTAATTAAGAGAAATGTTGTCATCCAAACATGCATTCCAAACGAGAAAAAACAATACCAAAAACAACACTGAGAATTTAGCAATAGGTAAGGCCTAAGTGCATATGAGCACTACAAAACCACAAAACAGGGTTGTTTAGTTAAACAAAAACATTAAAAGACAAGTCAATCCCATACATGAGCATGGAGATACATCAATCCAAAAACTATATCCCGCAAGTACTTTTGTGCTTTGATTTCTCCTAAACCACCTGGTGGACCAGAACCCTCACAGATACATTTGCCTTCCACATATTCCAGAACTGAGCAAACAGAAGAAGTATTCATCATGAGAGGCTGACTTACACATTTTACACAAATTATAACTACAGTAAGAGATGAAGATCACATGCAGACAAAAAATAAGGAGAGAGAGAGAGAGATTACCCATGTAGAATTGATCAGTGGCAGGGTCATCGATCACCTCGATGAGATTAACTATATTGGGATGCTCAAGAATTTTCATGATTAGGACCTGGGAAGTAAAATACTTAAATTCATTAGCCTACAAAACAATATATGAAAAGGAAAGTCCCCACAGAACAAATGCAAATAAATAAGAAATGATGTATTAAACAACCACAAAGGAGCAACCAAGTCAGATTCATGTACTCTTTACTCAGTATATAACATAACCAGGACTGGCACCCATATGGGAGACAAATAGGTTAAATTCCACGGAGACCCCCTCATCTGTACCTCTTTGTCACGCGCACCCCCAACTTTAAAATCGCCCAAACGGACCCCCTCATCTATGAACGTTAACCAATTGAAACCCTTCTGTTAGAAGACCGTTTAGGGACGTTAGATATTGTAAGCTCTATCGGCTGCGCTCTCCTTTTTTGGTTGGCACATTAATGACCAAAACACATTTTTCGGGATTTCTTTTTTCTTTTTTATTTTCCATTTTCTCTAGAGTGTCTGTATAGGTAAGGCAGGGAATCATCTTTATTTGTATTGCTTTTTGAGTGCGATAGTCGTATAAGGTAGTTTTGAGAACATTGAGAAATTTGTGAAAATTTTGTTTCCATTGAAGACCGGGGATATTGTGAAGTTTTGGGAAGATTACGGTTGGTGAAGATTGAGGAGTTGGTGAAGATTTTGTTTTCGTCAAATATGGCTAGATTGCTATGCTGAAAAGGTCGAAAAGGAATGTGTCAAATTGGAAAGAGATCATAAGAGATGCAGTAGATTATGGGCGACTGTCTGCTCGAGCGAATTCTGATGTTGCTCGAGCATAAGTAGCTGTTTCTCTTTTTTCCTTATAAAACATGAAGGCTCTCGGGATTAGAGTATAGATTGAGAGAAGCTAATATTTCCTAAGGTTATTTTTACTCTCTAAAACATTTCGAAAGGCAGTGTGTTTATTGCATCTTGAAGAACTTTGGAAGATCATGAAATCCAAGCGCTAACCACCCAACTTCAAGAGGTTCATTCCATCAACTTTCATTGTCGAGTTAAAACCCTTTCGTGGAGTTTGAAAGGTATTTCTGGAAGGCTTGAGGATTCAAGAATCGGTGATCATGCAAGGGTACGATGTGCGTGGATTCGGCAGGTAGTTCTTAGGACTCGTGGTGAGGATACACGGTCAGGTGATAAGAATACTTGTAATCGCACAATAATTTTAGTGCATGATTCCTTCCCGTGGTTTTTCCCATTTAGGGTTTCCACGTAAATTTTTGTGTCGTGCATTTCTCATATCTGTGTGTGATCGATTATCTTTGTTTGGGCTAACATTTAATCTTTGCAGTAGTATAGAAATTTCATTTGGTATCAGAGCTTTGGCGCTATACATTGAAACTTCGTTTCTAAGCGGATCCGTGGTTATCTACTGCAATGGAATTGAGTTCAAATCGTCCCCCGGTACTAGATCGGACAAACTTCGATTACTGGAAAGCCAAGATGGAAGCATATTTGAAGGCCATTGACGAAGATGTTTGGAGTGCTTGCGAGGGAAATTACACTCCTCCAACCGTAGATGTTGAAGGAAAAGGTGTTCCTAAGCAAAGTGCAGATTACACGCAAGCTGAGAAAGCAATACGTGCTGCAAATAGCCGAGCACTGAATGTTCTGTTTACTTACGTAGACACTAAGGAATTTCATCGTATCTCAACATGCAAAATTGCAAAGGAAGCTTGGGATATCCTTGTTACCACACATGAGGGGACTAATACAGTGAAGCAAGGAAAATTGCAGCGAGTGACCACAAAATTTGAGATGTTACGCATGAAGGAGGACGAGAGTTTTGATGAGTTCTATGCAAAACTGAATCATATAGTCAACACCAGTTATACTCTCGGTGAGCCTATCTCTAATTTTCGAGTTGTTAAGAAAATTTTAAGATCTTTACCTGAGCGATTTCAAACCAAAGTCGATATTCTTGAAAGTAAGAAAAAACTTCCCGAAATGTCTGTTGAAGAGATTGTAGGTTTGTTTCAGGATTATGAAATCACTCACTTTAAAAATGATAAGCCCTCCTCAAAATCAGTCTCTAAATTGGTTGAAAAAAATATTGCTTTCTCAAGTGCTCGTAATGAAGGTAATGAGTCTGATAGTGATGACATGTATGACATGGAGGCCATTGCTTTGTTCACTAAAAACTTTAAACGTTTTTTTAAGAAAAGGCCTACGGAGAATGATAATGGCCTTGTTCGTTTCATAGTTTTAGTTTAGTTTTAGTTTTGTTTTGTAATCATTACACTCATTTCTCTCTCTATCTCTCTGCACTCATTACACCTTTTTCCAAAACTAAACTCAACTAAAACTGCTAAACGAACAAGGCCAATGTTGTCAAAAAGAATAAGGGTAAAGTTGAATACACTAATTTTAGAGAACGGAAAGGAGTAAAGGGGCCACCTTCGGGGCCTAAGTGTTATGAGTGTCATGGTTACGGACATCTTGCACAAGACTGTGCTAATAAGAAAATGAAGCAAAAAGTTTACAATGTAAAAACTAGGGATGATGACACTGATGAAGAAAAATCTGGTAGTAAGGAGGATGACACTAGTAATGAAAAGATTTTTTTGGCTTTCACTTCTAGACATCAAGAAAAATTAGTTTTAAAGTCAAAAAATGATCATTCTGTAGATGATGATAATATAGAGGAGAGAGTGGATTTTGATGATCTAAAAGAGGGCTATGATAAATTGTTTGAAGAGAGCTTGAAAATCACGAAGCAAAACTCAAAATTGGTTAGCAAAAGTGAAGTTGCTGAATCTGGTTTGGTTAAAGCTTTAGCTTCAGCAAGAGAATTATCAGAGTCCTTGGATTATATTACTCAAGAGAGAAATAAACTTAAAAAGGAAGTGGATCGTCTTCGTGAAAAAGTTAAAGATCTCGAGCGTCTAGATGTGATAAATGGAGATGAGATAAATAAGTTAACAAATGAATTGAAAAATGCTAAAGGTGTTCTTGAGCGTTTTAATGCAGGTTCAAGAGTTCTAGATGAGATTCGTGAAAGTCAAAGACCATCTAATGATAAAACAGGTCTTGGATTTCATGCTACTTCTTCCAATTTGATGGATGGAAAAACGACAGGTATGGACACTCACACCAAGCGAAAGGAGATTTCTGCGAAAATTTTGGAGAAGCCTACAACTTTTCTAAATAAAAAAGGGGAAGCAAAGACAAAAATCATTTTGAATCCTATCACCCCAAATTTTTTTTGATAAGATGAATGTGCATACTCAAAAAACTATTGTCAAAAAATTTATTCCTATCTGTCATTATTGCGGTGTGAAGGGCCTCATACGTCCAAATTGTTTTCAATTATATGGTTATCCTGCGTATTTTGGTACTCATCAAGTTAGGTATAATTACAAGAAGAATTTTCATAAATATGTTAGCAATGTGAATCATGTGCCTAAGGTCCAAATAAAAACTGATAGTCATAAACCTAGGCATGTTTGGATTAGGAGGGATAATTTGCGTGGCATGGTTGTTCACACTGCTTTTAAAGCTCGTAACACGCACATGTGGTATCTAGATAGTGGATGTTCTAGACACATGTCTGGAGAAAAATCCTTGTTCACAAATCTTGAAAAATATGATGGAGGCTTTGTTACTTTTGGAGATGGCAGTAAATCAAAGGTAGTAGGTAGAGGATCCATTCAAGCCCCAGGTATTACTTCTTTAGAAAATGTTCTTTATGTTGAAGGGCTAAAAGCAAATTTAATTAGTATTAGCCAGATGTGTGATTCTCACTATGAAGTTAGATTTTTTAAGAATGATTGTCGTATTCTTGATATGGATGGATTGATTGTCATGCATGGTACTAGGACCAATGATAATTGTTATGGTGTTACTCCTCTAGAAAATATACCTTGTCATTCGTCTAAGTTCGAAGAAATTGACTTGTGGCATCAACGTTTAGGTCATATTAACTATAAGGATCTTGTTACCTTAACAAATAAGGATCTTATTCGAGGTCTACCAAAAATGAGTAAACCATCTAGTCAAGTGTGCGGGCCTTGTCAAATAGGAAAGCAAACTAAGGCTATTCATAAAAAGATGAATGGTATTGCTACCTCGAGACCATTAGAATTGCTTCATATGGACTTGATGGGCCCATCCAGAATTGAAAGTATAGGAGGGAGTAAATATATTTTAGTTATTGTTGATGATTTTTCGCGTTACTCTTGGGTTAGTTTTCTACATAAAAAATCAGACACTATTACAAAGTTTAAGGCTTTTGTCAAGGGTGTTCAAAATGAGAAAGACATGAAAATTGGTTGCATTGTTCGTATTCGTTCTGATCATGGTAAAGAGTTTGAAAATATCGAGTACTCTAAGTTCTGTGATGATCTTGGTATAAATCATGAATTCTCTGCTCCTAAAACTCCGCAACAAAATGGATTTGTTGAACGTAAGAACAGGGTGATTCAGGAAATGGCTCGTGTCATGCTTCATTCACGAAAGATAGCTCTTAGATTTTGGGCAGAAGCTGTTAGCACAACTTGCTACATTATCAATCGCGTGTATCTTCGTCCAGGTACTAAACACACTCCTTATGAATTGTGGAAAGGAAAGAAACCTAATGTAAAATATTTTAGAACTTTTGGGAGCAAGTGCTATATCTTGAAAGATAGAGAAAAACTGGGTAAATTTGATTCACGGAGTGACGAGGGTATTTTCTTAGGCTACTCTCCAAATAGTCGTGCTTCTCGAGTTTATAACCTGCGTACATACACTATAATGGAATCTATCAATGTTGTTGTCGATGACATGTCTTATACCGAGGTTGGTGCAAATAACGATGATGTTTTTGAGTTTATAAATATTCAGGACAAGGCAGTACACGAGAATTTGCAGGAAAATGGAGAAAGTGAGGATAAAGAAGAAGATGATGATGTGGAAATCAAGACCAAAGAACAAGAAGAGCTAACAGTACTCACTGATGAATTAAGACCATCAGCTCGGGTAAAGCTAAACCATCCTGACTCTCAAGTAATTGGAAAGGTAACTGATCCTATGAAAACGCGCAGGCAGATTCGAGATGAGGTAACCTTTGTATGCTATGTGTCTTTAATTGAACCTAAAAATGTCAAAGAAGCCTTACTTGACGAGTGTTGGATAAAAGCTATGCATGATGAACTACATCAGTTTGAAAGAAACGATGTGTGGGAATTGGTTCCAAAACCCAACGACACAAATATCATTGGGACTAAATGGGTGTTCAAAAATAAAAGGAACGAAGAAGGAGTAGTTGTCCAGAACAAGGCTAGACTTGTGGCACAAGGGTACACTCAAGTCGAGGGTGTTGACTTTGATGAAACTTTTGCACCCGTAGCCCGTTTAGAATCCATTAGACTTATGTTAGCTGTTGCTTGTCACATGAAATTTAAGTTATACCAGATGGATGTAAAAAGTGCTTTCCTAAACGGTATAATTAAAGAAGAAGTCTTTGTGTCCCAACCCAAAGGTTTTGAAGATCCCCATAAGTTGGACCATGTTTTTCATCTAAAAAAGGCCTTGTATGGTTTGAAACAGGCACCCCGTGCGTTGTATGAACGATTGACATGTTTTTTAACAAAAAATGGATTTACTAGGGGAGCTGTTGATAAGACTTTGTTTGTGAAAAAAGAAGGTAATCACATTCTCGTGGTGCAAATCTATGTAGATGATATTATTTTTGGGTCTACTTCAAAATCTCTTGTGAAATATTTTTCTAAGACTATGCAAAGTGAGTTTGAAATGAGTATGATGGGAGAATTATCTTATTTTTTGGGTCTACAAGTTAAACAACTTGATCATGGGATGTTTATTTCTCAATCAAAATATGCTAAAGGTCTAGTCAGTAAGTTTGGTCTAGAATCTGCCAAATATGCTCGTACCCCTATGAGTACCACTACCAAACCTGCTCGTGATAGTGAGGGTGTTGATGTTGATAAAACTATGTATCGCAGCATGATAGGGAGTTTATTATACCTCACTGCGAGTCGTCCTGACATTGCATTTAGTGTAGGAGTTTGTGCTCGTTATCAAGCTTGTCCGAAAGAGTCATATTTCAGCTGTTAAACATATCATAAAATATGTTAGTGGGACGCTTAGTCATGGGATTTGGTTTACTCACGATACCACCGCTAACTTAGCTGGGTATACTGATGCGGACTGGGCAGGTTGTGCTGATGATAGGAAAAGTACCTCGGGTGGCTGTTTTTATGTAGGAAATAATCTTGTGGCCTGGCTTAGTAAAAAACAGAATTCCATATCCTTATCCACTGCCGAAGCTGAATACATTGCCAACTTCTTTGGATGAAACAGATGCTTACCGATTATTGAATTCCTCAAAGTTCTATTACGTTATACTGTGATAACACTAGTGCAATCAATATTTCCAAGAACCCTGTCCAGCACTCTCGCACTAAGCACATAGATATTCGCCACCACTTTATTCGGGACCTTGTTGAGGATAAGGTTATTTCCTTGGAGTATCTAGACACTGAACATCAAAAAGCCGATCTCTTCACTAAACCTCTCGACTTCATCCGTTTTGACTACCTCCGCAAATCCGTTGGTGTTTGTTCACTCGATTAATTTTTATAGTAACATAAATATTTTAAAAAATATATATAAAACAAAAAAAAATTCATCTTTATGATTAATTTGGTTCATTTACTGCATTTTTGGTGAATTTTAATTTCGTTTTATTGCACAATCGATGGAGAGCCAATTTGTTATTGGATTGTCTGAACATCCTAATATTCAGTTGCATGTGCATTCTTATTATCTTTTTATGGCTAGATGATATTCTAGAACTCAAATGTAGCATGGGTCATGTTCTGTGATGTACACGTCATTGCACGTCAGATAAGTCCAGCTCCTTAATTCTTAACTATCGCTTCTCATGTGGCTATGTGTGTCCTGTGCGACTCCTAAGAGATTGACCGCTATGCAGTTATGATATTATCGAGGCTATTTATTTCCTTGAAAAATAAATAAATAAATAAATAAAAATTGGGAGTTTAGTTGGAAAAAAAATGGGGATGCAATTGGTTTCCTTTTCTCTGCATTTTCGGTTTTTTTCACTTAGTAACCGGGCCTCTTGCCTCAGTAAGCAGTGAGTGTTCGCGTCAAACGGTGGAGAATTTCGAGATTGTACTATATGGTTTGATGTGGTTCGTAGCCTTTTTGACTAGAGTAATTAAGTCCGTTGGGGTATTCTATATATCTAGTGCCCTAAGGCCTCTTGGTTTGGGTGTCACTGGCCTAAAGCTCGCTACACGGGTCAACTAGAAAGCTTAAGGAACCGAGGCATTGCACAACCATATTGTGAGATTTGGATTTCGATAAGGAGGTTCTTTGAATTTAAAATAAATAAAAAAAAGAAAAAAGAAAGAAGAAGCCATTGGAGTCAAGTGGACATTCACTTAGTATTCGTTGAGGGTGAGTTTGGCTTATCGAGAAATCCAAAATATTGCTTGGTTTGACTTCTCGAATTGGAGTTTATCTCGACACTTTATGCATACATGAGAAACTATGTTTTTGTGTTGAGTCAATCTAGCTATAATCTGACGTGTCTCACACACTCACCTCTGTCATTGGTACTTGACTCAAATACATCAGATTTCTCAATATTCTTCTACTATTTGAAGTTAAAGTGTGTCCATGCATTTTTTTTGTGTTCATAGAATCTCATATTTATTTGGCTTGCTTCACATGTGTTTTGGTTTAAAGGAATTATTTTTAGCCTATAAAAGAATCTAATTTTCAAAAATTAAATTTCCTTTTGTCGTTTATGCCAAGGTTACCAATCTTTTTTAATAGTTGCTTTTCAAACTTTCTTCTTGTAGTCTCTTTTTAAGTCCAGTATACATTTTACAAAGGCAACCAAATCGTGTGGTCCCTATTGTTCCCATTTTTAATATGTTTTTTTTTTGGAAACTTTCCTAAGTCACTTTTCTAGTTTGTTTTTTGGACACCGCTCGTCGTCTATTTAGCTTCCTTTCATACCCCACCAAATCTAAGGCTTTGTTTTGTTGTCTGAGAAAAGAAAACCAAGCCAAGTTTACGACAAATCTTCTCCTCAATCAATTCCACGGTTTTTTTTTCCTATTTCATTCGATCCCAGGTAATCATCTCCTCTACTCTCTGTTGCTTCATCTCTATTTCATTCTTTGCATTCGGTCTCTATTGCTCCCTCAGTTTCAATGGGAGTTCCCTATTTCCAGTACACCCATCTATTCTCACGTTTTTTTTTATCACTCGTTTTTTATGTGCGATTCTTTGTGGTTTTGGGCTGAATTTCAGATTTTTCATCTCTTGGTTACCAAACTGCGTGTTCCCTCTCTCCCCACTGACAATCCTCTTTACTCTACTGATATTGCTCGCCTTATTATTGATTTATCACGTGTCTTTAGTGATGCACATGTTGTTAAGGCTAGTAATGATGATGAGGGGTCTGAACACACTGCAGGGGATGATGTTGTGGGTGTTACAGCCGCTGATGGAGAACCGTCCAGTTAATCCACTCTCTGAGGATTTTGATGATTTACATGCCGAGCATTATCGCCTTGAGATGGAGTTTGAACGATTGGGTGAGCAACTTGATGCTTAGCTGCTCATCAAGCTGCCCAAGATGCTCTTCTTAATCAGATTCGGGATGCTCAAAATGCCATGGATACGAAACTTTCCCAGTGGCAGGCTACTCAACTCCTCCAAGCCAGTGAATTGAAGGCTTTTATTTCTTCCGCCCAGACTTTCTTCAACCAGTTTCCAGGTTTTCTAGCGCCGAACACTCCTCCTAAGTAACTCTATGTTTGTTTTAAGCTTCATATTCTATCTTTTGGCTCGGTTGCTTTGTTGCGCTAGTACCGGTTAGTAACTCCGGCTAGCCTAGTACTGTTTTGTCTTTATGTTTTTTGTTTTGTTGGCTAGGTGTCTGGGCTGATCAATAGTATCTTGGCCATTATCCCTGTTTAGGTTATCTTTGTCCTAGTATGTTTTTGTTAAGGTTATTATGTTGGCTATTATATTCAGACTATTCTGTTGGCTATTATGTTTGTTCTTCATGGCTCTCTGTTTAACTATGTATGTCTCACTTCATTCCCGTTGCTTCCTTTCTTGATTTTTATGTTGTCCGTTTGTCCTTCCGTGACAAAAAGGGGGAGTAATTGTACTAAATAGTTTGCAAGTGATTTGTTGATGCAGTTTCCACAGGTTTTACTCTTACCTTCGGCCCATTTTGGGACATAGCTGTTTTGTGTGTGTTTTGTCATGGAAGTGCCAAAGGGGGAGATTGTAAGCTCTATCAGCTGCGCTCTCCTTTTTTGGTTGGCACATTAATGACCAAAACACATTTTTCGGGATTTCTTTTTTCTTTTTTATTTTTCATTTTCTCTAGAGTGTCTGTATAGGTAAGGCAGGGAATCATCTTTATTTGTATTGCTTTTTGAGTGCGATAGTCGTATAAGGTAGTTTTGAGAACATTGAGAAATTTGTGAAAATTTTGTTTCCATTGAAGACCGGGGATATTGTGAAGTTTTGGGAAGATTACGGTTGGTGAAGATTGAGGAGTTGGTGAAGATTTTGTTTTCATCAAATATGGCTAGATTGCTATGCTGAAAAGGTCGAAAAGGAATGTGTCAAATTGGAAAGAGATCATAAGAGATGCAGTAGATTATGGGCGACTGTCTGCTCGAGCGAATTCTGATGTTGCTCGAGCATAAGTAGTTGTTTCTCTTTTTTCCTTATAAAACATGAAGGCTCTCGGGATTAGAGTATAGATTGAGAGAAGCTAATATTTCCTAAGGTTATTTTTACTCTCTAAAACATTTCGAAAGGCAGTGTGTTTATTGCATCCTAAAGAACTTTGGAGGATCATGAAATCCAAGTGCTAAACACCCAACTTCAAGAGGTTCATTCCATCAACTTTCATTGTCGAGTTAAAACCCTTTCGTGGAGTTCGAAAGGTATTTCTGGAAGGCTTGAGGATTCAAGAATCAGTGATCATGCAAGGGTACGATGTGCGTGGATTCGGCAGGTAGTTCTTAGGACCCGTGGTGAGGATACACGGTCAGGTGGTAAGAATACTTGTAATCGTACAATAATTTTAGTGCATGATTCCTTCCCGTGATTTTTCCCATTTAGGGTTTCCACGTAAATTTTTGTGTCTTGCGTTTTACTCATATCTGTGTGTGATCGATTATCTTTGTTTGGGCTAACATTTAATCTTTGCAGTAGTATAGAAATTTCAGATATCAATGATTTGGACAAAAATATCCTTTTTCATTGTAAACAGACATACTCCTCTACCCCTTCCCCTATTTAGGATTGTCCATGGTTTTGTTGTTTTTTCCATCCGCATCTGTCTGCGAGTGCTGTCCGGTTAGGTTGTGGTTTGGGAGGATCAGATGCCATCTGGCTTGGGCCTCTTATATGGCCAGTTTTGGAAATATCCCATTTTTCCTTTTAAATGGGCCTCTTAACCAACCCATTTTTTCAGCACCTTTGAAGACGTTTTTACTGGCCCATGGCAGCATCAGTGTGCTGCATCTCCACCAATGTTATCAAACACAACAAACATAATCTGGTGGCTCATTGTAGCATCAGTCAGTGGCAATGACACAAACCCCTCTATGACACATACACAGTTGCACAACACTCCCATCTACACACACCGGAATGACACACACAGTTTCAAATTTAACTCCATTATCAAGTCTCAACATTCAAAACAGTAAACCATCCAATAGAATTAAGCAAAGACTACAAAGTAGAATGACAAAAGTACCTCAAAGTTCAAACCAAAACCCAAAGCACAAAACAGAGTGCAAGAGCAAACGAAGACCGATTTAAAGTTTCCAATAGAAAAGTCATACAGGCTTCAAACCTAACTCAAACTCAAACATTTTAAGTGAATCCAAAACAACATGGGCCATTGGTATATGATCCACTGAAAATATGTTAAGTAAAGTTACTTCTTAAACAAAGCATTAGCAAATTAGAGAAAGCTACTAAACAAACTAACCCTTAGCAAATAAGTAAAGTTAAAAAAGTAATTTACCATTCCATTAGACATCAATAACACCCGAACTTGGAGCTGGACTAGAACATGTACTTGATAGTTGATTCTAATGAACCAAAAAAAATAGAGAAGTCTTAAAAATGAAACATCACAGAATTACAAAACCTAAATGTGTATTACCTGTGAAAGTTTGTTCAATTTGCGAAACATCATCCGTAGCCTTCCAAAGAGAAATAGAAACATTGCTTTGAAGCCAGTTTTGAGTACACACAGGCATCTCTACAGTCCCGGGGTTGGGTGGACTACGAAATGGATCAAGAATATGACATGCCGTACTAAAAGTCGATTCAAAAGCAATGGTGGAAACGGCCATTGCCAAGACATCCCGAGATACTAGTAACAACACTTTATACTTCGAAGAGTTCATCTTCCACCAATTCAATATATCAAACTTAGATCCCATATCTTTTGGAACGTTCTCAACAACGTCACTCAAGTACTTATCCAACTCCGACATAGGGCTACTAAAAAACTCTCCTTCCAAGTAAGTGTTATATTGGGAGGCAATCAACCATAGCCTTTATGTTCAACGAATATAAGGTTGTGCATGATTCATCAAATGTTGTAAGTTCCCATTAAGAATGAAGTAATGGCTATTGTTGTTGATGATAATGATCCTCACTCTTTGATTGCCTCCCAATATAACACTTACTTGGAGGGAGAGTTTTTTAGTAGCCATATGTCGGAGTTGGATAAGTACTTGAGTGACGTTGTTGAGAAGGTTCCAAAACATATGGCATCTAAGTTTGATATATTGAATTGGTGGAAGATGAACTCTTCGAAGTATAGTGTTGTCACAAGTAGCTCGGGATGTCTTGGCAATGCTCTTTTCCACCATTGCTTCCGAATCGACTTTTAGTACGGGAGTTCACATTCTTGATCCATTTTGTAGTTCACTCAACCCTGGGACCGTAGAGATGCTTGTGTGTACTCAAAATTGGCTTCAAAGCAATGTTCCTATTTCTTTTCGAAAGGCTATGGATGATGTTGAGCAAATTGAACAAACTTTCACAGATAATACACATTTAGGTTTTGTAATTATGTGATGTTTTATTTTTAAAATATTAATAATCTTCTCTATTTTTTGGTACATTAAAATCAAGTACATGTTCTAGTCCAGCTCCATGCACGTGTGTTACGACGTCTAATGGAACGGTAAATTACTTCTTTAACTTTACTTATTTGTTAAGGCTTTGTTTGTGTTGTAGCTCTCTTATTTGCTAATACTTTGTTTATGAAGTAACTTACCGATGGCCCATGCTGTTTTGGATTCAATTAAAATGTTTGAGTTTGAGTTAGGTTTGAAGCCTATATGACTTTTCTGTTGGAAACTTCAAATCTATATTTCGTTTGCTCTTGCAATCTGTTTTGTGCTTTGGGTATTTTGGTTTGAACTTTGAAATACTTTGCAGTCTTTGCTTAATTCTCATGGATGGTTTACTGTCTTGAATGTTGAGACTTGAGAATGCAGTCTAAATTTGCTATTGTGTGCGTCATTCTGGTGTGTGGGTGAGTGTTGTGCAGGTGTGTATGTGTGATACATGGTGTGTATGTGTGTCACTGCTACGTACTGATACTGCAATTTTTTAATTTTTTTACCTGGAAAAAAGGTGGCAGGGGGGCAACCAGCATAGCAACCCCCTTGAGCATGACCATAGGACCTCCCGAACCGCTGTGGAATGTCCATTGATGCTCCAAAGAGCCACCATATTATGTTTGATGTGTTTGATACCATCGGCTGCAGATGCAGCACACTGATGCTGGCATGGGCTAGTTAAAAACTTAAAAACGTCCACAAAGGTGCTGAAAAAAAGAGTTGGTTAAGCCGTTAAGGGACCAATTTAAAATGAAAAATGGGCTGGAAAATGAGATATTTACAAAACTAGCCCAAATAAGAGGCCCATTTATTTGAGGCCCCAAACTGCCAAGCCGAATGGCATCCGATCCACCTAAACCCCAACCGTAACCGAACCGACCAAACCGGACAACACTCTCCGATGGAGAAAATGACAAACTGCGAGGAGCAGATCGGTTGGGGAACAACCACTCAAAACTGAACCATGGACAAACCTAGTAACAGAACTATATGGGAAAAACCACATGGGGTCTACCCAGTTGCAGTACGAGAAATCGCCGTGCTTTAAGCTAGGGTACATGGCAGCCAATTTAGCAATCCTCAAAGCAACGCCGCAGCAACAGAATAATAATTGCAAGCTTGACCTTGTGGATCTCGATATAGGGCATGGTGGGCGCTAACTGTATTTGATTCACACGCTTGCCACTAAAGCAGTAAGTGAATTGTTTCAGACAATTGGGACAGGAGAAGGTGGGGGGTTTAGGAGGAGACGGAGACGGAAACGATGGCGGAGTGAGTGGCAGCGAAGTCGTGTGGAAGGGTTGGGGATAAGGAGAGGGAGTGTTAGAAATAACTGATTTTGATTATGTTTTATGACAAAATTGATTTCTTAAAATAATTTATAATTTTGATTTATTATATTTGATAAAATCTTACTACTTGTTTGGCCCTTGCAAAAACAATTTTACTAGCTAAATGTTTTAGGACCATTTGAACTAATATCCACTTTTCGTTAAGCCCAAATGTAATACCTTCAAAGTTAATTTGGCCCATGGTACAGTCTTTTGAAATACTTACGTATGGCTCCTGTTATTTCATTTTATTACTAGCTTTTGGCCTATATACATAACTCATGTTTTGCTTGTAGACAATTATTTCTCAAATGATGTTTGAGGTTCTCTATCCCAATTCTATTTGTTTCTGTGAAGTATAATTTAGGAAAGTATAATTTTAGGAGTTATAATTTAGGGTTTCCAATTGTTATAAATTTAGGAAAGTATAATTTTAGGAATTATAATTTAGAGTTTCCAATTGTTCGGTTTCAATTAATATGTTATTCATCTTTTATGTTAGGGGTAATTTAGTTCTTTTATGTTATTAGGGTTTTGCTAGGGTTTTTAGGCTTAGCCTATATGACCCCTTGATTAGTATTGTAATCTCTAAGTCTTTGCAATGCAATAAGAAAGTACGTTTGTTGGTTTGGTAGTACTATGCTTATTTTCTTCTCTTTCCTTGGAAATCTCACATGGTATCATAGCAATAAGATCTAGGCCTGTCAGATATTTGCTCTCCGGCGCGGCGGGCGGCCTAAGGCTCGCCGCCGTCAGTCGGGCATTCATATGAACTGTTCATCGCAATCACAGTATTCATAGCAGCAGCACCAGCCGCCACCTCCCACGTCTATGTCGTCTTTTAGTTTAAATTAGTTAGCATCTTTTTTTTCTCTCTCCTGGTATTGTTTGCATTGGCAATTTGACATCTGTTCAGCATTGGTTCTTCCTCCTATTTGCGTATGTTCGGCATCAGTCTTCCTCTTCTTCGCATGTTCTAGTTTTGCACCGCTCAGCACCTTCGCAGTAGTTGATTTGCAGTAGTTGATTCGCAGTAGTATGATTTGCAGTAGTTTATTCAGTGGCATTGGCATTGGTATGGACAATGGTTCAGCACCTATTGATTGGCAGCTGCGGATTTGCAGTAGTTTCTTTGCAATTGTTATTTCCTTTGCAAACTCACGATGCTTATAATTTTAGGAATTATAATTTAGGGTTTCCAATTGTTCTAAATTTAGGAAAGTATAATTTTAGGAATTATAATTTAGGGTTTCCAATTGTTAGGTTTCAATTAATATGTTATTCATCTTTTATGTTAGGGGTAACTTAGTCATTTTATGTTATTAGGGTTTTGCTAGGATTTTTAGGCTTAGCCTATATAACCCCTTGATTAGTCTTGTAATCTCTAAGTCTTTGCAATGCAATAAGAAAGTACGTTTGTTAGTTTGGTAGTGCTACGCTTGTTTTCTTCTCTTTCCTTAGAAATCTCACAGTTTCCACGTGCCCCATGCAAAATCTATTATTTCCAATGGTCAAATGTGCTGACTTATTATTTCTTGCAAGAAACACATTCATGGGCTCATTTATACATTCTCTAAGTGGTCGAACAGTGGGACAAGTGGCTGTGCGGTTCTGTTCTTTCCACAAATGTTAACTTCGGATCTTTGCGCGCATTCAAGGCATATGGATGTTTCAAAGATTTGCAGGCTTGGAAGATTTTTTTTTCTTTCCAACGGAAAGTTTCCAAACGTTCACATTTTACAAATCACTGAAGATCATATCTATTCCTAGAAGATTTTGGTCCAACGGTCTGGTTTTCCCAACGTTCATTTTTTTCAGGCTACATAAATGAAGCTTCAGCGGAAGAAAAATCAACCAAGCAATTTCAGAGCAATACAATACAGAGCATTCACTTTCACATCTCAATTTCATATCATCAATTTGAGAGTTCGAGAGCAAAATTTTTGTATCTACTCTTTCAGAGAGATTTCCACTTTACAAATTCATTTCACTTCTTGTATTGAGAATTAGCAAAGAATTTTAGTGAGCCACTATAGAATTGGGTTTTGTTCTGTAAGTGATTTTTAGAGTTTGGGAGATAAACTCTAGCGGTTCGGCTAACTCCTTGGGAAAGTTAGAGTTGCGGTTGTAAGGTTTAATCAGCACCAAAAGCTGGTTGTTTGATTAGAATAACAGTGACTCCTTAGGCCAGTGGACTAGGCTGAGCAGTGGACAAAGCTCGGACCGAACTACTATACATCTTTGTGTGATATTTTTTTTCCCTTATCTCATTTATTTTTGTTTTGAACAAATTAATTATTTATTTGCTTTCTCTATTAATTTTTCTCATTCATGATTAGGGTTTGAGGGTGGGTTGCGTTTTGAATGATTTTTAGTACTTGGATTTTGGTGTTGATTTTTTTTTGTCAAGTTTTATGAAGTGGGTTTGAGTTTTGGTTTCACTGCGAATGTTTGAGATATTCTCGGTCTTTTGCCATTGATGGAGTTTCGAGGGAGGAGAGAGGGGAGATATAAGGTTAAGAGAAGGAAGGGTAGAATTGTCAATGCATACATTCTGTTAATAGAGTTATACAGATTTTCATTTCGCATAGATGAAGGGGTCTGTTTGGGTGCTTTTAAAGTTGAGGGGGTACGCGTGAGAAAGAGGTATAGATGAGGGGGTTTCCCTGGAATTTAACCAAATTTTATTTCTGAATTCTGATAAGTATGGGCAACATGACGCCACCTACCTACAATTGACAGAAAAGGGAGCGAAAGATCATAAAAAGTGATAACTACTGAGGGATGCTATGCTCTCAATATTAAGAGACCATATCACAGCAATATGCGAGTCATTAATTAGTGCAATTTTAGGCTTCAAGTATCACCATCTATGTCAAACTCAAAGTGCATCAAGATCACAAGCATTAATGTGTGATAAAGATAAACTACTAAGGACGAGATTATGATAAAAGACGGTAAACGAGCAAAGACCTCACGTAGCACGTCAGTCATAGCAGTTTCAGAAGGTGCTACTCGTAGTCTTGATAAATGAGACTTGTGAAAGGCCTGCAAGTTGAAATCAAAGAGATCAGCTATCAAAGAAAAATATTGAATTTTTCAGGTGGTATGTTGTCATCAATAGGCCAGATTCAACTACATTCGAACCATTTAGCACAAAATTTCAATTCGTAATGCAATGCGGTTCTATCCTAGCCAAAGATATTTATGTTTCCCAATAATACTGACTGATCTACAACTAAACCCAACCAAATGAATAAGCTTGATTAGCTCCAACTCTTCCGGGGTCGCTGAAATGTCTAGAAATGACCCCCACGTAAGTCCAAATGACTCCAACATTATTTCACTACAACTCGGGGATCATTAATCTTTACAACTTCAGAGGAAAGAAATTACAAGAAGCAGAGGAAAGAAATTACGAGAAGCCTTTATGCCGATAAACTAGGTTATTCAACCCTTTATACCATGACCGGTCAAATCCAATGAAGAACTATTTATTGTCTTCAGGCAAGTTGAAGAATAAGTAATTCCAAACAAGGAGATAGACATTAATTACAGGATTGCTGGAACCTTGAGTAACAAAAAATAGTCCACATTCCACAATACACGATTCCTGTATAAACAAAAAACCTACCTTGATTGCATAACGCATCCCATTAATGGTGCTTCGGTAAAGTACCTGTGGCATAAGCAAGGACATAAGACTAGAGAATAAGCCTCCAGCAGCACATAAAAAGTCACAGAAATTGACTTACCACTTTTCCATAACTACCAGAGCCAATCTTGGATTCACGGACATATTCATTTATCATTTTGTTCCCGTTTTCATCCTGAAAGTTAACGCAAAAGTTTTACAGTACCCACCAATGCTATTATCAAATATCAACACGTGATATGATATTATTATGAGGTGTACAATAGGTTTTCTCAGTGTACAAACATTAGAGTGAAAATATTACCATGGAAGATAGACACCAAAAAAATCTAGTTGCATTTACGATGAAACAAGCATGCACACAAAAAATAGGAGTTAGCTTCAATTGTCCACCTCATGAAATACCATTCATCGTTTCATCGTTGTTGACGCAGTAGGATAGAAGCATTCGCATGGAATGAGGATAAAGAATTTAAATCTCCAAAATGAGGTAGCATTCTCAATAACACAGAGGGAAATTTAGTGGTTACTAATACCCAGGCAGATATATAGGACAAAGAAAATAATATATAAAGATAATAGCATAACTTCTAAGTGCCATCAAAATGTACTCCTTGCAGAATGAGACAATTGAACCAAACAATATATACAAATTTCTTGGGTAATAAAATTCATAGGAATGCCAACCTCAAGTAGAAGAAGAGGCAAAATATTTGATTCCGATCCATAAACTTAACTAACAACACGTCCAGATTCCAGATATAGTTATATATGGTCTTAGCGTCATGAAAGATATCTTGCACCCCTAAAAAAAAAGAGCCTAGTAGAATCTCATGAACCACCTTTCCATTTAACACAGGCTCCTCAACGCTTACACAGGCATGAAAGGGTACCGAGAAAAATAAAGCAGAATCAAGGGACAACAAACTGCTGCGGCACAGCAAAACTTATCAACAAAGTAATAGTAGTATGATTGTATCTATACAAGATTCAGCTAAATACCTCTGTTCGAATAAGCTTGTGGGTTTCCTTAACAGGAAATTCCCTACAGATCAATCCACGTTGAGTTCTATACATGAGAATCTCTTCAGTACGCTTGGTAGGGCTCCGCAGCTCATCATTAACTCCATGTCTTGTATCACTTATATCAACATTTTGTGAACAATCATCCTCATCTTCTAGCTCTTCATCCACCGAAAACTCAGGGGTCCCGTGATTTCGCAGGCGTGCCTCGGGCTTTGCTAACATTTTGGGTTTCTTGGCAAATGCAAATCCGAAACAACCGCAGCAGCCCATATGAGTCACTCTCAAATGAAGAGCTCTTACCAAACATAAGCTTAAGCCTTCAAGTGAAAAATTGCAACTTCCGGCAATAAATTAACAACTTTGATCACAAAACCTGAAGAGGAAAACATTTCTAACATTACTATGTACGTCAGACAATAAATCACATCCCTCACTTGGCAACCACAAAATATAAGATCTTTCAACGGTACAGCTCATGCCAAAGTTTCGAAACAGACAAAATACATCTGAGTTATCAAATTAATTCCATATAAAGAGGAAACAATCTAAACAAAGTAATTTCTTTGTAAATGAGTGTGTATGGGTTCATATGGAAATACAGAATATAGATGCTAACCTAGCATATAAAGCTCTGTGGGCTCCAAGCCCCGATCGGCTCCGCTATTGCAGTGGATGCCACTCAGAAATATGAAAGAAATAGCTGATCAAATCGATACTGCTGCGATTCAACGCCGTCATTTTGATTATTCAAGTTTATAAACAACGAATGCAGGCCACTATTCACTCTTCAGACCACCAATGCCTTGACCTTTTCCACCACCAAAACAATAAAAATAAAAAAAAACGAGAAAGTCAAAGAAATTAGTATCAAACCAACCCATAAGTATGAAGTTCAAGAAAGGACAAACATCATCTAGAGCTTTCAGACCACACCACAACACAGCACCAGTGACAATCAGTTAAAATATCTTATCGATCTCACCAGAATCCAATTACACAAGATTATATAAAATGTTTAACACGAAGCATCGTTTAACAAAACTGTTATCCGATGGCGAAAGCAAATAGGAAACCCTTATCTACAACTGATCGACCCTTTTAAAAAATTCAAATATTTTTTCCTCATGTAAAACCCAACCCACATTATCAAATAAACAAATCGATAAATTAGCCTACCAATTGGCAATCGCTGAGGGAGATGATAAGGAAGGCTGGATCGCTTCATGCCATGTTGGGAGAAAGAAGGTTGTGTGTGTGTGTGTGTGAGAGAGAGAACCCCTAGATTGACGGAGATATGTACAGCTACAATGTAGGTACAATAAAACTCAGGTAGGTAGGTATAGTGTGGAGTGTGTTTTTTTCCAGACAGAAACAAGAGAAAGAAAAGGTGCGCCCGCAGACAGAGGAGGCCGAGAGACCGCATCCACAATGGGCTCTCAAATTGACTCCTAAATGAGGGTTCCTAATATTTATTTAGCTATGTGCTCAAGTATTGGCTTCAATGGGCTCCCCATACAAACTCCTAAGGGTGGCTTCTAAGCTTGGCTCCTAGCACAATAGTTAAATTTAGGTAGCCTTCTAGCTAACTCTAAGTGAGTGAGGCCAAAGTATTTAAAAAAAAATTTAATATGAAATCTTTGAAAAAGTTGATCCTAATTTTATTTTTTTCACAAAATAGAGAATGTTATTGCTAGCCCATTGAATGCACACATCCTCTCTAAATTTAACAAGCTCTAGGAGTGAAAAATGGACCCCAATTATGCTTATGTGTACACTTTAGGATACAACTTAGGAGCAATTTTTAGGAAGTCCACTGTGGATGCTCTAAGGCCATCTATAGTGGTGTAGCTAACACCACAAATTAGTCCGCTGCTAACACGGCTAGGAGTGATTTGGCAAAAAAGGAAAAAACGGTTTTTTCCTTTTTTCGTTGTCTTTATTCATTTTTTTTTTTTTTGCATTTGTTAGTTTTGCATCAAGTTTTCATAGTTTATGGATTTATCTCGACAAGACGAATCCAAAAGTATACAATTATGGTCGAAACTAAATTTTTTTTGAATAAAACCAAAATTAAACCAATAAATTGGTTTACTTTGGTTTATTTTCGGCTTTATTCAAAAAAATACTTTGGATCATAATTTTATATTTTTTTGATTCGTCTCGTCGAGACGAATCCATAAACTATAAAAACTTAACGTAAAACTAACAAATTGCAATTTTTTTTAATAAAGACAAAACCCAAAAACCAAAGCATCCCTTAACTAGCTTTTCTGGGTTTTTTTTTCCCTCTCAATGGTGTAATTAGTGTGTAGTTAATGTGTGTCAGTAATTAGAAATTGTCACTGCATGAGTGAACTATCACTCTCACAATAGCACCAGCCAAGTGGGGTCCACGTTGAAAAAGAGGAAAAAAATTCGGAGAAACACAACTAGAGAGAGAAGAGAGAAAAATGAGAGGAAGGAATAAGGAGAGAGAAAAAGGTGGTATTCACACACATTTTTTTACACTTTAACAACACTCCAACAACACCAGTGTAACATTTAGGTCATCTCTAGTGTACGACCTAAAAAATGTTTACTAAAATATACACTTAAGCACATGTGGGCCCTATTTTGTGTGCTAAAAACTAAGTTAGCTAGCTAATGAAGAATGCATTTTAATGGGCTACATATACATATATTCATTATCTTTTAGTCTTTGCTTTCTCTCTCCTCCTTCCCTTCTCTCTCTATCTCTCCCCTCTTTCTCTCTCCTTAAGTCTCTCCCCAAATTTAGGTAGTAACTTACGACACTTTAGGGAGTGAGAGGTGTCACCTAGGGTTTTAGGGTTTTTCTAGAGATCATTTTTGTGCACTAGAGATCATTTCTTGAGTTTCTCTTAGCTAACTACTTAGGGCACTCTTTTAGGTAGTGCACTAGAGATGTCCTTATTAACTTAACACATTTTGTCATAACAACACATAAATGGGACCCATTTTTTACACTTTTGTGTCATATAATACCACATTTTTAAACTCCACCACTGGAGATGGCCGCTGATACAAGAGCCGAAATTGGGTGGGGGTTGTGTTGTGCACCCCTCAGCTATCCGATTGTGATTTGGGCAGTTCAGATGTATTTTGATTTTTAACCGGAAAAAGTAAATCAAAATTAAATTAAAATTGCCGAACCCATCCAAGCCGTCCAAAACATGATGGGACGGCGTCCCCCCCCCGTGAAACCGGTTTGAACCGATTAATTTGAAAGTTTTGGATTGGTGAAACTGGTCTGAACCGAATTGATCTGAACGTTTTTTATTGCAACTGTAGATTAATGGTCCAAACACGAATTAAAGATTAAAAAATCATGACTCGCATTTCGATCCATGGAATTTTATTACGAGAGTGTGAGTTAACCGAACTGGAACATGAAAGGAGTATATTTTTATAGAAAAACAAAAAGAATTTTTTTTTCTTACTTTGATGTTTCTTGTTTGGTTTTATGGAACCCAGAATATAATTTAGAAACTGATTACTGCACTATTACTAGGGATGTTTGATGTAAGTCTTTATGTAATACGCTGTAATGATGTATTGGTTGCACTACTTTGATGTTTTATGTAATGAATGTAAGGAGGAGTGTTTTCTGGAGAGCGATTTGAGTCATCGATTGTCGAAATCAATGGATATAATGGTTGCACTACTTTGATGTTTTACAATCAATGGCTCGAAGCCGTCCTCCAGGACCCCAGGTCCGGTCTGCATTGTAATGGTTGCTCTAAATCTGGAATGGTGTATTGCATTTTCCTATAATGCAAAAAAACTGATATTGCACCTTTTTTTTTTGAGCCAGAAAAAATCGGAAAATGATATTGCACCTTGAACCTTGAAAAGATAATTCTTTATGTATTGAATTTTTTTCCCTTTGTAATGCAGGTTGCTAGTTCTCTTTTTTTTTTTTTTACTTGCCGGTTGCTATTTCTCTTATGGAATTTCCATATAATCTGTGGATAAAATCAGAACCGATCTGTAACTCACAAATTGAATCTCAACTGTTCATCCCAGTGTTTTGGAAAACAAAACATAATCCACTTGGATTATTTTTGTTTGTCCTTATTCAAAAAAAATTCCTATTTGTTAATTCTGTGTCGATTTTTTGTGGATTATTGGTTTGTCTCAACAAGAGGAATCAAAGTAAAAAATTATTAACCAAACTTAAATTTTTGTGAATAAAGACAAAAATAATACACTAAGATTATTTATTGGATTATTTTTGTCTTTAGTGAACTTTTTTTAAAAAAATTTATCATAAATTTTACTTTTTAATTTCCTCTCGTCGAGACAAACCAATAATCCAAAAAAAATTGACAAAACTAACAAATGCAAAAAAAATTCCAAGTGCCAAAACACCGAGATAAAATGGTCAAGATTCAATTACAGAGACTTTTCTGCAATGCATTTGTAGAGAAGCTATTTCTGCAATGTTAACTTATTATTTTGGTACTCTCTTTTCATGTGTGGATTGGAGCAGTTTTTTTCAACATTGCTCACCAAAAAACTTGAAAATTGGTAGTATTTGATGAGTGGCTTGGAGATGCTCTCCAATTCTTTAGATCGTTACTCGTATTAGAAGTGGATATCAATTCTTTAGATTGTTACTCCTTCCGTTGCAAAAAGATTGTCCAATCTATAAATCAAGAATTAAATTTTTAGTATAGTTTTCGTCAACGAAAGTTCAAATTTTTTCTTGGCAAATTAAAAGAAATCGTTCATATAGTAAGTAGCGGCCAAAAATTTGAATTGGACACAGGGTTATAGTGCGCTTCCGCTCTACAGAATCCCCGAATCCATTTTTCTAACCAAGAGAAAAAAATTCAAGTCCTATTACCAAGAGAAAAAAATTGCACAAGTATTTTTGTACCGGCCTAGATTCCGGGACAAGCTCCATATCAACAGGTACAAGTCTGTATTTTGGCTGGTACGAAACACCTAAATACATATGCCGTTTTATTGGCGGTACCGGACAGAACGCGATTGACAACACCAGACACCAGGTGAAAGATTGAGTGTTTTGACGTAAAAGAATCACATGCAATGCTTTATCTCCAATTATTTCGGATCAAACATGGCCCCGGAAATTAGCACACATTTGCCACCAACAGGACCGTTGGAGTCATGGCGAGGATCTTGACCCTTCCAATATTCCCTCAAAGAAATTTGTGACATGAGAGAGCCTCTCAGTTTTTCCTGATGTTTAATAGCTTGTGGGTTAGTTTCGAGGAAGAAAAGTGACTAAAAATGCATATAATACTGTTTCTAAAATCTCCATTCCTCTTTCTGCGAGAATTGGACCAAATTTGTGGCTCTTCTGGGAGCTGTTTGGAAATAAGATTGCAGACAACATGAGTTGCAGCAACAGACCTCAGTCAGTAGCATTGAAGATGGCTAGCTGCCTTGATATGGAAACCATGCCCTCCAGTAAGAGTTTCGTAATCTATTTTGCGTACAATTAGGAAATTTCTCACTTATCTAGCATTGGATTTGATTTGATTTTGGCCAATCATTTCCTTTATTCAGTAGTAACATTGACTTGGGGACGATGCTTTGCTTGCACCCGAATGTTACCCCGTTCCATCTCTTCATGTACAAGCAGCTTCTACTGCTAAACTCTTGGTCACTCCCATACATGGGTCGCCAAATGTATCAATGGAGACATCGACGCGGCAACTCTCCAATCCAACACAGGCCTGCACATATTATTCACACACAAGTTATTTACATTCCGCTTATTTTTGCTGAAAATGTTTTTCATCCGGAAAACATTTTTCACGAACAAACACTTTCCATAAAAGTGTCTTATGTTTGATAAGGAGAACGGTTTCTCATGTTAACACAATATTTTCCATAATATGTTTTATGCTGAAACAAACTAAGCGTCGAATTGAAAATGAAATGATGCAGAAAGATAACCAAAACAACATCAAACGATTGCCAGAAAGAGAGAGCACCTTCTGTACTATGGAAAGAGCCTGGGAGCTGTTGCACTTGCCATGGCTAAAACTTCCACAAGTCCCGCGAGGAGTTCCAAAGCTTGCAAATTCTATCGAAGAAATGACCTGATTAGGGGAAGGACATTCCAGTGATAGAATAGGCCCTGGTCTATTCCCCGTCTTCTGGTCTGATCTCCACATCTCCACCGGTTGGGGGTGAGATTCTGAAACATGAGAGCACAAGCTTCCTATCTCTTTTGTGGCAAAAGATAGTTGTGTCGGATCCCCTCCCGTTTCCTCAAACAACACTAGGGTGTTGCCACTCGGTCGTAGCCACGATCGAGGCACGTGGTACCTACCAGTGAGATCGGAAACAAGACTTTAGAGCAACTCTGACAACACTCCCGTCTCCCTATTTTTTTCACCGGATTTTTAGGTGATAATGGATTTCTTATTTCATAGAGCCACTTATCAACTAGCAAACAATGCTCTCTATCTTTTCTCTAATCCACTGAAAATCAATCAATCTAATACTGTAGAGGAGAAACATATGTGGACAAAGAAAAAAACATGCGTGAGGTAGGTCTATAGTTGCTCCCTTTAATAGAAAGCAATCTGTTTTAGCGAAAAGCTCTAAACTTACAGTTGCTGAGAAGGTTTCCCACAATTCTTGAGGCACTTGTTTGAAGAATATGAGCCTTCATACTTGCAGGAGTCTGTACAACCGCTAGTTGGAGCAGTATAAGTTGGCCAATATCGCCCTATGCTTTGCCCATTCACCCATGCTTCGCCTTTTCCCATTCCCGTGAAGTCCAGTGCAATTGGCTTGGTGCCAGAAGGGGCGTCAAAATTTGTCTGAATCAACAAGTGTTGTTCTCTGTATTAGCATCTTAAGGATTGAGCCAAAGTTCTTCACGATGATCTTGTCAAAAAAGTGACAATCACATTTATCTGTTGCCGGGTAATTTTCTTCAAAGTGAATCATGTTATAACATGCCTCCTGATGAAGCCTTGGGTCTTCCACACTTTCTCTTGGGGCCCTTAATTTGCCTAATCTTTCTTTTTTTTTTTGAAATTAATTTGCCTATTCTGTAAGCATAAAAGAAAGATATGATGTTACCTTGTACCAAATCAAGGATTGCTCCTTGGGTAAAGCCGCTCCTGATACCCAAGCTGAAGAATCTCCATTGGAGAGGCCCAACTCTTCACCTTTTAGTCCAGTCTGCACCAAAAGTGACAGAAGTAACTGTAAATCTGAATATTCCTGCGACTGGTACTTAAGTAAATCAAACTTAAGACTTTACTAATACGAGATCCGTTTACCAAATAACTAGAGTTGGAATTCTGAAATCAAAACGAACTTATATACCTGATAGGTCCACTGCAGTGATGAGAGATCACTGGTAGATCCATTATTTACACCTACCAGCTTCACTGGACCAGTAATGCCTGCACCTTGTTCATCAAAGAATGCTCCATAGTTCTGGACCAGTGTTGATATGGTTCCATTATATCATGGTCAGTGATACTTTGACCTCTAAACTTGACAAAAAAACCGATAACAGGGTGAATGCTAAAGTAAATTTAATCAGGTAGATCAAACCTGAAGTCCAACTGTCAAACTCAAGAGATCGATACTATTCTTTCCGGGGGTGAGAGTGATGGGAACATCAATGGAAACCTTAGCATTATTACTGTTTCCTTTCCCGCTCCCTACAATGAACCATACCACGGTTTCTCTTTCGGTAAGTACAATTCGTTAAACGACTGAGGCACTATTGAAAAAGACCAAGACAATAAGGTTTTAGCCAAACTTTTATCCAGTTGGCTGCCTTACAGAATCATAGGCTAATCAAAAGTGATAAAATTGACATATGGTAATGAATCAAAATAAAATGCCAATCTATTAGTATTTTTGCAGGGAGCGAATTACGTTTGATGTGATAGGTGTCCATAACAAACAGATGAGAAGAAAGAAAGAGCAAATTGACCTCCAAAATAGGTAAAAACAGAAAATAAACAAGTTAACAGAGAAAAAAATCCCTACAATAATACATGTTCTTGAACGTATTTTGTTTGTATCACCTGCAAGTTTCCCATTGACATAAGCATGAAGGGCATGGCCAAGAGATTCCACATGAAGAACTGTCTGAGATCCATCTTTAAGAAAAGGCTCACCACCTTTAATGTTAGTGCTGCAAAAGTATCCATGAAGCGTTACCGGAAAAGCGAAAATATCAAAGCCATTGGCTTGAGATCACAACTAAGAATATATTTTTGTTACCTCAACGAATACCATAGATAGTCACTTTTGTCAGCTGTAGTATTTATTTGCTCCAATAGCCCAGGTTTCATGACTGCATTATTACTCGAGATACCAACTGGTTCGTTGAACCAACTCCAGCCTGACAGAAATGCTTCTGAAGCATCAACTGCATCACTTGAAGATTGACGCACAAATTTTGGAATTGTAGCTGCAGAATTAATCTGTGACAGAAAAATACGGAAATTGACTTGTGCTGATAATGCAAAAAGAAAACATCCAAATTAAAGTGATCCCAGATGAAATGGAGCAAAAATTACTTAATTGGACTACTAAAGAAGGTATCAAGGAGTCCCAGTCGCGAAATGTAGTTTTAACAAAAGTTCTTGCGCAGTGATTATAGACATAAACCAAAGAAGATGATACTAACCTTTGCAGTATTGAGCACTACGTTTTTGCAGTCAGGTAAGATGCTCACAGACCATGGGGGTAACTGATATGAATTGCCGTTGAAGTTCACAGTTGCATCTGATTGGGTACCAACATTGGCCAGAAAGGCAGCGCATAAACCAGAACCTGTTTTATAAACACTTGCCTGAAATAGGAAACATCCGTTTTAAGAAAAACAAAATTCCATCATAAGCTACATGATCTATAAAAAACAAATTTGGTTTCACAATGCGCAGACATTTCGCCAAGTGAAGAATTACCTCACTATTCTTGTAGAGAAACTGAGCCAAGTATGACAATAGTACATTTAAAATAGTATATTTTTACAAGTGCTGCAAAATGCTGTTTTTAGCTTAATAACCAGCTGTCTTGCAGCAACCATAAAAAAGCAGCTGCATCTATTAACAACTGTACCAAAAATTAACAAATTCTATTACAGGGGTATATACAGAGGAAGAAGTTCGGATATATTTGTTAGGTGAAATGGCATGGATTGATATAACTTCCTTTCCCGGGCAAGTAGTTTGAAAACAAAGCATTGTCTAACAAAATATTCATTTGATCTAGCATATCATCCTCATTTCTGAAAGCATTAGATCGTTGGACAAACACAGCTAATCACACAGAAAAAAAATGATCCCATGATGTGAGTACACGATTATTAGTATACCTCCAAATTTGAACCGAGAGAACTAATTGTTGGATCTGTGGCCACCATTGCCTGTTCGCAAAGTTTTATGGCTTTATGCACGTCTTTTAGGTGGCCCCACTTAGGTTGTCTAAGAAGTCCTGCAACATTGGGAAACATTAAAAAAGGCCTTTCATAGATGGAAGATAGTCTTCAACTTTCAGAAAGAAAGGATCATATTAGTAAGGTTTTGTCCAACTAACGACCATTACTTCAATTCGGCAGGCAGTTAAAGTTCTACATAACTGATGGAGGGATAAAATCATACCATACTCATCAATTGGAGCATCATAATCATAACTTGTAGCAATGAATGGCCCACCAGTGCTCCGTCCAAAGTTAGTCCCACCATGGTACTAGTAATGCAACCAAAGCATATTTCATTTATTAGGTCACTTTCTGGTTGAATCAAATCAGTGTAATATATAGAATGAACTCGTCAAGTATAATAGACGCAAAGATTGAAAAAAATACCATGTAGTAATTCTGGAAGGTTCCCCCGCGCTGGAAAAAACGTGCCACAGCGAAAGCAATGTCTTCCACAGGTCTGTAGGGCACAGCACCGCCAAATGAAAGAAACCTAAAGGTTCCAGATAACTAGAATGGGTGAAACCAGAAGCATCAAAAGGAAAGAAACCTGAACTTTGACATGATCAACTTCTAATCCAAACGACAAAATACAACGAGGGGCTAAGAATCTGATATCTTACCATCCAGTCCAATTCTCAGTCCACATTTTCGGCCTATTGGCAGAAGCAGGGGTGAATTGGTCACAATAAAATCCATTGCAAGTGTTAATCTGTAAGCATTTGAATTTACAAAACATATGTTCATCAAAATGTGTCCACAAAGAGAAGAGAACATTCTTTATACCGCCGGTGGAAAAGGGGTACCCCCTTTCCACCGCCTCTTTTGTTGGCCTCATTGTGTTACTTGTTGATCTGTACCGTTAATGTTGTAGGGCGGGAATACTACATCCATGTAAAAAATTAGCTTGATCAGACATCGACAGGTATGTCAAATTTGAATTTTGTTTTGTAAAATAGACGGTCATGAATTTTAAAGTTAAACGGTCATTGACCGTCTATTTCGCAAAACAAAATTGAAAATTTTATACATCCATCGATGTCCAATCAAACTAATTTTTTGTATGAATGCATTAGTCTACGGGCCCTACAAGATGAACGGTTCATATCAAAACAATAAACTCATGGTGGGAACCACATATGAGTCTGACGGTGGTGGAAAAGGGGTATTACACTGGCGGTGTAAAAAATGTTTTATTTTTGGATAAGTAAACAGATAAATTTCTAAAGTTTTGAAGAATGAAAATCACCATAGGATCGGGTGCATCGGCTTGCTGGCACATCACCCAGGGCACTCCTGTATCCAAAGATGTAGCCATGCTTGCTGCCCAATTTATATATCTTTTGGCAGCAGATCCATATGCCGAATCAATATTTCCATATTCATTTTCAATCTAATCATAAGATTAACCACTACCCACCTCTTAGAATACTCAATCATTAAAGAGTCAAATGCTCATCAAAAGAGATAATAAAGTAACAAAGAAAAAGGACACCACACCAACTCATAAAAATGCTGCACAAATATGGCCAAAAAATGGGCCAGGAATCAAGAAAACAAGAAACTAACCTGAGATAAGATAATGGGTCCACCTTGGGATGCATACAGATTTTCTTGCTTCATCAAGTCTACGATCTTGGCCGTAAATCGCTGCATTTCTGTCTAAAAACAGAAGGCGTTCGACGATTCAGATGAATATAGCATGGAATTATAAGTGCAGAAAACAGTAATGATTCTAATGAGAGGGGATACCTTGAATGGTTCATTATCAGTTCGGAACTTGATTCCAGATATGAAATGCAACCAAAGAGGAAATCCCCTGTTCACAAATGAACAAGAAAATGTGTCTCAGTTGTTACAAAATCTTCAAATCAGAATGCAAAATTTTCATTTTAGTTTTACCCATAGTTCCATTCAGCGCAGACGTAAGGACCGATTCGGAGATGGGCATATAAGCCAGCTTCCCCGATCAATTTGATAAATTTAACTAAATCTTTTCTTCCTTCAAAATCATACTGAAAACAACAAAGACAAGTTACTAAAATACTAATACACTTCAGGAACTTTTTAATATAAAACATTAGTACAGGATAATACGACTGCTTAAAATATTTCAGATATTGGCCGAAGTAATTAATACATGCCCTGTTTGGCTGCTGAGAAAATGTAAGAAATTATTTTTTAATGTTGAACCACAGAGTGCTTACTCGACAATTAATTTCTTTATACGGAAATTGCCAAACGAAAAATAATGGAATCTGGGGCTCTGTGACGCCGAAAGATTTTATTTTACTCCTAAATTTGAACTATTGATTACTCGAATAGATGGTCCGGTGTCCTTGGCAGGCCTGCCGTCCCTCGAGGAAGGCAGAGCCCCCATCTCCAAAATAATGTACTGTAACGAACTAAAGGTACCATAAAGAAAAAATTGGGTAGGGAAATGGTACACTTTCAAGCAAACGGAATATGTATGGAATTTTGTTTCTTGTTTTTCCTTCCATTTCCGTAGTTTTCTTTCATTTTTTCTGGACAACCAAATAATACTAGTAGTACCTTATTTCGAACTGGTTCGTGTAAGTCCCAAAAAACGTAGGTTTCGATCACATCCAGTCCTCCGTCTTTAGATTTCTGGATAAGGTCCGCCCACATCTGCAGCAATTATTGTATCTAATCATCTAGTAAACATTTATTAGTGAGAGAAACTCATGGCCAAGTTTTAGAGAGAGAAAATTCAGAAACAGAGAGAGAGAGAGAGAGAGAGAGAGAGAGAGAGAGAGAGAGAGAGAGAGAGAGACTGACGTCGGGAGTGCTGCGGGGGTAATGAATGGAGCCGGAGATGAGAACCCTGCGCTTGCCGTCGATGACCAGGGCTCGATGATCGTACGAGACATTGGCGGCAAACGTCGTCGTTTGAAGAACTCCGACCGCCAGAAACGAGAGAATCAGCAAGTGCTCCGGCCACCACCTCATGGTATAATTAATTACCGGCCAATGTGAAAACAAGAAACTTTTCGTCCAACTGTTTTCCCCAAAAAGTGTCTTTGCACAAAAACAGTCTTTGCTTTGGGGGTTTTGTTGATCCTTTTCCTTTTGCTTAAATGCTTTGCAAGACGCAGAAGCGGAAAAAACGAATCAAGAAAATGTACTTAAAGTAACAGGCGATAAGCTATGGTGAGCCGGACACGACACGCTTATCGTCTTTTTTTCTTATGAGCTTCGTCTTATCTTCTTTATTCGATTCAGTGCTGAGTACTGCTGCTGCAAAATTTGACTCTGGCGTCCTCCTTCACCTCTCTCTCTCTCTCTCTCTCTCTCTCTGGGCTCCTTTGGCAATAAAAGCAAGTTGTTTTTGCTTTTTTCGTTTTATCTTTATTTAAATTTATTTTGCATTTGATAGTTTTGTGTCAAGTTTTTATAATTTATGGATCCGTCTTGTCAGCAAAGTAATTTTTTTTGTGTGAATAAAGCCGAAAATAAACCAGTTTATTGGTTTAATTTTAGTTTTATTAAAAAAAAATAGTTTCAACTATAATTTTATATTCTTTGGATTCGTCGACGAGACGAATCCATAAACCACGAAAACTTGACGCAAAATTACAAAATGTTAAATTTTTTTAAATAAAGACAAAACAAAAATATATCGCTTTGTTTGGTTGATAGTTTTGAGAAGAATATTTTGAGAAATATTTTTGAGATAGTGTTTGGATGGGTTTTTGGAAAAAGTAATAATTAGAGAAATGTGTAATAATTGGAGAGAGATAGAGAGAGAAATGAGAATAATGATTGGAGAGAGGGGTATGAGTAGAGAGAGAAATATGATTAATGATTGGAGAGATGAGAGATGGGAGATGGGGAAAGAATCTTTTTAAAAAATTTTTTGGAAAAATGAAGTGAACACAGTGATTATATTTTCGGTGACGAATCCAAAAACCAATGCAGTGGTTTATGCAAAAAATCCATAAACCACTTGTCCTTAATGAAAGTCACAATACTTTCATTAAATATAGAAAAATACCAACAAAAAAAATACAACCTCTAATAGATTTTTTGCATTTTTTAATATATTTTCATTCGCTTTTACATATTTTAATACACATTTTAAACTTTAACAGAAGCTCAATAGGCTTATTTTAACATTTTCCTTCATGTACATGGGTGGGCATTTTCCCACTATGTGATAGTGATAGGCTCGAAGCACGAGGACAAATAGTGTGTACCGACTAGCGGTTCAATCATGCAATACAGACAGAACTTGATTGGGAAAAAATGAGCCAAGGCTTTCCAAAGAAAATGTAAAAGAAATGCAGCTTCAAATAATGCGAAATGCTGTGTGAATCGGATAATCTGAGCCGTTCAATAATTTTAGAATATGTTTTTTAGTTATCACATAAAAAATTAGCTCAATTAAATGAGTGCAAGTACTTGATCTAATCTTTCAATTTTTCATTAAGATTATAAATCCTATCTTACAAATGACAGAGTGGCACCAGGGCTTATTTGATTCATCTAATTTTTTGACATAAAAAAACTCAAAATATATATTTAAAACTATTGAACGACTTGGATTATTCGTATGCAGACTTGAATTAAGCTTTACGGACCCATCACTGGACAACCCGTTTGTATCTCCAGTCAGATTGAATGAATAACTCCCAACAGATTGACAGCATCTGTCTTCTGACTCCTTTTTTTTTTTTTTTTTTTAAAAAAAACAGGGAAAATGTAACTTATATTGATAAAAATCAAGTACAAGTTACACGGCCCATAGGCCTAAATGGAGAAGTGAGTACAACAACAAAAAAAGAAACAAAAACAAACCAAAACAAACAAAAGTCGCAAAATTGTACAACAGTGACGATGGAACCACCAATCGACTCCTTATGAAAATGAGAAAATGTTATTTACGGTGCAAAACCGCTATTTTCCACCACCCCCATGTGTGAGTCTCACCGTGAATTTATTAGTTTGATCCAAAACGTTCATCTTGTAGAACCCACATATACTTCCATGAAACAAATCAGTTTGATCGAACAGTTTGATCCATTACCGTCCATTTTACAAGATGTAGTTGAATGATTTTTTATTTTCCTCCCACCTATCAAACTGATTTTTTATTTTCTTTTTATTCGTAGATTGCCAAATATAGTTGCACATGACAACTTTGGGTTTGCCATGTTCTAGTATTCATACTTAGAAAGCTAGGCCTCCTAATTAGTTATTGAATTCTCTATGGAATAATAATCATGCTCGTTGATGTACTGCTACAGGGGCGGCTCCATGTAGGGGCAAGAGGGGAAACTGACTCCCCTGAGCCGGAAATTCTCCCTGGGATATGCATATTTTTTTGGTTATTTTCATAATTTTTCTTACGGGAGTATATCTTGTTATCTTTACGCTGTGATCCTTGCCCTACAAATAATTTACTTGCCCCAAATGTGCTAGAAATATTTACAACATTACCCAAATAATTCACCGAATCTCCCCTGATTTTTTCTTTTTTTTGTGATTCCACAATTTTAACACACTCCTAATGATAAATCCTGTACGAAATTCGCATGTACAAAAATACTTTAATGTTTTATCTGAAAATTTGCATGTAACTTCATAGGGAACCATCAAAATGAAATGAAGGAACTAAATATTGTAGATTCTTGACCCCCCTAATGATAAATTCAGCGTCCGCCCCTGTACTGCTATACTACTTTTCATTAACAAAGTTTCCTATCATTTTGACCCCAAAAAAATAGTACTGTAATAACATGGTCGTAGTGCCGAAAGAGGCTGATGACACAAAAAAGGAGAATACTTTTTGCTATTTATCTACCAATTGGTCATTTGATAGAATCTTGTTAACTACAAGGAGCTCAGCCAAATGGGTATGAGAAAATAATGAGTGATTATCTTCTATAAGGTCGCATATTCAAATCTTACGGAGACCATATTCCAAACCTCAGGGTCACTAAATGGTTTGTCTTGTCGCTAACTTTAGGATCCCAAAATTAATTAAAGTGCGCGCAAACTAGCTCAGACATCCGATTATTATTATTATTATTATTATTATTATTATTATTATTATTATTATTATTATTATTTATAGAAGCTTCTTAAAATAAAGCATCAATCGAGAAAGGAAAAAAGTGAAAATCTTAATAACTGCCCTACTTAACCCCTTTATTTTATTATCAAGAACTGCCTAACTCATTGAACTTAAATTAAATATAGCTCCAAAAGAGTTCATGAGATGCCCTAAAATAAGGGTTGGACTGGACATGGGCTGCGCTAGGGGAGTTGTTAAGCTATGGCCGGCCAAGTTTTAATTATTTGTTAGTTAACCAGATTTCAAACTGGTATTGGTGGAGCTGAGCTCTGGTTTTGAAAAAGTTCATACATTTGTCCACCTAATTATTGTGTTGTTAAAAACTTGTTTAAAACCCGATGAGCTTTTCGATATTGTACTCCCTTCGTCCCAAAATAATGCTCCGTTTTTTTTTTTTTTTTTGTGGCTATACCCAAAATAAAAGGCTAGTTTAGAAAGTTAACAAATAAATATTGATACTTCTTTACTTTTTTGAGTACGATTATGTATTGTTCATATAAAGTTGAATCCCCGAAACAGAAGCAACAATTTGGGATGGAAGGAGTATTCAATAAAACTATGGGTTTGACCAGAGATTGTGCACAAATGTTGCGTGGAGCCCACTCCATAGCCTCAAACAAATAATTTGAGTTGTTCGTCAATTTTAAAATAATTTTATTACGTATATTTGTAAAAAATCAATTCAATTGAATGACTATAAGTGCTTAATTTAATTGTTGAATTTGTCTTCAAAATTTATTTAAAAATCTAGATTCGATATGAAAATGGAAAGATTAGATTAAGTATTTACAATCATCTGAATAATTTTTTGCAAGCTGGCTACAAAAAATAAATAAACAAGATTCGGATCATTTTTGTGGACCAAAGAGATCTCTATACAATCTTACACCGGTCAATTGTAGTATTTATGCTGACCTACACAACTGGAGAGGATCAATTAGGATCGGAGGAATAGTTGATGCGGTCGTGGTCGTGATAGCCTCATCAATTCCACGGCAGAAGTCGGTCAATGTGTCGTGCATCAACAGAACCATCCTACCTAGTTTTAATGCAGCGTCTCGTGAGCAACCTAATTTGGTAAACAAAAATGAAAATTGACGACAGGTTCGAAATGGCGTATTAAAATGTACTCCAATAGGGTCCCAACGACTTATTAATCGATCTCTTAATATGCAAAGGGAAAAATTTTAAAATACCCCTACAACTTTGACCTTAATGTTTAACAAATATTTAAATTTTGTTAAACTTCAATTAGACACTTAAACTATGAATTCATTTATCAATTAGTACATGTCATCTAAATTTGTCAAATTGGTGACGAAAATCACTGATTGAACTAACGGCTCTGTTAAAATCAAGCATGTGGCCTTATCCTCCTCTTCATCCTCTTCTCTTCTTCATAAAATCCTCCACTTCCACCACCCCAAACTCTATTCTCATCTCACTCACACACACACGCGCGAGCGCGTGCACGATACATGCCTAGCAACAATTAAGACAAACTCATCACTATGAAACACCAATATACACTTCACTCACACCACACTCCCCACACCAAAAATTAGTTTACTTTGGTGCCAATTTTTTTACACTATTTTGTTCAAATCGAAGCATGCTCACAAGAATTAAACACAAATCAAATCCATGCAAACAAAAGTTACACATACACACACGCGTGTGCACGCACACACAGAGAAAGAGAGATAGCGCACTACTTCAAAACCACATGCCCTAAACAATGCAAAAACAGGGAGTTAGTATTAGGGTTAGGGAGGGAAGAAGGGGGAGATGGGGAAAAAAGTAGAAAAGGGGCCAGGTTTGGGGATTTTCTCTAATAAAAGGGTGATTTATCAACAAATTCCCCCAATTTTTGCCATCTCACTGTCTTAATAACAGTGTAGTATCAACAAAGGGCGTCGGCCAACTTAGCGATTTCCGTCACTAATTTGACGACTTACGGTAAGGGGTTAATATGTTAATGGCTCCATAGTTTAGGTGTCTGATTGAAGTTTAACAAAGTTTAGATGTCGATTTGTCATTACGGTCAAAATTTGGTGGTATTTCAAAATTTACTGCAAAAATATATCTTCCATAGATTGAGACAACTTTGAAGGCTCATACAACCATCTCGTGAGAAAACCGAGGAATGAGAGATCATAAAGACTTATTTTTCACCGATTTTTTGGTAATTTTTTGGTAATTTTTTTAGATTTTGATATATATTATGCTACATCATTCGTCTTGACGAGGAGAACAGGAAAAGTATGTAAGTATTAGACTGATTCAACTAGGGCTCTATTTTTATACTTTCCGATTCTTCTCGTCAAGCCGCGAATAATATGATGTGAAAATTAATATACCTAATAAAATCAAGAAAAAACCACAAAAAAAGATGAGGTAAAGTTAGGCCAACGGAGCATCAAGATTCGAATTAAGTAAACAAAAACAATTATAACCAAATAGACTCTAAACTTAATTAAGCAAGTTTTGTAGGAACAACTTTGGAAATGAAAATCCTATTGTGCGGCATCCAAACCGTCTAACAACTTGAATGTTGTCTCAATTTGAATTTTGGAGGGGCATTTAATTAGAGGAGCTGTTGAAAGTACCCTGTAAAGGTAGTTGCACAATTCAGGCCATGACCTACCTCAAGGAAATTTTGCATGAGCCCATGTGTCTTTAACCCTAATATTTCAATGATCGAGTTGAAATTAAAGGAGAGATCTTGATTATGGGTGGCTAATTGACCTTTAGTCCATCACCTAGTTGGCATACTTCAACTTTTTCGTCTTGCTATGTTCAATTCTGGGATATAAAGTAGACGTACGAAGCACACTGAAAGAGAAGAAATATTTTTTTTTCATAATCAGGTGTTCGGGTCTGTTTATGCACACGTCAACTAATCATGGGAACCATTCATATCGTCCAACGGGATGGATTCCATTTAAAGCCAAAGAAAAGCTCCGTATAGACTGACCCTAACACTACTACAAAAACCTTAAACCATGTCAGTCAAAAAGTGTCATTAAACACAAAAGATGACATGACAACAATTTTAAAATTGTCATCTTTGGAGGTGTCATCAAAAGTCTAGATTTGTTATGATAGTCAAAAAAATCATTGAAACATATAAGATGACGGTGTAAACCTGTCATCTTTAAAATAAACGATGACGGTTTAAAACTGTCATCTTATCTATCCTCCATTCCAAAAAAAAAAGAGAAAAAAAGCAATTCTAGTTCTAACACATGGCTCTCGCGTGGCCGCCCAGCCAAGCTAATATTTGCTTGCCCTAGGACTCGAACTCTAGACCTCAAGACCTTAAGTTCCTCGCACGTGCATATTACCAACTATGCTAGCACGCTTGTTGTTGACAAGAGACTAACAAAAATATTTATACTATATTTTCGAAAAATTTTAAGCTAAGCACTTTTAATGTCAATTTTGGATTTAAACTGTTACCTTACACATTGAAAATATAAGATGACGGTTTTAAAACCATCATCTTTTACGTTTAATGACGCTTTTTGACCGCCATATTTTATGATCAACTTCAATGTCGGTTCTAATTAAAACTGACATTAAAAAGGCTTTGTTTCAATGTCGCTTTTAAAGGAAACTGACTTTAAAAGTTTTTCCATATGGGTTTCTAGAAGCGCCTTGTTTTGATGTCGGTTTTAAGCAAAAACTGACATTAAAGAAAGAGATAATAATGTCACTTTTATTCTAAACCGTCATCTTATATTGCAAATATGACAATTTTTAGGATAGATGGGCGAAGTGGAAGGTCCTTTAAAAAGTTGAAAAGAAAATCCGATACTCTGGCAAAAAAGTCTTGTTTTTGGGATTGAATTTGAGCATCAATATTTACTTCTCTTTAGTTTTCAGGCTACTAAAGCAGTAAGCAATTAGCAAAACAAAATACCTCACAAGTCATAAAACTATTTCACGATTAGGACAATCTAAAAAGAGATTATGGACTTCTGATTTGAAACCTTGTCTGCGTGTATCTTTTCATTTTCTTGCTTTTGGATTTTCACTCTGATAAATTTGGATTTTTCTTCTGTGTAATAATTACGTTCCGCTTCTAGTCTTTATACAACGCGAAAACAATAGTAATACACATCGAATTGTAATTGTTTCGTTAGATTTATTTTGTAATTTACATCAAAACTAAAATTTGTTCGTTGCAAGTGGAGTGGTAGGCATATATACTCTCACGCATTTGATTGAGTTCAAACTTACCTCACTGACAATAAATACAAATAATGACCTTCACCAAGAAAAAATAAATAAATTTGTTCGTTCTCTTCTAGGTTAATTTGGGCATCCACACACCAAAAAGGAAAAAGACAAAAAACAAGAAGTTGTTTCTCAAGAAAAATACACAGGGTAGGGAATGATAAGTATATGGAAATAGGGCGTGCCAAGACGTGACGTGGTCTAACCGTGAATAAGGCTAAAGCACCTGTTTCTGACTTCTACCAAGAGATTGAGTTACAATCCTGGGAAAGACCTTGTACAATAAGGACTTATAATTCAATGAATAGCAAAATGGCAACGAGAGTAAAGAAAAGCCAAAGTCACTTGTATTTTCGTGAATAAAGCTAACTCCATGATTAGAAGCAAGAACTTGAAACGTTGTAAAAGCTGAAAAGGTAAAGACAAATGATTGAAATTTAGATTGTGAGGCGTAAAGCCCTTGGCCTGCCCCGTTTTCCCCTTTTTATAGTGGTCTATCCCCTGAAAAAAGGCACAGATGACCTGAAAGTGAGCCAAGTGAGATACGTTTCAACTTCTTCTAAAACCGTTCCCATTTATTTAGAAAAGCTTGAAATATGTCCAACTGTTGATAATAACAACAATGGCCCTGATTGCTCCCACGTGTCCCTTTTATAACAGAAAAAAATGGGCATAACTCGTATTTTCCAAGGCACATTCCTACTTCCTTGTACGCATAAACTACTTTGGCTATAATCACGGCTCACTAAAGCTTCATGCAGCAAAACCACCCTTGTAGCTGTTGTAAATATCCCATAATTGAGAAAAATTCCCTCCTGAATGCCCTGAAAAGCTGTTATTTGTCCATAGAACTAGGCCTTGAGAATGTGACACGTTTCCCACGTCTCCAACTCACTTCCTTTTATTTATGGGAGTTGTAATTGGTTGTAGACCTTGATTACAAAGCGAAGTCCCCTAATGGCTGCCACATGACTCTTCGAATTGGTCAAGAAGTTAAGTGCTTTCTACTTTTCAGGGCCTATTTCCTAATTTTGCTTATCCCATAACCATCCCCAACTAGAACTTGCTCTTTTACGTGTCACGTTGACGTGGTATTCATGAATAAATCCTCGTGTATTCTTCCCTTATAATGCTTAAAATTCAAGGAAATCTAAAATATATTCCCTGGATATGGCTTAAGGATCTACCTGTGAATGTAATCAGACCCTGAAATATCTCAACTGCCCTAAAATGTAGGAGTTTGTTGTTAAATGGTAGGGTAGGATAGATCCGGTATACTTTTATCATGTTGCAATTGGTTTCTCAACCATTGATGGTTTTGCACTCAGACTTGATTAACCTTGACTTTCTCGTTGACCAAAAATGGGAGCCCTTTGTTGCCATGTGGCACTCTACCATAGGGCCTCATGAATATGTCAAAATTGAGTACAAACATAAGTGGTCCTAAATAGTTAGCTGAACATACTGGTCCTTTACAAGTCCTTAATTATTATCACCGTCTTCATTACTAGTGAAAAGGATCGCCCAACAAATTTGACTCTAGAGAAGGCAAAAAAAATCAACCACCCAAACTGGAAAGAGAAAGAGTTAAGATGTGGTTTATCTGCTCATCTAAATGCTCTTGCAATCACTTTCTGTTGAAGTAGAGAAATTTTTGAATGCTGAAAAGGGTGGTACTGGTGCGTATCCTGGCCGCCTAAAAATGTTTTGAACGGTCCGCATTTTCGAGAGAGAGAGAGAGAGAAATCTACTTTTGGACGACCGAGATGCGCGCTCGGACACCGCCACGTGGTGCCGCTCGGCACCCAAAAATTTCTCAAGCATCTCCGGCATAAGCTTTAAAATTTGGCTGAATTCATGCTATATTTTTTTGTCATTAGCCTAAACCCAAAATATCACTTGTTTCTACTACAAATACTCCCATTTAGTTAGGAGAAATGAATTGTCATCAAAGGTGGAAAACAAATGAAAAATACCGAAAATACCGTTTAGTCAATAGCCATAACTGTATTTTACTCATAAAAGATAAATGCAATGCAACCCCAACGGATTGACTTGGCAGTCGATTTCGAAAACTTGGGTGAACACAACTGGTAAGGTAGAAATGAACTTTAGAAGCCAAAAAGAATAGCTAGAAATTCATACTATGAATGTGAATGTGAATGTGAATGTGAATTTGAATTTCTAGCTATTCTTTTTGGAATGTTGTGTGGGTGGATGGGAATGGGTTGAAACTTCGCCCAGATAACCTGCACCAAACCACAGAGGCCCAAGTTTAATTGGGTCTACATGTTGGTTGATGCATCTGAAGCATTTTGTGTTGTGCGGCGGGCTCACAGAGACTCAACCACACCCAATACAATTGATGGTACCGAATATTGATTCAAAGAACAAAAAAACTAAGTGTGAAGTAAACTGATATAACCCAAACCGAGAGAGAGAGAGAGAGAGAGAGAGAGAGAGAGAGAGAGAGAGAGAGAGAGAGAGAGAGAGATTTACGTGGTTCGGCCTTACTTTGGGATGTAAACCTAGTCTAATAAGTCCATGGGCAATCGATCAATGGTTTCACTAAACAAATCAAATGCTCAAAGAGCTACAAAGAAGAATCTTCAGAACTCTTCTAGCAAAGGCCAAAACAAAGGGGCAAGTCTCTCAAACCCAATGTCACATAGTTTGCTCGGACACCAAACAAGAGGCATAACCTACATATTTAAATCCTGAAGTTCTGCACGTTTGCACGTGCCAACCGTCCAGACGGATTTAATCACCGTCGGGATGAAAACTTGAGAGAGTTCAGAACCTGTTGCAGAACGAACAAAAAATGGACCCCCCCAGGCTGAGGGCGCAGTCGGTTCGGCTGTCTCGTTGAAATCAACATTTTGGTCCTACAACCTCAATCGCCTGTTCTGTCTTTGTTTATCAAAGCATCTCCAACAGCGAGCCAAACCTCCTCCTCAAGCCAAAAATAGGCTTTAAGGCCATTTTGCACCACTCCAACGGCAGGCCAAAGCAGGAGCCAAGAAAAGCTCAGCCATTTCTTTGGCCAAATTTAGCTTAGGAAATGGATATGACGACCATTTCGACCACATCAGCTTTCCCCCTTCATTTTCAACTACCAAAAACAGGACAATAACAAATATCGTAGAAACAAGAACTTGCTTTTGATCACAAACAAAATCATAAGACAAACACTTCTCTGGACAATGAAATACACAGATTTGTACCCAAACAAAATTCCAAATTGGCAATTTCAAAATAAAATTTCAGATTAACTAGGAAACCTTAAAAAGCCCCTTTTTAATTTTAATTTTTTTTTTACCTTCCAATAAATCAAAGGAGCTTGGAGAAAAGAAATTGAGTGTACTTTCATTTGGTTGTGATTTTCTATCCCGAACCAACAAGGGAAAAAAGGAAAATCTTTATTTATGATTTTGATGAATTTTGCAATTTCAATTCAACGGCAACAAGAGTTCGTTATCTGCTAATGTGTCTTTTGTCCCGCTAAGTATTTTGGCGGTTATGCTCAAGCACTCCCAACCGTCTAGCTTAATATTACCGATTTTACCTGGGTCGACGGTCTAGACCAATCACAATTCATTACCATCTTACCTGGGTCGATGAAAACCAAGCAGTAGTCACAGATAAATATGAACACCGTCGTAATTTTCATTCTTAGAACTCTCTAGAAGATAACCGCCCAGTGCCCACAATGAATCAGCAAATAAAAAGCTACCCCATTTAAAACTTTCTACTATCAAGCGATCTCATGCCAGATAACAGCAAAACAAACCCAAAATTGACCAATGAAATGGTTTTGAGATTGATCATGTACCCAAGTCACCGACTGGCTAATCAAATGCCCAAACAATGCCTATATCTGAAATCAGCTCTCCATAGATTGTGGCCCAGATGAAGTTCTAGACTTTTTCTTCTTTGATTTCTTCTTCCCACCTTTGATCTTCTTCCTTTCTGGTTTGTCATCTGTAACAGGCTGAGTGCTCTGCAAATGTTGATGAATGGCAGCCAATGGGTCTGACTGGAAAGCAGGATGGTTGAGAACTATCTTTAATTGATTTGCTTCCTTCAATCTGCCAAAATTAACCCATTACTACATGAAAAAGATGTAAGCAACAATTAACAGTTTAACACGATCGAGAACAAGAGAGCGTAAGTTCTATAAAGTGAGGGAATTTTTCACCAAGTACTCACACTAGATTCTGCCTGGATTTACTATTCAGTTTAAACTCAATAGGAGGTCGCTGCCTTGGAGCCTTCAAGTCGGGAAGGAACTCAGAGAGGGAGGAAAAATCATATGCTTTCAATTTCTTTTTCCGGATTCTAACTTTTGCCTTCTGGTGGAGCAGAAATTGCATTTTTCAGCAAAGAATAATTGGAGACAATGTTTCAAAAGGAAAGCTTTTGAGTTCTCATCAAAAGTTTGAATAACAAGTGCAACTGCTAAATGAGCAAGAAGTTTTAGTCGGATCACCATAAGCCCACAAATAAATTGAATAACCAATTGCATAGTAAATAGAAGGGTTACCCATCAGGCCATCACCACTATGTGTCTTTGTGATTCACAGAACAAAAGCAAGTGCAACTTCTAAATGAGCAAGAAGTTTTAGCCGGATGATTTTTTATTTTTTTTTGATAAGTAAGTTTTAGTCGGATGATCATAAGCTTCCAAATCAATTGATTAGCCAGTTGGATAGTAATTAGAAGGGTACCCAGCACCACTAAGGTAGGGTGCCCACCAAACTTTAAGCTACTAAATCCACGGGCATAAGATGCATAATATGTGATGACAAATACAAGCGTCGTCTGGTATCCACAAAAGTCCACATCCTTTCAAAGTAGTTTATATTGCTTCAATCCTCACAGCAAAATGGCTCCAACCACTGTATCACAAGCCAATTTCAAATAACTATGAAAACTGCCAAGCTAACAATTTTTATCGTCGCTACCAGCCAATAACATGGATTGATGTGTCCAACTTTTCCTTTTCCTTCAGATCTTCAACTTTTGTAGGGCTTTGTTCAGTCTTCTTGACTAATAGTCCATTCAAAGGCCAGAGAATGGAAAAGTAAGGGAAAAGTGACTCGTGTCCAAGTTATCCTTTGCCCACTAGCAAATAGGTATATAGCAGAAGTAACAAGCCAGGAATGTGTAACAGATTATGAAGGTCGCTTAACATAGTGATAGCATCCATAGTAGAACAGAACTACCCAAGCGAACATTCTCAACATTTGAAACGTTTAGAAGTAAACACAGCCATCCCATCTATACCAACAAAAAAAAAAAACCTTGCTTATTCAATGAACAAATCATTGTAAAAAGTCCAATAAACCTTGCTTATTCAACAAACAAGTCATTGTAAAAAGAGTAATAACCCGATGCTGTTCAAGAGGTAAAATGGAAAACAAGAGTTGAACAATTTGGCGTAGTCCCTTGATAACGACGACGTTCCAGAAAACAGTAATGACAACAATTACAACTAAAAAACATGCAAAATATATGCCACTATTAATTGGACAAGAACCAGGTCATTCAAATACTGCTGTTTCAAAACCATGATATACTAGAACTGGATATACCAGAACTGTCAAGTTTCTCACCTTACTGATGGCTTTTTGGACACCTAATGGAGCAATGGTGTCTCTCACCTCTGAAAAAACACATATCCGCAAGAGAGTTAGGCGAAGCTTTTGAACACTCAATGAGGTACACAATCACATAAATTAGAATAAATGCAAATGCTGCAGAAACCATGGATGGCTAAATCAAAGAACATAAAGCAATGCTATCTTCAAATCCTATTACGCAAACTTACTAGCATAGAACTCAAGTTTCTTCTCGAATTTCCGATCAGCACGGGTTGAAGGTTCTGAACTGTATGAAAAAGTCATCAAATGTTGGGGAAAAAAAAAATGATTACAAATCCACCAGATTATCCTTGCGTTTGTAGACATATACAAATATAGACACAGACAAAAATATGAATTTAGGGTTTGTTTGGTTATTATGGAAAGAAAAGGGAAAAGAAGGGAAAATAAGTTCCAAACAGTGTTCCTTCAATTTCTTTAATGGAGTAAGTTCCAAACAGGCCCTTACATATTACCCTGGATTTCGAAAACGAGAAAACCATAGCAATTTATTATATGCCTTTGTGTTGGAATTTACCGTGAGCTAGTCTTCCCCATGTTGAATACTTGGACTTCAAGTTCTCTAACTTGGAACTTTGGAAGGGGTGTCGACGGGATGTGTTAAGAAGCAGAGAACTCGCTGCAAACATAAAGGGTCAGAGATGGAAGATTAGGGTTTTGAGAGAAAGAGGACTTGCCTTCCTCCGACTTGGTACTTTGGAAGGGGTGTCGACGGGAGCAAGGGTTGTAGAGAGTGTCTCTTCGCTTCGCTACCAGCTGCAGCACCCCAAATCGATGCCGTTCGCTACCGGCTATTCTCTCTCTCTCTCGCGCGGAGAAATTTTTAAATTTTTTTCCATTCCCTTCTTTGTTTGGTTCTTTAAAAAAAAAAAAAGAATTTTAATTAGTCATCTTTTACAAAAAAGAAGAAGAAGATATTTATGATTCTATCCTATGAGATTTGAATACTTATAATTTCATCCTGTAAATATATAATTAGACCATTGTGCCCTTATTAATTATTTTACACATATGGACGGTTACAATTCCTCCCAAATTTCAGGGATTACGCTAATCACTTCCCTAATTTCGTGGGATGTGATTCATTTTCACCATTTTCACAAGGAATTCATTCCTTTCTATCTTACTCTATGTGTATTGGTCAATCATATGATCGTATAATTGGCCCAGAAAATTACGTTTACTATTAGATCCATCAGCATTTGCAGGCTTTCTATGGTGCTGGATTGACGCCACCACTTATTAACTCCAACGTCGATCTTGTTGACACCGCCACCACCCATCCTTTAAAAGTCATTCGTCAATAGCCGCCACCAACCATCGTCGTCGACCTCCTAGTCGTCTTCGTCAATGACTCATCCACCACCAGTAGCTCTTCAATTTGGTATTCACAATTAATTTACCACGTTCCCCTCCGTCAATCTTGTTGTCGTCAGACCCTCTCCGGTCATCTCGTCGATGTTGGCGATCTCGTTCCTATTTTCTCTAGCCGCCATTGATTTTTCCTCTCGTTGTCGAGATCCAATCCGCATACCGCAACCGGAGAAAGCCATTATCCGTAGTGAAGCATGTGGTGCTTTTTTGGATTTTTTTTTAACAAAGATGTTTGGTTAGATTTGAAATCTCTTTTGTTCATACACTATGTTTTCATGGTTTTTGAGTTTTCCCACCATTTAAGGTTTCGTATTTGAATTTTGATGTTCGTGGTGATTGCAGATATATTCCATGATTTTCATGATCAAATACTCCAATATACTATAATTTTCATGATCGAATAGTATACCATGATTTTCATGATCGAGTATCATACCATGAAAAAGTGGTAAATTAGTAAACCATGTTTACATATCATTTAAAAGAGAGTTATTTATACACAATGAATATGGTTTATTATTTTACCATTTCAGTGATTTCACATAATAAACCATGAAAAAAGGGTAAATTCACAAACCATGTTCACATGTCCTTTAGAAGGTTATTTAAACACAGTGAATATAGTTTATTGTTTTACCATTTCGGTGATTTCACATAATAAATATGATAAATCAACATGGTATTCATGATAAATAATTTTACCGTATTTGCGGGTGGCTGAGTTTGCTTAGTATTTTAAGATTTGGAAAGATGGTTTTCATGATACAGAAATCTATCACGGTAAAAAACATGGTGGATTACTACAAAAGTGCATAAAATCAACTTATCATGACTTGTGTTTTTAGGTCAAAATGTCATGATTGTTCATTTTAGGATTTTTGTTTTTGAGATATTAGAGCATCTCTAGTGGACTACCTAAAAAAAATTTGCTAAAGTGTACACCTAAGCACATGTGGGCCCTATTTTGTATGCTAAGAAATTAGTTAGCTAGCTAATGAAGAATGCACTTTAGTGGACTACCTATTTGTATATTAATTAACTTTAAGTCTTTCCTTTCTCTCTCCTCTCTATCTCTCTCTCCTTAAAGTTATTTTTTCTCTCCTCCTTCCCCTCTCTCTCTCTCTCTCTCTCTCTCTCTCTCTCTCTCTTTCTCTCTCCTTAAGCCTCTCCCCAAATTTAGGTAGTGATTTGGGGCACTTTAGGGAGTGAGGGGTGACACTTAGGATTTTAGAGAGCCATTTTTTGTCCGCTGGAGACCATTTTTTGAGTTTTTCTTAGGTAACTAGTTAGGACACTTTAGGATACTCTTTTAGGTAGTCCACTAGAGATGCCCTTAGGTGTGAGAAGATTAGGTGATAGAATTATAAGATTAGGAAAGAGAGATTTTTTCAAGAGAGAGAGAGAGAGAGAGAGAAAAGAGAAATTAGGAAAGATTAGGAGAGAGAAATGTTAGGAAATTAGGAGAGAAAATTATTAGGAAAATCAGGAGAGAAATATTAGGAAAATTAGGAGAGAGAAATGGTGTTTTGGGGTTTATTTGAATTTCAGGATGGAATCATAAGTATTCAAATCTCATAAGATGGAATCATAATGATCTTTTTTTGTACAGGATGCCTAATTAACTCTCCCTAAAAAAAGAAAGAAAATATTCAAATTCCTATTTAACTTTCCTCCCATTTTCTTTTTGATTTTATTCTTAATTATTTTTTCTTCTTTTCTCTTTATTTCCCTAACTTCCAAACAAACCGTAAGAATAGTTGTCTAGGGCTTAGCTCGGATCCAGAAAAGACATGAGTGCATATTTGTTCACCCTCACCTAACGAAGGTGAACAAAAACTCTCACTATGATTGGTGGAAAATGTGTGAGATCCACGAAATCACATCAATTTTTAATAAGCTTGACATCATTTTATGGTAGACCATGTCATTTTTTAGTAAACATGACATTACTTTGCGGTGGACCCCAGACTTATTCCACCAATCAGAGTGAATGTTTTGTTCACCCTCATTAGGTGAGGTGAACAAATTTGCACTACATAAGATGTACAAATATTTTTATTTGGGCCCACTCTGAGTCCTATGCAGATGATCGGAGTCGTTAATGTTTTTTAAAATAATGTTAACTTATAACTTGTAAAAAATCAACTCAATCAGATATCAGTAAATACTCCATCAATTTATCCAACTTTTAGTTTAACTCAATCAGATATCATTAGTTCAATTTTTAGTACTATTCACCACTATTCACGTACTATTCATCACTATAATAATAATAATAATAATAATAATAATAATAATAATAATAATAATAATAATAATAATAATTACAAGAGAGAGAGAAGAGAGAGAGAGAGAACTCCGAAGTTTGCCTCCGAAGGTTTAGAATACAACTATTTATAAGCGCTACGACCTACTGTAGCAGTTACTGTAGATGACATCACTGATGACGTTTTACAAAATATCTAGTACTGTTGCTGACGTCATGGATGACGTTCTTGCTGCTGTTGTCGTTTTGTGCCGACAATTACTGTTGCTGACATCATAGATGACGCTTTACCGATGCTTCTTCTTTTCCTTGGCTTTCAGCATTTTTAACTCAATCATAGAGTCCCAAAGATCCGCCTCTTCTGGATATACTTCAGTGTCATCATTGGGATCCTGTGATTCTTCGGCCAAACAAGTAAAATGCCCTTGATCCTGATCTTGAGAGGACATAGAAACGTCACTCTTTAAGTCTGCTTGGGAAGAACTGGGTTCTTGAAGGGCCAAGTACTGATCTTTAATGATTTCCATGAGCTTAATATCTTGCTCATGTTCAGACAAATTTGGATGCTGGTTTTGAATCATCATTTTTATCTGTTGGATAAAATTTACTGGACCCTGTGACGGGTTACTGTTTGAGGCTTGTGTCCTGTAATCAGCCTGATACTGCTCTACGGTTTCTTTGATAAATGTTAAACATTTATCAGTCTCGAAACGAGACCACCATTTAACAAAAAAGTTTCTTTGAATTTCTGGGATACGAAGATGATCTTCGGCTATTTCATATCCCCATTGCCAAATCCAGTTAATTCTGAATTCAGTACAAAACCATAAGAGGTCTTGCCCTTCTGGTGGATTTACCGTTGTTATTCCCTTGAGCTTCGGATGAAATTTGTACCAAACAGGGAATTGTTTCTGAATTGATTCTGGAAAAATTTCAATTTCGGGTGCATGGTATTCCCACCAATGGAGAAACCAAGATGGAAATCCAGCTTCTTTCTGCAAAATCTCCGGATTTAAAATAAAGAACCATGAGTGGGTTCTTACTGGATTCTGATAATAGAATGCATAGGTCCATGCCCTAGCATAGTCCCAATAATTATATTTTTGCTCATTGATTTTTAATGTTCTGGTTGCAAATGTTGAAAGGCCCCACTCTTGAGGATGCATCACCCTGACAATATAACATTTTGAATAGGTAATGGGTGTCCTGCTATTTCCTTCTTCCAGATAATGATGAGTAATTTGTACTGATGATGTCTCAGTAAGGATGGCCTCATAAATATACCGAGACTTCCCTTCCTGGACGGTATACTGCTGGTTTTGAAGATACCTTTCTTTAAGGCACCATGAATCCTTCGGATGTAAGTTGAGATCACCTTCGGATAATGTGATCAATGGTTCTGTTATATTCTTTTTAACATATTGAGGCTCTTGCTCAAAAGCCTCTTTTGCTGTTTTCTGCTTTGACTGGCTGGAAGATTCTCCCAGAGTCGGAAATTCTGATAAAAAGAGAGTCGTCCTCCCTCTTCCATACTGGTTGGATCCTGATTTTCTGCCTCAACCACGACCTCGGTCAGGAGGTTCCATTCTGCAAGGAAACAAAATCTAATTAAGCTCCGGATAAAACCTTTAAGGCCCGATGAAGCCTAATAATGGTGCATTCCATATATGCACAATCAGCTTTGTCATCCGGGTGACCATTGTCTTGTAGCTTTTTAATATATGATTTAAGCTTAAAGATCCAATAACGGAAATTGATCTTTGTGTAAGGTTGAACTACGGATTGAATCCAAATACGGCTCATTTATGATTTAATACGTTCTCGTTCTGCGTCATCCATGCTGCAAAAATTCTCTAGTTAAGAAATCGGGCAAAGAATTCTGTTCACCTTCAATATATTCAATATTAAAATCAAAAGCAGAAAGTTCTGATTGCCACCTAGCAAATATCTGCTTAGAAACTAAGTTCTTAACATCTTTTGCTAAGATGAATTTAGCAGAGCTACAATCGATACGGAGTAAAAATGTTTGATTGAGCAAATCATCCTGGAATTTAGAAATACATTTTACTATGGAGAGCATTTCCTTTTTAATAGTGGAATAGTTAAGCTGGGCTTTTTTCCACGATCCTGAGGTAAATCTAACTAATTCCTCTTTGTGAGATTGAGGATTCTGCTGTTTAAGAATGCCTCCATACCCTAAGTTAGAGGCGTCAGTCTCAACTACTTTACGCCAAGCTGGATTGGCTAAACATAAGCAAGGCAACTGTTTTGCCCTAAGCTTAATTCTTTTTACTGCTTTAGTATGCTCCTCAGTCCAAGGAGGAGGAGTTTTCTGTAAACGCTGATATAGTATAGCGGTGTCTTGGGCTAAATTCTGATAATAGTCTGCTATGTAGTTTAGACTACCCAAGAATCTCTGGAGTTGAGTTTTCTCCTTAATTTCATCTGGAAATTTAGAAGCAAACTCAATGCTACGATTGATAGGAATTATAGTTCCCTGATGAATGTTATGACCTAAAAATCGTACAGTTGTCTGGAATAGCTTCATCTTTGGAGTAGATATAACTAAGCCATTACGCTTAACTGCTTCTTTCAAAGCTCTACGATGCTTAAAATGTTGATCTATAGATGAAGAGAACACAAGAATATCATCTATATAAACAATGCAGTAATCAGAATAAGGTGAAAATATTTCATTCATGATATTCTGAAATTCTGATGGGGCATTTTTCAAACCAAATGGCATGACGTTCCATTCATAGTGACCAAAAGGAACAACAAATGCAGTTTTATACCGATCCTTTTCTTCAATTTGAATTTGCCAATATCCAGATTTCAAATCAAATTTAGAAAAGATGACTGCGGATTGCAACCTGTCAAGCAAATCTTTTTTGTTTGGGATTGGATATCTTATCCATTTCAAAACATCATTCAAAGGTTTATAATTGATAACAAGACGAGGAACTCCTCGCTCTTTTTCTGCATTGTTAAAAACATAAAAAGCAGTACAGCTCCAAGGAGAATAACTTTTTCTGATTAATTTTTTGTCAAGAAGAGTTTGGATCTCTTTCTTGCATAGCTCCAAATAATCAGATTTCATCTAGCTAGGTCGAGCTTTGGTAGGAATATGTTTTTCATTAAAATCCTGATTATAAGGAAGTGAAACAATGTGTCGTTTCCTTTCCCAGAAGGCATTTGGCAGATCACTGCAAACTTCTTTTAAAAACTGATTTTCAATCTCATTAATTTTTTCTTGTAAATAAGGAGATTGAAGTTTCTGATTAATATTCATAATTTGGATTTCTTTTTGAAGAAAATTCAACTGTTTTTCTTTGTTTTGAAGAAATCCTTGTAGTTCCTGAATAATTCTGGTTTCAGGATCGGTGACAAAAGGATAAACAATATCGTGATCCTGCACTCGACTGTAAATACCAGTTGAATCAATTTTTCTGATTGGCATGATCGTATTCAAAAAAGGTGTTCCTAATATTACCTGCTGCTGCAGATTTTTGACAAGCAAAAACATACCTGGTAGGCAAGTACCATCATTACAGATTAAAACATCAGATAATTTATACTGAATATGCATCCTATTTCCACTAGCGGCGGTTAAGGATTGGACAGTTTTCTCAAAATACTGTGTTGGAACTAATCCTTCCTGAATACAATTCATATCAGCACCACTATCTACTAGTGCAATAATATCCTGAATAGTATATTCTTGATTAATTACAAGATTAATCTGGATATACCATTTTTGATGGGTAACCTTACTGATACTATTCAAATAGGTTAATTCCTCAGAAGTTTGAGGCTCTTCTTTGGGTTTTGGGTAGATGATGGGTTTTAGACTTAACTGCTCTAAGCTAGAAAGTATATTCTTTACAGATGTGATACTACCCTGGGCTTCTAATTGGGACATTTTCAAATGTTTTAATTCAGATTTGAGATCGTTGACCTCTTTCTGAAGATCTTGAAGGGTTGCTGGTTAATTATTATTATTATTATTATTATTATTATCCGAGAGTATCACGAAACATGGTGGGGGTTCCAGGGACCTTGCACCAGTCTTCTTTTTCCATAACATTTAGCATGGGTCATACTTGCTATAAAATAAATTATTTCACGGCTTAATAGCCGTACATATCGACCTAGGAGGAAAATGTAAAAAAAAAAAGGGGCAAGTCTGCTGCCACTATATTAGCTTCTAATCTGATGAATTGAAAAAGGAAGTTACACACACTCACTCTCGTGGCACACTTACTACCTAAAAACACTTGTAATACAGTTTATGATTAAAGCCTTGTTAGGAATCAATAATTCAATCATCATTTTAGTATCTCTAATTGTTAATGTGTTATTTTAAGTGTAGCGGCCGGGGACCCAGGGTTCACTGACCTCGGCTACCCCCCCAACGAGGAGTGGGGGTCCAGGGGACTACCCTCTCCCGAATAGCTCAAGGAGGCCAGGACCTTTTGTTCTGGCCGAACGGTATCCCGGGGAGGGCTGCGTTTGCCAAAGGCCGGGGCCCGACGACCAGGGGCGCGACCCAGGGCCTTGGCCAAGTTCGCGTTCGCGGCATGAACACCTCCTCTCGGGAACGGCTCGTGGAAGTATCACCGCAGGTCTCGGAGAGCCTGGGGCCTCGGTGTGCCCCCCCACGAGAGCCTGCGCCGGGAAGTTCGACGCCTGCCCTCGGGGGCTTGTTCCCGAGCGCCTCCCGGACAGAGTCGATTGACCTCGATGCCCCAGGCGGTCGCATCAGATGTCAGGGGCTCGATCGAGGCACATCTGACAGTCTGAGCGGCTCATTAATGGTCTCAACCGCCTCGCATACATTGCATTTATGACAAGCCACCAACCCTGTAGGGAGACTTGATTGACGGGAATATTAGTGACAGGTGACGACTCTGGGAAGGCAGCGGCCGAGGCTCCGCTTGAGGGACATGCGTCAATCTGTGCATTTAATGCGATGGTAAGGGCGGAGCGCGTGAGTCCCCCGAGGAGCGTACGGGACACGTGCCCCCTCGCCTATAAATATGGCCCTCACCTTCTTCATCGACGACAGTTCTCTCTGTCTCTCTACATTAGACTCTCAGCTGCACTTTCTCTCTAGCTCTCCACTAAACTTCTCTCCCCGTTGCTGACTTAGCCATCGAAGTGCCGTCCCGGACCACCACCGTCCGGGCTAGGCACTAACGTGGTTGCTCCCCTGTGCAGGTCCTCCTCCGGCGTACTCCAGGAGTTCCAGTCTTCTTTTCCGAACGAGTCTCTAGGGCTCCAGTGAGGTTCAACTCATCTCCTCCTCCGCACAGTACCCGACGGTCAAAGAGGTCATTCGGTGAAGCTCCCCCCACACTAAGACTCGGTACATTTTGCTAGATTTTACGATAGATTTCAGATGCAAAAAGGTGAGTTATGAATTATCCCTATTACATGAGTTTCTTTCCCGCAAAATTTATGTTTTTACTAAATTATTGTTATTTATATATAAATTTCTCTTGAAGCAAATATACCAGGAATTATGATATTTTGCTCAGTTTTTGGAAAGGTGTATTATTGATGCATCGGGGTGATGTCCCTAAATCTATAGGACGTTAAAGATACTAGTCGGAACGGTGTTAGAAGTGCAGAATGGAAAAAGGGGCACATCCAGGTGCCTAGTTGAATTGATCAATTCACTTTATGCATATTAAGGGTCGCTCCCTCATAGCTGGCAGGAATCGTAGGATGGTATAGCGTATATGTATGTTTATGGCATGTTATGTTATATCCAAGCTTGTTTACGAATTTTGGTTTACAATTGAAGCCATGAAAAACTGATCATACCACAATTTTTGTTACAGTTGAAGCCCTGAAAAACTGATTCTATGACTTATGATTCATTGACGAAAAGTTTTTTAAAATTCCATAATATATCATATATGTTTATGGCATGTTATCTCACACTAGCAGTGACTTATATCGTCGATATCTTTCCCTTTTCAGGTAATTGAAGATAGAAGGATGGGTCGAGTACCAGTATTTAGCTTACGTTAAGTTTGTGTAATAAACAATGAAAATATAAACTACGCAAGGAATAAAGAAATTTAGTAATTTGTGATTGTAAAATATAGCTTCCGCAAAGTTGAGTTGTTTCTATATTTAAAAAAAAAAAAAAAGAGTGTCGATAGAGGCCTTTGGTGAGACGAACTCACTGGCCGGTCACAATATCCAAATTCGCTGGATTTGGATCGTGACATGATCTATCCTATATAGCGTTGGTACACTGTTCATTTTTCAAGATTCATTTCATAGGAGTCCATGCGAAAATTGAGTTCAATCCAATACCAGTGATCGCTTGATGTAAAAGTTCAATTTTTTTAGCGAGAATTTTAAAGAAAAATAAATAAAACTCTAGATGAAATAGTTATGTATATCTGATTGGGCTAAATTTTTGTGTGATCTCATAACAAGTGAATTTGGACATGGTTTCGATGATCGAATTAGGATACAAGTAAGGGTGAACAATTTGCTCTCTCAATTTTGGGCGGAAATAAAGGGCCGTTATTTTTAGATCCATAAAGAAAGGGCCCGGAAAAGTCAGTCGGGCTGAATCACAAAGGCGAGACATGAGAATGATTGAGAGATGGCCCAATATGCACACCGGTAAGAGGTCCAAAATACGATCAAACAACTTAAAGAATAAGGCCCAAGATGAAATTCAACGAGAACCAGAAACAACTGAAGTCAAAAGTCGCAGAGAGAGAGAGAGAGAGAGAGAGAGAGAGAGAGAGAGAGATGGCGAAGGGTAACGAAATGGAGAACGGAGCGAGAAGAATACCGAAGAAGGGATCTAAAATTGAAGCTAAGGAACAGATTCAACAGAGTAAAAAAGCTAACAAGAACAAGAAGAAAATCAACAAGAGTAACAACAGTACTAGTAGCAACGGCAACGGCGTTGACGAAGTAGAACCGGAAGACGTTATCATGGTACCGGATTCGGAAAACGACGAAGAAGACGACATCGTCGTTCAGGAAGAAGACGGCGATGACGTGGAAGAAGAAGAAGCGAGCAGAGACGAAAATGGCGGTGGAAAAGAGAAAGAGGAGGAAGTAACGAAGAAGAAGAAGAAGGAGAAGAAGAGGATTAAGGATGGAAAGAGAAAGACGAGCGAGGGCGATGATGATTCTTCTTCTTCTTCTCTGTGTTTTCCGATGAACCGTATCAGTCGGATCATAAAGAGCGAGGATGCCGACATTCGTATCACTCAAGACTCTGTGTTTCTCATCAACAAAGCGACGGTATGCATAAGCCTAATTTCATCACTTAGGGTTTGGAGTGACGCTTGCACATAGGGCTGCAAACGATTTACTAATATTTAACCGAGATGTTCACGAGCAGCTTGAGGCATGGCTCGTTAGCAAACGAATTGATCTCGAGTAAACATAGTCAAGGTCGAGTTACAACTAACTCGGCTCGTTTGTATAGGCTCGGCTCGTTTGGAGAGGCTAGTTTAGTAAATGAACAGAGCTCGAACAACTTGATACTAAACGAGCCAAGCTCAAGCTCAATTTTTTTTGGCTCAAGCTCGAGTTGGGATAGTTTTGAACAAACCGAGCTTGAACGCATATAGGAGTACTTCATTTGCATGTGTGTAGTTAATTTGTTATGCATGGTTTTTGTAATGTGGTGATGTCTTTGTTTTGGTGCTTATGTGATTAGATGGTTTTAGAAATGCTTCTTCGATGCTCTATGTGCGTCAGACTAGCGAAAACGTGATGCCATTGAAGGATACTAGTAACATTCATTGTTGGAAGTGAATATAGATTGCTTAGTGTAGATATGCAGTCTCAGGACAAAAAAATTTTCAAGAGAAGAATACTAGGGAGCTACATTCGAAATGTGGACTGCAATCGTGGACATGTGTTCATGGTTTCACACCATGTTTAGTAGTTCAGTGTACCGCAATCGAATGGATGTGTAAAATAGAGGATTCCAATCCTAGGGGGAAAAGGAGGGATGAAATCCATTCTCACCTACCGCAATTGCGTGGATATGTAAAATACAGATTCCCAATCTTAGCAGGAAAAGGAGGGATGAAATCCATTCTCCCCTATGGGTCATGTGGCATTGTCTGGATTTTCCTCTGAGACAAATATATCAAATTTCAGATTTTTGCCAAAATAAGTACTTCTGAGTATGTGTAGGGGTCGAAAACAATGTGATTTGTGGTTCTTCTTGTTAAGTATTATAGTCTCACATGGCTTGGGGATAGAATGGGTGATCACTTAATAGATGTTGGGACCTCTCCACTCATTGCCAATTGGTTTTGAGTTGGATATAAAATTTTCACATGGTATCAGAGCGGAGCTTTTTCTACCCCACATTTATTACAACCCACACCCCATGATGACAGAACAACAAAAAGGCTGATAGACCCACATTGCTTGGGATAGAATGAGTGATCACTTAATATATGTTGAGACCTCCCCACTCATTGCCAATTGGTTTTGAGTTGGATATAAAGTTTCCACCCTTTTGTTACTAGTTGTGGTAGCATATCTATATGACATTGCATCCTGTGAAAGTATCCTATTGCAATCTTCTATTGTAGGTAGTTTATCAAGATCGTATCGGGATCTAATCGGAATCGCATCGTGATCAAATCGGGATCAAATCGGGATCGTATCGTGATCAATTTTTTTAATCTTTTCCTTTTTTTAGGCATAGCTTTTCTCTATTTAAACATGTAATAGTATCATTATTTTGTATTCCGATTATGAGTAATACATCAGTTCATCTCTCCTTTAGTTTGTCACATGGTATCAGAGCCTAAGTTCTAGGCCTATCGGAATCCGTTCTCAGGCGGGCGGCCTAATCCTCACCGCCGTCCGCTGGGCACTATGAATTTACATCAGAAATCTGCATCTCTCCTCTCTCCCCTGAAATTTGTTTGGCATCCTTTCTTCCTTCTATCTGTAGCTGAAATCTGTTCGGCATCGGTTCTCTCTCCTATCTGTAGCCGAAATCTGTTCGGCATCGGTTCTTCCTCCTATTTGCATCTGTTCTGGTCTTTGTTTGTATTCTTCCTCTATTTGCATCGGTTCAGCTTTTGGTCGGTGTTTGACATTTTTAGCATGGGTCTTGCTAACGTGTGCCTAATGGGCACACCTTAAGCACACAAACAAACAAAAACAACACACAATTCAATACACCTTTTACACTTTTCAATACACTTTCACATATATCTATACATTTTTCACACATTTCAATACACTTTTTCTACCTTAACGTGTGCCTATTAGGCACACGTTAGCATTTTCCTTTTAGCATTAATGGACGCACTTGATTGCAGTTGGCTTATTTCCTTGGCAAACTCACGATGCTCTCCGGGCTCACATCATGAGTTTGAGCGGGTGTGAAAGTATCCTATTGCAATCCTCTATTTTAGGCAGTTTATCGAGATCGTGTTGGGATCAAATCGGAATCGCACCGTGATCAAATTGGGATCATATCGGGATCGTATCGTGATCAAATCTTTTAATCTTTTCCTTTTTTTAGGCATAGCTTTTCTCTATTTAAACATGTAATAGTATCATTATTTTGTATTCCGATTATCAGTAATATATAAGTTCTTCTCTCCTTTAGTTTGTCACAGATACGACTGACGATGCCAAATGATGGCTTGTGCTTAGATTCTGAGTTATAAACTTGTAATCATGTGGAGCTTAAACTAGCTGGTTCCACATTTCAAGTGGTTAAGGCAAATGCTATTAAATGCAACAGTTTTGGGGATTTCAATGCTTGCACTCTCAGATAATAGGTATTGTTGGGAGCTTATAGAGACTTTTGAATAAAAGGCAAAGCATAAACAAATACATAGCTTGTCTCTCATTTTCATTGCATGTTGCTTGTTGATCATGAAGGATTACCCAAGCATTTGGATTACAAATGTTCTGGAGGATGAGAATGGATATAGATATAAGATATACATCGGTGGGTTATATATGGGCCAACACAAGTTTCGGTCAAATTACATTTAGCGTCTGTAAATGATTGGTAGATTGATATATTCACCAGTTGGTTCCCTTTCCTGTATGGCCATATTAACGACTGGGCTGCCATTAGATTCTTATAATGCCTTTCCTTTTTTATTTCCGGTTGCAGGAGAAGTTTCTTGAACTTTTCTGTAAGGAGGCATATGCCTGTGCTGTTTCGGATTCTAAGAAGCAGGTTTGGTACAAGCACCTATGTAAGTTCTCTTTCTAATTCTATATATAGACTGGCATTTACATTTTGTTTGATTATCCTGTTATTGTAGCAATACTACTTAAAGGAAGGAGCTCTAACTAATTACTTTTTCTTATGCCCTGCTATAAATCAGTATATTGTGAGGCATGATGTGTCACGGATTTAAGGGAAGATTCCAACTTCCAATTATGATGAGAATTTTTTATTAGTTGTGGTTCCTCCAGTGTTATAACACAAAATATTGTGTCACTTTGAATCTATAAATGGAGTCTCTCTGCCATTAAAGAAAAATGTGGAATTCCCAAAAAAATTTAAGCGTCATTTTGAATCTATCAATAAGAATTCGTATTTCCTCACTGGACATGTTATATCGTACAGTTCTTCAAAGTGGACAGGGTAATTCACTGGGTAGTGTAGTACTCGAAACTTCACTAGTGAGTGTCATTTGTTCTTACTAGGTGACACAGTGCCTTCTGTGTTTAGTCAAAGAAGTGAAGTTGGACCTCTAGCTAAATTGTATGGTTATTAAAACCAGGCAACATTGAACATGAAATCGTGGAAACTTGAGGAATCTGTAATGTTTGGCTCATAGTTCCTCTTTTGATAGCTTTCATTTGATGAAAATGAAGAAATCTTTCCGATTCCTGACTTGGATCCTGGATTATTGGAAACCTATAGGTGCATAACAAAATTCATTTACGTGGCATTTGAATTGATGGGGCCAACTTATAAATCATGTACTGTCTCTTAGAGGAATCACGTTTCAAGCAGCTTTCAAACAAATAATCCATATTGTAGCCACGGGTTACAATTAAGTTGCTCATACTAGAATTTTATACGAATGCCACTTTGAGTTTGTGCTAAAACAGCTATTAACAGATTTACTAAGATTCTTCATTCTGCTGTTTCAGCCTCTGTTGTTAGTAAGCGAAAGAGATTTGATTTTCTGTTAGGTAAGTTTACCCTTCCATTCACTACTACCCGTATATCCAATCTTGCTCAACATTTTAAATAGCCATTCATTTACTGCTTGTCCGTTCAGATATTGTCCCTGAGAAAGTGAAAGCTGAGGATGCCCTGGCAGAGATGTCTGTAGGAGAGACATGACAAAGCTGCAGTGGATACTCTACCGGTTCCTTACCTGAGCCAACATGGAGTTCACCATTCATTTGTAGGTTAGTTATAGATTTTGCCAACTGGAGGGAGTATCTTGTAACTCTTATGGGTTACAAAGGGCATTCTTTTTGAGAGGAGCCGTATACTCAGTATATATCCTCTTGAATGTTCGTTTAGCACAATTTTGTGCCGTGTCCATGCTTTGTACTGTTGATATGATTAAAGGGTTGGTCAAAATGAAGTTTATTAATATGAATTGGAATTTCTGGGAATTTTGAATATTTGACCTATTAGTATCGCTCAAGTCTGTAAATTGTCTTCAGAGGGGCTAATGGTTTGGAAGTAATGTTGCGGCTGACCAATTTCAAATGTCCTGATTGAATCCAAGGGAAACAACTTCATTTACCCCCTTTTGAAGTAGATGAACATTACCCACCCAATGGTTAGTTTTTTATTGGAGCTCATGTAGGCTCCACGCCGGTGAAAGAATCAAAAGTAAGAGCAACGTTCGTTCATTCACCTTGTTAAGGTGGTAAAAACATCGGACTTCAATCAGTGCAGGCTCATTAGTTTTGGAGGCCTGAAATGGACTCATTAGATCAGGCTCTCTATATATTTTGCATAAGGAGTAATTTTTTTCAATACATAAGTCTTCATAGAAAACCATTACAAAAAAATTATCATTGCATAAATTTAAACATATAGTCATCCAAAAACAAATAACCTTTACGATACTCCAACATCGATCGTTTGAAAATTACTCTTCTTGTACTTTTAGTTGCAAATGTACTAATTATAGGAAGTCTACATGTTTGATCCCACTATTTTTTACATTTTTTGAGTGCCCCAAAACGGTGGCTTCATTGGCTAGCTTAAGTGGTTGAGTGCTTGTTTAAAGTTTACAAATTACATCAGTTTTTAAGTTGATATATTGTGAGTCAATGTATTGTCAAAGAATGAATTGTCTCATAAAGCGCAATAAGTCAGTTTTGAGTTTAAATCAGGAATTGGAACAAGGCGAAACTTCCACACACGTAGATGTTTGCATTACACCTAACTCATTCATATCCACATGACAGTTCCGTAACAGGTAAATTATCACAAGCCTTGTATGATTTAGTTTTTGCTTTTTGTTTCCATCTTTCAAAATGCAACTTGTTTGACACTTTCAGAATCTTACTTTCCAGGAATATTCGGAAGGAGCTCAGTTTCGATAACATATGAATCTAAATCCTGTAAAAACATTTATAAGTTTGAAAAGGAACAAAGATGTGTAATCATTTTGACAAACAATTTGAGAAAATTGACATTGAAATTGAAAAGCAACCATATACTAAATGAAAGCCCCGCAAAAATGACCCCTCAGCTCTTAACAATGCAATATTCAGGGTGTCAGCATGTGAAACACCAAATTAAATCCCCTCGTAAATTCAACAGAACAAGGAAAGGATTACTATTTATCTGAGGTATTAATCAGATCTACTGCATCTGTGTTGTCCTCCCAAAACGAGACGAGACCATCTGTGTATTATAAGTTATAACACTTCCACAAATGTTACCACATTTCTCGGTGACGATAAATTAAATGTCTCTTATACAACAGAGAGTTTTCTCCAACTAATATACCTGCAGATGAATAATGGACTCGGGAAAATCCCAGACGAGTTTTTTTTTTTTTATTTTTATATTTTAAACAGCAAACTCCAGATGAGAGTAAACTATTTGCAGCAAGCTAATCAGGTGAAAAAGGAACGTAAATAGTTATATACCCAAAACTGGAATTCATCTCTATGAGTCACCTTTGGAAGCACCTATCTAACAAATTATTTGTAACTAGAAGCACTGAATCTGCTTGACGGTAGTGTCTTTTCCTTCAAACTCGAACTGGGAAGGGGTTTTGAGTTGCTCGTTTGTTCTAAGTGCCCTGGTCTCATCCAAATCTTTACGAGCCCTTCCCGGCATGCTGTGAGAACAGATTCCTCTGTAAAAATTAATCCAGATAGAGGTTCAGAGTACACGCGGTGTGCAAGTAGTGGGGAGAGCTTTGGGATGTCTCTCATGCATGGAGCAGGTTGGAGAGTACCAACTGTGATTGCACTGTCCCAGTGAGATGACTGGCTTCCGGTGCTAAATGTAGGGGACCCACCAGGTGGACACCGGCGGAGTGGGAGTACGATCTCACCCATAGAGAAGTCCCACAGCATCAACTGTGTGTCCTGTTTTGAAATACAGTACATAATAACAAGACAAAAAAATGATAATTGTATCTAGCACACAACAGAGACACAGTAAAGTGAATTAGACAGCAGGGGAAGATCAGGTTATATCATAGTGCACAAACCAACAGTTCGAGCCCGGCAATCAAACAAAACAAGTAATAAAAGAGGGACGTGCTTGCACATCTTTTTTTGCTCGGCAGTGCTTGCACATCTATTACTCCTATCAGATTGAAAATAGCTGCAGGATGATTGAGACAAGATACAACACCGTCAGACTCCATCTGGACAGATGTGGATTTCGAATGAAGGGATTATATGATAAACTTATACGTGAATATAATTTGCTCAGCACTACAGCTATAGGTGGCCTGTCAAGCTCAGGTGGAAGATTGGCAAGAGAGAAGAGATTTACTTTATCGTTAAGATTTCAAATCAGTCCTATTAATAGTTGTTGCAAGTCGATCATAATAAGGCTCCCAAACTCGTAATCTAAATCCATAATATTCCATATCCAAGCTGCCAAATCTAAATTCGAGATATTCTCAGTGTACTCACGTCAAATCCTTTTGTTCGAAACGCACGTCTATACAAATGGAGCCTTATCACTGTGAGCATTTTACTACATCTTGAAAAGTCAAGACTCGAGCGTAGTTAATCTTGAATTTCACTTGCGAACCATCCAGTGTGGAACAAGACCTGGTTTCACTCCATGTATACGTGTCAGCCCAAGTTCAAGGCTGGAGTCTTAGGGAAAATGACCAAGTCAAGGGGAATCATTTGATGCCAACAAATAGAAAATTGATTTTTTGTTAGTACATAAACATGTTATGGCAAGATTTTCATTTTCAAGCACAAAATATATAGGAGTATACGAAACATGACACATACATAGGAGTATACGAAACATAACACGTACATGTGTTTCCAGAGAAAGAAAATTGGGCTTTACCACCCAAAGTTCCTAAAACATGTATAATATACGCCCTTCAAAAGTTGGGACCCACGAATACAAGCTCAACAGTCACCTCCCTCACCTTAAGGGTCTTCAACATTTCAAAGACTATGCTAGTTGTTGAGAATCGGCCAAACCACAACACAACGGATGAAGAACAATCAAGAAAAGAACGCAAACAAAAAAGACAGATTACATGTGCTTCTCTAGTTCTGTGACTAAGTACATCTCACACTACTTTTCACTGTGTATCGAATGAGGAAAAGATATAGATTATATCAGTGTGCATAACAGGAATTTATATCCTACGATTTTCATTACCAATTACTGTTAATGCCCCTTTCTAGAAGGCTACCCTCTTCGCTTCACAATTGGTTGCAGTGAGAAGCCATTTAAGGCGTGAGGCGTCAATAGGTGGTGCTTGTGCTGCCATTATGTGTGCTGGGTATGTAATGAGAAGATAAGGTAAAATGCAAAAGGAAGTTCAATTAACCTGACCAACAGAACCAAAGCGATACATGCCGTTTTCTCCAGTGTCCTCTGAAGTTGGTGGTGACCAATATGAGTCAAAAGCAACTCCGCTGACCTGCAAGCCGTGGGATTCAATGTCTAAGGCAGCTACAAAGCTAATTAAGGGTTATTTTCATTTTTGTAACTTTCCGATAAGCAATGACTAATTAAGGCTGACTTGTAAGAAAAAAACTCACCCATGAGTTGTGTCCCTCGCCCCATGCTACAACCTTCTTATCGTCCATACTCCAAACTTGAACTAGATCATCTTCACCACCAGTCAAGATATATTTTCCATCCCCACTTGAGAAAACATGCAGAAGCTAAATGTCATCAGTTTCTGAAGGTATTAATGGTCCTCTTCAAGGGGGAAAAAAAGAGAAGAGAACAGAAACATTGATTTACTAGGGAAAGGAAATGGAGATAACAATGAACAAATCCTGATCAATCAACTACTTGTGCAGTGCAGGACAGCATAAACTTTTACCTCCATGCACAACATAGAAGAGCGCCATAATAACTTTTGCTACCACAAATCAGTTGTTCACTTGAATAGTCAAAAACTCGTAAATACCCTACATCAAAAAGTAATGTTTATAGCCCCAATATACAAAAATGTCCTCAAATCATAAAGATTGCAGATAGCAATAATACCATCTCTCCCAACAGTTGCCAAATATTTTCCATCGGCTGAGAAAGCAATATTATTAACAGAACCTTGGCAAATATGCCATCTTGCAACAGGATTACTCTGCCAAAAAATCATAGATCAAAAAATGAGGTAGAAGCACTAGTGGCAGATAGTTTACTTCTTCAGAATCAATAATGAAAGCAATAACGCCTATAAAAAGGTTCAAGTATTATCGGCCAAACCAAACAGCGCACACTATGAAGACTGAATACCTAATACGCACCACATGCAAAATAAATCAAAACATAAAACAAAAAAAACTCAGTTAAGTTTACCTGCACGGCTTCACCCATGTAAACATCAATATGGGGGAATGGTCAGATTAATACAAAACTCACAATCTTCTGCGATAACAATCCTGCTACACAATCTTTAGGTTGATGGTTACTAGGATCTTGCTTCTTTTTGTTTTGTCTTGCCTTGTCTTTCCCTTTCTTTCTTGCGAACGTGATAAATAATTGTTGCAACTTTATTGATTAGGTTTAAATCCTCACTTTGGTTAACTGTTTCCTAAACGAGTACGGTCCAATTGAGTTCACTGTTTCACACCCCTCATTGTTACTACATGAGTCATGCTGCAAGCCCACTATTGGGGCATTATTCAAGCAATAGATTTTAAATTCATCATGCTTGTCAAATTTGGTATGATCATTGAGTGCAGGGATTTGATGGCTGTTGTCCAATCAACTTGAAAATTTTCAAATGTGGCAAGTTTGGAAGAGTGACCCACAATATGTGAGCTAGGAAAAAAGAAGTTATTCGAGGTTATTTATGATAAAAGACTGTAAGTATGTGAGATAAAGGCTATATTGTAGGCACTTCTGGAATTTTAATTGGGGAATGAGAAGCTCATTACTGGGAATTGAATACCTGGTAATCGAAATCTTGCTATCTAACCCTGCTTAAGTGTATGGACAATTCAAGTATCTTATGCAGAAAAAATATTAGAGGCATAGGAATTAGTTACGATCCCAATCCGGCCCAAAAGGGAGAACAATGGGGATTGGATTCACATTCTCATTGCCCCTGAAAACATTCCAATTGAGCCAAATAGTTTTGCACTAGGTGAAAGAGGATATTTCCTCACTAGTTTTGCTTATTGAGCCATTAAGAAATTGACTCGATGATGCCACTGGGGTTGGCATTTAGTTGAAAAAGCCGAACCACAAAAATTAAAGTGGTTTGGCTCGGTTTTCCGGGTTGCTCAGAAGGTTATTTTTTCCTTCTTGTGGATAAAAAATGAATTTCAGTTTGGTGCAATTCCTTTTGCATAGTTGACCACCCCACGCAGAACTGAACCAGAATTATTTATGTACACAAGCAGTCTTTAATGTTGTTGTCCTTTTCGATTCAAATGCATCATCACCACCCAAGGTTTATCTACAAGTTTACATAGTCCTCTGACGGATAGAGAACAGTTCACGCACAATACTGCTTGCTAGCAATCATTGTTTTCACCCATGAGATGATTTTTTTGCTACACTCACATATTTGCTAAACAGCATTTCATATAGCAGCGTAGCACAACAGATTAACTACAACGATTCAATTTCTCATTCTCATCAAGGAATTCTAAACGCTTGATAGAGAGGAAAATCCAAGGACTGTGCGTAAATGTATCTATCCAAATTACCAGGATACCAGTATTAATTACCTTACTGGACTTCGCATGTGAAACAGAAAATTGCGTCTGATCCTTAACGATGGGGAAGGAAGCATCAACAGTACCATCCTTGCTCTGCTATACATAAAAGAAACTACGGTAAATTCAATACGTGTTTTACAAATGAAGGATAAAAGCAAAAGCAGATGAAGGTCAGGATCTTCTCAATTTCAGACTTGCCTTTTCGTAGACGTACACGTTTCCATCAGCATGAGCAACGACAAAAGCACCATCACGCCCAGGTATCCATGCAACACTAGTACATCGACTGGCACAAACAACCAGTTGGTTCTCATTCAGACAGTTACTTTTGATGTCTTACAACAGCAATAATGCCACAGCAAAGCCTTACAAGCTTAGAATCTTTTTTGACATAACAAAACTATAATACGCGGGGGGGTGGGGGGTGGGGTTAACTTGGTCGATAGGTGCTTTCACCAAAACAAATATTTCTCTTGAACCATCAAAAATTCATGAGAAATTACCATAGGACAAGCAATCCAAGGCAAGCTAAAGAATTCTCCACTGAGTATGGGAATCACTAATCTAAAACCTAAAATAGGTTTAACCCAAGGCTTCCTTGCCAATGTGGGAAGGAAAAAACAAAGAAGCAGAAGAATATATGACAGTTTGGACTATCGCCCTCTACAACGTCTTGCATTTAAGATTCGAAAAAAGATCTCTTGAAAAGTATACATATCCTTGCAGTGATTTTGATGGTTTACAAAATAAAATAATATGTCCCATAATTTCCATTTGAGCAACAACAAAGGTGGGCAAACTTAATTATGAAATAGTAATCTGATCATAGTTATCATAATTACGAAGATTCCCTCATCTATAACTCGTTCACACTACAGTCAAAAGCCAAATTGTCATTAGGTTAGAGTGTCTCTAGGGGTGTTTGCTGCAATTTCTGGATTTCTTGGTCTCGGTGAGTCAAATTGTTTCACAACTTCTGCTTTTGGCTCAATGGCCAAAAACAACTTTAAAATGTTTTTCTTTGAGAAGCCCTGTTTTGATGCTATTTGGCTTCTGCCTTCTCCTTTCCAACAATCACCTTTAACTATTCAGCTGCAACAAAAACTCACTCTTTATTCTTTGATGCAGTTATTCTTTCTGCCTCATTTTGTTTGTCCATTTTTTAACCTTTGCATGTCTCAAACTAGTGGTCTACTCTGAAACATCAAAACATAAAAATCCCCTGGTGTGACCTTTTGCCCTTCTCTCTTGACTAAAGTGACACATCCAACTTATACTGAATGAAACTTTTGAAAAGTTCGTGCAAATCGTGGAGACTGGGTTACCTCCACAGGTGACTTCCTATTGGCTTATGCTCATTCTCCTGACCAAAATTGGAATTTGCGTGCTAGTCCAATCCCAATTAATATATTTGCCTATAGTATGATCTAGCTTCGATGCTAGTCCTATGGAAATTATTGTTCCCGAAGCATCAGGCGCCGCATTTGTCCAGAGACTTCAGTCTTGTGGGATCAATCACTTCTCAACTGAGGCATCATGGTGATTTGGATGATCTATTGTATGAATTGGTCCACTTATTTCAATGAAGCCAACATTGAATTGAAATACCATATAATTGAGGCAACAACTACTTTGGACCCATGACACTTAAATAATTTTGGCTCATCTTTAAATTGAGGCAATCTCTAACCAACGCATCCACAAAATCGAGGCGAGCTGTAAATCTTTGGTTCCTCTATACTCTATAGCATCAACACCTTTAATATATTGTAGGTAGTAGCTTTACCACTAGGAATCACACCCTTTGTGACCATTGACCTACTACTAGAACAAAATCTTGCTACCAGCAGTCCCAATAACCTACAAGAAACCACATTTAGTGGCCGTCAGTCCCCTCTAATAGGAGCCAACATTAATTCCTTGGGTATGTCTTGCTTCAAGTTCCTTAAATGCAATAAAATCATTTATTTCCTTTAAAACAAGTTCACAACCTCAAAACTTTGAAGCCCTTATTTTATTCTCAAAACTGTTAAAACGGAAATTTGACTTTTCCCCAACATATTTTTCATTTTGTTTTTTCCCAAACCCAAAAGTTAGATATCTTCAAAGATACAAACCCCCAAGCATTCCAATCTTCAAAAAATATGCAGAGAGTGAAATTGATTCATCTAGTAGCACAATAAAAGTTTTCTAAAAACCAAAGAGTTTTATTTTCCAATTTCCCCTTCCAGAAAAAGAAAAAAAAAAAAATCACTGCTGCTGCAAAAACTGTAACTAGGTACAAACAGGAATCACTATTCCCCAAAACAAAAGATTACAATAATACGTAATCAATAACATGTGAGGTCAATCTTCAAAGTATGAATCAGGAAGGGGAAAAAAAAAAAAAATCTTTGCTTATATACTACACTTCGTATATTCAATATCCTCAAAAGATATCTTTGTTAAAGCTCAATGGTTCTTTAAATCCTACCACATGTAACTGAGCCCATCTAACAAATTTGTAAGGCTCCTCCTCTCATCCGGATCTCATCCACACCCCTTCCGTCAAGGATCCATCCGCACCTTCACATTCCCAATCAAATTTTCATGATCCGAACCGTCTTTTGTGTTTAAAACGTGTTTTTAAGGTTCATGCGAGAAATCTTCCAAAAAAAAAAAAAGACCGGGAATGGCTTCATCCGATCAATTTTTTTCATAAAACCGCATATGTACAGTTTTATTAAAAAATTATCGGATGAAGCCCTTCCTGGTCATTTTTTTTTATGATTTCTTGCGTGGACCCTTTGAAAACACATTTTAAACACATTTGATAGTTTGGATCATGAAAATTTGATCAGGAAAAATGAGGTGTGGACGGAAGGGGAAATCTGGGATCCCAAATGTGATCCCCCGTATATATACATATTAGTACGACCTGGTTTTGGTAAGATATCAATAAAACGAGTGCAACAAGTCTTCTTTACGACGACATAAATGGAAAAATATTGAGTATCCAATAAAATGACGAACGAGAAAATTGTCTCAATTCACATTCATTTGCCAAATAAAAGTAAAAAATGGCAGAAAGGTTATACGGGTTATGAATGTGTGTTGTCATGCAGAAATCAAAATTGACAGTTTAGACTTTTCTTTCAATTTCAAAGTATGCCAGTTCCCCTTGATTGTGTTACAACCAAAGGTAGGCTCAATTAAAACACACGACAGAGTCTGAAAGTGAGAAGCTTCAAATGCACCAATAGCTCTTTTCTAACCTACAGAATCTGATCAATCAATATGTTCGACTTCCATAATATTAATATTATCATCCATGTAGAAGCATATAACTATATACTATTGGATTAGCATCATCAGGTTGAACATCATCTTTAGTTGACTACAAATGTTTACATCTCCCTCAAACCTAACTCCAAGCAACAGCCAAGGATGCTCATAAAGGTTAAGAAAATGAAAGCTATTTGGTAGGCAGCTCATAAGTACCAATTGCTTCCCAAATATATACATGAGATCATAAGTTGAAGCATACGATCATCCTGACCAAGCATAATCAGAAGAAGACCAAAGGTCATAATTCTGAGAGAGGCATAAACGATATTCTAATTTGAGTGCTCAAATACTGGATATGGAAGCAAAACAATACATTTAGCATTCAATCTCTTGCCTGTTATCGGTAGACCCTTCTTTGTTGTAATGTTGAGCACCAACAATCTTTTTTCCAACATCTTGCAATTGCTGTCTTAGAGATACAGAGTATACTACATGAACAACACAATACGAAGTAGGTCAGATAGATACCCCTCAACAAAAAAAAAAAAATTCCACTTAACAAGTGAGTACAGAGTAAATCCTTACCGTCACCAGAGTTCAGTCCGATTATCAAGTCATGCCCGTCCTTGGATTCAGAATCAAAAGCATGACAAACAGGGTTCGAATTACTGAAGTGCATTGCTTTTATCGGATCCTGCGCATACAACATTCAAATATTCTTACCAACAATTTACTATCAAAATGACCAGGCAATTATCAAAATCAATGTCAACAACATGTTATTACCTTGTCCTGAGAATTAAGGTCACTGACATACAAAGTATCGCCTACATTAAACAACAAAAACGTCCCTTTGCCATCAAAATTTGAATTGATCATAGGACTAGTCCCATTCAAACCGCCCAATGAACCACTCCTAGTAGCTCCACCATTTGCTTTACTCGTCCCATTCCCTCCCACAAAGCTAAGTCCTCGGCTGCCATTGCCACTGCCCAAGAACCTCGCTGCCACATACCTCACTCCCCCGCTTGCAGTGTAGCTCGAACTCGGCGCTGCTGCTCCTTGTGCCGACCTCTCCTTCAGCTGTGCTAGGGTTATCTAATCAACACAACCAAATGCCAATAACTCAACATCCAGTCCTATCACACCACCATAAATACATAAATATCTAATTTAACATTCATATTATGCTGAAACTATAAATAACAAAGTTATCCGTTCTCTAAAAGCCAATAGCTTCTTTCTAAAAATAATTGGTTGCTAGGATATATGGTATCAAAGCACATAATAGATACTGATCGAACCAGAATGTGACATTGTTTGCTAAAACACTTGCACATACTTGCATGTAAATAGTAAAATTACTCCCATATCTATGACATCTTAAAGCTTTTAGATGACTAAGTGATTAACAACATACTTAATAACGTATGTATAGCTGTAGGTGTAGGGTTTTATAAGCCCTACTAGGACAGGGGAGAGGGGGTGGCAATTGAATAATGCATATGCATCAGTGCATCAAGCCCAAGGTTTAAATCGCCATATCGGGAAATGTAAATTGATACTGTTATATATACCCCATATCGGACACCATCAAAGCCGATACACAGGTAAATAACGGAATCGAGTTCCAAAATCTAGTTACGATTACTTGACGGCCTTAATTTAAAACCGTGATCAAGCCCTGGTAGTAGAGGGTGGAGAGGAAACCTGAGTGACGGATTTTCCGTGGGCGTATGGGAGGAGGCCGGAGGGATGAGTCTTCTCGGAATGGAGCTTGTACCGTCCCTCGGGGGTTTTGAAGTAGGTTTTAAGAGGGTTAGCGCCCGACGACGGCGACATCGGGCCGTTGACGGCGGCGGCGCTGCTGCTGCTGCTTGTGCTGGTGCTGTTGCTGATCATATCGACGGCGGCGATGGTGATGATTATGCTGATCGATCTTGTTAAAGCATAAGTTCATGGCAATTCGGTTTCTCTCTCTCTCTATCTATCTAGTATCTATCTATACGTCTCTCTCAGTCACTCTCTCTCTCTGTGTCTACAGTTTCTCTCTCTATGCGTATAGTGCGTGGACTTGTTGTAATAGAGTGTGGGATCGACGGATGGACTTTGGAGTTGCAAAGGGAGATTGAATTTTGAGGAGAGAGAGAGAGAGAGAGGCTATAGGGGGAGTTTAGGGAGAGTTCGTGTGCTTTTGCGTTGTAGAGGGAGTAGTGATCTGGTGTGATTCGTGTTTATCCTTTTTATTTGAAATGGCCCAGAGTTGTTTTGCAAGAAATAACATATTGGGTCAGAGGCCCATCTGTGAGATCCAAACCATCGTTATGGACCTCCTCGAGCAGGGCCTGAGCTGATGTTTATATAAGCCGGAAATTACAAGCCGGCCCTGTTTTTTACGTTTCCTCCTTTGTTGGTTTTATCACGGGCCGGTACAAAAAACAAATATTTATTACCACTAACTCCAATCATTCTTTTTAATTACCACTAACTCCATTAAGGTCAATCACTCTTTTTTGGGGCTTAGGCACTTAGTGTGCACTTTTCTATTATAGAGTTTTATTGGCTTAGACACTTTCATAGGGTACCCCAGGATTTTAGGCACTTTCGTAGGGTACCCTAGGGTTTAGGTTTATGGTGCACTTTCCTATTATAGAGTTTTTAGTGGTTTAGGCACTTTCATATGTACCATAGGATTTTAAGCACTTTCAAAGGGTACCCTAGGATTTAAATTTAGTTATTTTCATAAGGTACTCTGGGGTTTAGATGGGGTGGGTGGGTAGAGAGAGAGAGAGAGAGAGAGAGAGAGAGAGAGAGAGTACGTGAGAGCTTTTTTTACCCAAGGCTTGACTTTTCCGCCGCTTTTGTCAGAAGAGTTGCTCATCCATCTGGAGCGCGCGGAGCTTTTTTCCCAAAGGGCTGGAGCGCGTGGGAAATGGAGGTCCAAAAGTGGACTGACCGGTGAATAACCCTTCTTTGTTTGCTATCCCACGGAGGCCCTTTTTCCAAGGTGCTTTTACTATTTTGCCCACTTTTTAAACGCTTATACAAATACTTACAATACAAGCAACGAGTGGAATTGATCAACGAATATTGCAGTTATTGGAATTGATTGTTTCAGATGATTGCAACGAGTGTGATCGACGATCGCAATTCTGGAAATAGGGAGCAAATGACGATTATCGATTGAAACGGTGATCAACAACGAATGCTGTAACAACAAATTGATTTTCATCGATCAAGCAAATGATGAGCAAATGATGATTGTCGATTGAAATAATGAACATCGACGAACGTGTTTTTGTGTTTGTTATGTGTTTTCATGATTTCGGGAACTACTGCTGAAATAATGATCAATGGCGGTCGTGTTTGAGGTCGATTAAGGCTGCAAACCAGTTTAATATTATTGAATTGGGATTAATTAATGTTGTTAGTATTTGTTGGAACTTGTGGCTCATACGGAGAGGTACCAAGAGGTTCTAGTAAAGGCCAGATGTGAAGCAACCGAATGGAGTGGAGTGGAGCGAAGCATCTGGCTCATCGCAGATTCAACTGTTTGGGTTGGGCCGTAGGCCCAAAGGTTTTGGGGGTGCACAATGAAATGAAAAGGAAATCTGCACAATAACAAGATCAATCCTTGGTAGACTCTGTACATGTCCTGCGGTTGTGCCTGCAAACCTGATGATAGCTCGAGCATTTCCTTGGCTTCGTAGTGTACTCTTCACCCCTTGATCGAATTCGCTTTCAACTAAGTCTTCCGGGCGGCCTCCTATTTCTTGGAGGTTTTATTTCCCAAGCAGTTCCTTGTGTAAAATCTGGAATATCCATCACTAGAATAGGAAAGATGTTATCTTCATATGTTAGCTGGTAAGCCTCGACATGATAAAATGGAACAATATAAGCAGCCATGGATTCCTCCTCTCCGCGAGTCTTCAATAATACTGTTGCAACATGAACACATACGAACCCGTAGTATTGCCAGCCTCCGCAAGAACAAGTACCTTGATTGAGATCTCCTAGAACAGCTGGCATAGATTTCACCTCATATGCCCAGTTGTGGACTTATGAACCCTCCATGCCCTCCCCTTGTCAATCTCTTCTTCAATTTCGCATCCTTGACTGGGCAAATCTCAGAAACCCATGTGGATGACTCTTCTCTTCTGTTCGACATTTGAACCATGATTTTGGACCTCAAGCAGTCAACTAAATTCATTACCGACAAACGCCGTGCCTAAAAAACCCAGTTATTAAACGACTCAATAGCACTAGAACTCATCTCTCCATATCGCTTCCCTTGAAATTAGGCATTAGTCCAGTGTTCTTTTGGAACACCTTCAAGAAATGTCTTCGCCTTTTCCCTACCATGTGCATAGAAATTAGCCACACAATCATTCTAACATGCCACTGACGAGGCATAAGCAATTTCATTAAACAATTTAACCAACTTATTTCGAAAATCCTTTCGAAAATGTCCCGGAAAGTGATCCCTCAAATTGAATTGCAGATGGTACAAACAATATGCATGATGATAGTGAGGAAAAACAATCGGTATGTTAGTGACAAGACCATGGTTACAATCACTGATGAACGTAATAGTACAGGGAGACAACGTAGACCTTAAAAGCTCTAGAAACCACAACCAATTAGCATCATTTTTAGCATTCGCAATAGCAAAAGCCAGAGGAAATAACCCTGCAACAAAAGAGAACCAAAAAAGAAACAAAATAAAATCACCACATAATCACAACTGAGAGCACCTAACAACACAACAACAAATAGATATGGTTGTCTATGGCAACCTAGGATCTGTCCAATGACAATCACAGCAATAGTTAATCGCATCTGTGCAATCTATTACACGTATTTTGATAATAGAACAACTGGATATCATTATCTATCGAAAACTAGCATCTGTATCATGACAACAGAATACACAGATGTGAACATCTATGGAATTACATTAAAAAAACACACAAAAGCAGTACCTTGATCTGTATCCTTTCCAGTTGCAGCAAGAAGTGTCCCTTTGAATCTACCTCTAAGATGCGCCCCATCGAGGCAAAGGAATGGTCGACATTTATTAAATCCTTTGATACATGCATTGAATGACACGAACAGCCTCGAGAAATCCTTTGTTTCAGAATCAACCTCAAGCTTCAATATGCTACCAAGATTTGCAATTTTGGCAGCTTCAACGTACACCTCAACTTGTCAAACTAAGTCTCATAATCCCTAAAAATCTTCCCCCGAGCCTTCTCCACTCCTAACCAAGCATGGTGGTAAGACAAATCCAACCCGTACTTGTCGGTGAAGAACTGAGAAATATACATGGGAGACACATTGTTATTCTGCTGAACCATGCTTGCAATCTCACTAGCTACTAAACTAGAGGTCACCCGTTTGTGCTTATTTCTTCTATAGGTTGAACCACAACGATGCTCATTAACTAGCCCCTTAATCCGAAACTCTCCACTTACACTATCCAAGATAGCATGCACATGCCATTCACACTTAGGAATCTTACACTTTGCGGTCACCCTAAACTTATCATTCTTAACAAGCTCATACATAAAACCATTCTCAATAGCATATCACTGCAACACTCCCTTAAAATCCAACACACCACCTCGGAAAACTTGCCCAACACAATGTGTCAAATTCACCCAACCCGATGTCCAATACCAAGTCTCGATATAGTGACGAAAATCATCCAACGGTTCTTCATCATCCACGTCTTCTAAACCACCACTACTACTTCCAAAAGTAACACCACTAGAACTACCACCACTTAATGCAATAGAAGATCTAATCTCCTCAACTATAGCATATATTTTATTAGAAGCAGGACTCAAGTAAATCATATTGTCAAAAGCTTCTCCATCAACAAGTTTGCAATCACTACCATCCAAAATATATGACAAAGAGAAACTACCAATGCATAAATTCTGCCACCTATCACAAATCTTTCTAAAAACCTCATACAACTTGATTCCACCAACCAACCTAACAACAATCACCTCAGATCCATACCTACAAAACAACAACTTAATTGAATCCATCACAAACCTGGAAAAAAAAAATACAACATATGGTTATTTGTAGTACACGGAAACAGATTTCATCAACTATCAACACTGCATGATGTGGTTATCTGCAGAAAAAACAATACTCATTCATAACAGCAAGACACACTTCGTTACCTATCAACATTGAAAGCACCAAAACAATGCAAGATCTGCTCAACTGTAAGCTCCAGTTCCGGTAACATTTGATTAGACAACCTATTTTTTGATAGTATAAACAGGTACTTTCTATAGCTAATCAATAGTTCATTAACGTAGCTTATTGTCAGTATTTACACGTGTTTAAACGATCAAACCTAAACATAAAATTGAACAAATTCAACAATAACCTACTCTGTCCGCCATAAACGATCACCAGCAAAGAAATCGATTACTAAATCAAACATAAAATCGAACAAAATCAACCTAAAACAAAATCTATCACAAAGTCGAACACACGATCAAACTCAATTGAAATCACCACAGTGAAAATTCAAATGATACCAAACTAAATCAATCGAAATCACCACAACGAAAATTCAGATCGTACCTCTTCTCTATATCAAACTCAGACGAAAACACGATCACAAAATTGATCTCTATTTCACCTCGATCTCTCTTTGACCTCGAAATCTCCTCAAACAAACGAATCGATCTCTCTCTAAACTCTCCCACGATCTCTCTCTAAACTCTCTAGCTCTCTCTCTCTCTATAAAAACTCCAACAGAGAATCGTTATAATCTCGTTAGAACAACCAGGGGCAATTTTGTCCTATTTTTTTAACAGAATGGGCCCAACACAATATGAAAAGTGCTTGGGTAGATTAGATATGTTAGGAAAACATTAGGTGGACTAGACATGTTACTAAAACCTATAATGAACCCTAGAGTAATTTGTTAATGAAATTATTGGGGAAGGACACACCCATCCATTAAGTCTAAAATTAGGACTGGCTCAGAATTTTACCTATCGCAACTAGTGCCCTTATAAAGTTCTTGGTCTAGAATTCAACTCTCCACGACCTAGTTGGTAACATATCAATAAAATGAGAGCAACAAGTCTTCTTTACTACTACATAAATGGAAAAAATATCAAGCACCGAATAAAAGGACGAACTAGAACACTTTCTTAATTTTAGTATTTTCAAATCGGGATACATGTGTATCATTTTTTCATTGTATAAATCGTATCAGGATATGCATCGCGTATCTTAAAATACATTTAATGGAAGAGTATGAATTTCTAATTTTAAGTTGGACAAGATTTTGGAAGAAGGAGAAATAGAACCTACTCTTGAAAACCGGCTTACAAGGAGAGGGTACCCAGGAGCTTATATTCACAAAGCCAAGCCCATTCTTAGTCGATGTGGGGCTTTAGGATCGTAACATACCACCACGCTCCACAAGCGATGTCCACGGTGACCCACTCTATCGACACTGACCCCATGATAGCCCTTTCTCTTTTTTGGCGGCTCTACTCACCTATCAGTATTCAATACTTTTAAGTATTCTAATCTAGTCTACAGTTGCCCCCTCCACTGGTTGAATTGCAATGTAGTGGCTAGCTCTGATACTAATAATACAAACTCATGGGTAGAACTCACCCAAAAAAATAAGACAAGAGTGAGGACGGAAAGTATTTCTTTTACACTTGAACTTTTTTTTTGGCTTGGTACAAAATGAATAACACTCATCTCTATTTATACTACTCTATGGAAGGCTAGAGTCTGAAGATGTTTTCACACAGGATAAACTTTGAGGTAGATTTAGAATTACACACGTGGCTAATTATCACAAAAAAATCTAGATATTTCACGAGGTAGATTCTAAAATTACACAATGACTAATTCTCACAAAAAATCTAGATACTTCACCAAAATATTCTAGTGTTTCTAAGAGCTTAGATACTCTAAAGCTTTAAAAAGCTAGATATTTCAGAGCTTCTAGAAACTAGATATTTATACCTTTTCATTAGATTTAAAATTATACGTGTGACTAATTCTCAAAAATAATCTAGATACTTCACAAGGATATTCTACAACTTTTAAAAAGCTAAAAACTAGATATTTATATCTCCTTCAATAATATCTAGGCTTGTTTGGACTTTACTTTCTTGTGCAGAAATACTAAATCTAGTTTATGCATCAACAACGTTAACCATAATTTATATACATTTAAAAAGTAGTTATACTTAATAACACCAACTAACTACGTTTACATTTCAGGAAAAAAAAAACTTTTAAGATGTAAAATTTCCAGTTTCTCAATTAGGGCCTTTCTATTGCATTAGTTACGGAAAGAAAAAAAAGAGCTTTTATATGATTCAAGTAAAACACAATCAAAGTATGGTTCTTTATTTCATACAAGCCCTACATGGAGGTTGATTTCTATCAAATGGTTCAATGTCGCCATAATTAGATCGAACGGCTTAGATTAATGCATTTGGAGTTCCACTTATTAAATAAGGTCCGATTTTTTCCCAATAAGTAATCTTTGGATACGTACCGATATCAGGAGGATACGTGTATAAATCGTAGGATAATCGATTGTACTGTAGGATTTCTATATATAAAACAAAAGGGATACATGGTGGTATACGTATCGTTTATCAAAGGAGACGATACGAATCGTAGTATACATTTCCTGTATCGTAGGTTTTTAACAACTATACTCAATTCACATTCATTTGCAAAAATAGTTAAAGTAAAAAACGATAGAAGGTTAAACGGGTTATGAATGTGTGTTGTCATGCTGAAATCAAAATTGACAGTTTAGAAATTTACAATAATTCTATTGGGACAGATGTAGAAGACAGATGATGCACCGATTGAGCTGGCATGGAGGGGGTCCCACACTCTCTCTCCTCTGTTGCTCCTCTCCAGGTTTGGTAAAAAAATTGGCGCACACTTTACTCTCCAAAATTCAAAATTTTGGGGGGTTTTATGTGGGCCAAAAAATTCATTTTGAACCCAAAACATCTCTCTCCTATAAAACTTTTCTTTTGATCGGCCTCTCTCGTCTGAAACTTGACTGAAGCCATCACCCGTAAGAAGCGCCAGCCACCGAAGACGCGTCCTACCGCCGGTCACCACCGTAAGAAGCGCCACCACGCACCACCGTAAGAAGCGCCAACCACCGTAGACGCGTCCGACCACCGCTTAGCTCCGGCCATCGCAGACGAGTCCCACCACCACGCACCACTGGCTAAGCCAACAACCATGAGAGGCGCAACAGATCTCCTCTGACCTCCATCCACTACCACCGAGCACCGTCGGCCACCATTTTTGTAAGCTTGATCACATAGTGTAAGTCCCAATCTTCTACTTTGCTGAGCAAATTAAATTATGTTATTACTTTGGGAAATGTTGATGGGTGATGAAGAAGACCAAGTGCAGTAACATCCATGCCCAATTTTGTAGCGATTTCCTTAGTTTTCTAAGAATTTTTTTTTTTATGTCAATGAATATCTTTTACACCATTGATAAGTGTAAGTGCAACACATTAAAGTCACAGGGGTCTGTTTGTATTGTTCATAAGGTGTAGGGTGTCATGTGTAGTTTTGTATCTGTCTCTGTAACTAATTGGGTAACTACTTTCAGTTGAGATGAAGAGTGTATAAATAGTGAATCTGGGTTGCGTTGTAAAAGAGCAGAAAAACAAATGTTGAATAAACAGAACTTCTTCATTTTCTCTCTGGAACATTTCTAGGGTTTTTAGTTTGTGTTTTCTCTTTATGGTATCAGAGCGGAAAGGACGAAAGTCTCAAGATCCAGAATCACGCAAATCGCACACGATTGTTGTCTGACGACATTGATTGCTCACGTTCTTGAAGATCAAAGCTGAACGATCTTGGTTTGTTGTTGTATTTTCTCGCAAATGTCTTCGATTTCGGTAACACTTCCAACATCTCTCACCTTCTTAGTCTCAAATTTCCAGTCTCTAGTGAATGTAAAGCTTACTGGTGCAAATTATCTGTTATGGCGTATTCAAGTTGGGAATGTGTTGAACGCGAATAGATTTTTTGGTTATCTTGATGGCTCTAACGTATGTCCGCCTTCAACAGTTAAGAACTCTGAGGGTAATCTGGTAGATAATCCAGATTTTGCTGTCTAGACAGTCGTAGATACACAATTACTGTCTTGTCTTACTTCATCCTTGTCCCAAACTACCCTACCATATGTTCTAGGGCTTCGTCATGCTAAAGATGTGTGGGATTCACTGTCCAATCGTTATAATTCACTTACAAGATCTCATATTCAGGAGCTGAAATGTAGATTGTTTTCACACACAAAAACTGAGAGTATGGAGAAGTATATTGATTCGATTAAGGAATTTGCTCAAAAGTTGGCTGCTGCAGGAAGTCCAATTGATGATGATGATCTGGTTTTTCATACATTAAGAGGTTTACCACCAGAGTTTAATGGTTTTAGGACTGCCATTCGGACAAGAGGAACTTCTATAGTGTTTGATGAACTAGTGGCAATGTTGAATGGAGAAGATCAACAAATGTCTAAGGACTTGCCTCCCACTCATACTACTGTTCTAGTTGCTACAAATGAAAAAGGATCTTAACAAGGCTATTCTGCTGCAGAAAATGTTCTATCAAACTCTATGTCACACTTAGGGATTACCACACAGCCACCTGTGTTTTCTGATTTTGCTTAACCATATGTTACTACACAGTTTTTTCCACAACAACAGTCTTATCCCAATCAGTCTGGAAGTAATAATAATAGAGGAAGAGGGGGCAGAAACTCCAGGTTCTTTAAAGATCCTTGTGCCATTTGTGGTCGTACTCTCAACATCAGCCAACTTTTGAGCAAATTCCTTAATCGAATCAATATACTTCTCCATAGTCTCAGTTTTTGTGTGTGAAAACAATCTACATTTCAGCTCCTGAATATGAGATCTTGTAAGTGAATTATAACGATTGGACAGTGAATCCCACACATCTTTAGCATGACGAAGCTCTAGAACATATGGTAGGGTAGTTTGGGACAAGGATGAAGTAAGACAAGACAGTAATTGTGTATCTACGACTGTCCAGACAGCAAAATCTGGATTATCTACCAGATTACCCTCAGAGTTCTTAACTGTTGAAGGCGGACATACGTTCGACCCATCAAGATAACCAAAAAATCCATTCGCGTTCAACACATTCTCAACTTGAATACGCCATAACAGATAATTTGCACCAGTAAGCTTTACATTCACTAGAGACTGGAAATTTGAGACTAAGAAGGTGAGAGATGTTGGAAGTGTTACCGAAATCGAAGACATTTGCGAGAAAATACAACAACAAACCAAGATCGTCCAGCTTTGATCTTCAAGAACGTGAGCAATCAATGTCGTCAGAGAACAATCGTGTGCGATTTGCGTGATTCTGGATCTTGAGACTTTCGTTCTTTCCGCTCTGATACCATAAAGAGAAAACACAAAATGAAAACCCTAGAAATGTTCTAGAGAGAAAATGAAGAAATTCTGTTTATTCATCATTTGTTTTTCTGTCCTAACAGATAATTTGCACCAGTAAGTGGACGCTGAATTCAATAGAGCTCAATCATAACCATGAAATGTGCCCGGACAAAGCTCGATATCTCAAACTCAATCGGATTCTTCCACCACATGTGAAGAGGACATTGGAAATGAATGGCTCAGTTGGAGCTCACGTGTTATCGAGGCAGGGGGGCCTAAAAATTTGACATGGTCGGAAAAGGATGTAAGAAATTATCTTGATAAAGCGAGACGCTTAGACCACCTCCATCAGTCTCGCCATCAGCTCCGGCGAGATCTTTTTGGCGAGTTTTCGGCGGAAATCAACACCCAACAGGCTCAGCAACTACCTCACCAAGAAAATCGCGGCTACAGTACCTCGCCACAGGCGGCGAGGCTTGGCGAGAGATCACGAGCTCGCCATGTGAAGCTCTCTCTCTCTCTCTCTCTCTCTCTCTCTCTCTCTCCTCTTGGCCGAAAACACGAATCACTGCAGGGGTGATCGTAAAATCGATTTGACCAAAGAAGGTTGAAGGTCTCGTCCTCGCGATGTCGATGGTATAAGACTCGTCGTCGGAGAAGATGGCTGGAGCTCGCACGCGCCGGTGAAGTTCCGCACGTGCGAGAGAGTGAGATCCACTCTCGCAATTGACGTGCACGCGCCATACTGGTAGAAGACGAGTCAGACCTTTTTTTTTTTTTTTTGGTTGAGCCAAATGGCTAGTCTGTTGGGTAGAGGTGATATTTTTTGGCTAGTTATAGCAGTGTATGACACATTTTGTAGCCAATTTGGTGAGAATTTTGTTGAGTTTGTTGGAGATGCTGTTAGAACTCAAGGAAGGGGTTGCTGAGGCAATGCATAAATATTTCATTAAAATGCAAGAAGACATAAATTGTCGTGAACACCACATAAATGAATTTAGCAATTGTGGGGAACACCACATACCGACATTACATTTTTCCAACCAAATCTAATAATCAGATTGTGCTCCATACATAATTACAAGAGACTTGCAATAAGCAAAATATTTTGATCACAGTGAACAAAGAAAAAAAAATAGCAACAAAAGTCCTCTTCATTTGCTTGTGCCCCTACTTGCTTCGAGACATTCCATCGCATATACGACTTTGGGTAGCTCGTGCTCATACTTGCTTCGACGATTTCGAACAATGGATATCAGTCCTCTTCATTTGGCATTGCATGTTTCAACCAAGAATAATGCGCATCATCCCAAGAGTCATATTTTTTATGCACTGCACCTCTGCATGAGGGTACTCAGTCGCTTGTGTGCTACACAAGCCGCCCCACTATCATATATACCAGGTGCCCTGTGCAAAAAAACCACGTAATATGTCATCAAAATGTCATTTGTAAATGCAGAAATATGGTACCTAGTGAAGATTTGGTTTGTCGTTTTTTTAACGGCGAAAATGGGAATTTGCAAAACACTATAGAATAAGGCACTTGTCAAACAAAATGAACTCCTAAACTTGCATAACACTATGGAATAAGGCACTCGTCAGCAGCAAAATAAAATGATAATGGAAGATAGATGGCAGCAGCATAACAGCTGATGATAACACTTCAAGCAGCAGGAATTAAGAAATTGGATTCCTAAGATTCAATAGGAAAACGCCACAAGAAGCAACAACATCACAACCAGTGCAAGCAGCAGAAGAAAAACCAAACTCAGAAATGCAACACAAAAAGTTTCAGATTCATAAGCAGCAGCAGCAGAAAAACCAAACCCAGAAATGTAGCTCAAATAGTTTCAGATTTGGTTTGTCGTTTTATTGCTGACCAAACAAACATCAAGTGAACATGTAAAGAAATATGAATAGCACCTCCTAATTTTCATTGAAGGATATTTATACATATCGGTAGTGAATATACGTAACAAAGAAAATCAGAGCAAGAGTGCAGAGCTAAAAAAAGTAGATCAATCTTATAGTTTTCCTCTGTAATATTATTCAGCAACACTAATATAAATTTTTTTTTTTTTGCTCAGTAAATCACAAGAGAATACCACCCAAATGCTTAACAAATACTTTTCCTTCTAATAATATTACCTGTTCTAGGTAACAGCCATTCATGGAGTTCAGCGAATCAAATATAGGACTATAACTAAGAGCAAAAGACACATTTAATCTAATATTCTTCAATAAACGCAGCAAGAAGAAGGAATTTTTGTTCACAAGCCCTAATATCAGATTTGGGGATTTTCTAAAAATCAGGACAAACAGGGTAGGGTTTCTCACCGGAGCTCAGGTAGTAACAGTGGGATGGCAGGATAAAGGCGGCACCGGTGGACGGCGCGAGAAAGGCGGCGCCGTCGAGAGAAAGGTGCCGACGGTGGGACGACTAGAGAACGACGGTGACAGTGGGACGCCGACAATGTTTGCTTCGGACGGGCGTCGGTGACATGGGGGAGGGGGTCGATTGTGGTGGGGGTGGGGGTGGGGGTAGGTGGTGCCTGGTGGTTATGACGATGTGAGAGAGGCGCAGAGAGAGAGAGAGAGAGAGAGAGAGACTTTGGACTTCTGAGTTCAAAAGTGAAATTGAGGGCACATATCCTAAGGGTGATTCTATTCGCAACCCTTCATTTACTTCATGTAACCCATTTTTTTCATGTAACCCACACTTAAAATTCCCTCAAACCAATTTACTCCATACAACCCACAAAATACACCTAAACTACCCAAACTACCCTCGCGACCAATTTTCATACTTTAAATGTCGAAATACACAATCATTTTCGACAACCACATGTCGATTTATATTGAAGGACGAATTTTCAAAAATTGGACCCTGTCTATGTTCGACATCCTCATGTCGAAATTTATGTCTATATTCAACTTTCGAATGTCGAACTAGATACATGTGGATAAAATATTGGTGTGTTCGACAATAACATGTCGAAATATAACCATATTTTCACCTTCTTAATGTCGAAATTTGTGAAATCAAACATGTGAATTTCGGTTAAGTGAAAAGTTTCAACATCGATATGCTGAAAAAGTTTACATATTTCAGGGTATGAATGTCGAAAAAGAAGATGAGTTTGGGGGCAAAAGAAAAGTTTTATAGGAGAGAGATGTTTTGGGTTCAAAATGAATTTTTTGGCCCACATAAAACCCCCCAAAATTTTGAATTTGGAGAGTAAAGTGTGTGCCAATTTTTTTTGCCAAACCTGGAGAGGAGCAACAGAGGAGAGAGAGTGTGGGACCCCTCCATGCCAGCTCAATCGGTGCATCATCTGTCCTCTACATCTGTCCCAATAGAATTATGAACGGTGATACATACACACCCTGGGAGTCACTCACAGCCACACCCTCTCTCACATGGGGTGTGGTCCCCACATCTGGGCCCCACACCCCATGTGAGAGAGGGTGTGGCTGGGAGTGGCTCCCAGGGAGTGTATGTATCATTTTTCTAGAATTATTCATTTAGAAAGAAAACCAATTTCAAAGTATGTCAGTTCCCTTGATTGTGTTAACAACCGAAAGTAGGCTCAATTAAAACACACGACAGAGTTTGAAAGTGAGAAGTTTTAACGTACAAAACCCGATCAATCAATATGGTTGACTTCCAAAATATTAAGGAATAATTAGTCATAAATGCACAATATTTTACCTATTTGAAGGGAAGGACACAAAACTTTTGTAATCAGACATAAAAACATTGTTTGTAATTATGATTTAAAAAAATGATAAAACACACAAACTCTCTCTTTATTTTGGTTACAAATACCCTCTCTCCCTAAAAAAGACTCTCTCCCTCAACGGAGACTCTCTCTCTCTCTCTCTCTCTCTCTCATTAGTGCAAATGTATGATTGAGTATGCATTTACTGGTTTCGACAATCACTCAAGCGGTAAAATTACTTTATTACTAGTTGTGAATTCATTTACTTTGACCAATTGATTTCGATTCCTCAATCAATGAGGACGTCGGAATTCATGGGCAAGCAAATCATGGAGTAGCTTTCTAGATCCAATACCAAAGATTCCTTCACTTTCTTTACTCCCGACAATGATTTCTTCGATGGTCGATGCTATGGTTTCGATCCTGATCCACCACTTGGAGCTTCTTTACAACAATCTAAATTAAACTGTGTAAGTTGAAGAAATCAAAAGTAGTAATAGTAGTAATCTTTCCGTTCCAAAATAATGGTCACTTTTGGGTAGTCGTGCTACTCAAACAATTGCTTATATTTCACAATTTATAACATTTTTTATAATTTAAATTTTTTTTTTTAATAAAACTAATTGAGATCTATCAAATAAGATCCAATATTAGATATAAAAAGTGTTATAAATTAGAAGATATAGCCAATTTTTGAGAGATTCTAAATAAGGAAAGGTGACCAGCAATTTGGAACGGAGGGAGTATATTTTAAAAGTCAATGACATTTCTCATTACAATATTAGAATTTTTAAAAGTCAGTGACATTTCTGATTTCACTAATTTTTTTGGTTGCCGGAAGTTGTCGGCCAGATGTAGCAGTTGATTTTTTTGAATTTTATGTACAAAATTAGAACTTTTAAAAATTAGTGTCATTTCAATTGTTTTTTTGGTCGCCGGAGGTGGGGTAGGTGGTCAGCCGAAGGTAGTTTTTGTTTTAATTTTCTATACGAAATTAGAAGTTTTAAAAATTAGTGACATTTCACTAGTTTTTTTAGTCGCCGGAAGTGGTCGCCAAGGGTGAGGTGGTGGTTGGCCGAAGGTAGAAGTTGTTTTTTTTTTTTTTTTTTTGAATTTCCTGTACGAAATTAGAAGTTCTAAAAATTAGTGACATTTCACTAATTTTTTTTTTATCGCAGGAAGCCGAAGGTGGGGTGGTGGTCGGCCGGACTTAGGAAATTTTTTTTTTGTTCGAATTTCTTGTTCGAAATCATAAGTTTTTAAAAATTAGTGACATTGCACTAATTTTGTGGTCGCCGGAAGTGGGGTGGTGGTCGGCCGGAGGTAAGAGTTTGTTTTTTGTTTTTGTTTTTTTTTTGAATTTCCTACACAAAATTAGAAGTTTTGATTTTTTGATGACATTTCACTATTTTTTTTTGGGTCACCAGAATTGGTTGCCGGAGGTGGGATGGTGGTCGGCGGAAATAGGAGTTGTTTTGATTTTTTTTTTTTGAATTTTCAACTTTTAAAAATTAGTGACATTTCACTAACTTTTTTGGTCGCTGGAAGTGGTCGATCAAAGGTGGGGTGGTGATTTTTTTGAATTTTACATTCGAAATTAGAATTTTTAAAAATTAGTGACATTTCACTAATTTTTTTGGTCGTTGGAAGTGGTCAGCTAGAGGTTGGGTAGTGGTCAGCCGGAGGTGGGGTGGTGATTTTTTTTGAATTTTACATTCAAAATTAATTTTTTAAAATTAGTGACATTTCACTAATTTTTTTGGTTGCCGGAAGTGGTCAACTAGAGGTTGGGTGATGGTCGGCCGGAGGTGAGGTGGTGATTTTTTTGAATTTTACGTTCGAAATTAGATTTTAAAAAATTAGTGACATTTCACCAATTTTTTTGGTCGCCGAAAGTGGTCGGCCAGACGTGGGGTGATGGTCGACAGTAGGTGGGGTGGTGATTTTTTAAAATATTACGTTTGAAATTAGAATTTTTAAAAATTAGAGACATTTCACTATTTTTTTTGGTCGCCGAAACTGGTCGGCCAGAGGTGGGGCGGTGATTGGCAGTAGGTGGGGTGGTGATTTTTTAAAATATTACGTTCGAAATTAGAATTTTTAAAAATTAGTGACATTTAATTAATTTTTTGTCACCGGAACTGGTCGGCCAGAGATGGGGTGGTGGTCGGCCGGAGGTGGAATGGTGTTTTTATGTTTGATTCCAAAAGTTCATTGTCCTCTCTTTTAAAAATGTATAATGTTTTGGATTTTTGGCTAAGTGGCCCAATTTTTTTTGATAGCTGGATGCGGGCCAGCTTGCGCGCACCTCGACTAATTTCGGGGCTCTAGAGGTAACGACCAGGCATAACCCCCAGTAGCCCCGAGAGTTTGCTAACAAGAGAAATCGAACTTGAGACCTTAGGTGAAAGCAAACACCCAAAATTAAACTTGTTATCTCGTGTTCGTGTAAACTTTGTTATCTCGCGTTCATGTAATTAACTTCGTACATACTATTGGATTAGCATCATCAGATTCAGCATCATCTTTCGTTGAATACAAATGTTTACATCTCCCTCAAACCTAGCTTCAAGCAACTGCCAAGGATGCTCATAAGGGTTAAGAGAAAATGAAAGCTATTTGGTAGGCAGCTCATAAGTACCAATTGCTTCCCAAAAATACAGGAGACCGTAAATTGAAGCATCATCCTGACCAAGCATAACCAGAAGAAGACCAAAGGTTCTAACTCTGAGAGAGGCTGAGTGGCATCAACGATATTCTAATTTGAGAGCTTAAATAATGGATACAGAAGTAAAACAAAACATTTACTGTTAGAATAATCACCACACGCACATAATAATGAATACAAAAACAGTAAAGAATCGAACACAGAAATTTACGTGGTTCCCCAAAACCGGGTACCTCTACGGGAGCGATGAGCGAGTCTCTTTATTATGATCAAAATTGCCCAGGGCATCTGGCCTTTCATTATGATCAAAATCCGGCTAGAGAACTTTTGAAATCTTGACTCGCTCCACTCCACTCCGCTCGGTCGCTTCGCTCCCCTTGCTCTGCTCCGTTCCGCTCAGGCATCTGGTCTTTCATTAGAACTCCTTGGTACGTCTTCATATGAGCCACAAGTCCCAACATTTACGGTCGTAAACGAGCCGAATCGAGTCGAGTTTTAGAATGTTCAGGTTTGTTCGTTGAGGTTTTTGATGAACTCAAGCTTGAGATGAATGAAAGTTTAAAGCCAAGCTTGCGTAGGTTTGTTTAGAATTGTGAACGTTTCTTGTGATTGGAAATACTAGAAGACTGAAGCATAAACTTCAGGGGTTGGCGTAGAGGTTTATCGCAACTAGTGCCCTTGTAAAGTTCTTGGTCTAGAATTCAACTCTCTGTCATGTGTTAGCAACTTACGTGTTGGATTTGTCTGTACAACAAATTTTCATATTTAATTGGGCCCTGCTGGGAATGTTCATAGTTCGAATTGGTCCGGTTCTCTAGAAATTCAGTAACCGAACAATTCCTAATGGTTAAAGAAAATTGAGAACCGAAACCTACGTAATATATGTGTAGAATCAATCTAGATCCAAACTGCAAGACCAGTCCAGTTTTGGGTCAGTTTCGATTCTACCCTATAAAACATCTAAACAATTTTCACAGTACATGTTTAGAGCACTAATGATTATGGGATTTTATTATTAAATACCTGTTCCAACATACTCGGGGAAAACCAATTATCTTGAGAAAATGATGTGTACCCTTAATGGTAAGTGGGCAACGAAAGTTAGGATCGAACTTGAACAACTCAAATATCGGAGCCATCGCTACTCATAATGTATGCTGAGAAATCATCTCTGATTGGAGGCCCAAGGAAATGCCAAAACTAGACCCATGACAGCCAGGACATTGAGTATTTGAGTTTGCCACCAATGTTTTTGTGAAGCTTTTTCCTTAAGTGTGTCGCAAAGCAATATATGGCAACCTCAGAGCAACCCCAACAGATGACTCAAATTTTTCTCTAAAAGTAGTGAATAGTACAAAATTTTCATTTTACCAATTCATGTCTCCAACAATCCTCTCTATTACCCTCCCTATTTTTAATAAAATATGATACAGTATATGGGAGAAAAGTAAGAGAGAGAGAGAGAGAGAAAAAAAAAAAAAAAAAAAAAGGTGAAACCAACAGCTAAAGAGGGGGAGGGAGAGAGAGAGAGAGAGAATAAAAAAAAAGAAAAAAAAGGTGAAACCAACAGCTAAAGAGGGGGAGGGAGAGAGAGAGAGAGAGAATAAAAAATGGGTAGGGAGTGAATAGTGCCTCCCTAAATGGGGAGATTTTAGGGAGGTACTGTAGCAATTTGTATTTTAGGGAGGGGTTTAGGGAGTCTCTTGGAGGCTAATTTTGAAGTTTGGCTCCCTAAAATAGAGATGGGAGGGAGATGAAGAGCCTTGTTGCACTTGCCCTCAATATGTAAACATAAAGCAAATCAATCATGGAAACCTTCATTTGGGGTGGTGATAATGCCAAAGCGGTTTTTGTTAGTGTCAATTTATGAGAGATTTCAACAGGTCCCTCGAGATTTAGTTCCAAACATCCCCCACCGGATACCAAGTAATTTCAACAAATTAACAGTAATAGCAGGCAAAGCGAGAAACTTTGAAGCCGAAAACCAGCTAGCTAGTGAGAAAGAGATACAAATATGAAGCCAAGAGAGTACAAGGTTATGGAAGGGTGACAGTAAATATGGTTCGGTGGAATCATAAAATGTTTGGGCGGTGAGTTTGGTGGCTTCTCCAAGTCCATGGGTAAATGGTGCCGGCATGCATATGGAGTCCCAAGGTTATTTGTTGCTGCCTCAAGGATCTCAAAAGTCATTTATGCTCTTTATTGTTTCAACCATGGCATGTATTTAAAGGGACGTGCATGTGTGCCAATGTGTGTTGATTCAATTAACAGAAGGTATGGCTATACAGCGATATTGCTGCTCGGATCGTAAAACCAAGGAGATTTTTTAGGCATTTTAAAGTACTAGGAAAGACAGATCACCTAATGAACTCTATACACATGAAACTGCAAAAAATATTGTTGGAGAAGTACCTCGTTGTTTTCTGACTGCACTGATTTGCAGATGCCATTACATCTTCGCTTTGGAAAAGATCAGTTGCTTCTTCGTAGTAAACAATAGCTTGCTTGAAGTTCTGTTTAGCCTCGTATAATTTATTAATTTCCTGCACAAGGAGAAAAGAGTTCCAAGTCATTGTCTTTGATACCTCGTTCCTTTAATGCGCTGATCGTAACATCAGTGACAGGAGAATAGCATCAATGAATATGCTTTATTGTTTGTCTCAATGAACACATTATTTTTTTCCTCCGATAACGTTATTCCAAATTTTGTTTTACACCTCAACTTCCTTGACAAAAGTTGAAAACAAGTCAAAACATTCAATCTAGCACTAAATCAGAAAATCACTATGATCTAACTCATTTGATTCCAAGCTTTCCATGAGAAATGAATTGAAAATATGCACCAAGCCCTGTCTTTTTCCTGTTGCTACTGACTGGTTTTGGGCAGTCTCCACATAGGCCTGTTTTCTCAACTTTCCTCTACCAAAATCCCATCAAATCAAGCTTCAATAAGGAGAAAGAAAGTTTTCCAGTACCATCTCAAAACATACGCTTCGAACAACGCCAGTGGATGTACGTCGTGTTCTACCTGGAAAATTAATCATACTCCAAGTTGAGGAGCCTCCCATACCAGCAGCTGCTCTGTTACCTTCCAAATCATAAGTTCACAACTGCCAACTAGCATCAATTTAGTATCCATGGCAGCACATAAACTCTAGCCAACCCCACTGAAATTTGCCTAGCTTTTCAATTTTACATTTTTCAAACAACCTTGAACAAAGATCACATGAATTCCTGCAGAGAACAAGACAGTAACCACCTGTTTTGACAGCAAATGATGGTATCCAGCCAGCAATTAGAAAAATATTAGTAGAATCATGTTCAATGTTCCCTCCTTGAAACAACAGTTGTGCAGATTCAGCTTCATCTAGTGCAAGACTCAAGACACAACACACCTAGACACACGACATAAGACAACTTTATCTATAGGGCCTTTTTAGCTCAATAGGTAGGATAATCAAACTACTGGACAAGAAAAAATAAGAATGGGAAGCAATCTTTTTTACTGTAAGAATCTATGCTAGATGGTTATTTTTCAGACAATTCACCAATTTGTTGTAGCAGTGAAATTAAATTAGATATGCCCTAAATATGAATCAATGAGAAAAAACTCCAAATTAGGAAGCAATAATACAAAGCCCAATTACTCATCGGAAACAAAAAAGTAAAGCCCCAATTATGACCACCACTCACTGCCCCGCCACCACTTGATTACCATAGCCTCCCTCCTCCCTGTAAGGGCAACAACAACATTCTTGCATATGTGCAAATCTCAGTATCTAATTAAAACCCTAGCCTTGTATTTCGTCAAGAATTAAGAAAAAGAGGAAATCAACCCTGGCATGGGCTTCTTCGACTATGGCTTCATTCATGTTTGAGATGGGAGTGAGGGAGCTGATATGTTGAGAAGGATTGAAGAGTACCCAATAGTAGTAGGGAAAATAGAGACAAACAAACATACCTGTAACGTCTGAGAAGTTTGGCAAACAGAGGTTAACATTGAGAAGAGAAAGGTGTAGAGAAAAACCCTAGGATAACAGGAGATCCATCCAAACCATTCTGCGCTTCTAAGAACGTTTGAGAAGTCTGGCAAACAGAGGTTAACGATTGAGAAGAGACAGGTGCAGAGAAATCTGGGTCTGATTCGAGCAGCTTGGGGGCGGAATCTGGGGCTTGTACGAGCAGCTTGGGGTAGTCGATTGAAAATTTCAGAGAGCTTGTAAGCGCGAAGGATTGGCGCCTCTTATTTGGGTAGAGCGCTATTTTGGGTTGAACGCTATTTATGAGAGATGTTTCATAAAAACGCTATAAATTTCTGCCCTTGTTTTGTGGAACGCTATATTAAGCAACCACAACAGACTCAACAAACCCCTCTCTATCTCTATTTTGTTGAGCCAAACCTCAAAAACAGGCTCCAAGAGACTCCCTAAACAGGTGAACAAAATACCAAATTGAATAGTTGCTCCCTAAATCTCACCCCATTTGTTCAGCCACTGTTCACTCCCCACTTATTTTTTAATCATTTTTTTCCTCACCCCCTCTCTCTCCACGCAGCAACAGTTCTCTCCCTTCTCTCCCGCAGCAACAAATCGATCAGATCGTAGACTGGGTTTGTCCATGGCAGACTGGGTTTCGTATATATATGGGTTTGTCGACGGCGAGATCGCAGCAACAGTTCGACGGCGGCATCTCTCCCCTTATCTGGGTTCGCCGGAAGAGGATTGCACAGCTTCTGAGTTGGATTGCACACCGTGCCCGAATCACAACGATCAAGAGGCCTCAAAATTTGTTTTCAGATCAAAAGCTAATGGGAAAAAAGTGTTTGGATTGAATGGAAATCTGGGCGTTGGGTCGGCAGAGATGGATTGAAATCCGGGTGTTTGGATTGAATGGAAATCTGGGTTTTGTTTGTATATATGGGTGTGTATGTATATATGAGTAAATATATTGGATTATTTTGAAAAGTAAAAAATAGTATTTTAATATTGGAGAGGTAGTATAAGTAGTATTGTTGGAGTATTGAAAGGGATATGGGTAGATAAAACATTGTTCACTAATTTATTTGGCTCAAGATTTGTTGAGCCTTGTTGGGGATGGTCTTAGGCTTCTTCTCTACCTTTTAATTTAAAGAACGCTACTGTTGATTTTCTATAATAGCATTCTCAAAAGAACACTATGAATTTATGCTATAAAAGGTCATTTTTGTTGTAGTGAAAATTCTAGTGCATAGAAGACTTGTACTATGCATTTGAGTACAAGCCTTTTGTACATTAATTAGAGTTTTGACACTAACAAAAACGGTTTCAACATTATCATTTACCCTATAGTTTCCCACTTGAACTCAACAAGTTAGGCTGCTATTGTAACCTTTTTTTAATCTGAAAAAAGAAACTTCATTAATCTTTGAAAACACATTACAAAGATTAAAGGGAAACCTAAGAAAACGGCATCACAGCAAAAAGGAGCATCCCAACTAGATTGACACCCTCGCAATGGACAATCATATGCCAGCTGCTGCTGTTGTAACTTGATGTTCGTTTCTGTGTTTCCTGCCTTCCCAAGCAACCTATCAGTAGTAACAGTACACCAGTACTCCCCTCACTCTCTCTCAATGGTTTAGAAAGATGAGACATGCATGCACTTGGAGCATGAAACTGTTCGATGCACATGAGTTACTCTTTATTTTGTAGAGGTCACGTGCGTTAGACGATTCCGGGCATATTTATATTTGAAGCTAGGCACACAAATCTATACACACAGACTTTTCCCTCATAATCAACTCTGCTAACTAACATATCACCCTCTCACCTAACATCTCCGATGCCTGCCTCCATAAATATCCTCACTCCCCTCATCCACAGCAGCACATCTACTGTTTCAAAAACCACAGACAAGATGAACAAGCTAGTTTTCTTCTATTTCTCAGCTGTGCTACTCTCTCTGTCCCAATGCACCACAACACTAGCTCAATCTACTTCGCCGGCAGCACCCCCGGCACCATATGGCCCTCCCAACATCACAAAAGTCCTCGAAAAAGCCAGCCAGTTTACCATCTTCCTCAGGCTTTTGGAGACTACCCAAGTGGGTAGCAAGATCAACGGTCAGCTGAAAAATTCAAACGATGGTATGACGGTGTTTGCACCATCCGATAACGTTTTTTCGAGTCTCCAAGCGAGCACTCTAAATTCTCTAACCGATGAACAGAAGGTTGTGTTGGATTTTGAACATTCAAGCCTTCTATTTTATTGGGACTTTGCTCTGTTTTTAAAGCACACAATTATTTACTCCCTCCGTGGCTCCGTCCCAAAAAGAATGTGCAAAATCACTATTCACCACCCTTAAAAAATTATCTACATCTTGCAATTTATAATGTTTTTTGTGATTTTGAAAACATTGTTTAATAGGGTTAAGTGAAATCTATCAATCGAGATCCATATTGCATACGTAAATCGTTATATGTTGAAAAATATAGATAATCTTTTGAGAGGTGTGAACAGTGATTTTGGACATCCTTTTCGGGACGGAGAGAGTAGTATTTTTCATGTGGTGAAAATACTTTACAAACTCTACAAACTAAACAATACCTACCATTCATTGATGTGGGTCCGTCATGAGCCCACAAAAGTGCAATGCAAATATGTTTCTAGACACGTTGCATTATCCGAGTTTGATTTTCAATGAAATAAACTCAGATACCCAGAATTTCATCAGTTGAAAGACTTGGACTCCTAGAATTTCTCGGCCATGCGATATAAAGACGGTTGCAAATATATAATACTGGAAGTGACTTTTAAATATCTATTCGACCGTCAAAACCAACACGAACATGTGAGGTATATGTTTTTAGTACAGTGACTGTTTTATCACACCTCTGATTGATTTTCGATTGGCTGAATCTTCTCAAACAAGTAGAACTGGTGCAGTTTCACGTCATACCTTCATTCTTTACCATCTTACAGTTTCAAACCGCCGGTAATCCGGTGAGGACCCAAGCCGAAGACACTACAAACGGCTAGTTTCTACTCAATGCCACCGCCTCCGGCAACCAAGTCAACATATCCACCGGAGTCGTCAATACAACTGTGGACCATTCTATCTACGCGGATAATCAGCTTGCTGTTTATCAGGTGGACAAGGTGCTGCTTCCTCTCAGCATCTTCGGTCCTCACCCACCACCGCCGGCTCCTGCTCCTGCTCCGGCAACTCCAAACAAGACAAAGTCGGTTTCCACGGACACAAATCCAAGCTCTGATGAAGGGGACTCTTCTGGTGCAGTTAGTCTCTCCGTCCAAGTGCTTGTACTGTCCATTGGAGTAGCTGTGGTGGCAGGATTTCTTTTGTGACCAACTGAGGATGAACGATAGTGATTGCACCAAAATGGACAAACCAGAGATGGGTAATCACTATTGAAAGGTGGTTATGGAGATTGTGTCCAAAAAGTCTTATTTTGAGGGTTTTTTTTTTCTTCCCTTTTTTGTTTATTTTCCCTCTTACACCATTCTCACTCTGGTTTTATTGATAGGTGGTTATGGAGATTGTGTCCAAAAAGTCTTATTTTGAGGGGTTTTTTTTCCTTTTTTTTTTCTTTCCATTTTTTGTTTTTTTTCCCTCTTATGCCATTCTCACTCTGTGGTTTTTAATTTTTCTTTTCCGTTGTTATTTCTATGTTTTTTCAAATAAATGGAAATTGGGATTTGTTGTATGGCAAAAAATGCTTTTACCATGTGCCTTTTCCCTTGTATAGACGAGGGCAGTTCATAATATGTTCTCCAGCAGTGCTTGTCAATCGAACCGAGTCTGATAGAAATAGATTGAATCACCGAATTTGTAGATCGAGCAGAAGCTAGAGAACATACAAAAAGCATGGTCCACGAATCTCGAGAATCGAGAGCTTGAGAGCACGCGCGAATTTATTGATGCAGAGCCTCGCTAGTCTGGGCTTGTATCGATGGGGAATCACCGAATTTGCATCACCGTCGCTTACAGAGCTGTATTTTTCTTTCGGACTTCCAGTGGTAACAGCCTAACAGGAATAATCTCGTACAATGTGGCAAAGTTATGCAATCTTTGATACTCATACAAGTAATGGCTACCATGTACTAAAATTATGTGAATACAACCAATCTCAGGTAGTAAATTCCATAGTCTAGATGAAAAAAAGACAATTTTTCAGAAAGTAGTACAGAAACAATTTATTGATCGAGGACATTGAAAGATATACAAGAGACGCGCGAACAGAAAGATATTTGACAGTACAATACCAGACAACACTCGGACAATCCAGCACAAGGAGATGCTTTTACAATCCTCTTTTACTTCAGTACCGGGCGATCCAATACCAGACAACACTCGGACGATCCAGCACAATGAGATGCTTTTGCAATCCTTTTACTTCAGTACACTGCATCAATGATCAAACGAAGCAGGATTATGTTAGACTACTTCCTTCAGGATTCAGTAATAGGTATTAAATCAGAAAAAATATATAGCATGAACTTGGCAAAGAAACGAAAATTCAATGGTCAGGAGTTCTCGATTGCATGTACGAAAATTCATCTCCGAACGTGATGATTAGATAAGCTAAATATTGCACAAGATAGGGAGCTTACTTGTATAGATAGGACGCAATTCCCAGAATAACGCACAACAGAATAATGTCAATACAAAAATTTCGGCTGGACCTTAGCTGCGATAAAATGAATTGTTCAAGTTATTGGCACAATTCCATCCGATAGATATAGACGCAAGAAAGAAATATTAAGCATGCACAATATATTTCGTATATTACAGTATTATTAACGATCGATTACCTTATGAAGAGTTTCCTTGAGTCTGACATTAGTGTTCTTAAGATCAGCTGTTGCCCTATCCACCTATGAAAATGCCAAAAACCCGTAGTAAATTATGAACATCATAATCCACCAACATAATCTCTTACCATTATATGAAAAATTCTACAATCAGCCCACTGGGTGGACGATAAGAGTACTCTTATCGGTAAGAATGCACTCTTACCGGTCAAAGAGTACTCTTCTCGTCCACCCAGTGAGCTGATTATAGGACTGCCATTATATTACTGAAACGATGCTGGATAACCAAATCCCAACCTTTGTATCAATTTCATCAATCAATGGAACTTGCCTATCCACTTCCTGTAAAGAAAGCAACCGATGAGTAATGTTTTTTTTTTTCTTTTCTTTCTTTCAACAGCATCCACGACAAGAGAAAATCAAAAAAAAAACTAACTTCGTTCATATCGTGTGCCAGATTCTTCAAAGTATCCAGACCTTCTGATATAATGTCTAAGCCTTGATCCTGTCCATAATCAATTCAATTAAGATGAGAATGCATAGTTACGCGCGGAAGCTGACTAGTAATCTCATGCGATTCGTGTTTTCATCAGGTGCCACTTGCCTGTTTCATTTTTCGCATTTCATATTCTCCCCTGAATTGACTTGCTTCTTCACTCTGTTGAAAAAACTCGTCACCGAAATGCCCATCTGAGATTTGTTCAAGAACAAAAACAGGTTTAGGAATAAAGGTTCTTCTCATACGGGACGACAAAAATTCATTAGAGAGGGCAATGAAAAACACCGGAGTCGAATTTGATATTTTTGTGAGATCCTGAAGTTGCCCAGCCTCCATTTTGTTTGACTGCTGAAGTGGTTCCATCAGGAATCGATTGAATCCTCTCTGGTAGCACAAGAACCAGATCGTTACGAGTGGCTAATTCTTCTTTGGAAAGGCCTTTGACCTGCGGTTAATGTTATATTCCCATTTCAGTACAATTAGAGCATAGACTTTCCATTGTCAACAATCATGGTAGATGAACCAAAATAGAGAGTAGTTGAAAACAAAAATAACGCTTAAGAGCTATTAAAGCTGAATTCGCCTAACCCAAGCGGTTGGCCTAGTGGTTAACGTTTGAGCTTTAGGGGTTTGCGCTCGTCTAAGGTCTCATGTTCGAAACTTCGTAATTGCTACCAACTCCTTTGAGGTCAGTCCAAAGGAGCCCCTGCTAGTGGACGGTGAAATTGGTCTCCTAGGATTAGTCGAGGTGCCCGAAAACTGGCCCGGATACCTAGTTATAAAAAAAAAAAAGGCTGAATTCTCCTCCTACACTTTCCTTCACCGCGTTCCCTAGTTCTTGTTGGTAATGTCAGGTCTCAATGTCTCATGCCATTTGATGTTGTGATTAAGGGAAAATCTAATGTGAGCTACCCAGTTACCGTAATTATGAATGAATTGCTAATTTCAATCAGACGGAAAAATTTTCAGTCACGAGGGGATACCACAAGGCGTACCTGGTGCACATCTTAGCCATCCAAAAGAGTATTGGACGGTCTAGATTTTAATCCAAAAATGTATTGGACAAGATTTTAAAATCCGGACCGTTCAATACACTTTTGGACGGCTGGAATGCGCGCCAAGTAGGCCACTTGGGACGGTACCTGCTCGGCACTGAAAAATTTCTCCCATCAGACAGATTCTTTTTATTTATCATCATACACGAAATATAATAATGTTCCTGGTATGTACTGGGTTCTGAACCTTAGATTTACCCCAAAGTTAACGCATTGGCGCATGGAAAAGAGCTTCTAAAAACAAGAAATCTTTTTTTTGCACGGCTAAAAACAATAAATCTAACGGGGCGTTTGGTGACGTTTTTATTTCTTGTTCCTTGTTTTTTGTTTTTGTTTTCAATTTTTTTCAAAACTAAAAACAAAAATGTGTTTGGTAATTTTATTTATGTTTTGTGTTTATTAAAAACATTTTCAAAATTTCTAAAAATTGTTTTGCTTTTAAAACAGTCTTTTAAAAACAAAAAACAAAATTTTTATTACCAAACATGTTTTTTTGTTTTTCTTTTTACAAATAATAAACATGATTCTACTTTTAGTTTTTTAGAAAAAAAAAAAAAAAAACATTACCACACGCCCCCTAAAACTTTGAATTCATTTTTTTTCTTTTTTCTTTTTTTACCTTCTTCAGAGCCAATTTATGCAACTTGGGAACTTCCTCCATCATCCGAGCCTTCGCTCGACGAATCTCCGCGTTCATCGCAACCACAGAAGCCCTACTCGTCTCCATTGACGCCGCTTCCGATTTCTGCAAACATCCCCAAAAATCAACGCCAAAATTATAAACCCAAACAGAAAAAGTCAATTTTAATACATCCACCCTCCCATATTGATGGTTCACTTTTCTATTATTGGAAGTCCCAAAATGTTTGTTATTTTCGAAGAATTAAAGGAAAAGTGTGTAAATTTCCACAAACAAACTCTCATAAAATAAATGATTAAAAGTACTTTCAGAGACAAAGAATAAATAGTAATGTTGAAAATATGAACAAACTTTTTAGGAAGACATTCATTGCAAGTTGTCTTTAAAAGTTGAGTTTTGCGTAAATTAACATAAGTAATTGGGATTCTAACGTGATAAGCGGCTTCGATTTCGGATTCGACGGCGGCGTAGAGGCGAGCGAAGGCATCGTCGGAGGAGGCGTTGAGTTCTCGCTGCTTGTCGACGTCGTACTTGTCGAATTTCTTGCAGATGACGTCGACTCGGAACAGAATGTCGATCACGCTCATCTTTTTTACTTTGGCGTTTGATTCTGGAAAGTTGGGTTAGAAAATCTGGGGAGATGGATGTTGAGAGGGAAGAACTGGATTGGAGAGAGGATTTTCTCTCTGTTTCTGGCATTCGTTCTGTTGCCTATTTCTGTCAAGGAGAAGTTAACCAGGCGTGGAGCGCAGAAATCGGGAGAGAGAGAGAGAGAGAGAGAGAGAGGACCGTTTGGAATGAACGAATGTGGAGTGTTTGGGAAAAAGAAAGGGAGGGAAAGGGAACTTTTGTAATAGGGCTGCTCAAAAAAACCGGTGAACCGTAAATCCGGTCCGGACCGAACCGATCCGTACCTTTTGGATTTTAACCATGGATTAATGGTCCGGACACGGATTCAAAAAATAAAAAACCGTGACTTTTGGATAGGACACGGATTTTGATTTTGAAACCGTGGATTAACCGATCCGGACCGTGAGATTTTTATTATATATAATTTTATCACTTTTATAATTATAGTTATATAGATATTGTTAATTTAGCAGACTTACGGTTTGGTTGTACTGTTGTAGGAGTTATGGTGTGAATATTGTTATCTCCATAAAATCTAGGGGGGTGAAGTATTATAAGTGCTACTATATATACTCTCCGTTTGTGAGTGAACTGGAAGTAACCATCTACTATTGTCTTTGTGAGTGAACCGGAAGTAACTATCTGCTATCCTTTGTGATAATATACGTTTGTGCCTTTGTTTGTTCAGTTATATAACTATCTGCCTAACTGCCTTTGTTATTTTTTATTGGGATTTCCAACTTTGAACTTTCTATTTAGTGCATTTGCTAATTGCTAGTGCCTTACTGCCTTTGTTTGTTGTTTTTTCCGAATAAGTTGAAAATCCGCGGATTAATCCGGAACCGATCCGTGACTCGCGGTTCGGATTGGAACCGAACCGTGAGACTTTTGGATCGGACACGGATTGTATTTTCAAAAACCGCGACTCGCGGATTAGGATTGGATTCTTGCCAATCCGGACCGATCCGGACCGTGAGCACCCCTATTTTGTAAGGGCAGTTTTGATTTCTTGCCTATTTACGATACGATTAAAAAATAAAAAAAAGTTTAATTTTCAATTCATAAAATAAAGTATTTCCGTGTACATTTTTTTTTTCAATTTTCTTTACACCAAAATATCTAATTGAGTTTTCAATTTGGTTCAAAGGAATTTATCCACGGAAGTACTTTATTTTTTTTATCCAAAAATTACACATTTTTCTTAATGGGCATTTAAAAGGGGTAGAGGGAGTGTTTTTTTTTTTTAATAACTCTACTGGTTTTTCATTAATTTTGTTTTATTTTTAATTGGTCTTGAAATTTATTTCAAAACAAATTAAAAAGTGGTTTTCCAACAAGGGAGACCAAGGTTCGAGCCTCCGCAGAGGCGTTTGGGGTTTAGAGCTAGACCCCCTCTGAACTAAGTCACTAACTTCCCCGCTAACCCCTCACTGATGTATATCAAATGACAAAAAAAAAAATTCTGATTTATCCGTAAGACCCCAAATAAATTGAATTATTTGAAAATGGTACAATGTCATTTGTTTTGCAAAATTCATTTTGTAGTATCTTTTCTTCAAACAACTTCCATCAACGAAGGCCCCGATTGGATGGAAGACTAATTAGAATGGGATAAATTATAGAGGGAGGATAAGATAAGATGGAGTATTATTTTTTGAGGGTTGACCCACATTGATGTGATGTTTATGGAGGGGGAATAAAAAAATAGTTGGTTTGGATGAGGTATTTAAAAAGGGGGGGATAAAATAGTACTTGGTTTGGATGGAGGATAAAATGGGGGGATAAGGTTTTTTATAGTTGAAATAAGGGAGATGGGGTATTATTCTTTCCTTATACCCGGGGATAACTTTTGGGCAGGGGGAGGGGTGCCCAAAAATTATACCCCTCTATCCCCCTGCCAGGGATAACTTTTGGAGGGGCTAAAATTTATCCCCCTGCATTTTTTCCCAGCCAAACCATGCTAAATGTGTCACATCAGGCCTTATACCCCCTCCAAAAATTATCCCCCTTCCTTTAAAGTATTTCCGTGTACATTTTTTTTTCAATTTTCTTTACACCAAAATATCTAATTGAGTTTTCAATTTGGTTCAAAGGAATTTATCCACGGAAGTACTTTATTTTTTTATCCAAAAATTACACATTTTTCTTAATGGGCATTTATTAAAAGGGGTAGAGGGAGTGTTTTTTTTTTTTTTAATAACTCTACTGGTTTTTCATTAATTTTGTTTTATTTTTAATTGGTCTTGAAATTTATTTCAAAACAAATTAAAAAGTGGTTTTCCAACAAGGGAGACCAAGGTTCGAGCCTCCGCAGAGGCGTTTGGGGTTTAGAGCTATGAATAGCTTCTAGACCCCCTCTGAACTAAGTCACTAACTTCCCCGCTAACCCCTCACTGATGTATATCAAATGACAAAAAAAAAAAAATTCTGATTTATCTGTAAGACCCCAAATAAATTGAATTATTTGAAAATGGTACAATGTCATTTGTTTTGCAAAATTCATTTTGTAGTATCTTTTCTTCAAACAACTTCCATCAACTAAGGTTGTTGGGTTTGATGATGCGGTGCAAATGACAAAGCCATTCTTGATACCATTTTCTTCCCAAAATGGCAGCAGAAATTGAGACCCATTATAAAACCAATTTTTGCCATTTTTTTGCAATGGATTGAGCTATTATTTCACCGTCGGACTCACTCTACTAGTTTTCTACGTAAATTTTAGAAATGGTCCCTCTAGTTTTTGTGAGTCTTAGTTTCGTCCTCCTGTTATCAATTGCAACACTTTTAACCCTGAAGGTAGGTTTACGTACCTATTGGGTCCAAATGGTAACGTCTGTTTTCTAAACTGACGAAAAAGTGTCAAATGAAGGGCAGTTTTCCCCGCCAAAATTCAATTGTATGAAAAAGTGTTTAATGATTTCTACTATGAGATTAGACTCTTCTCGTCGGGACAAATGATTAATCCAAAAAATATAATTTGAATTTAACAAAAATTAGAAGGGGCAAATTATATCCTAGTGGGAAAAGGTTTGGGGAGGATTTGGGGTTACTGTTGTACATCCCATGCATAACAAGTGTTGTGCACCATCCGGGTAGTCCATTACTCGAATAGATGACCCAGATTTCATCTTGCACGCACGACAACGAATGGTTCGGATGCAAATGTGCAGAGGTGAAATATGGACCGTCAATCCGAGCAACAGACGGCTCGGATGATGCACAACACCTGTTGTGCAGGTGTTGCTCAATAGCAACCCCAGGTCTGAAATGTTGAAACTGCTCCACATTAGACACTTTTTATTCCGTTTAAAAAGTAAGTGTTATCAATTGGACCTAATAGGCATGTAAATCAAACTTCATGGTTAAAAGCATTGCAATTATTACTCGGGTACGAAACTGAAGCTCAATTGAAACTAGAGGGACCATTTCTAAAATTACGCTATTTTTTTTTTCCCGCAACTTGTTCTAATAGTTCAAATCCATAAATAAAATCTCAAATATAAAAGTAACCCACACATAAAATATAAAAGTAACCCACAAATTTTTCTTCTTCTTCTTCTCTTTTTTTTTTCTTTGGTAAATGGGCTGAGCAACTTGAACCACCCAGCCGATGAATATTTCTTGTTAAGATGCCCTCTTTCATTCTTCTCACTTTTCAGAGCTCATGGATAATCACTTTGAATGTGCAAATGAATTGGAGAAAGGTAGATAAATCTAGATTAAAATCTAAAAATTTCGAAAGACAGAAAAAACATACATAAATATTACAGGTTCCGCACACACTGCACTTTGTGTGAAATCCAACAACTAACGATGCGAGTGTACGTATGTTTGTGTAGCAGAGTATATTAAATTTACTTTTTGTTAGTTATTCTTAAATTCTCAAAGAAATCAACAGATGTAAACGGCTGCATTTCTCTTGAGTTCAAGCGGTCCAGACACCAAGTCAAGCAAGTTCCTCGATAGACTGTCTCTCACTCTGTCTAACGTTTTCCCCTCCCTCTCTCTAAAATTTCACCTAGGGTTTGTAAGGGGAGGGGGTCGCCTCCTCCTTCGCTTTCTCCCCTCCCCTCCTCTCCTCTCTCTCCTTTTTGCTCTGTGTTGCAGCTTTTTGATTGAGGTTTTAACCAAGTGATGTGAAGTTTCGGCAGGTAATTAAGTTTCCAGCAGTGGGTCTGTGGGCTTTACTTGGTCTAACTTTTCCTTCTCATCTCAAATCCGGCAGCTTGTAGCTAGCAGGGGAGCAACAACAAAGAGGTTGGGGTAAGGATTTTCATTTTCCAGTTGTTTTCTTGTTCGATGTCTCTCTTGGTTGGTTTCCCCAGTCCGATGGTTTGTCCTGCTCTGGTTTCCCCAGATCCAGTGGGTAATAATTTTTTTAGTTTTAGCTGCATGTTTTGGCCCTTGGAATGGTATCCTGCTCGCCGCGGTTGTGTGGGATTGTCAGCTTCGCCCGGGTCTGCTTTCCCGCGTCTAAAGCCTCCTGTGGCAGCGGGGGCTTGTCTCAGAGTGTCATTTGACGTTCGTGTCTTTGAGGGTTCACTAACTTTGTCGACGGTCTCTCGCACCACGAGCTGGACGGCATTGGCTTTCAAATAGCAGATCCGCGGAGGAGGTTCCCATCGCTACTCCATGTAATCCTTGATTGGGATCTCTGCCAGCCTTAGGGGTACTACGTGCCTTTGATTGCAAACTCCACTTGTACCTAACTTTGTATTCTATGAGAAGAGATCCTCGTGTTTTGGATTTAGGCATTAGTCTGCCTATTCCTGTGTTCTTGTTTATACTTAGTGCTAAAGGGTTTGGCTGAAGTTTCATTTTCATTGTATTCGGATGAAAATCTTTGTATAAGTGTCAGATGACATTTCATAAATATAATTATTTACTTCTAATAAAAAAAGAAAGAAGTGGTCCAGACTCTAGACATTGCATGTCATAAAGTACAGTACAGATTGTGCGTGGCAGAGCGGGACAAGAGTGTGTTGTGCATTGTGCACCCATTGTGGGGCCCACTTCAGGACCCGTTATTTCATTAGAATAGATCATTTTGTTTGTCTTGTTGAGTACAATATTGATCTAAAAATTTAAAGTGATCCCACATCACTGACTATTTCATCGGTAAGCATTTACTTTCCAATTAAAAATGAATACAGCAAAAACTTTTTTAAAGAAAATTGCAATTTTGAAAAATCTTGTGGACTAGGTACCAGACAAGACAAGACAAACAAAATGAACAATTTAAATCAAACAATAGGTCCTAGGATGGGCCCCATAATGGATGCGCAGCAAGCAGTTCTTTATTCTGACCCAACAGTGTCTAAGAAGATATTTGAGGTCATCAATACAGCTCTTGATCCAACAGTGTCTAAGAAAAGATAAGACTCTACAAGCTTCATGAATCGATAACAGATGGTCAGGATGCCATACGTGGAAAAGAGGGGGAAGAAACTTAGGAAGATTACGTTGAACAAACAATTCAGGAAGAGGGAGAAAGACCGAGTACTTTGGTAAGAGGAACTCTTATGAAGTAGTAAAACGTTTGACACTAGGAACTTGTCCGCCGTAAAACCAAAAGCTTTAGAAACGATTTCAAAACATATGGCAAGAAGAAATTAGCAAGATAACAATAACTACGTGCAGCCATCAAAAGTGGAAACACAGTTCTACCATAATGGATATAGAAGCAAGAATGCAATGTAAGCCTGATGATCATACACATCAAGTTGTCCAAAGTCGAGGCCACTCCGGGTGATAGAAGTTAAGTCACTATAGGTATACTAGTACAACTTCCCCATAAAACGACTTGTCTGGGCAAAAACTAGGTCAGACCACCTAAGTAAAACATACATTGAGCCAACATTGAGGTTTGTAGTTTCTCCATATGGACAACAACTAGTAGCTTTATAATCATCCAGTAAAGGGTACCAATGAAACACGGTGCTTTTCAAAAAAAAACCAATGAAACACGGTAAACTCTTCATCAGGATTCAGGACAACAGTTCATGGCACGGGTACAACTGCTATTTCCAAAGACATATCATAACATATGCCGAAAGAACATGGTAACATGGATGTGATAAGGCAACCATCACCAGTTCACTATGCTCAAGGCGAATATCTATCTGGGAACAAGTTGTACTTCAATAATGCAAAACTATGCAGCTGAACCCATCGAGGAAACATGATAGTCCTATATTAACGTGAAATTGAACGACCAAAGATTCCAGTTCCTTATATGTAAAAGCAAACACCAATTAAAGTGAATTAAAGGAAGCCGTCAAACTCCCGATCAAGCAAGATGGAAGATTCCAAATACCAGGACAAGTATGCATTGAGGCATAAAGGAGAGTAATGCTCACCATCTGGTCGGTGAACTCAATGAGTGTATTGTATTTATGGAAACATAGCAAGTTTCACATTCTGCGGCCAAACAAGGGAAATGTTTCACCACCTGGTGGTTGAACACAACGGATGTGTAGTGTACTGGGTATAGTATTTTGCAACAAACAATGCACAACGGTTGTAACAAAACTACATATCGAGGAACCATAGCACATTTAGGTCTTAATAACCTAAAATCAAATAGATACTCTGTGGAGGATATGAATTCCACAAGATACAGATGATGAGGCTCATCCCTTCGATACCAATTGTTGACATGACTCCCAAGCTGTGAGAAGTAGGGGTTATTTCCCCGGTGTCGGCAGCCAACTGGCCCATCTGTTTATGGCTTTACGCGACAGCCTTTAAGGCTTTTGTCTGATCTTTCCTCTGTATATGTATGTGTGGGTTGAGAGCAGAGGGAGAGATGTGAGTGAGAGAATTACAGAGAGCCAAGAGGGGCTCTTCCTCCAGGAGGGAGTCAAGTGAATTGGGGCTCCGGTGAGGGTTAGAGCAAGAGGGTGAGTTGAGTGACTGGTGTCTCGCCCACCATTGTATTTGTATCTTTCCTACCGTATATAGTAAAATTCCTCCTCTCCCGTGGATGTACCCGAGTTTGGGGAACCACATAAAATTGTGTTTGTGTGATTGGTGTGTGGAGGGGTCAAACCTGTGGGGCTGGACACAAGAACGGAAGCCATCAAATTAGAAAACATAGCTACAACTCAACTATTTATCAAAGACCGTTCGAATTCCAGAAGATATGTCAAATTTGTTGTGCTTCCGTATCCAATGTAAACTTGTCCTCTCTTCATTCGATGACATTGTTGAAACTTGGTATGAGCCGTGATGAACTCAACTACACATTTCAGAAGCCACCTTAAAATCTGTGTCTTGCGTCCGTGATGTACTCAACTACTGATTTCAACTACACAATTCGGAAGCCACATTAAAAATCTTTGTGTCTTGAGTTCTTCTTTTGTGTTCTTTATTATTCCTTGTGCGTTGTGTGTTTGATGATTTAGCCAATTTCTCAATAAAATCAGCCATGGTGACCAAGCTCTACCGAGAAATTTTTTATAACAAATCGATCAGAGATATGATTAAAAAAAAGGCTTCATTACGAGCCCGTTAATCATTCAACCTCGAAAACCAAAACAAGAAGCCAACTCTCAACATAAACCAGAGTAAATGAAATTCAAATTCAACACGAACACCTCAAATTTACATATCAAAAACTCATGCAATTTCCAATTACCGATCACGAAACCCTACAATCGAACGCAAAGAAATCAAGCTTCGGGGCCAGATCGGTAGCGGTACAGCTTACCGAACACGTGGAGGCCCGTAACGAACCCGATGAAGCAGAGGCTCATGACGAGGACAACGGTGGGGCTGATCTTGAGCCCTGGAGCGTCGTCGGTGTAGAACCTAAGAACGTTGCTGCCTGAGCCACCGCTGAATGAGGCGGAACCAGATGAGGAGTTACCAGTGGAGGAGGTGGTGCGGCGCCGGCGCATGCCGGCGGTGGCGGCGGCAGAGCCGCGTGGTGCGACGGGGCCGGGACGGGAGGTGGAGGAGGAGGCGGCTTGGGACTGGGATGAGCCTCTCGCCATTGGTAGTGATCTGGGGAGTGCGAGAAAGGAGGAAGGGAGTGGGAAAGGGTAATAATTGGGAACTGAGGGCTATGGGTAAATTGAAGTTTGGTAGTTATGTGGATAACGATCAAGGTAGAAATTATTTTATGTTCTTGGAGCATTGATTCACGGGCCTCTCCACCACACATTAATGCTCCAAGGACATAAAATAATTTTCCGTGCCGGCTTTTACTAGATTATTATATACTTACTCTCTCAATCCCAATTTTTATAGTCTATCATTTTATCGTAATTAGATAAAATATCAATAATAGTACATTTTATTTGCAATATAGAGTTTGTTTAATAAATCTTAATTTAATCTAATAAATAAAGTTTTCAAAATCACCTAAGATATAAATCTTATAATCGGTAATACGTTTTATATACAATATAGAGCTTGTTTAACATATCTTAATTTAATTGAATAAACAAAGTTTTCAAAATCACCTAAAATATAATACTTTAAAGAGTACAAATTTAAAAAAAAACTATAAAATTGAGACGGAGGGAGCAGTTGGTTGTTTGGTGGAATGTGGTGTCCTACTTCATGGTAGGGGTGCTCACGGTCCGGATCGGTCTGGATTGGCATGAATCCAATCCTAATCCGCGAGTCACGGTTTTTTGAAAATACAATCTGTGTCCGATCCAAAAGTCTCACGGTTCGGTTCCAATCCGAACCGCGAGTCACGGATCGGTTCCAATCCGAACCGTGAGTCACGGATAGGTTCCGGATTAATCCGCGGATTTTCAACTTATTCGGAAAAAACTGATTTTTAGTCCTAATAATGCAAGCATCGTCTGCCAAAGTGGTTCCAAGAGATGCTCCACCAAAACCTGTTATAGGTTTGAAAAATTCCTAGCTTTGTTGAAATACATAACTTCATCCATGCAGCCTTAAAGAAATCAAATTTGACCGTGAATCAAATTTGAGTCGCACGATGAGGATGAAGATGGTTACTTCCAGTTCACTCACAAACAGAGAGTATATATAGTAGCACGTACTTAATACTTTACCCCCTAGATTTTATAGAGATAACAATATTCGCACCATAACTCCTACAACAGTACAACCAAACTGTAAGTCTGCTAAATTAATAATATTTATATAACTATAATTATAAAAGTGATAAAATTATATATAATAAAAATCTCACGGTCCGGATCGGTTAATCCACGGTTTCAAAATCAAAATCCGTGTCCGATCCAAACGTCACGATTTTTTATTTTTTGAATCCGTGTCCGGACCATTAATCCACGGTTAAAATCCAAAAGGTACGGATCGGTTCGGTCCGGACCGGATTCACGGTTCACTGGTTTTTTTGAGCAGCCCTACTTCATGGGTGATTGAAGTGTTATTTAGGAGGAAGAAAAGGATTGCATGTATTAAAAATTCATTTTACTGTTATGCGCTTACGAATGAGGTACTATTTAAGAAACCAACTACCCACCTACTACCATTAATACTTGGGAAGTGTTACTGCCACTCCCATTTCTCTATTGACAATTTGACACTCTTTTTTTTTTTTTGGTCTTCATTAGACAAATTTACTTTTGTATTTTACATGGAAAGACGGAAAATAGAGTGTCAATAGAGAAAAAAGGAGTGGCAATATCAATTCCCTACTACTTTAGGGGGGTTCACTAAAGGCAGTTTTTAAAATAAATTGATTTTTCACGGTTTTTTATGTGATGTATTATGAGAGAACGACATGCTTTCGTTTTTCTAAATATTATTTTTTGTTAATAGAACACCCTCTTAGTATCACAATAATTCCACACAACACCCACAACCACGTGTGGAACCCACCCCTATGTGAGAGTGTCGTGTGGGTGTTGTGTGTGTAACTTTTTTGATTGTCAGTGAAAAACAATTTGGCTTGTTCTGAAATAGGAATAGCAATATTGATAACAAACAATGGACTGGATTACGGCTCATCATTAGGCTGGCCAGCCCGCCAAGTCCGCTCGTCCCGCCCTGCTTTTGCTCGGTCTAAACCCGTCAAATGAACGGGCTACCCAATTCGAATTCTTTCATTGGCTGGGCTTAGGCCTAAAGGTTTTTTCTTGGGCCTGCCCAGTAGCCCAAATAAACTTCTATAATTGCAATTTGTAGTTTTGTTATGGCAACAATAAGTACACCTCCAAAAGGCCGAAATGATGCAATTAAATGACAAATTTGCACTCTTTTACCACACTTAATTATTAAATGGGACATGTGTCAATTAATAGTATATTCCGTTTATAAACAAGAGACCGGAGTCCGTTTCTGAGAAAGACATAGTAAAGGGTCTTTACTTCAATAAAGACATCAACTTTTTCCTTAATGCCAAAAAGACAAATCACCTACACATTCAAAAAATACCCCCACTAGCCAATGAGAGTGCCTAAACCCCCAAACCTAATGAAAGTGTCTAAACCTAAACCCTAAACCCAAACCCTAGAAAGTGCTTTGTAAAGTGTAAAACCCTAAGTACCCTAAGAAAGTGTCTAAACTACTAAAACCCTATAATTAGAAAGTGCACCCTAAACCTAAACCCTAGGCAGACCCTCTATGAAAGTCATTAAAACACTAGTGCAGACTTCTACGAAAGTCAAGCTTAAACAACTAAAACCCTATAATTGGAAAGTGCACTCTAAGTGCCTAAACCCTAGAGTACCCTATGAAAGTGTCTAAACCACTAAAACTCTATAATTGGAAAGTGCACCCTAAGTGCATAAACTCAAAATGCCTAAACCCATTATATCCTACCCCAAAGAGCCTAAACCCTCTAAAATTGAACCCCAAAATTGAACCCACCCCCCAAAATTGAAGAGAGAGAAATTGATTTGGTCTCATCCATTAATCACACGCATGAGAGAGAAAAAGGTTTGATAGCGACACGCATGAGAGAGAGAGAGAGAGAGAGAGAGAGAGAGAGAGAGAGAGAGAGAGAGAGAGGGGGTCGACACAATTTTACTCAGTCCACTGGCATGTCACTTTCAAAGGTCAGCAACAAAGGTGACGGGTCAATCCACTGACATGTCGCTTTCAAAGTTAAGTTGGTCCGCATGGTGAGCGTGTGAGTGGTGTGATTCATTAAGGCTCTTTTTGTCTAATGTTGTCCTCGAGCCATTAAAAATTTGCCATCAATGTATTGGAAGCATTAAAATAAGTTAAACTGGACTAAACACCATTTAAAGCTCCAAACTAGTCCTTTACACCAATTTTCTGAAGAAAATACGAAACAAGAGATTCCACGCAATAACCAAAAACGTATGTTTCGTTTGTTGCACTGTTGTTAACTCACAAAAAAATATTCCCTCCGTCCCTTTTTAAATGATACTTTTGGGAAATATGTATTTATGTAGCCATTTAAAAAATTGAAGTACTCAATGAGCACTTAATTGGTATAAAAAAATTAAAAATTACATAAATATGTTTTTTAGAGTTCTAAAACTACAGAAACGGTTCAGGATATTTTAAAAAAGGCAGAGGTTTTTAAAGAATTTCGCCCTAAATTAAAGGAAATTTAATTAATTAATTAAGGAAATACAAAAAGTAGAGAAATTTTCTCTACTTTTTGTATTTCCTCTTTTGTTCTATTCGTACCTATTCATGATTCCATACCGGTTCCAAATTAGAGATAAAGTAGTTCAGTTTTAGTTTGATTTAAATTCCATTTATTATTATGAAACCATTTTTACTGTTCCTAGTGAACAAAATAGTCAATTCAGTGATTGGAGGTGGACTCTTTTGTGGATTTATGACCACAGCCACCGTAGGTCTCGGCTATTTCTTCGTTGTAGCCAGTTTCTTCATAAAAGACAAACAGTTCTTCATAAAAGACAACCAGAGACGGGTAGCAGCAATGACTGGTTTTGTTACGGGACAGTTCGTGATGTTCACATCGATCTACAATAGGCCGCTCCATGAAGGATTGGTTCAACCTCATAGCATCATTATGCTATTTCTAGGCTCATTCTTCGTTCAACTCTTCTGGACTAGTCGAAAAACTTTGCGCAACAGGCGCTTTTTGGATCCTCACGATCTTATCACTAAAAGAAAGTACGTGCTCCGCCTTCAATTGGAATTTCTTATTAATTTCTTGATGAAGTTGTTGGAATTCATAGAGATCATAATCATTTGGGTAAGAAAGAACTTTTTTGAATCTTAAGTGAAATTTAATTAAATAAGTGAAATAGATAATAAATAAGTGAAATTTAATTAAATAAGTGAAATAGATAATAAATTAATAAATAAGTGAAATAGATAAAGGTTGATCTATTTCACTTATTCGACTGGAATGGCAGCGAATCGAACAAAAAAAAAGTCATCAAAAAAATGACTGAGATAATCGAGTTAATATATATCGTATAGAAAACGATTCCACTTATAAGAAAGGAGGAAAAATAGACAGTGGCTATTCATTCCACTGCGTCAGATCGATAATCTATCTGCGAATTTCCGTATAGAAAGAAATAGAAAAAATATTCGAAATAAATAGAATAGATAGAATAGACAGAATTCGAATACATGGAAAAAAGATTCTGGCTAGATGGTCCGCTTGACAATACTGCCATTTTTGATTTCTATATATATTAAAAATATTATAAATTTTTTGATTCATTTTTGTGGATCCGTTTTCTAAACAAGTAGGAGTGGCGCTCCTCATAAAACTGGATTCAATAAGGAGAGGAGGATTCCTGTGATCCAAAGCAAATTCCTAGTCATGGTACTCATTTTTGGTCTCGTAATAATGATTCTGCTATCTTATGTATTTTTGCTACGAAAGAAAGAAAGCGAGCTGGTTATCATGCTTGCCCAGATCTATTTCCTTATTTTTCTAAGGCGATTGGCGATGAAAATGCAAGCATTGTTTGTGCAATTCCTTAACCTATTGAACAAAATCCACAATTCCGATTCAATGATCCCCGGATTAGTCAACTTTTGTCTCTCTCGCTATAACAACGACAACGAAAAGAAGATTGTATTTGTAATAATTTTTGTTGGTTAATTGATTGAGCCTCGGCTATTGGACTGCCTATTGTTTCCTCAATTTGTCATAACAGAAAATCAACTCGTATTTATGAAGTTGTTGGAATTCATAGAGATCATAATCATTTGGGTAAGAAAGAACTTTTTTGAATCTTAAGTGAAATAGATAATAAATAAGTGAAATAGATAATAAATAAGTTCAATTAAATTAAATAAGTCAAATAGATAAAGGTTGATCTATTTCACTTATTCGACTGGAATGACAACAAATCGAACAAAAAAAAGTCATCAAAAAAGTGACTGAGACAATCGAGTTAATATATATCGTATAGAAAACGATTCATTGTGAATGTGATGATTGAGCCTCCCAAGTCTGCTAAGCCATTTCCATTTTTTGCATTTTGGGCTGATGACGATCAATTTCTGCCCATTGTTGATAGAATTTTGAATAGGAATGTTACTGGGTGCCTATGTACAGAGTATGTAAAAAGCTGAAGTGGTTGAAGAATGAGCTGAAAGATTGAAACAGGAAAAAATATAGTGATATCACCAGCAGAGTCAGTAGTGCTAGAGAGACTTTGCAGAATCTGAATAGCCCTTTTCATTGTTTTTCGAAATGGAACTCCATGTTTTAATTGTACGGCTATATATTCAGGGCCGGCCCTGGGGTAAGCCCAATGGTGGAAAATTGAAAACAAAATCGAGCGATGTAACACAATTTGTAAGTTTTTCACACTAATCATAGTTAAAATACGAGGATTGTTCCTTAAAAAAAAAAACTCTTACAAATATATCTTTCCCCGCTTATCTTTTATATCCTTTTAATATAATTTTTTTTTAATTTTGTAGTAATTTTTTTTTTAAAAACTCTTAAAAGATGTATCCAATATTAGAAGTTTGCTTGGGGCCTCTAAAATGACTTACGAATTTTGTAATTTTTTTACTTGTATATTTTTTGAATTTTTTATGACTTAATATTACGTGGGCAACCAAGCTAAGAGTCGGGCTTGGGCAACCCAAACTTTGGGCCGGCACTGTATATATTGTGCAAGAATAATAGGGTTTCCATAAGGTTTTGCAATTCTTGTAGAATCAATAGATTCCTTTTCGGGAGCGATTCATCCTTCCCGAGCGTAGCATACTGATAAGCCCAAAATATTGACACATAACAATCCCTATATCGCCTATTGTTAGTCCTTTATCGTGATTAATTAGATAATATTATTATCTTTTTGTTCATTTAGATTGAATAATTTATTTTGCAGGAAAGGATATTAATTTGACTTATTTTTAGCCGTTGGAATAAAGCATGTGACGTGGACCCACAAATCAACATTGCCGAAATTCAAAGGTGGAAATGACGAAGTTACTCTAAATAAAGAGCTCATCTAAGATGGAAAATTGGAAGATTACAAAAGGAGATCTATTAGAGTCAAACTCATTCATTGGCTGAGAAACTCATGCAACGTGGAGATCAATAGAAGATTTGTTGGCTTTATTAGTGAGCCAAAATTAGAATAGAATTAGGAAAATTATTCTCTTCCTTTTGAAAGAGGAGATACAGCCATTTGTTATAAAGGGCATTAGGTTTTTGGCCAAAAGGGGGGGAGCTCGATCGGCTGGGATTTCACGTATCAAGACCAGAAGGCAATCACCGCGGTTGCGGCCGAATACGGCTGGGAGTTGAAGAACAAGAGCAAAATAAATATTTGTAAGTTTTTTATTATTTTATGGATTTTAGTCGAATGCTTGATTTGTTTTTGTTTATGAGCGGCTAGATTTCTAGTCTAGGGTTAAGGATGAAACCTCATGTTTTTGTAGTAATTATTTACATACTCATTATTTATTTTCTAAACGTTTGATTTAATCGAATAATCGCTCAAATCTCATATTAATTAAGTTAGTAATTTTGGATATGGATTCAATCATGTTTTTCCATGATTTGGGATTTGCTAGCTAATTATTTAGCCCTGTTATGTAGCTTTTAATTTCAAGCACTGGATATCTTTTGTGATTTGTTTGCAAACGGATACATATGATTTTTCGGTCTTGAACGTTACGGCGAGGAGGAGCGTACATAACTTGTTTTTCTAAAAGGTCTTAACGATGAAATTTTCCACGGTAATAGAGTTTAGCCACCAGATTACTGTGAAGAAGAGTAGGAAAATAAATAAGAGGTCGTGAGTAGTTGCTATGAATACATGAGTGTGGATTCCGATACCTTAGTCACTTCCCTTTATCACAGTTTCGTTCAATTTCAATTTTATTTATTGCTTGTTTAATTTTTAATTTTAATATCAACCACAGCTTTTGGAACTAGGTTAGGGTTTAATCAGTTTAAATTTATTTAGTTTTCCTACGAAAAAATCACAAGTCCCTGTGGGTTCGACCTCGCACTTGCATTGCTATACTTCAATCCGATTCGTGCGCTTGCAAGTACTTTAAAATTTCACAACACATACAACTCTCCGTTGTACTGCGCTCTCCAAGTGTGCTTGTTCCCCCCTTCTTCCTTACAGTACTCAATTAACATTATTGTATACTCTTTCATCTATATGGCACAACCAAAATAATGATATATGTTCTATATGTAAATTCTAGATGTGAAAATATGCAGAATTCATCTCCAACAAATCGTCATATTCCAGATCTTCAATACTATAGAGAAGGTACTGGCAACCCTGAGTGTTGCTTACAAGCGCGACTAATTCCTCAATCATATATATGCCCCGATGCAGGAGTAAGATTGTAACTCTTGTCGATAACCCTAACTCGGTAATAAACCGGAATTGGTCTTTGGTCCTGTGAATTCCAGGTCAATCAACTCCCATTTGTTAATGCATTCTCTCAAGCTTCTCTGACATGAACCACCACCGTGAGCACCTCCAGACTTCTCATCCCCAGATGTTATTTCGTTAAAGTCCCCAGCTAGCAGCCATGGAAGATTTTGATTGTTGGATATTACACCTATTAGCTCCCATAGCCGTTTCCAAAGTATAATAGATATACCAAGTTATCATTGCAAACCCCGAGATATTATTACAGCAAGGGAAAAATCCTGAGCTTTGATTTAGAATTCATTTCAAAATTTGTTCGATTTACCCTCTCGTAAGCGGAAGCGTAAGAGAGTACCAAAGAAGGAGAACTGGTTCACCAGTTTTGCCTAATAAGTCTTTGCAATGTGGTGTATCAGATAATATCCAAGATTCTTGCGGCGAGATTAAAGCCCATAAACTCATCTACCCGTTACAAGCAGCCTTTATTCCCAAATCCCCCACCACTAGTGGTTTATCGATCGATATAAAACCCTACCCCCTAAAAGATAGAAATCACATACTGATGAGTTTGAAAACTTGACACTATTCTGCTGTCTATTTGCAGATTGTCTCCCCTCTTCTTTTATTTCTCGGGGGCTACCACTAAAGGTATACCTGCTCCCATGAACAAACTCACTCCCTCATGGGCGAAACAACAGAGCAGCGGTCGGTGTGAACTCGTCTTTGTCTATTCAGGAATGGGCTTCCTATTTAATCTGTGTAAACCCCCTAGGGGGTTCATTGCTGGGAAGGCCGTGGATCCATACAAACGACATTCTACCTTCAACTTTGCACCAATGTTTCAAGTACGTTGACAAGAACGGTCAAGTACAAAGAGGAAGGCTAGGGAACTCATACACCTACTCATTAAGAAAGGTAAAGGAAATAGTCCATTTTGCATTCATTTTGCAAATATTTGACGAAATGCGCCCACTGCTAATACAGTTCCTTTTCTTACTCACTCTATAGTCGTAGTAGCTGCTATCCCAATAGTTGTATCTATTTCACTTATTTAATTTAATTGAACTTATTTATTATCTATTTCACTTATTTAATTTAATTGAAGTTATTTATTATCTATTTCACTTATTTTCGTTTTAATACTCATCATCCCACCGTATTTCATTTGTATAACAGGTACGTGCCCAATCGATAAAGTGTTTGAACATTTTCAGGAAGAAAAACATTCTTATAATATGACCAATGAACCAACCAGCAAAACTACTTCTTACAAATAGTAGCTAGGCGAGGGTTTCTCATTCGTGTCATCAATGTGGGAAGAAGAAGATGATCAGATGAAGGGCATTGAGGGGTACTTACTTCCTCTGCTGTTGAGGTATATGTAAGTCCATCAGTCCACACAGTTGTCCATGTACCAGTAGAAGATTTCGCAGCTACCGCGGCCCCTGCTTCTTCAGGTGGAACTCCCGGTTGAAGAGTTACTCGGAATCCATCATTTAAGTCTCCAACAATTATGCCAATAATTACATATCCGATTTGACCGATGGACGAATATGCAAGCAGTCGACTAGAAGTAGAAGACTGTTGGCCTGAGAGAAGACGGCCTCTCTCGGGAAACATGGCCCAATATCTCTTCTTTCTTTTTGATTTCGGGTTTCAAGGGCCCACTAGGATCGATGATCATAGAAATATCTATAGATCATATATGGGGAGACATATTGCGTCTTAATAACAAAAAAAATGCGGACCCGCCCAACTTAATTATAATGAATAAATGCAGCCCAGTCTGCCTGCCCCCACCGATCGGGCTAAGCCGGTGGGCTGGGTTTGGGATCACCCATCCTGCAGTCCGTCCATCCTTGGCCACTACTAAAGAAAAGATTAGAATTTGCCATGAAATTACTCTTGGAATGAGCAAACAGTGAGACACAAGAAGAAATGTACAGAAATTATAGTTTGAATTGATTAATTCTCAATCACACCAAAATAGTTGAGATTTTGTAAGAAATATAAATTAAAAAAAAACAAAACAAAATTAGTGAGATTTAGTGAAACAATTTTCCATTCTTATAAAAGATTTTTATTTTTACCATCCGAAATTAAGAACTGTAGAGAGCAGTCAAAACAATTCCAATTCTTTCAAGAACCGCATACAAAATGAATGAAAAAACACAAAAGCACACATGGGTTTACAACTACGTCCAATTATTCAACATCAATTACAACACAGTCATTTGTTATTTGTAACATTAGTGAAAATAAAGCGGAAACGGAAAAAAGAAAAAGAGGGGGAAAAAAAAAAGTCCCCAATTTATTACATTTCACAAGGTGGTAGCTAGTAGATGGACTCGGAGGGCATGTAATGAGGAAGTTCACTACACTCCCGTAGTGAGCAATCACGGCTGTCGTGAGGGTGATTTGGTTGATGAGAAGGAATCGCGTAGTGAGCTATTGCTATGGATATAAGCAGCACCCCAAAACAGAACACTGCATAACAATGGCGTCCCACCCTCCCAACCATTCCCTGCCGTACTACTCTCTCTCTCTCTCTCTATATATATATATCTAAATTGGGAAAATCCAAGGATGATTGTATTTGTAGCGTCGTGGCCTGTGGGTTGATGTGTTGGTTTGATGAAACAGGGGGCAGAAGAGTGGGGAGGAGAGAGAAAGGGGGGTGCGGAGGATGATGCAGCAGGCAGCAGCTGCTGCCACTGGAAAGACACGTGCACAACCCGTGGGATGGATGATGGGGCAATTTGCTTGTGTTTATTCCCAGAGTTTCGTCGTTTTCTTCTTCTCTTCGCTTTAGAAATTGATATTCCCAAAGTTTCGTCGTTTTGTTCTCAATTGCAATTCCTCGTAGGGGTGAGCAGAAAACCCGTCAAACCGTGAATTCAGTCCAGACCACCAATCCAAAGCGATTGGTTTGTTTCGGTTTTTAAGTAGCGTGGTTTGGTCCTGGTTCAAAAAAATTAGAGTTAGCCCAAGGAATCAAATTTACCTTGGGCTAACTCAAATCTTAATATATATATATATATATAGGCAAATTTTTCAGTCAGAGAGGGATGCCTGACTGGAGGATTTTTGGTGTTTTGAATATTTTAAAAATTGTTTTTGCAAAATTTGAACCGTTCAATGTGTTTAAAAGGTGTTTTTAAGGGGTCTCCGCGAGAAATTGACAAAAAAAATACCGGAAAGGGCTTGATCCGAACAGTTTTTCACAAAATTGTATATTCAGATTGTCAAAAAAATATCGGGAACGTTGAGGTCCGGACTAGAAGCGGACCTTATATATATACACACTTCACTTCAGGTCCAGGCTCCTGGAAGTAACAAAATCCGGTCCAAACGCTAGGGGAAATAACAAAATCCGGTCCAAACGCTGTGGAAATAAAATCCCGATCGCGGGTCAAACACGAGTTAAAGGGTTACCTGGTTGCTCCTAACCGGGTCACTATATACTCTAAAGGTCCACCCATTTCCCCATGTCATCGTTACCAGAGAGAGAGAGAGGAGAGAGAGGCGATTCACAAAAACTTGATCAAAGAAGAAGAAGAACGCGACAAACCTCTCAATCTCCAGGTATCGTCTCTCTCTCTCTCTCTCTCTCTCTTTGTTTGCATCGATCTCTGTTTGTTCGGTTTACTTCAAGAATCGATCGAAACCCTAGTTTTCCTTTATTTGAAAAGTCCAAACCCTACGTTTCAAAAAACCCTAGATCTACTCGCTCTCTCTCTCTCTCTCGATCGAAACCCTAGGGTTTGGATTCTGGACATTTGTTGCCACCAATTCCTCCAGGGACAGGAGAAACGGGGATGGTCAACACCTGGTGGTGTAGAAGATGCGAGGGCGTGCCAGGAGAAGTGAATCTCCGAGAGAATAAGGAAAAGCGCCTGAAACTAACTAACTTCTTTTCAAGCAATTGCACAACTTGACTAAAAAGAGGAACTAAAGTTACAACGGTTCGTGGGCCTTTGAGCAAGGACTTCCACAATTGAAGATAACTACGGTTTACATAGAGGAAGAAGAAGAGAAAGAAGAGGAGGGAGAAGAATAGGGGAAGAGGTAGAAGGTAGACATAGATAGAAGAAAGAGAAATCGATCGACTAACTGAGAGTTAGGAGATAATACTAAATTTACTTTGCTGCTATGAGCGTTGTTGGTGCTTGGACCTCTGCAATGTTGCACAAAGGTTTGTATTTATAGCCTCTGGGTCCAATTGTAACTTACAAATGTAACCGCCCATGATCTCTAGCCATTACGCTCATGTCTTGCATCCACTTCGGTATCTTCTTGAAAATGCATGAGGAGGTGACATGTGTCCTTTAGTTGGCCGAAAATAACTACCCATGTTCTCAATACAATTAACACATGTTAATTTCAGCCCTTATCATATTGCTTTAGATAAAAACCACTTCCCTACAATTTAGGCAATAAACTTATCTCCTAAATTATAGATAATTCGGCCATTACATTAGGTACGAATTAAATAAAAAATAACTCCCAGCCAATCTATTTGCATGTACAAATTTAAAAATTATGGTACAAACACTGCCCCCCATAAACTCTATTTTAAAATAAAATGGAGTTTATTAAAAACATGTTTTAGGCGAAAAATGCAACAAGAGTCCTTAAATGTTTAGGAGATAACGGCTAGAAGAAACTGAACCGAGCAGGACTCTTGTTACCGTTTATCTCCACACATGGCATGACTGGACTGGTTTGGGAATTATTTCCGGAATACTCGAGATACTCCAATACGTATCCATAAAAAGGATTTAAGAGAGAGAGAAACAATATACGCTCCACAGTAAAAACAATCTCTCTCTCTCTCTCTACCTTTACCTTTTCACCGCCATAGCCAAAAGCTTGTTTCTGTAGCAGAAAAAAGTTTTACCATGGCCACTCTTCGAGCATAGGCTTCTGTTGAAGATGAAAATAACACAGGCACAGTGATGAAGAAGTTGATTATAGAGCACAAGCCCAACATTTGCGAGGAGATTCTCTTTCAGGTACTCGACCAAACCGAACATTCTTCTGGATTAAACAAATACGGGTTAGGGCCTTGCTTTACAGACGAATTTCCAGACTTTTTGGACAAACATTACCCACATGACATTCCTCTTCCCTTGGCCCGATCTACAACAGATTGGGAAAACTATTCAAAATCGAGGCCCTTTAAGGTGTGGGTCACCTCCACTTCAGAGTATAACGAGTGGTTGGTTAGGGTTGAAAAAGCGAAAAGAACTGCTTGGAAGAAAGCTGGAATTTACAACGCCATACTTATGAGCTATGACATGCCACCCCCTGATACTGCCCTTATCAGCGCCCTTGCCTTTTTCTGGTCTCCTAGCACGAATGCCTTTCACTTCCCCTGTGGGCCTATGACGCCAACACTTCAAGATGTGGCATTCATTACGAGCCTTCGTCCTCATGGCATAGAAGCTAACGATGCCCTAGAACCTCCCAAAGTAAGTTTTGAATATCCCCAGAAAAAGTATATTACCTTCAATTATTTCCTGGAGCAGAACGCTGTGACTGACGCTAAGGTTGAAGTCTCCGAGATGGAGCACATAGCCTTCTTGATTTACTGGTTAAACAAGTTTGTCTTCTGCAACAGTAATTTAAAGATCACTAAGTATTACACCGACTTGGCCAAAGCTCTCTCTATTGGTCAGGAGATTGCTCTGGCCCTAATTTTCCTTGCCCACTTCTACAGGTGTATGAAACAATTAGTGGATCGTAAAATATCTGGCTGCACAGGTCCCCTATGGCTGCTGCAATTCTGGGCATGGTCTTACTTCTCTGACTTAGCCCCTGAGGAGACGCCGGAACAGAAACAGAGAAGAAAATCAGGGGATAAGGTCTTCTGTGGATTGTACCTGAAGTCACTTGCTCCTAAGGAGCATTTATTTGACGAGTGCTTCAAGTACTTCTACTGCCTTGCAGAAGATCCACGCCCAGACTTCTGGACGCCGTTTGAGAGGAACTCCACTTGTCCGGATTGGCTTCAAACCCCTACAGAAACATTATCTCCAGAAGATCCGGTTCAGAAGGCAGTATGGGCCAGCTTCTTGGTGGCAAGGGATCTCCCTTATAGCATGGGCTCTACTGGTCCAAATAACAAATGTGGGGTTGAGTATTATAACCCTACACAGTGCGCCAGACAGTTTGGCTTAGCCCAGCTTATACCCATTCCTCCTTACCAAACCATAAATTCTGCTCTGAGTGAGAGGATGTTGCTTGTTCTAGATGATACGAAGAAGCTCATGGAGAAGAATGCCGCTTTGATCTCCACCAAATTCAAACTTGCCCCATTTCCCGAATTTCCTCTGACAACTCCAGCTTTTGACATATGGTGGAAGAAAGCTATTTTTAGCCAAACTTCAGAGTCTCTAGAGTTATTGCTAGGAAGAATTTCTCCATCAGCAGTGCCAGAAGTATTACTAATAACCAAAGAAGTAAAATTGGAGTTGTTGGCTAAGAAGACAAAGGCTATAGGGAAGACCAAGGCCAAGCCCTCATCAAAGAAGAAAGGTACCACTTCTCGTGCCGAAATTTATCAATCTATTCGTAGGTTTGAGACCTTCTTTAAATGCAAATGGAACCCTCGTAATCCTAAAGCAATGGAAGAGGCTAAGAGAAATAGAATGACTGAAATTGAGACTAGGCAGAAAGACTTAGCCGTTGAAGCGTGGTGGAAATTATTCCAATCTACTCCTTCAGGGCAACCTATGCCTCCCTTAGAAGATTTAAAGAAACCGTTTGGGAAACCTATTCCCCCCACACCCAACACTTCGTTCGTTATTGCCGACACACTAGCGTATGAAGGCATGTACGAACTTTTTCCAGAAAATAGAAGAGTCACAGTCGTTAAGACCGATGCCCCCCAATGGGAAATAGAAGACTTCTATAAGCGTGGGATAGTTAGGGTAATAAATTCCGCTGAAAGAGGTCAGAAATTGATAAAATCTTCTAGTACTTCTGCTTGTTATATCTGCTTGTTGACTATTGCCTCTTTTTTCAGACGCTGCTCCTTTAGTGGAATTGTCTGATCATGACGAGGAGAATGAAGAAGATGAAGAATCTGAAGAAGAGGCACAGAAGACAGAGAAAGTCCCACCCCAGAAAACCAAACGGAGATTGATAAAGGTAAGGCTTTTACTTCTTCTTGCCATTTATTGCTTCTGGTTGAGTTTCTATTGATGACAACTCTTCTTTCCAGGAGACCTCTGTTGTCAAACCCAAAAGAACTCGATCCATTACTAGGACATAGGATGCACCTATCTTTGCTTCATTAGAGGAGGTATTGGAATTTCCCAATCCCCTCCTTTTCTTTTCTGAGTATAACTGATCATGCTATTTCTTCAGGCTGCGGATAGCAAAAGATTGAAAAGGAAGAAGATACAACACCAAGAACAATCTGATGAGACAGGCGATAAAACCACTTCCTGTCCTGTATCAAAAGCTCCAAAGACATTGGCTGGACAAAAAAGTACAGAGGCAGCATCTTCTGAATCTCTTCAAAGGAGAATGTCCCCACTTCTGCCCCAGCTAAAGGCACGACTGCTAATCCAACAGGCAATTTGTCGCAGAGCTCTGCTATCCCTGTAAGTAATTATGGCGCTGTAACACCAAGATATGTGTGAATTGCTTCTAAACTGCTAGAAACTTTGTTTACAGGCCTTCTCCAAAGACTCTAGCCTGGCTTCTCCAACTCGCTCTACTGCTGTATCTAGCAAGGCCAAAATAGAGCCTCTGTAGCTTCTCAATCGTCTGAAGGAAAAATTAAAGAAAGGGACAAGCAGTAGCCAGATGTCTTCCTCAGCCACATCTACTGAAAGTATTCAGAAAGGCCCTTCACCAGAAGAAGTATCCAAAGCGAAAGATGCTCTAAAGACCGCCTTGAGCTTCAACTTTGAAACAATGATCTAGCCCGAGATTTTTGCCAAGCTAAAAGATGCTTTGGAGATTCTTACCTTTTCTGAAGGCATACCAGATGTGCCTCAAGATCAATTAAGGCAATTCAAAGTTGCTCTACCATCGCTCATCCAGGATTACCACAAGAATATGACTGAAATTCAGGAGATGAAAAACAAGCAATCTCGTTTTACAGATCTTGGGCAGGCGCTAATCATTGCTATGGATAACATGGAGAGCTTCCAACAACAGCAGGAGCAGCTATCCCTCCAGAAGAATAAAGGTCTTAAGAAAATCAAGGAGATCCAGGATAACATTGTCCTTATGCAGCAACAAGTAATCCAGCTTCAAACAGAAGATGTTAGCCATGACGAGAAGATGCAAAAGGTCATACATGAGGAAGAAGAAGTTGCTACTGCTACTCAACCTTTGGTAGAAGAGCATGACGTTCTGAATGTAGAAATTCCTCATGTAGAAGCTCAGATTGAAGTATTGGTGACCAACTTGTCTGCATCAACTGCCCCTTGGGACAGATTCAAGACTGAAGTTCTAGAAAAGATGTAATCTTTTCTTATTGCTTGTTTCCTGAACTTTTAGTATTCTGATTTCGTCTATTTTAAGTACTTCTTGTTTCCTGAACAACTCTTGCGGGCTTATGGAAATAGCCGTTTGAATCCATCATTTCCCACATAGTTGGGTACCATTTCTTCAAATATTTTCCATTGATTGGATGCTTGTGAGGTTCTCCATCTAAATCATGCAGAAGATAAGTACTTCCTCTGAAAATTTGTGAAACTTGGAAAGGACCTTCCCAAGTAGGAGACCATTTGCCAAACTTATGATCCTTTTTCTTGAATGGTAAGACTGCTTGCCAGACCAAATCTCCTTCGGCAAAAGATTTCTCTTTAACTCTCTTGTTGTATGCCCGAGCCACCTTTTGCTTCTGGGCTATCAAATGATCTAAGGCAGAAAGCCTCAGTTCATCTAAATCTTCCAATTCCATAAACATAGCCTGATTATATTCTCCATAATCTAGGCCATTTTGAAATGCAATTCTAGCGGATCTAATGTTTACTTCCATTGGTAAAATAGCATCGTGACCATAGGTGAGAGTATAAGGAGTAATACCAGTGGCAGCTCGCTTAGAAGTTCTGTAAGCCCACAGTGCGTCTGACAATGCCTCATGCCAAGTCCTTGGTTGATCTTCTACCATTCTGCTTATAATCCCCTTGAGGATTTTGTTAGTAGACTCGGCTTGTCCGTTACCTTGGGCATAATAGGGAGTTGAATGTGACAACTCTATCCCAAACTGAGACATAACTGCATGAATTCTATCTCCAAAGAAAACAGATCCTCTATCGGCCACTATATGTTGAGGAATGCCGAAGCGATGGATGATCTTCTCCTTGATCATAGTAATGATGTCTTCTTGATCGACAACAGTCATTGGAATAGCCTCAGCCCATTTGGTGAAGAAGTCAGTGGCCACGACTATATAAGTGTGTCCTTTAGAAGAAGGAGGGAAGATTTTGCCGATCATATCCATGGCCCATCCTCTGAATGGCCAAGGCTTTATAACTGACCTCATTAAAGAAGCTGGAATCCTTTGTACAGGACCGTGAGCTTGACAGGCTTGACATCCTTTAGCAAACTGAATGCAATCATTAAGAATAGATGGCCAATAATAACCATATCTCCTTAAAAGCCATCTCATTTTCCTTCCAGATTGATGTGCCCCACAGATACCCTCATGAATTTCTCCCATAACCTTTAGAGCTTCTTTAGGTCCAATGCATTTGAGCAGAAGATCGTCTTCTAAACTTTTCTTGTAAAGCTCATCCTCAATTAACACATACCGGACAGCTTTTTCCCTGATCTTCTTAGTTGACGAGAGATTTGGGTACTTCAGAAAATTAGTAATCTCAATTCTCCAATCATCCTCTTGCCCCCTAGGTCAGTAGTAAAAACCTCCATAGAAGCACTTCTTCTTTTTACAGAAGGTAAGCTTCTTCTTCGAATCGTGATTGTTCTGTTGTACCAACCTTGGGGGATCTTGATTCCGGTGGCGATCTGTGCCAATTCATTTGCCTCTTGATTGAATCTTCTAGGAATATGACTGAGACTGGCATCATCAAATTCGTCTAACAATTGCCTTGCCGCCATGTAATAAGGGGCTATTTCTTCACTGTTGCATCTGTAAATGCCCCCCAATTGGTTGATTACCAACTGAGAATCTCCAATAACTTCTATGGTGGCTGCTCCCATTTCTTGAAGAATCTCCAACCCAATAATTATCCCCTCATATTCAGCTTGATTATTTGTACATTGGAAATCAAACTGAAATGATAATTGGGTTTTAACTCCGGCAGGAGATATTATAAGGATTCCACAACCAGAAGATGAGATTGTTCTGGAACCATCAAATAATAATTGCCAAGGAGCATATGAAACAGTAAAAACGTCTAGGCCGATTGCTTCCTCATCAACATCCAAACATGGATGATCTGCAAGAAAATCGGCCAACGCTTGTCCCTTTACTGCTTTTTGGGGAATATATTGGAAGTAGAATTCCATTAGTGCAAGTGACCATTTACCAATTCGGCCTCTAATGATGGGCCGAGAGAGTGAATACTTAATTAAATCAGTCTTGCATACTACGTAAAACAACACACGCATCATATAGTGCCTAAGTTTTATTGCTGAAAAGTACAAGGCTAAGCATAACTTCTCCACAGGAGAATATCTACTCTCTACAGCAGTTAACAATTTACTAAGATAATATACTGCTTGCTCTTTGCCTTGTTCATTATTTTGAGCTAGTAAACTCCCAATAGAAGTTTCTGATGTTGAAATATAGAGTCGAAGAGGTTTCTTCTTGATTGGAGGCATAATAACAGGAGGTTGGGTCAGATACCTCTTGATAGCTTCAAATGCCTCTTGATGACGAGCTTCCCATTTGAAATCCTCTTCTTTCTTCAACTTCAAGAGCTCTGAAAAAACTTGAACTTTCCCGGCCATGTTTGAAATGAATCTTCTGATAAAGTTAATGAGGCCGAGAAAACTCTGCAACTCCTGCTTGCAAGATGGAGGCTTAGCTTCTAAGATAGACTTGGTCCTGTTCTGTGGTACTTCAATGCCCCTTTGGTGAACTAGAAATCCAAGGAAATTGCCTGCAGAAACTCTGATGGCACATTTCAGTGGATTCATCTTGAGACCGTATCTTCTTAGACGCTCAAAACTGGATCGCAGGTGCTCCAAGTGCTCCCTGAATGAATTAGACTTGATTACCACATCGTCTATGTAGATCTCCATAAAACGGCCCAACATGTCATGGAACATAGAATTCATTGCTCGTTGGTAAGTTGCTCCTGCATTTTGAAGGCCGAATGGCATAACAATCCATTCAAAGGCCCCCAAAGCTCCTGGGCATCGAAAAGCCGTCTTGTGGACATCCTCTTCTGCAATAAAAATTTGATTGTACCCTGAATGACCATCCATAAAGGATAGCACTTTATGTCTGGCTGCTCCATCGACTAAAACATCAGCAGTAGGCATAGGGTATTCGTCTTTTGGAGATGCCATGTTGAGGTTGCGGAAGTCAATACACACCCGCAACTTTCCATTCTTCTTAATGATGGAACAGTATTGGATAGCCATTCCACGTATCTGGTTGGCCTTATGAATCCAACTTTCAGGAGATGCTCCAATTCTTCTTTAACCCGTAGGTTCAATTCTTCTGACATTCGCCTAGGTGCTTGCTTATAAGGTTTGAATCCTTCTTTTATAGGAATTCTGTGCTCCACGAAACCTCTTTGTAACCCAGACATGTCTTCATACTCCCAAGCAAAGCAATTGTTATATTCGTGGAGGAGATCAATGTAAGCATTTTTAACTGCTTCAGGAAGGCGTTGACTTACATATATAGGCTTGGGGTGTTCTTCTGTGCCTAAATTTACCTCCTCCAAAGGATCCTGAACATCAGCCTTCAAATCATCCAACTTTGCTGGTGGTTCTTCCAAATCTTCTAATTGGATGACGTCGTCAGGAGGTGTATTGCCCCCTTCAAAAAACAATTCGGTCGTCAAGACCGAATTATCTTCTGAATCCAAAGAACACAGGCTCTCCTCTATAATATATGCGATCAATTGAGCCAAGGCAGCCTGCAAAGCCGCCATCTTCTCACTAACTGTTGGAGCTTGATCCATGGGAAATGGCTTGAAGAAGTGAAGTGCTCGGCCTATTAATCTCTGTAAGGAGAGGGCCGACCAACTGTTTGTAGATGGCTTTAAATTCGTCTACAGAAGTTTGAGTTGACAAAGTAATCGCCGTAGGTTTGCCATATTTATCAGTCTCAGTGAACTTGACAGGACTGATCTCATTATCATACAACTTAGCATCTGCATGGTTAGAAGAAGCCAAGAAAGGCCTCTTGTCTGCCCAAACCACTTCTACGTCATCACCACGCCAGAAGATTAGGCATTGATGAAGAGTAGAAGGGACAGCCATGCAAACATGAATCCAATCGCGGCCCAACAGTAAATTATAACTTGAACGTGAATTAACCACAAAGAATGGAGTGGTCAAAGTCTTTGTTCCAACTTGCAAATTCATAATAATGATACCTTGGGCCGTAGTGATGCCTCCAGCAAAATCAGAAATGTTGGCGCTAGAAGGTAACAGATCTTGATCTCCTTTGCCCAACTTAACGAGCATGAAACGTGGCATGAGGTTAGCAGCAGATCCATTATCCACCAGTATACGGTTGACAGGAATACCATCCAGATGACCTTGAATGTAAAAAGGACGAAGATGTTGAGTCATCATTGGGTCTGGCTTCTCAAATAAAATACTGGCCACAGGAGATGGGCAATATGCAGTAGGCTCATCTTTCAGGACCACAATGGAAGGAATCTGGGTTTCAGAAGCTTCTGGAGTAGACGCTTTTAGCACTGGTATAGTGGCAACAGGCGGGATAGAATTAATCTCTGGGGTATCGCCTGAAGCCTCTACATCGCCATCAATAGAAGATGGCTGTCCTTCTTTAGCCATGAAAGCAGTGGGAAGAACAAACACCATGTTGCAAGAGAGATTAGCCAAAGAGGATGAAACTTTTGTGACTGGGGCTTCTTCTTGCACAACCAACATATCCTCTGAAGAACGAATGTTGATAGGACGTGGCTTTGCGAGGATATCCTTTCAAGCAGGCTTGCGAGCCTTGGGAATATCAGCAGAAGATGGTTCCACATGTTGAGAAGTAAGTTTCTGTACTGGACAATATTCCATGCGAGGTTTCTTCTGCACGTACTGAGGAACAGGATAACACTTTGGTGGAATAGGTGGAGGAGTAGGAATCCCCTGTGCCAACCTATCAGCCTGACAGATCCTTTGTCGACGCCGTTTTTGAGATTTTGACAAAGGAATCTCAGGCTGTGGAAACTTAGGATGCTTCACTTTGAACCAATGGTTGGGAGAAACAGATCCAGGTGGTTTAACCATCCTAGGCTTGCCCTCTTGGGGAGCTGTAATGACTAAGGATGACATTTGCTTCTGGATCTCATGAGTGGTTGGTTTCAGGCGATTAAACACCGAAACTCGCTTCTGAGGAAAACGACGAGGAGAAAGTGATGGAGTCTCTTCCCTTGGACGCTTGACAATCACACTTTGCAGACGCTTTGGCCTCTCGGGATTTCCACACTCACAGCAATGGTGGACATATGGCTTCTTTGGTATAGAAGAAGATCCTCTAAGACTTCTAATAACCTCCTGATCCCACCATATAGGAGAAGGGTGATCATCAAGAGAATCATCAGAGTCATGAATGGTCTGCTTTCCTCTGGCAGCTTGTGAAGGCGCACCTAGGGAGATCTTCTGTCTTGGAGCAGTCCTGGGAGCTCCTCTAATGTCCACATAAACCATGTTTGCTCCAAAGTCAGCAGGAAATGGATCTTGATCAACCGCCATTCCCTTCTTTGCAGCTTTAGGGAATTTGAAATCCCCTTTATCAATCCTGTCCTGGATGGTATTTCTGAAGATGATGCAATTAACAATTGTGTGGTTCCAGGAGTTATGATATTTACAGTACTCCTTGCCCTTGAGTTCAGCAGGAGATGGAATCTTGTGACCAACAGAAAAGCGTAGAAGCTTGTCTGCCATGAGTTGGTCGAAAATATCTTCTGCCTTCGTAATGTCAAACGTATAAGACCTGGTAGTCTTGGGTGAAGCCATGGATCCTTGGGCTTTAGTGGGTTCAACTTTGACGAAAGCTTTGCAGGCGTATGGCTTTCGGTTAACAATTTCTGCAACTGCAACTTCTGGATTATCTTCTGTCTCCGCAATAGCCACTTGGTAATTTGGGTCCCTGTAATAGGTCCCTTTAGAAGCATTGCGGCGATCCTGATCTTCTGTTAGTAATTGTTCATAACGAGTGGCTCTTGCAGCCAACTCAAACAAATTCCTGAAAGCCACATCGACAAATTTCTTCTGTAATTCAAGACATAAGCCATTCTGGGCCAGACGAACATACTCGGTCTCAGGTAAAACCACTTTACACTTAAAACGAGCAGTTTTAAACCGAGTAATGTACGTCTCGGCTGGTTCTCCAGGCAGTTGATAAAGCCTAGAGAGATCAGCTAGAGTGACCTCTTGATCAGTTCTGTAGAACTGTTTATGAAACAATTCTTCTAATTGGGTCAATGACTGGACCGAATTAGCTGGAAGATTTATATACCATGTAAAGGCAGTGGCACTGAGAGAACTAGGGAATAACCTCATTCTAAGGAATTCATTACTTGCTGCCTCTCCACATTGAATAGAGAAACGTGCCACATGCTCCACAGTTTACTTGGTATCTTCTCCAGAGAATTGGGAGAAGTCTGGAACCTTGTACCCCTTAGGAAATTCCACTCGATCCACAGCCTCATTATAAGGCTTCTTGTAAACAGGCCTCCCAAACTTTTGCAAAACAGGTCCGAACTGGTCTTGAACGTACTCAATAACCTGCTCCTTACTCAGAAGCACTGAATTCTGAGGTGTAGGATATGGAAGTATTCCCTCAGCAGATGCAACGTTGGAAACTCCAGTAAAAAGAGGGTTGGGATCCTTCAATCTTCCAGAACCTGCTCCAGGATGAGATGCTGCTCCCATCTTCAACTTTCCACCAACTGGGCCATCTTTTTGCTCTCCTGGATGGTTGAATTGAGGAGAAGAAGAAGAAGATGCCTGGTTCTGAGATAAAATGAAACCCTGAGGACCAGGCATCTTGAGTTGATCATTGCTGACACCATTTCCAATTACCACAGAAGCAACTGGAGTTAGTTTTTCATTAAGAAGAACTATCATGTCTTTTATGGACTTAGTGAGATCCATCTGTGACTCCTTGATCTCCTTCAAAGGACCAACAATGGAGTCAGTGAGACCTTGAGATAACTCGGCATTAGTGTCCAGAATGATGTCTCTCATGCCAACAACCATTTCCTGCAAATCTTCTTGTGATGCCGCGAAGGACTGGCCTTCTGCGGCTTCACCTGTATCATCACTAGTTCCCGCTCCTTTAACTCCTCCTTTCTTATCTTTTCCTGCCATCTTGAATCTTCAATTGTCTTAAATGTGTCCCACTGGGCGTGCCAAAAAATGTTGCCACCAATTCCTCCAGGGACAGGAGAAACGGGGATGGTCAACACCTGGTGGTGTAGAAGATGTGAGGGCGTGCCAGGAGAAGTGAATCTCCGAGAGAATAAGGAAAAGCACCTGAAACTAACTAACTTCTTTTCAAGCAATTGCATAACTTGACTAAAAAGAGGAACTAAAGTTACAACGGTTTGTGGGCCTTTGAGCAAGGACTTCCACAATTGAAGATAACTACGGTTTACATAGAGGAAGAAGAAGAGAAAGAAGAGGAGGGAGAAGAATAGGGGAAGAGGTAGAAGGTAGACATAGATAGAAGAAAGAGAAATCGATCGACTAACTGAGAGTTAGGAGATAATACTAAATTTACTTTGCTGCTATGAGCGTTGTTGGTGCTTGGACCTCTGCAATGTTGCACAAAGGTTTGTATTTATAGCCTCTGGGTCCAATTGTAACTTACAAATGTAACCGCCCATGATCTCTAGCCATTACGCTCATGTCTTGCATCCACTTCGGTATCTTCTTGAAAATGCATGAGGAGGTGACATGTGTCCTTTAGTTGGCCGAAAATAACTACCCATGTTCTCAATACAATTAACACATGTTAATTTCAGCCATTATCATATTGCTTTAGATAAAAACCACTTCCCTACAATTTAGGCAATAAACTTATCTCCTAAATTATAGATAATTCGGCCATTACATTAAGTCTGAATTAAATAAAAAATAACTCCCAGCCAATCTATTTGCCACGTGTACAAATTTAAAAATTATGGTACAAACAACATTATAAACTATGATTTTCGTTTTTCAAATTTTGAAATTTGAAATTTTGAAAAACTAGGGTTCCTGAAAAAAAAATTCGAAAAATATTTTGGGTTTCCATGGTTTGCTGAAAATTTTCCCTTTGTGGTACAGATAAAAGAGCCACGACAAGCTGATTTGTACCCGGTATGTTGCTGAAGTTTTCGAATTTTTTTTTTTTGAAAAGAGGAACCAGTATTCGTTTTGAATTGTTATCTGTGTCTTTTGAAACCATTTGTTGCATTCAATAGCCTTGGTTGCAGATTGGTACCATTTGTTGCATTCAATAAGTAAATGTATGAAAAAGGAATGGAAACTAAAGCCAGAGCAAATTATCAATGGGAGATTTTGTGACATATCAATGAGAGAGTTTGTAATTTATCCCCCATTTTCTTCAAAAAGTTGTACCTTTTGAAGAACCAAAAGTAGATTTGAAGAACCAATTCTCTAAAAAGGAGGATGAGTCCTTCCAAAAAGTACAACTTTTTAAGCAAAAGAGGACATAAATTACAAAATCTCCCCTTGATATGTCACTTCGGTTCTTCATTTTGAAGGAAAAACAATGCATTGGAGATGCTTTAACTTGGCTTTTTGATTTTTAAACTTTTTTTAGTTGAGGTATGAAAGAGAATAATCCATCTTGCAAAGCGTAAAAGTCAAAAAGCCAATAATTCAAGTTTGTGGAATGGACACAATCTAAAGAAAGTTGGTGGTACGAGTTCTCTTCTGAAGCTAAGTTAATTTTTTTTTTTGTTGGATAAACAAAGTTTTTTTTTTAATCATTCATAGCCATTCTAATTTCTAAGCCTAAAGTCTAGCGATCCTCTGCATGCAACATCTGTATGATCAGTCTCTTTTATTTTACATAGCAAATTGGCTTTCAAAAATTTGAGAATAATGCTATGGTTACACCACTTGCAGGGCCGGCCCAAGGGTTTGGAGTGCCCTAGGCCTGGCCTAAAAAATGTGCCCTAAGAGTATAACACTTAATTTTTTTTTCAGTAACAATCACAATACGACAAAACTAAGACAGTATAAAGTTCTACTAATCATTATATAGTAACAAAAAAAGTCAAAACACAAAAGTCATCAAATACATATATAACGCACGATTATCACTTAAATATTACTCGTGTTGCGTTTTTAGAAGCAAAAGTATCAATTACACTTGTATAATCCACCTCTTCTACCAAGTCATTTTATTATGACATCGAAAAATGAATTCATCGGCAAAGAAAATTCCATGATTATGGCATCAAAAAATGAAGCTATTACACTAAAAAAATGGAATCCATTGAGACAAGTTCAAAGAGTATAAAACTCTTCGACATATGACAAATCCATAAGTCAAATTAGTAAACCCACAATTATGAAGATGAATTTTTTTCCTCTTTCCGGATTTTGAGAGAAATTGAAGAATTCTAATTTTCCTTTAATTAATCAATCACATAATCATCCTCCAATTAACTAATCATTTTTCAATTAAAAAAAAAACCTTTGCCAGGATACAATACAGATTTTGATTTCGAGATACATTCAACATGGATTTTACAAACAAAATCCATGTTGGGCCTTTTTTTTTTTTTAAACTTATCTTTGAGCCTTTTTTTTAGATTGAGCCACAATTATTTGAGCTATTTTGTAGGAGTAACTAATAATGGGTTTTTTTTTCTTTATTTGGGTCAAAAAAGAGTCCTAGTCTAGCCCATTTGTAAAAAATGTTGGAGTACCCCAAAAATCAGCTCTTTTTGCAGTGTCCTAGGCCCAGGCCTGTTGTGCACACCAAATGCACACTGTGACAAATGAGGAGAAGCCCACAGTGGGCTTCTTCTCATTTGTCACATCAGGGTAGGGTGCATACTGTGACAAATGAGGAGAAGTCCACTGTGGGTGGGTTTCTCCTCATTTGTCACATCAGGGTAGTGTGCATTTGGGGTGCACAAATGGTGTACCCATATTATTTTCCAAAATTTGATTACTACTTCCTCAGTCCCAAAATTTTTGTCAGGTCCGTAAAACAAAGACTTGAAAATAATACAAAATTTTCAAAAAAATTCAATATTTTTTTTTAACAAGTTAACTAGATATCAACGAGCACTTTTAATTCATGATAAAAGTTTGAAAATTTTCTTCTAAAAAACTTATTGTTTTTAAATCCTCGTTTTGGGGACCGGACAAAATTTTTGGGACGAATGGATTACAAAAAGTCGAAAGTCTTCATGTATATTGCTTAATAAAAAGGACCTAGGGTGTTGGTGTACGCATCCAAGCCGTTAATTTCGGCAATTGACAGCGTGGATTTCATTTTGGCAATGGACGGTTCGGATCTGCAAAGTGTTGAGATAAAATCAGGATCGTTAAAAACATATCCGACAACTTGGATGTCGCACACCAAGGAGCTCACACTAAGTCCCCGTTTCCAAATAAAAACCAAGTCAAACATTTAAAGCCACCATTAATGTCCAAGTCAAATGTTATAGACAAACTTGATTTGGGGTGCACAAATGGTGTACCCATATTATTTTCCAAAATTTGATTACTACTTCCTCAGTCCCAAAATTTTTGTCAGGTCCGTAAAACGAAGACTTGAAAATAATACAAAATTTTCAAAAAAATTCAATATATTTTTTTAACAAGTTAACTAGGTATCAACGAGTACTTTTAATTCATGATAAAAGTTTGAAAATTTTCTTCTAAAAAACTTATTGTTTTTAAATCCTCGTTTTGGGGACCGGACAAAATTTTTGGGACGAATGGATTACAAAAAGTCGAAAGTCTTCATGTATATTGCTTAGTAAAAAGGACCTAGGGTGTTGGTGTACGCATCCAAGCCGTTAATTTCGGCAATCGACAGCGTGGATTTCATATTGGCAATGGACGGTTCGGATCTGCAAAGTGCTGAGATAAAATCAGGATCGTTAAAAACATATCCGACAACTTGGATGTCGCACACCATGGAGCTCACACTAAGTCCCCGTTTCCAAATAAAAACCAAGTCAAACATTTAAAGCCACCATTAATGTCCAAGTCAAATGTTATAGACAAACTTGATTTGGGGTGCACAAATGGTGTACCCATATTATTTTTCAAAATTTGATTTCTACTTCCTCAGTCCCAAAATTTTTGTAAGGTCCGTAAAACGAAGACTTGAAAATAATACAAAATTTTCAAAAAAAATTCAATATATTTTTTAACAGGTTAACTAGATATCAACGAGTACTTTTAATTCATGATAAAAGTTTGAAAATTTTCTTCTAAAAAACTTATTGTTTTTAAATCCTCGTTTTGGCTAAATTGAAAAAAATTGGTTTTTTGGTTTTTTTCGTTTTGTCCTTATTCAATTTTTTTTTGCATTTTTTAGTTTTGTGTCAAGATTTTGTGATTTCTAGATTTATCTCGTTGAGGCGAATCTAAAGAGTATAAAATTATGGTCAAAAGTAGTAATTTTTTGAATAAAGCTGAAAATAAACCAAAATAAACCAGTTTTTTAGATTATTTTTTGTCTTTATTCACAAAACTTTAAGTTTGGCTAATAATTTTATACTTTTTAGATTCCTCTCGTTGAGACAAGCCAAGAAACCACAAAAAATTGACCGAAAACTAACAAGGAGGGGCGCAAAGTGCTGAGATAAAAGCAGGATCGTTAAAAACATATCCGACAACTTGGACGTCGCACACTAAGGAGCTCACACTAAGTCCCCGTTTCCAAATAAAAACCAAGTCAAACATTAACGGAAGAAGACAACTGGCGTTTGGTGGTTTGCCATTCCGTCAACTTTTTTCCTATTAAACCACGCCATTTTGATTTAGAAACAAGGAGGGGCGCTATGAGCCATGCATTGGATCTCCTTTTTAATGTGTTGTCAAACCCACAACAAAACCCTCATAAGATCCTCACAGAGAAATCATCATAGAGGATCCGGATCCATTAAAAACATATCCGACAACTTGGATGTCGCACACCAAGGTCCCCATTTCCAAATAAAAACCAAGTCAAACATTTAAAGCCACCATTAATGTCCAAGTCAAATGTTATAGACAAACTTGATCCTATGTATCCTCAAAGGACCTCCACAATCACAAGTTGCCTAGAGTGATGCGACTTTATCATTGCCTTGATTATGCCGTATAGTTTCAATCAAATTAAATACGTCCCATTACCAACATTATTTGAACTCCTCCAAATTTCAATAAAAACCAGAAAGACGGTGTGACTTTCGAACCTATACTCACTATTCAAGATCAAGAGTTATTCATCGATAGTTACCGATCCAAATTTCAATAAAAACCAGGAGGACGGTGTGCCTTTTGAATCTATACTCACTATTCAAGATCAAGAGTTATTCATCGATAGTTACCGAACCCGGGGGGCCTGCTGTCCGTGGGGGTCGGCAGGCCCTGACGACCCCATCCGAGCCGTCCCTTTCGCGCATCAACGGCTCGGATACACTTTGGAGAGGTAAGATCTGAGTCGTTGATGAGCGAAAGGACCGATTTGCTCTTTTTTGGGATTATTGATAAGTCCTTACCGAACGTATCTTCTGCGACAAGTGCAAATGACCATCTATATCAATGGACTTCTCATTAACTAAAACGATCATGTTTGAAACATATTTTTGACATTTGTAACGTGTACGTATTGATTCAAATGCGGTAGTTGAGGTGAATTGGAATAGGGAACAAAAGCTTTCAATTGGAGAACTCTTGAAATTTTATTAGAGTATCCGTACTACTATCTCGTCATTTTTCAGCTGACATTCTCATTTTTAAAGCAATGAATAGTGTTATTTTGAAAGGAAAAAAAAATAGCAAGGGGCTAGCTACCACCCATGTGTCATTTTGGCATTTTGCCATTTGCTATTTTTGAGGATTTTTTTTGCCATTTTTTGGTTAGGGTGTGACCCTTTTTTGCCATTTCGTTGCCATTTTTGACAAATGACATTGTTGCCATTTTTTGACAACCGGTGTGGTTGCTCTTAATAGGTGAGCATCACTTCTCTCCTACTCTTTGTTAGAGAGGTTGCTTCACATGACTTCACGTCATACCAAATTGATATTCTCATAAATAGCTGACAATCATATGTGGAACTTGGGGGGTCTGCTGTACCTTGGAGTCAGCAAGCCCTGCCAACCCCATTTAAGCTGTCTGTTTCGCGCATCAACATCTCGGATCACATTAAACAATGGACAATGAGGATACACTAAGGCGAGGTGAGATCTAAGCAGTTGATGCGTGAAACGGACGGCCGGATAGGGTTGTCACCCCCTGCCGATCCCAAGGGACAACAAGGTCCCCCGAAGTATAGTTTATGGGCAATATTACCTAGGGGTGGGCATCGTGTTGTGTTGTGTTGTGTCGTGTCATCTCGTGTTCATGTCAGAATTCTCTTAACTCTAGCCCGACCTGTTTAGCTTTTCGTATTATCATGTCGTGTCATATTCGCGTTTCGTGTCAGAAATAACCAACCCTAACTCGCTAACTTCGTGTCTGGTTCATGTCCTATCATCGTGTCCTTTCATGAATTCTCGTGTCTTGTTCGTGTTGTGTCATCTCCTCTTCGTGTCTGAATTCTCTCAACCCTAACTCGACCTATATAGATTTTCCTGTTATCGTGTCTTGTCATATTCGTGTTTCATGTCAGAAATAGCCAACCTTAATCTGCTTATAACTCCGTGTCGGGGTCCTGTCATGTTCTCATGTCGTGTCGGAAATTCTCACCCCGAATATTGCCCATTACCTTTTTTTTTGGCGCTAAGTTAAAGGTTCGAATAGGGAGACCAGAGTTGCAAGTCTTTTTTTTATTTTTTATAATCGGATGTCTGAGCCAGTTTGCGCGCACCTCGACTATTTTCGGGGCCTTGGAGGTAACGACCATACATATCCCTCAATGGCCCCAAGAGATTGCTGGCAAGGGGAAACCAGAGTTGCAAGTTGCAATCCCCTCAGGAAAAAGGGGCTCCCAACCGCCATAGCATGCTGAGCCAGTGAGTCAGTACCACCTATTGAAAGAGCTAAGCTCACTGGGGTGTCCTTTTGGAATAACTCCTACCCATGGGAAGGTAGTTTGCCACCACAGCCCTACCAAGTTGCAAGTTGGACAAATAGTGCTCAATACACGACATCTGGTTCACGAGGATTACGACCCACAAGCGGGATTCGAACTCGCGACCGTGTGCTTACGCACACACCACTTGCCATCTTGGCAACCACCTCCGGAGGTATATTACCGTTTACCTTATTGGGCAAACACAACCCCCAAAACCTTTGATTAGAAAAAAATACCAACCTGAAAACAAAGATAAGAAGGTACTTGATCAAAAAGGATAAGTAATTGGTTTTGACATTTCACTTTTTGCGAATTGTCTTTTATTGGCTTTTTAGGTTTACATACTGTGAGAGAATGACTTGTCTCGTATAACATAAAAAGTCATAGTAAAAGACAGGTTACAAAAAATGAAAATTTTCTGGAACAAGCTCTAATATTTGTCTTTTAGTGTTTGAAACACACATAACATGAATAATAAAAAAACAAATATTGAAGTGTAGTTACTAAAATTTGGAGTGTTAAACTCATTTTTCAGAGGAATATATATATAATCGTAAAACTTGAATTCAAGTTTTGATATTACCATTTCTCTACGTTTATTAGATCTCAAGTAGCCAAAAATGGATAATAATTTGGAATAAAATCACAAATGTATTCATCTCATACACATTTTGGAAGTTCCTTCTCTATATCTCAACGATCAACTAAATTATCGACAAAACGAAAAAGCAAATGTGTTCTTTACAAAATTCAACTAAATAATCAAAGGGCTAATAAAAGCCGCCTCAATTTCCCCCATGCCCATGCTGCCATCTCCCCAACTAAATAAAATGAACACTCAGATCCAGACAAAGATGTTATGAAATTGTTCAATCCAAACAAGTCCCGAACGCTAAATCCTTAAATATTAAACAATTTTCCGCATCTATATCCGGATCGGCACACGCATCTGGCAGGTGGCAATTTGTTATTTTCACTTTATCCCAATAATGGCCCCCACCGACATCAGTAATCACTAATCAATCCAAAAAGAATTAGGTACCTGTCCGTTTATCAAACGAGAAATCCTTTGGTACCCCTAAATTAATCTCATGCTGCGGCTGCGGCTGCGGCAGCGGCGCCACTCTGCTCGAGCTCGTCTCGATCTGCGCCTCTCTGTTGTCAATTTCTTCGAAGGGCCCCATCTCTATCTGGTGGTGGTGGCGGTACCGTTGTGACGAAGACCCTTCTCCGGCGCCGTCGGCGTCTCCCCAGTGTTCGACGTCGAAGTTGGAACGGCGTGGGGAAGTATGGACGCTGCTGTCGATCTCGCTCCTGTAGTGGCGGAGGAGGTAGACGGGGGAGAGGTGGTGGGAAGGGGTGGCGGGGCGGCTGGACATAGGGGTGGTTGTGAAGCCGGATTGCTGGCGGTGTTGCTGCTTGATGTGTTTCTTGGCCGAGTGGTGCCAGTTTCGGAGTGCCGTGGCGACCCTTTCGTTGAATATTGTGGGCTTCATTGTTGAACCCATCTGTTGGAATTATGAGAAAAAATGAAATTAAAATAAATGACTTCTCAAAAGATAAAAATAAATAAATAAGTAAATAAATGCATGGTTGTGACATGAGAAGAGAGCAAATAGAATTTCTAGAAAAGAAATTTTAATTTGTTTAGAGAGGAAATATGGCATAAAGGTATCTTTTTTCGGTATTATTTACTTTTCCCATCAATTTGTTTAGTTTTTTGTTGTAATTTTGAGACTAATTATTTCTCTCAAAGTCATGAATAAAAAATAAAATGAAAATATGGAGTAAAATTGAAAAAAATCATATTAAATGACACTAAAGGCTAAAAATTCATTGGTACTTTTTCGTATACAATGGTTTTTTTTTTTCTTTTGATTTTGGTCAGATTTATAACTTTTTAGACTTCTCGCATCAAGACAAATGAATATTTAAAAATTAGAAAAAGACAAATTAATACTAGAATAAAAATTTAGGAAAAATGAAAGTGAAATAAATATCTAGTAAGGTGACGGATACTCAAGAAAAATTCAAGTCTACTATACTTGTAATAACTTGGAAATATTAGTCAAAGTTTTAGAATGCATTTGTTGAAGGGCGTTGAAATAGGAGACATTTGCTTTTAGAATATTGAATTTTATCATGTCTAAGTGCATGCTTACTTTAGTATGCGAATCAATTTTGCTTTCTACCACACACTTTTATGCAAATCTATTTTATGTTAGATTGTAAACATTATTTACGTGACAAAGACAACAAATTAATGCTCAATAAGTATGGAATCTAGTTGTAATAAATAAAAGTGCATGGACGCTATGTCAACTTTCTCGTAGTAAATAAAAGTGAATGGACGCCATGTCAACTTTTCCGTTAGTTAGTGGACAAAAAATGAGGTCATGGTGGGAATTTATGACGGAGTGAAAAGAAACTAGTGTTTATGGGATTGGGGGGCCTGCTGTCCGTGGGGGTCGGCAGGCCCTGCCAATCCCATCCACGCCGTTCATTTCGCGCATCAACGGCTCGGATTGCATCAAACAATGGACGGCTCGGATACACTTTGGAGAGGTGAGATTTGAGCCGTTGATGCGTGAAATGGACGACGCGGATGGGGTTGGCAGGCCCTGCCGACCCCACGGGACAGCAGAGCCCCCCAATCCGTGTTTATGAGACATTTTTTAAAAAGTGATTTCCACGCACCCAAATTGATATCCACATTTTATTTTTTAGTAAAATTTTTATGTGTAAAAATTGTAGTAGTACTGTTAAAACACATTGCAAGTTACTAGTACATGCATGGTGAAATTACCTGTGTTACTAGGGCATGGAGAGGGAGAGTGACGTAGCTGCAGAGAATCTGGATGAGAATCCTGATCATCAAAATCGCCATAATTGACATTTGTTAGAAATTTTTTTAATTTACTTTCTTAATCTTGCAATTTGACTCCACTAGAAATTGATTAATTAATGGAAATTAATGAGACTCACCCCATGGAAATTCTGATGATTATATCTTCCACATGCTCGTGGAAACAAGACTTTAATCCAAATTCATACTGCAAAAAACACAAATCAAGAACATAAGAGTTAATTAATAATTACAAATGACCAAGAAAAAAAAATACAAATGTACCCTTTGTCAAGTTCTAATAAAAAAAATTTGCCGATCAAAAAAAAAAAAAAAAAAATTACAAATGACCAAGATTATAAAACTTGTAGCCTTGATTATGGATATCTGTAGTGTGAACATTGTGTAGGAGATGTTGGTGCATGGCTTACCCAAGTCCACGCAAAGAAAGCAAGCTGGAAGGCATTCTGCAGAACATATGAAAAACAAGTAAATGTAAGTACAAGATCATATGCTTGAATCTTGATGGAAAACTTCATTAGGAATTTAAGATACAAAAAAACATGCATATAAATCTAGGTACTATGTTAAAATATGTGTATATATACATGCATCAATATATACATACGTTAAAGTCGTGTCCTATGCAACTGTTTTCATCTCACTTGACTTAAAGGCAGGGCCGGCCCCGAGGAATGATCAATGATGAGGCTAATTTTTCATGGATAATTATAAGGCGTACTTAAAAAGGAGAGACCCCTAAATTTTGTAAATTTTCAGGAATCTAAAACGTACATAACCCGACTTATAACCCGACTTTTATCTCAAGGCCTGCTCTGCTTAGAGTTAGCTTAATCAATTGCCCAATAACCTCTATAACCTTTTATTCTTGTTAAAGGTCTCCATTGCCCTTAGTTTTAGTTTTACCATATGGAAATGTTTCTCTAAATTTAGTGCTTTTAGTATTTAAGATAACACAACCTAGCTAAAAATGATAAAAACAAAATGATATTAGATACTGTATATATATATACATACACACACGTGAGAAAGACTTAATCGAGTAATGCGTAACTTGACCCGATGACCGAAAGCAGAAGTACCTGAAAGAGGACAAAATTAATGAGGTAGAGAATCAGGCGGGGACGATTGAACCAGAAAAGGTCATCATCCGGCTTAACAACGGGGACTCCCTTCACAACCTCGCCTCTCTGTTGAATCCTGATGCCCATCTGTGATATGATCACCTGTAACTTGGTCCCCACCAATAGGATGATCTGCGCGAGTATTCATCCTCAGCCGTTAGATCCCACTTGTGGGCCCATCAATAACGACTTAAAAAGTACTACTGAAATATGTGGGTATAGAGTGTTTGCTTACAATCAAGGGGATAAATGGTAGCCAAAGATAGGAATACCAGCCTGTCCACACAAAACAGATTACAGGAAAAAATTTAGTCAAACAAAGGACCCAGAAAGCAAAAACAGTGATATGGAAACATAGCTAATTTGACCAAGAATGGAATGGAGAACACACATTTTACAACAATGGTATTTCGGACTTTGAAACCCGGATACTGATCCGAACACACATTTGTTCGTTCCGACTGCATTCGTGGTACGTATCCACATGCATCGGAGGCTTTGTGTGTTTGGATGTATGTGCGCCTAACTAGTACAGCTACGTACGTTACCAAAGAATATGAATGTACGTAATTTTCTTTTTCAAATTTTCTTGGTACTCACCATGGGTATTGAAGAGTAGGAATATCACAGCAAATAGCCAAATTGGTGGACTGTGAAAATTAGTTAGAAAAAAGAATATGTCAGTGCAAAAATGTGATAAATTATAATGGTAAAATCAAAATTGAGACGCTAAACAAATTAATTAATTAGTTATCTAAAATATTAATAAGTATTTACCTGATACCAACAACCACCTTGAAATCCTCTTCTAGTGATCTATTGATATATTTCTGAAAATCAAACCTCGTATGACTTTGAGGTGCCAAATGTGCCTGAAATTATTAGACCAGAACTTCATAAGCGAAATAGTGAAAGTGAACAGGAAATTTGGAATAGAGAAAGTATTATACTCCCTCCGTCCCAAATTGCTTGCCCCTTTTGGGAGTACGTGCATTTTACAAGCAAAAAATAACGTGTTTATGTGAAATTTTTTTGAAAAAAAAACTACATAAATTTTTTCTTCTCAATGCGTTCTTTAAATTGGTGTAAATTTTTTTAAAAAAATTAATGCTTGTACATTATTTTTTGCATACAAAATACACGCACTCCAAAAAAAAAACAAGCAATATGAGCCGAAGGGAGTATACATAAGAACAATATAAATACTTTTGTACTGAAAATGGGGAAACATAAAGTGATGGAGGAATTTACCGTGATAAATCCATGTCTCAATGTCAAGTAATCAACTTTTGGAACCGATCGTACAAATTGCCTGAAGAAGCAAACCTGAAATGAAACAATACACATGCATGCTTCAAAAGTGTGAACCTCCCAGATGGGACGTTGTTTCGCGTATTTAAAAGTGAAAACCAATTAGTATTAGAGAGAGAATAAAGAGGCTAGGAAGCCAGCACGGGTGCTGCGCAGCATCAACCCTGAACCCATTTTTAATAGTTCATGAATTACGTATATGACTCATTTGGCACGTTAAAAACCTAAGTTTTTGTGTTTTTGGGCTTCTTACTACAAGCGATAAAATTATTTGCATCATCTTTTTTACTTTTTCTTTTATATTTTCAATGTTAAATTGAGAGTTGAAAAGAATTCCTTCTCTTATTACTATGTTATTTATCGTTTGAAAAATGTAATAAGTTGAATTTCTAAACCTAAAGAGACACACACAAAAAAAAAAAACCCTTATTTTAGAGACCCAAACGAAACCAAAGTCATGGATGTGAAATAGAGAGGTCAAAATGAGGAAAAGTCAAGTCAAATACGAGAGTCGTTGAAGTGTCGTTATCTGTATAGCAAGAAGGCCTATTAAGCTAGTATTTTGTTCCTTGAAGTAACGTTGCCGCGTTATTTCCTCGTACGACTGTTTGTTACGTTCCAAAAATCAATCCGAACACCAATACCATGTACCCCTTTTATCCTGATAACCTATTACCCGGCTCCTGAAATTAACGACCAGAGACATAACTAGAAGACACGAAAAAGTTGACAACATCTTAGAGCCTAAAACTCGGACCTCAAGAGGAAGTAGTAACTGTCATTGGGCTTTACCATTTTCCCCATTCTTTTGTACCTCAATTAATGTAGATTTGAATAGAAATAAATATCCATGTCGTGCATGATATCACTATTTGAATTCTCGACTTCCATTTAGTCTTCAAAGAGGACTTAATGGGACGGCTTGAGGTCTATATGCATGAGTTCCAATATTTTAGTATAACTTGGGGGCTATTAAGTTTGTTTTTTTAACAAAAAAAAAAAAAAAAAAAAACTGGATGTTTGGGTGAACTTGCCAGCACCTTGACTAATTTCGAAATCCTGGAGATAACGACCAGGTATAACCCCCGGTATAAAGACACCGGACGATAATTTTCAAAAAATCAAGTTTATCAGATATCTCCCGTTAATTGATTATGATATTCGAGGCACATGTAAATAGTAGAATAAAATATACTAGGTAGCTATGTAGAGATAAAGTGTGAACATATGTAGATATATAGGCCCTGTTCGTTTTCCAGTTTAGTTTTAGTTTTTATGACATTATCATTTCCCTCATTTCTCTCTCTATCTTTCTCCACTCATTACATCTGATGATATCATCAAAACTAAACTAAACTAAACTATCTAATCAAACACAGCTATAATAGTCTCATCTGGAGTACATTTGAATGTAAAATAGTATGCAAATAAGGAAAAAGTTGATAAATAAGAAAAGATGTGGTGCATGCTACTTACAAACCAAATGAGGCCAGGAGTCTTTGTCCAGAAGCTCAAGTGCCTTCTCCCAAATGAAGTCTCCCTTGCAAATCTGAACCTCTCTGGATCTGCAATATCACCCACAAACACGTTAACTCATCACCAAATATATTCGTGTGGTGCTTGTTTTGTGTGTGGAATCTAGGGTTTAACTCTTATGGACAGGAGATTGGCCTTGCAGTAATCTAACAAATACTACTAACATACTATAGTCCGGTAAAAGACAAAAAAAAAAAGTTCCTTCCTCCGTTTCATAATTTTACTATTACATAAAGTTTATAATTGCCATTTTTTTAAAAATTTATGCATGACAATTTTTAACTTTTTATTGAAAAAATGACACATTTTTTTTTATAGTATAATAAAATTAAGGAGTTTATGAATATTGGTTCACTGTTGATCACATGCATGTTGGTTTCGTGTATATATACTGTAACATAAAAATATGAGCGTAGATAAATATGTGGACTAGCGAATTACCGTGTGAGAACTGGTACTCGGCTGTTCTCGTTTCCTTTTCCCATGCCTTCCAACGTCTCATCTACAAACCCAACAATCAAGTCAATATATTTGTATCAGAGAGAAAGAGAGACGGACGCAAGGGCACGTTAGTCTCGGTGACTGTCCTACCCAAGTTTTAATTTTTTTTTTATCAATATAGTGATAATTTTTAAATTTTTATACAAATAGTATATAGTTTCACCCGCCAAATAAATTATTTCACACAACTGACATTCGAATCATTCATCGATGCCAATGAGAGAGAGAGAGAGAGAGAGAGAGAGAGGTGCTAATGAAATGTAGTATAGGTGTACCTTCAATTGGCCCAAAGCCATGGTGAGAATACAGTAAAGGATGTGAAACACAGCCAACACAAAAATGAAGATGTGAAGCTGATGAATGCCGTCAGAAGAAACAAACGGCACTTTCCCCTGAAAAGAGAGAGAGAGAAAAAGATCACATGAGAACAGTGTACAAAAAATGGTAAAGATGGAAAACTGTATGCATGTGATATGTGCATTACAGATGTCGATAATTATTTTGGGCATCCTCATATTTATGTCCTCGGAATAATTCAAAGGGTTTGTCGAATAAGATCATGACAGCAGGCGAACGATGGCAACATCTTTAAAAGGACAAAAATGATAGGTACACACCCTCTCAACCACTCCCCACCACACCCTCACTCACATGTGTGGTGGGGCTCACCCGGTGGGTCCCAGTGGACCCCACCACACGTGAGAGAGAGTGTGGTGGGGAGTGGTTGAGAGGGTGTGTACCTATCATTGTTCTTAAAAAGACGTAAGTTCAATTCAGGTTGCCAGCGAAGACTCTTGAGGCGGCTTTGGTGGTTTGTCGGGTCGTTTTTATGACAAAATTAGTACTCTCTCCGTCCGGATTTGTTGGTCCGTTTTGGGGATTCCAACTTTTTTCCCATTACTTTTTGTGTTGGTTGTTTTCACATCATCAAAAGTAATTTTCTTCTACTTTACCTTTTAACTTTTGAAAATGGACAAACATTTTCGGACTTGAAAAAGTATGTTTGTGGACCAACAAATCAGGACAGAGTGAGTACTATTTTGCATACGATAGAATAGAGGTTGAAATATGCACATGTCAGTGATAGATAAATGACAATGCTTTTCTAGACTCCCTTCATGTCAAACTTTTTCCTTTTTCTTGATTCCAACTGGCCGATGACAACAATTCAAAACAAAAATTCAATAAAGGTGTTCCAACAAATGAAAATACTACTAGTCATACCTTTTCCGCGCATTTGTCTGTTGATCCCGCGGCCAGCACGCGGCGGAAACTTCCCTCCATGGCAGCGGCTAGAAGCTTCCGGCGACTTTCCGTTTCATCAGAATCGCTCTCCGTTTTTGTTGGGCTTACCTTCTCCTCTTGTTTCTTACTGCAGGGATGCCAAGTGGCCCCTACCCTCTCTGATATACATATGTTTGAAATTAGACCTTGTCCTACTGTTAGGAGCAGCGATATGAACCCCAACAGCATCAACTCTTCACCCCCACAAAATGGGAAAAGCAAAAAAAATTCCAAATATCAGCAAAAATTAGAAAAATTAACCGCAAAATTGAAATATTATAAGAGAGCTTGTTCAGGATAACGCGGCAGTGCTAGTTTAATGAGGTTTTTTTTTGTTTTTACGGTAAAATAAGAGAAAAATTTCACAAAATTCACATTATTCTGTATCATCTTATGTGTACCTGATTTAACCTTTTCAAGTGATTCATAAAGGGCTCTCTTGTGTTTCTTCTTTAACCACTGCAAAATTGTGCAAAAATTTCAATTAATTAAGAGCATGTTCCTGGTATTCCATAACTGTAATAAAATAAAAGTACTTAAAAAAAATTCTATAGAGGATATATCGTATCGTATCGTATGTGTGTATATATATACCTTTCCGATGAGATGGATAATATATTCAATGACAATAGAAACAGCAACCAAAACAAAACAAACCGCCGCCACCGCCCACGTCGGAGTTTGCTCCAACGACCTTCCTCCGTTTCCCCCCGCCATACTTAAATCTCTCTCGATGCGAAAAGGCCGCTAGAGTTGGAGAATATGAAACTGAGACCAAGTTTCCCTTAAACCCAGAAAATCCTGTCTATGAGTACTACGGAATATGCACCCCAGAGAGAGAGAGAGAGAGAGAGAGAGAGAGAGAGAGAGAGAGAGAAATTAAAGGGTAAGGGGGTGTAGAGATGTATATATATAGGAGGCTATGGTGAATTGGTGATACAATTTTTGAAGGAGAGAAGGGTGTGGAAGGGAAGGAGTGGATGACTTTTGACTTCTAAACGCGTATGATTTTATAGATGTGAAGAATAGACTCACCCTTGCTCTTCAAAAAAAAGATAAAGGAATAGACTGACCGAGTGATGCCATGAAAGTGAGTCTTTTGACTTAATCAATTTGATTCATACCTATTGTGAATTTTTAAAATGTTCTTTTATAAGGTGCTCGGCCAATTTACGAATACTTCAACTAATTTTAGAGGCTCAATCTCACCGATCATTTGCGGATTGCCCAATTAAACCAAGAAAAGACTTCGTATGCATATATTCACTTCAAAAAGTTGATTGTGCCTTCGAAGTTTCGAACTTTAGAGTTAGGAAAGAGCAAACCCCTAAGACTCAGGTCTTGTTCCAGCAGGCCAATCCCGGATTGAATTTTTAAATGGTATGGGTATTTCCCTTTGACTGCTGCTGTGTATTTTGCTATCTACTTGAGCTTATGGGGATTATTCAAACATAAGACTAAGGTCATTGTCGGATAAAAAATGTGCAAATAATGCAAGAATACGGAAAAAATTTATACATGGCTTATACGTGCAATAATGCATGAATTATACGTGCACAAATTTTGGCATAGATTTAATTAACTGTCTCAGTGTACGGTGTGCCTAGCCTCCCCTAACGAACTATAATTATTTAATTAAAAATTGTTATAGGGTCCATTATAGCTTTTTGTAATATCTCTAGTCCACCTAATGTTTTCATAACATCTCTAATCCACCAAACCACTTTTTTTATTCTCTTAGATCCATTATATTTTTTTACTAGACAAATGTACCCTTATATTAAATTTAATACATAATATACATTTACCGGAAAAGTCACCGGCGCCGGAAAGTCTGCCCGAAAAGTTGCCTGGAAATTGGACTTCGCCGGAAAATCCTGCCGGCGCCGGAAAAGTCGCCGGAAAATTGGATTTCGCTGGAAAAATGACCGGCGCAGATGTGGTTATTTGAACTATGTCATTTTTAAAAAAAACCTACTTGGGATTAGATGTGGTTATCTGTACTCATAAGATGTGGTTATCTGGGCATATTTTTGTTTAAAAAACTTACTTGGGATCAAGTCCTCAACCACCCAAGCACTACAAGGTAGCAGCACAAACCCTTTACTTTTAACATAAAATTTTACTAGAAATTTTACTGAAAATTGAATAAAACAAAAAAACCACTTTTTCAAAATGGAGGTGGTTATCTGGACTCAAAAGAGTGGTTATCTAAACTCATAAAATATCAAAATAATGAAATGCTAATAAAAATTCAACAATAAATATAAAAATATCACTCCCCAACCACCTTATCCTCTTATCTTCTTCCTTCATTCAATCGATCTGGTAACTGATCACTCCCCAGTGGCCCAGTCCCCACCCAACTTATCTTTTTACTTCATTCAATCGATCTGGTAACACCCCCCTTTCTCTCTTCTGATCAAACCCCATCCCTCGATCGAACCCGAACAGAAAGCACGACTTAGAGCTTCCAAAATCGAATAAGGTCTGAAATGGGGAACAGGAATGTTCATATGTGCACCAGTAATCGCGAACAGGGTCTGAAATCGGGTATGAGGGCTGCAAAATAGAGTTTCGAGGGATGTAATCGACTGGATGAGTTCGAAATAAGGTTTCGAGAGTTGTATGGGGTTCGAAATAGGGTTGTATGGTCGCTGGGTGAGTTCGATAGAGTGTTGAGAAGATGGTAGGGGGTGTCGATTAAGGGTATTTCGAGATTAGGGTTTCGATTTTGGTATTCTGGGTTTGGATTTGGGTGACATGGGTGAAGATGGGTGACGATGGTGAATATGACGTACAGTGCAGATGGAGGAAACCAGGAGTGTCGTGAAAAGAGAAGCGAGGGGTATTCTTGTATTTGGTACGTGTGAGTAGACTGGATGTGTTAGGAAAATATTAGGTGGACTAGAAGTGTTAGGAAATAGCTATAGTGGACCCTATAGCAACTCTCCCATTATTTAATGGTCTTAGGGCACAGGCGTAGATTTCTATTTGCGTCCAAAATAATATGTTGTGGATAAAGATATTGGGTTCAACCATTGACCACCAAATAACATCCCCTACGTATATTGGAAAGATTTTCATACGAAATCAATACAATATGAAAAGAAATACATTGAGAGATATTCGAATAGGAAAAGAAATGCATTGAGAGATATTCGAAGATACTTCTACTACTGGGATTTGGGGTTGCTGTTGTGCATGGGATCGATGCACAACAGATGTTGTGCACCATCCGAGCCGTCCGTTGCTCGGATGGACATCTTAGATTTCATCTTACACGAACAACAATGAACGGTTCGGATGCAAAGGTGTCAAGGTAAAATCTGGGCCGTCTATCCGAGTAATGGACGGCTCGGATGGTGCATAACACCTGCTGTGCATCCCATGCACAGTAGCTACCCCATGTCCTACTTCTGCAACTCGAAAATATTAATCCTACCTCCAAGCCATTCAACTTTAAAAAAAAAAGAAAAAAAAGAAGCAAAACAAAAAAGAGAAACACAAATAAAACATTGATGACAAGGTGCCAAAAAAAAAAAAAAAAAAAAAAACACAATATTCCCAATCCCATGAGCTCTGTTTGCTGCCATGAAAATTGGTACGACCACCAATAAACCCCTTCCCTAGTGTAACCATCAAAGCACACCAGAACCCCTGTAGTACGCCGGGAAATGGTCGCCGGGAAAAATCCGTTGCTGACCATCATATGCAACACCATCGCTGCCACCGCCACTCTTCGGAATTATACTGTTTTAAGCCAAACTCGATTACAAGCAGTAAAAAAATACAAGTACCTTATTCATATCAAATGGAATATAATTCCACAATCGTATTAAATCCAATTGAAAGTCTATTAATGGAAGATGTAATTAAACAAATAAATTTGTTTAGGAGAATAAATAGTTAATTCTTGGTTTTTCTGCAAGGATTGAATTTTTTGAGATAAAAAATGATTGTGACACAAACTTTGTGCCACAACCAATCACAACCCCACTCACATGGGGTGTGGGTCCCACATGGGCTCCACATGCGGGCCCCACACCCCATGTGAGTGGGCTTGTGGTTGGTTGTGGTACAAAGTTTGTGTATGTATCATTATTCATTGGAAAAATCGATTGGGCCGAGTCCATTTACGGATTACTTCATTTATTTTTCTTTCTTCGATCGGCAGAAAAGATTTCATTGATCTTTGAAGAGAAAACAGAGATTAAAAGCATCACGGGCACACCAACAAAAGCCATCTGAGAATTAATCTTTCGAAGCATCATTAAAAAAAAAAAAAAAAGGACTACGTGAGAACCAACCGCAAAGGCATACTAGAAAACAACCAAAACACCACACCAAAACCAATATTATTAGTTGTAGTTAGAGAGCTTTAAACCCTTGTCAAACACATCAGAGTATATAGTTTTTACTACTCAAAAAAAAAAAAAACTAAATAAGGGAACACAATCATTGCGCTTTTGAAAATATGTTTTTCTTATTTTACTCTTCAAGATCGTTACTTTTTATTACCACTAATTTAAGGATAAACGTACGGGTACAGAGGAATTGGGACAAAAAATGTACCGAGCCCTCTCGGGGACCCACTTTTGGGTCCCACACGAGTGATCTGAACCGTTCATTGTTCTTAAAACATTTTTCCGAGGGGCGCCACAAAAAATCAGCTCAATCGGACGGTTAGAAGGGCTTGAACCAAAGTCCCACCGTTTTTTGTTTGAAACGGTGGGACTTTGGTTCAAGCACTTCTAACCGTCCGATTGAGCTGATTTTTTGTGGGGCCCCTCGGAAAAATATTTTTAGAACAATGAACGATTTGAATCACTCGTGTGAGACCCAAAAGTGGGTCCCCGAGAGGGCTCGGTACATTTTCTATCCCAAAACTTCTTTTCCCAATCAATTAGGGTCGGCAATATGAATTCTTTTCCCTCCATATGTTCACTTAGACCTAATAGACTCAAATCTTTGCGCACTACCGCATCTAACTCCTCTTGTGACATTCTTATAGCCTTATCTTTAGATCTCAGTCGGTCCCAAGCTCGGATAAAGAAGAAGGGTTGTGCGTTAGAAAACTAATAGCTAGCACATAAAAAGGCCGGTCAGATCCCTATGAGTATGACATAAATCCTACTCTTGAAAATACTATACCAGAAATTAAAATAAAAAGATTGACCGAGTCTGGAACTCATCTAGAGCTTGTCAAATGATAAATTCTTCAACGAAAGATCCCTAAAATAATTGCTAACTTTTGAAACAGAAAAGAGTTAACCTTCTCATGCATATATGCAATGATCGTTTAACCCTAAAATAAACCCTAATTTCTGCATTTTCTATTCTTTCCTGCGTCTAGATAATTGATCCGTAAGTCAAAAGTGATTTTCATAATTACCAGGTCTTTTTCTGTTTCTTTTTTATCAAAGAGTTCAATTATTTACAGCGATAAAATATGATTATGATCGATCTCGATGTCGCTGGAGTTCACGTGCAATGCAGAACACGTGTATATTGTTGTACAACTAAATTAGTGAAAGTTAAGGTCTCTAAAATTTGTTTTTCCGATCAAGATATTCGGCTTAATTTACACACAACTCGGTTAATTTATGGGGAAAAAATTTCATGATCCGCTTTTTAGAAACCCAGTTGAAGGTGTGATAAAGTCTAATACGGACTGATCTCGTATAAGTTAATAGCACCTAGAAGATCTCGAACTTGAACCACTTGATCAACCTCTTGGGGTTGTTTTAGTCAATGCATTTTTTTTTATTATCATTATAAGCAACTCATCTATAAGTTTTAACACTTGTCAATTCATGTGTGACATTTGCTAGAGGGATGAACTTACAAAATCTATGGCAACTCGAATAAAATTTATGGTTTGTTTAAAATAACTAAGCCAAAAAATTTAAGATTGTTGGAAATGTCTAGAAGTCGAAAAAAAAATTTAATTACCTTTTCACTACAAAAAAAAGGTGGTGTATTTCACTACAAAAAAAGTGGTGTATATGACACTAATAAATTGTAACGAAATACTTGATAAAATTTCCTCCCTAAAATGAAGACAAACGAGAGAGGTCGTTGTTCCTGAAAAACCTAAAAACCATTTTTTATTTTACTTTGTGTAAAGTCAAACCAGGGACAAAGTCTTAATTGTTGCTGTTCAAAAAAGGAAAAAAGTCTTAGTTGTTAGAGATGATGTAATCAACCTAATATCCGGTTTTTTTGGGGTAGCCTAATATCCTTTAATTCTCAATAGAAATGCACATGCACAAATATTTGCAAGTAGTTAGAGACAATATTGTCCTAGCGCATTAGGGGACTCTGCTGCCGACCCCATCCTGCCATTCGTTTTGCGCATCAACAGCTCATATCTCACATCGCCTAATTGTATTCGCACCGGCCATTGTTTAATGCAATCCAGACTGTTGATGCGTGAAACAAACGGCTTAGATGGGGTTGACAGGGTTTGCCGACCTGAAGAGACAGCTGGCCCCTCGGGTCCTGTCCAAGCGAACAGTTTTTATATCATAAAATTAGGAGAAAACTTAGAAATTAAAGGTCATATATCAAATGCTCAAATCATTTTGGTCAATGAATAACGATAGTATTATATAGTCTGAAATAATTTTACGTCTGTCCATAATTCATATTCATGGCCATGCATGCACCAATCATGCACGACATTATCAACGAGTCCGGCCGTCGCTAAGGTCCATCTTTGGATAACCATGCACCACATGTACATTGGAGCATCCCCACGTGTTATCCTAACACCTTCCCTTGTCATATTTTCATGCAGTTCCATAAATAGAATTTCGGACCTACATGACTGTGTGCCGAGCTGAACCAGACTTTTTGGAGACATAAAGAAAAAATCAAAGATGAGGTTATTTATAAACTTTAATGAACAAAATACAAAGTAGATAGATTATCTTTCCCCCAAAACATCCCAAACAAAATAACCGAATAATGGAGTACTATAAAATTTCAAAAGCATTACTTAAATATCACTAATACTAAAAAACATTAATCGATCATTAGATTCATTCAAGATTTCAAAAGCATCTTGTAATTTCAGCAACAAAATAGTAATTATGGTTGCACAATGAATTTTATCGAAAGCCTCTATAGGTTTCAAAGCATTTTCTAGCTTGGCACGATACATTTCTAAAGTTCAAACATTCATCACTCTTGTGGAATTTAACTTTTGCACATCAAACAAAAAACACCAAAACATACATGCATGTATCTCATTTGGTATAATTTTTTTTTTCAAATATAGGAGGGACCCTGAAAATTTTCATATTTTTTGGGGCATAATGTGGCCGCACCTTAAAACCCCAGGGCCGGCGCACAGTATGTGGTGGAGATGGTGTGAAGACAACATTTGGAGGCGCCCTATAGGAGTATCTAATAGCTTTCAAAGTTTTAACGTGATCGTTAATTGGGTCTCATGTTTTATCAATCGGGTTTTGTTAACATGTGCCCCCAGGGCACATGATAGGGTTCATTAAATGAGCCGAATTAAACCTTTGTTTGTATGGGAAACCTAAGTTTTAAACACAAGCACAAAGTCTTTTACTACTTTTTGCATGGGAAATCTAAATATATCTGTAAGAGGGGAAAAACTCACGAAGTTATTTCCTTGCTCTTATGAGATCAAATCCTCTTCTGATGGAGCGATTCCGATCCTGCAACACAAACAAACCGTCAGAGCACCCCTGCCTCTTGGCGACAAGGGCCCTCCGATGGCTAAGTTATTATAGACGAACTGGAGGACGACCAAAAGAAATGTGTATGTATTAGAGTGGGTTTTTGCATACCTCTAGCATTTAGGAGTCATCTCCTTATATAGACGATTAGTTTGTATTTGCATTCTTTGTGGAATTCTTCTCTGTATGGAATCCTTCCAGGCTTAGGATTCTTCCTTATTGGGCAGCGTATGCACGATTCTGCATCCTTATTCGATAAGGATTCTTGCCAAGATGGCCGTGTACTGCTCGTTCGGAGCTTTACCCTACATGGGAGTCTGCTCTTTGTTTGGTAAGTCGACCGGCCTTCCATCTCTGAGTGAGATTGTGCCTATCTTTGCATGCTTATCAGATTTGGGCGATATCTCTAAATATTCTCTCCTTTCCTTATCTTTGCAAGAAAAGTATTTTGCTAGGGTTTATCCCGTATTGGCCGCTCTACCTGCATCGTCCGTCGAGCGGGCTGATTTGACTTTATTGCTGGATTATGGGCGTGGTGGTCGTCGGAGCACTACTCTGTGCTACTTCCCTCGTGCATGTCACGTGATAGATATAGAGCTTTTGGAAAACACTCCACACAATATCAATTACTTTTACTGTTTTTTTTTTTTATAAAAGTGGGTTTAGTTAGACTCATTTAAGGAATCTTATCATGTGCCCAAGGGGTACATATTAACAAAACCCTTATCAATTTTAATATTGTAAGAAGGAGAAATTTAGTAGGGTACGTAAATCAACAAGAAAGAGTGATTAGTTGACTAGGGATGAAAATAGTGAATGATTAACTTGAGGGACTAAGTAAAGAATCTGTGGACTGGTGAACAACAAGGCAAAACAGTAGGGAAGACCCTTGTGGCAGGAATTCGTCACTCCAATTAGCAAGAGTCAAATACGACTTCTCTCTAGAAAGAGTATTTCTCTCTTTAGAATCGCTCTTGAATCTCTCTAATCGTCCTCCCCAAATAGGGGAGAGTGACCTATTTATAGGCCACTCGAACTTTCCTCTGGGACGAGTGGACCAATAAAGTCCGGACACGTGTCGCACAAATAGTACGTGAATATTCCTTCCGTACTGTCAGGTCGTGGCCGCAACACCCCGCAGGTGTTACTCCGCGGATGCCCCAGTGGGTGTTACTCCGAGGGTGCCTCTCCACGATGAACCCTTGTTCCTAGCCACCAAACCACAAAAATCTCCAGTAATCCCGAGAAACGGTGTAGTCGAGGTCTACCTTTGTCTCATCGTCGCAGCTATCGGACACGGTCGAGGCTCTACCTCGCCATCACCGCGTGGAGCGCATGGTCATGACCTCCTCGATCGTGCCACTACAGCAACCAAGCCTTTAAATGGCTCCCCCTCGAGCCCTGCCGAGTCGGTCGGGAGCGGAACACATCGTCCGGGTCGAATCATCTTCGGAGGGTCGATGCCCCTCTTCGTCCTGCCCCAAAATTTTAGGGAATCATAATCGATTCTTTTGTCATCGTATCTCATCTGAGACTCAAATGACATAGGTTCGCCATCGGGTCGCCTCTTGATTGAGGCACCCCTATCTATCACTCGAAAATTTGGCTAAGTATGGAAAAGTAACTTTTTTTGAAAAGTTTCGAATTGGCCGATAAAAAGTCCCGGTATTTGTTCCTTGGATTTTTCTAAGCATAATGGTATAATCGGATGATCTTTTCGAGTACGGGAAGGTTGTCTTTCGGCCCTTTTCTTCGAAGAAAAACGTGTCATTTTTCGCCTTTGAACTAAAAGTGGGGGGATGAGATTTTGATAGGATTGGAATTTCAAAATTCTGGCAATGCCATTGTTTCCAAAAGGGGGGTACTTCCTTATTTTCATAAATAAATTAAGGTAAAGAAGCTTTACTTAATTTTTGTTTATGAAACTAAGTACCAAAGACCCGGGGTTGAGAACCCGGGAGACAGGATCCGGATGTGAGAACCCGGGGGTGAGACACCTGGGGTTGGGAGTCGGTGAGAGACCCGGGGTTGGCACCCGGGGCTAGCAAAACCGGGGTTGGCCACTCGGGGTCGACAACCCAGGGATGGCCACCCGAGGTTGGGACCCGGGGCTAGAAGCTCGGGGATGGAGATCCGGAGTTGATCACTCAAGGTGGAGCCGCGAGCGGTTGGGCATCCGGAGTTGGATCCTTTGCCTTGTTCTGAGTTTGTCCAACTCGAGGCAATTTCCTTGTTAGTCCAAGTTTCGATAATCTCTTTCCACGTGTCCTCTGAAATGCATGCAACGTGTCTGTTGTAATTTTACCCTTCTACAAATTTCTTTTTTTATGTTTTATTTCTCGGCTACTTATACAAATTTTCGTAGTTTGGAAATGTGAATCAACTGAAACTATGAATTTTTTCATCGCGTTGAAACAAGCCCATAGTTTTACATAAATAGTAGGCCTTCCAAAAGGGTGAGATTGAAGGAACCGGGTTGTTGCTACACCTCTGTACTGTCCAATCTGAGCTTTTCATTGAGCAATTAACGATTCAATTTATCTTACATATAGCGTAAGTATCTTACACGTAGAATAACAATTGAAATCTGGACAATTGAAAATACTTTTGAATGATTCAGATTAAGCACTATAGAGGTATAGTGCCCGAGTGCCTTCGGGCACTATAAGATCCCCGTTTCCAAGTTTTAATGGTTTATAAATGGACTCAGTTTACAATCAAATTAGCTTCATAATTCTTATACCCCAACCCTCCTATTGGTTTACAATCAAATTAGCTTCAAAATTCTTATACCCCAACCCTCCCATCTATTTAATAGGAGTATTTAAAATGAAGCCCAAACCTCCCCTAGAAATGCAATTATGTATTGATTTTTTTTAAATGGCATTTAAAATAGCAGTAAATGGACTCAGAGATCGATCGTTGAAGGTTCAAGTTCCTCTCTCTCTCTCAAGTATTCCTGATGCTTACTTTTTCAACAGTAAAATGGCTGCTACTTCTTCAAATTTCACATCTGGATGTGGTCTGTGCATCCCCACCAAGGCTGGCCTCGATGCCAAACACGCCTGCCGGTACTATTATAAATGCCCCGGTAGCCCTGTAAGCCTCTCACACAGTCCCCATTTATGGCATTTTTCCAGCTATATTTAATTGTATAACAAAATCACATTTGTTGTTCGTGATTAGCCCTTCAAGCGGTGGATTGGTTGGTGCGACGAGCACATTGACAATGTCGCACAATCGGGAGATAATCGATTGCGCAAGTCGATTGAGCCTTCCGACGATTTACAAGTTGACCTCCACAGCTTAACAGAACGCATGTTGGCCATAGATAATGCATGCCGTGTGATGATTGTTATTGGGATTGTAATTTGTGTACTCCAAGTGATCCTTGTAATATGTGTACTAATCCTATTTGTTCGTATGTAATTTTCTAGAATTTGTCGACCTTAATTCCAACTTTTAGTGCTCTATGTTGCATCAGTTGTGAACAATATATTGCTATTGAATGTTTTAGTTGTGGAACATTGAAGCATAGTATTTACTATACCAAATGAACTGATTCGAAATTAACATTAATGGTTATAGCCATCTGTTGCAGTATTGTGTTGAATTAATTGGTTATAACATTAGTGCTTCAAACACAGATATAACTTTTAGTGCTCTAGTGGCTACAATTGTTGTTCCTTTGTAGCTAATGTGAGCTTCTTTGGCTTCAAAAATCAAACAAGTTTAGAGCATCCAAGTTTCACATTCAATACATGTGTAACTTGATCAGCTACATGACCCACACTTTTTATCCAAATGCAATGCATTGTCAAAATTCGGCAAGAGCAAGAAGACCAAGTTCACCCGCTTGTGCCAAAATGGAATTGGCATTGTCACTTTTTAGCTTACCAGAGAGTAAAAAAAATGGCAATGCTGGACCAGTTTTGTGCCATTTTGGCAATTCCAAATTTGATGCCCAATTTGGCACCAAGAATAGCATTGCCAAAACTTGAAAGTTTCATTTTAACTTTGCTCCAAATATTATTGCACAGCCCATGATGCAGTGCACGATACGTTTAAATAAGTAACCAAATTCCCCTTATACGGTTCTCTGAAGTTAACCTTTCATACAGAGATAATCCAATCAAATTCTCATGCAAATTCTCTCATTCGGTATAGTAAATACACTAAATCACATTAACCTTTCATACAGAGAGAATAGAAATGTCATTCATCCTTGCAATGAACAATATCCTGTGCATTAATATCATTAAACTTAAAACTTCAACAGTCTCAAACTAAAATTACATTAGCACAAATTACATTAGTAAAAATACATTAGCCAACTCAAGTTACATTCATTTAGTCCGACTCTAAGTGTCAAACTCAACAAACAGATTTACCCTCCCGAACAACAGCAGCAGCCAACTTGATACCTTTAGCAAAACAAAAATCAAGCAAAAACAGATTGAATTTCCAGATTCAGAAACACATTCCAATTCCTCATTCAGAAACAGATTGAAAAATGCAGAATCAATTCCCATATTCAAATGTAGATTCAATTTTCTCATTCAGAAATAGATTGTAACCACTTCACAGAGTCAAACTCAACAGATTGAAAAATGCAAATTCATTTTCCAAATTCACAAACAGATAGAATTTCCAGATTCACAAACAGATAGAACTTCTAGATTCAAACATGCAGAGGCAGGAAAACCAAATGCACATATCAGATAAACACGTCAAGAACTCTACATTCAGAAACGTAATAGGTCATCATATGAACCATATCCACACCTCACCATCTTCCACTCCTAAAACACGGATCGGTCATCAAATGAACCAAATAAACAAAAAATTAAATAAGAATTTGACAACTTGAAAATTTTGAAACACTTACAATCATCGTCAGAATCAAGTTCGTCGTATCTGTCGTCATCGTCATTATCATCGGAATCAGTCAACACAACATCTTGCGAAGAGCTATGAAAAAAAGACACCCAAGTCATCCACATTGTAATAGTGAAATTAAAACTATAAATCACCACATTAAGATGCATGGACGTACATATTTCAAAGTTTAGGACAATTCCTTTTATCATGGGATTGTCCCGTTAACCCGCATCCAGTACAACGCCTAGCTTTCTTGATCGCCTTCTCTTTCCCTCCCTTCAGTTGTTTACCACAACCCTTTGACCTAACCTTAGGTGGTTATTTAAAATGATGTTCGATTGGAAGAGAAATACGTGTTTGAGTACCACTCCTTTCACCATCTCCACTCCCTAACTTCATGTTAGCAAACCTTTTGAGAGTGGATAACAAATAGTCTTCGAAAACTTGACTCTCATGTTCACTGAATACAGGTTGCTCAAAAACTGAAGAAGAAAGTGTCGAGAGCCTATTGTGCCTCACTACCAAAGATGTGTCACAAACTTCCTTCCTTGTCCCATCCAAGTCACCCACAATTGAACGTACTTTTTCTGCTTTGGTCCACCTCCGCAAGATGTACTGATCAGGTACTTCCGTAATCAGTTTCTTAGTGAAGTATGCCAACATGTGACGACATGGAATTCCATCACTCTCAAATTTCATACAAGTACATTTAACATATTTTGATGACTTGTCTAATGAAACTTCACGACCATTGGAATCACTCTCCGTTTCCCTCTGAACTTTGTACAAACACCGGGGGTCATCTTTAAATGTACTCTTAACCAAATACGCACCACTTTGCAAGAGTTCCTCTTGAAACTTATAGAAAATATTCTGTGTGTACACGTCACTCAATTTCAACTCCATGACCCGCTTGGTTGAAGGAAGTGGCTTATCATTCATATCTTTATGGTCGAGATCAAGTTCATTAAGGCCTATCTTTGCAAGTGCCCTATCAAACCATGTCACAAAATCCAACAACGAATTTTGTCTCGACACGTACTTCTTGAAGAATGAATGAGCACCTTCAGCTCTTTGACTACTAGTCATGTGAGTAGAAAAAATGTGTCTCGTATATGCAGGAATCCATTGCTCACGAATTTGATACAAGCCATCTAACCATTCATTCCCTATCAAGTTAGCTTTTGCTACAATCTCCAGCCATTTACTTTCAAACTCCTCCGGGGACTCCGAATTCCATATACAACTACTAAACTCATCATAATGTTGCTTATAGGCTATTGCACCTATTTTTTTAGAGAATTTACTCACAATGTACCAAATGCAAAACCTATGCAGTGTATTTGGAAGAAGACTAGCAACAGCTTGTTTCATTGCTGGATCTTGATTAGTAATAATCATTTTCGGGGGCCCAGTCGGCATCGCCTTTAACCATTCCTCCAAAAGCCAAAGGAAAGAGGACACATTTTCATGATTTAAGAATGCACACCCAAATAGAGTTGTTTGGCCGTGGTGGTTAACCCCTAAAATCGGTGCAAATATCAAATCATATTTGTTGGTTTGGTAAGTTGTATCGAACACCACCACATCACCAAAATGTTGGTATGCCTTCTTAGAAGTTTCATCGGCCCAAAAACAATAACTCATGAACCCCATACCATCATCTTGAAATTTAAATGTAAAACCTGGATTCCTTTTTTGTTGACTTCGAAAATGCTCGTACATAAGATTAGCATCATGTCCCTTTAACTCGTTCCTCCTATCCCTTTCCGCATTATAAAGATCACGTTGTAAAAACCCCACCTTATCAAGACCTCCTGACTGGACCTCGAAAAAACTCATTTGTTGGGAGGCAGACACATTTGCATTGGATAGTTGTTGTGATAAGTTCCTTTTTGCCATTGAGATCTCACGATGAGATCGCAACAAATGCACCCTCGTTAGCGTCGTAAGAGGGTGGTAATGACCCTCGACAAATACCTTGACAACAAATCCCGTACCCTCTCGTTTTTGGCAACACACAATTTTGCACCACAACCCTCTCTAGTTAAGACCCGTCTACGTATCGTACCATATCCCGCACCCTCCTGGTTTTTGGCCCTCACCCCTTCTTTGAAACAAACATACTCCTTTCTAACCACTTCACCTTCCCTATTATTCTTGCTAGAATGGAGTCGCGTACCAAATCCACCCTCTCTACCATAATTGTTGTAAAATTTTTTAACATCATCTAAAATATCAAACACTTGTCCAATTTTCTGTATCAAGTCGTTATTGACTTGGGGTGTGTAAAGTATTTGAGAAGAATTAGCAGATGAGTGAGATGGTTGAGATGGTGACGGTGACTGTGGCGGGACATATTGGGGAGGGTACCCTCCTTGTGGTGGGTACCCTTGTGACGGATACCGTTGTGGAGGAGGCGGATACTTTGTGGATACCCCTGTGGAGGAGGGGGATAGCCTTGGGGATAGGGAGGAGGAGCATACCCTTGCGGAGGAGGAGAAGGAGGAGGATACCATTGCTGAGGATAAACTGCAAAACAAAAAAAAAATTATAATACTCAATGTTTGAAAACCCAATTTTATCTGAATGGGATCCAACTCATCTTAATAAAAGAGTGAACTCATTGAAGGCAGGATGTAAGGTTACCTTGTGGAGGGGGGAAGCCAACAGCGTGTAAGCCAACAGGGGGGTTGTTGGTTGTCGTCCATGCTGATTCCCTTTTTTGTGAGCCAAGCTATTAAAAACAACAAAAACCAAGACAATACCCAATGAGCTATTGCACCATCTTACTGTACAAAAGTACAATATGAGACAGTGAACATAACACAAGGTGATGGGAGGGAATTTTTAGGCTGGTTTGTTACAAGTTAAATTGATATTGCAAGCTGGTTTGCTTCAGAACACAAGATAACTTTGTATGTTAACTTTGTATGTTCAACTAAATGATGAGAATCTAAATTGACAAAATGTGATGGGAGGGAATTTTCAGGCTCTTTCCAGGACACAAAGCTGTGCCAGCTAGTAGAGACTAATGAATTAACAAACGTTGTTAACATATGTACTAGGAATCTACCCCACTGAAGCAGTTGTTTGAGTGAACACAAAACATGAAGAGGCTCTCTGTCAAGTAACTAGAAGAAGACTGAGCTACTGATTTAGGGTGAGTTACTTCAACAACACATCAGACAATATACTAGATATTAATTTAGGGTGAGTTTTCCATGGGGAAAGTTGATGGAAGAGAAATAAAAATCTGAATTTCCTACTAATGGGAGAGTTGATGGAAGACAAATTAAACAACACCCCAGTCGATTCTCATCTCACTTTACTTTGCAACTAACATTACTAAATATTGCAACTTCTTTCACTAAATATTCAAATAACGAAAACCAAAATATCAGATATTTAAAAATAAAAAAGGGAAGGAAAATCAAAATCCAAAGAATAAGCAAAGAGAAAGAAAAAAAAGAAAAACTTGCATAAATCACATGATTTAATCAAACAACATTATGGGAAAATCTCACATAAACCCTAAAAAGTCGAACAGAAATGGAGTTAAAAAATGAATTTATGGAAACCCTAAATCCAAGTACAAGATATTCGAAACATGAACTGAGAGAGAGAGAGAGAGAGAGAGAGAAACCAGGTTCGACAGATGAAGAGAGAGAGAGAGAGAGAGAGAGAGAGAGAGAAACCTGGTTCGACAGATGAAACCCTAAGTTCGATCGACCGCTGATGGTGGAAACCCTATAAATTCAAAAATCGACTTAAAAAATGGAGAAAACCATGACAATCGAACGAAGGAAGAGAGAGAGGAGGTGGAATACCTTCGATTTAGTCAAGAACAGGGAAGTATTGCTCAGATTTTGGCACGATCTCATTCGAAAATTTTGAAATCGCCTATTCTCTCTCTCTCTCTCTCTCTCTCTCTCTCTCTCTCTCTCTCTCGGTGAAGAATGCGTGAAATGAGGGGAAGGGATCCAGATGGGGGGTTAAACAAACCCGGATCCTGACCCGCGCGAGTCTTGGACCCGCGTGTGGGTTATTTTAAATCTCAGCCTTTGATGTCTGTGCGCAAATCCACCGGCCGACAATGCTTTTCCCGTAAGAAATTTGTGAGGGCTCCCTCTAAAGAAATTCTTTCTATATATATGTATAGAGTAACTATCTCATCCGGGATAGCTACGGTCCGGGATTGTCCGGACAAGGCATTTTTCAATCAAATTTTGATGATCGGATCTGTCCAATGTGTTCAGAAGGTGTTTTCAAGGGTCCTGACGGAAAATCTTCAAAAAAAAATACCGGGAAGGGCTTGGATATTTTTTTTTTGAAGATTTTCCGCTTGGACCCTTGAAAACACCTTCTGAACACATTGGACGGATCGGATTTTCCAAAAAAAATTTGCAACACAAAAAAAAAAACCAATTTTTTCTTATTTCCGGGAGGTGTGGATGTGAAGTTTTCCGTATATATATATATAGGAAAATTTTCTAGTAAGGACGTCCCGTAAATAAGAAAAAATGTAATTTTTTCACGTTAAAAATTGTTTTTGGGAAATCCGAACCGTCCAATGTGTTCAAAAGGTTTTTTCAAGGGCCCACGTGAAAAATTTACAAAAACAAAATACCGGGAAGGGCTTGATCCAAGTAGTTTTTCGCAAAAACTGTAAATACACCTTCTGAACATATTGGACGGTTCGGATCGTCAAAAAAATGCTCGGATCACGGAGGTCCGGAAGTCTGGAGTCTGGATAGGAAGTGGAACCTATATATATATATATATATATATATATATATATATATATATATATATATATATATATATATACATATATATATATATATATATATATATATATATATATATACAATGGTGTGGGTGGTTTAAAAACACGTTTTAAACCAGTCAAGGATCCCGGACTAGTTTTTATTTTATTTTATGTTTTGAAGGTTTTAAAAGGTGTTTTTGCATAATCTAAACCGTCCAATGTGTTTAAAATGTGTTTTTAAGGGTCCCTGGGCGAAATCATAAAAAAAAATACCGGGAAGGCTTGATCCGAGCAATTTTCCACAAAAATTGGACAATACAGTTTTATGAAAAACTGCTCGGATCAAGCCCTTTCCCGGTATTTTCTTTTTTTTTTTTTGACAATTTCTCGCGTGGACACTTGAAAACACGTTTTTAAACAAATTGGACGGTTCGGATCTTAAAATATTATTAGTATTTTGTAAATTATTTTTGAAACTTAGAAAATTCAATTAGTATTTTGTCCTTGTTTATCTGCGTTTGAGCATCCTGTCTCTGGCCACCGAAGCTTGAAGCCCTGTTAGATGTGTAAGTCCTAAGAGTGAGGCAGTCGTGAGGATAGGGTCACCAATTGGGTATGAGTGTATACAGGCTAGGTCTCAAAAAAGATAACTCCAGGAAAAAATATTAAGAGAAATTTTTGAGTGAAAAATATAATGAATAGATTATTTAGGTGCAGCTCTTCAACTAGCTCAATAGCTTCGATGTCGTCCATACCAGACATAGTAAACGAAGAAGAACATGAATATCAAGATTGTACTACAGACTTAGGAAATTGGAATATACCAAAATTCCCAGTAAAAGAAATTTATAAAACTAGTTTTTTAGAAGATACTTTTAAGACTGATCAAGTAGCAAAAACTGTAGAACAAGTTTATGCAATTACAAAACAACAAGAAAGATGTGCTCTTTTAAGTAAAGAATCAGTTAAAAAACATCTAGAAAGAGGTTATAATTTTATTCATGTAGGCTTAGTACAAGTTGCAGTTAAACTCCTAACACGAAGAGGACTTAATTCCTCAATCTTGTTAGCTTTACGAGATAGTAGATTCACAGTATATAGTGATAGTTTGTTAGGATTAATGGAATCTAGTCTACACAATGGTCCAGTATATTTTAATTGTTTTCCTGATTTACCACTTAGTTTAAGAGACAAAAATATCCTAAAAACTTTAACTTTAAATATTCAAACTGCAGGAGCAATTACCAATATGCTCGAAGGAAGTCACTCAATTGCTTTAATTTATCGTATTTATTACAAATGCATGAAAACTAATTTAAATATTCACGCCTTAGTCAAAAGTCCAAAAGACAAAACTGTACTCATACAAAGTAGCACTGCTGATGCTAATGTCCAAGTACCAAAAACAATTCAATGGAATGATATCTAGTTACCAGCCAGTTGGCTTAGTGAAAATGAAAGTTTTCCACAAAGAATACAAAATGATACGGTTGATTTAGATTATATCCAACAATACTTAGATGTCACAGTTAGAATTAGTTTTGATCAACAACGAGTTAACAATCCCCTTAAAATTAGAGAACTTAGTAGGTTAGAAAGTTCAACCAGTATACCTAGGCAAGATAGAAATTTGCTAGATCCAAAGTTAGGCTAAAAGGAATATAAACAACTTCACAGGTTAGTAAACCATGTTACTCAACACAGTCAAAATTTGAGGATGAAGAAATATCCCAAGGATCACCAACCCAAACTGATTTCGAGGAAATAACCCCTCATCCCATAGATAAAAGTTTATTAACTATACATAGAGATTTTACTATAGATGTAAAAAAATTGTTCCAAGAATTTAAATCAAGAAATAACGCAGTAAAAAGAAAAGAATTTCGTAGTAAATATAATCCTAGCCAAACATCTGAAATAGTAAAAAATTGGAGACAATTCATGAACGATATAAGAACAGAAATTCAATTTTTTGATTATTTAGAAAATTATTATAAGAAAGTTAACACTATAACAAAAATTAAATGGAGAACATCAGACAATAATATGATTTCTGCTAGGCACCCTCCTTTAGATTCAATTCTTATTGATTACAAAGGATCATCTATTACAGCATCCCCATTTAAGTTACCAAGTGGAGAAGCTGAATTTAAAAAAATAATGGAACAAAATAATTATACTAATCAATGTCCTTAAACTATAAGTAAACAATCAGATAAAATAAAAACTAAAATAGATGATGGATCTCTTAGCAGTACTCCCTCTTCTAGTAAAACCATAGAAAAACCCCTTATACGTCTTCCTGAAAAAAGAATTAAGGCAATCAACACCGCAAAAAATCAGATCCAAAGTATTGAACAAATTGAAGAATTGCTAGCTAAGTTAGCCCTTAAAAAGGAATCGGAATCAACATCTTCCCAACTACTAAAATTAAAACAAGAATCTCAAGTAACAGCAATTACAAAAAGAAAAAATCACAGCACAGATTCTAGTAGTCAAGATACTAATACATCGTCTGATGAAGAAATCACACAATTAGAAAGACAATTCTCAACCCAAGAAATTAATCGTATCTATAATCCTAGAACAAATAAGCCAAACCCTGCAAGTCTTACAAAAAATTGGTACTCCCGTCCAACTCCCCCTGATCTTCAATATGAAGAACGAAATTTAGATAATCAATTTTCTGTTTCTTCAAATAAATTATACGAATGGAATATTGATGGTTTAAGTGAACACCAAATATTAGAAAAATTAAATCATATGACAATGGTTGCTAATAGTTACCTAAGTAATTTTGATTATACTCAACCAGAAATTGTAGACTTATTAACTTCTGGTTTCACCAGAATGTTAAAATCTTGGTGGGATAAATACCTCACCAATGAGTCTCGTGATGAAATCCGAAATTCTATTCAAACGGATGAAACCGGTTTTCCAATATTTAATGAAGAAATTGGTATGGGAGAATCTGATGGAATAAATACTTTAATATATACCATAATTAAACATTTTGTTGGTACACTTAGTAATATTACCTCTAGAATACATGATCAACTAAGTAACCTACACTGTCCAACACTGAGTGATTTTAGATGGTATAAAGATGTTTTCACATCTAGAGTAATGCTCCGTGATGATTGTACTAAGTCATTTTGGAAAGAAAAATTCATTAACGGACTCCCAAATTTATTTGCTCACAAAATTAGAGACGTTCTTAGTCAACCAACAGGAGTAATTGAATATGATAAGTTAACTTATGGAGATATAATTAGTACTATTCAAAAAGAAGGACTAAGAATGTGCATAGATATGAAAATTAGTAAACAAGCCCAAAAAGATAGAAATAAAGCTAAATATGAATTAGGAAATTTTTGTGAACAATATGGTCTACCTCCAGCAGCACCATCTAGGAGAAAGCACAAACAGATTAAGGATTTTAATAGAAATAACAAGTATTCTAAAAAAGGTAAAAAACAATTGTCCAATGATAAATATTATGAAAAGCCAAAGTACCAAGTAGTAAAAAACAATATACAAAAAAATATGACAAAAGTAATATTACATGTCACAATTGTGGCAAAAAAGGTCATTATAAAAATGAGTGTAAAGTTAAAGAAAAAATCAATCAATTAAAAATATCTGATTGTGATAAAAAAAACACATACTTGAAATTTTTAGAATAGAAAATTTAAGTAATTCTGATAATAATTCAGAAGAAGAGAAAATTAGTACTTCTTCAGATTATCATTCTTTCAGTGACAATTCAAGTGAAAACCAAATAGGAATAGGATGTACTGATAATTGTTGTAAAAGAGTTAATGTAATCACTAAAGAAATTCCAGAAGAAGATTTATTAATTGATTTAATTGGTAAAATAGAGGATCCTGAGTTAAAACAACAATATGTTAAGAAACTCAAACAACTTTTAGTACAACAAAGTAAAAAACCCCAATATACCAAACCAATAGTAAGCCTTAATGCTACTATAGATAGATTTAGTAAAAAACAAAAAGAAGTTACTTTACTAGATTTACAACATGAAATAAACCAAATTAAACAAGACATTATCAAGATAAAAGAAAATGGTAAAAAATTAAAAGATAGTATAGCTGTATTACAGCTAAAACAAAATTTTGAAAATTTTGAAGAAGAAATACATAATCAGTCATCTGACGAATCTCCAGAATTAAAAAGTAAACTTTTACACAAAGATGAGTCAAATAGTGATCATGATGATGAGCATCAGGAAAATAATTTAGAAAACAATAGATTAAATATAATAAATCAAATAAACATCCAAAAATGGCATGCTAAAGTCAAGTTAATAATTAATGATTTTGAGATTGAAGTCACTACCCTTATAGATACTGGATCAGATTTAAACTGTATCCAAGAAAGTTTAATACCCGCTAGATATTATCAGAAAACAATCGAACAATTAAGTTCAGCAAATGGTTGTAAAATGCGTATTAAGTATAAATTACCCAAAGTCCAGGTTTGTCAAGATAAAGTTTGTTTTAAAACATCATTTGTCTTAGTACAAAATTTAACTGATAAAGTAATTTTAGGAGTACCTTTCATTTGTTTACTTTATCCTTTTACCACCAATAATGAAGGAATCACCACTAAACCTTTTGGTCAAAAAGTAATTTTTAAATTCTTAGCAAAACCTGAACAAGAAGAATTAAGACAGTTAAAAAATTACTCTGTTTCCCCGAGTAAAAATATTCACCCTACTAATATTCTGCTTGATTGTTTTACAGATGGCTTCAAACCAGCATAAAATGACTTTCGGATGGATCACCCTACCAGTGATTCCTGATGGAACAAGTTCCAAGTTTAGAAAGTTAAGTTACCTAGACACCATTGATGAAACCCAACAATGTCTCTTAGACAACATCTGGAGTACACGTGGGGATAACCAAAAAATTTTAAGAAGCTTAAATAGTTTAAGTATTTACTTTCATGAACAAAACATTAAGCAGACTAGAGAAATTATTCCCTCTAGATCTTCAGGTGGAGTTTCTTTCAACCCATCTCTAGCAAGCAATTCAAATACTAACTTATCTTGCGAGCATTGCAAACCAATGTCTCCAAGTAAAATTTTAGATGACAGGTGTCAACAAATCAAGGATGAGGTTGCTATCTTGCGCCAACAACAATTAAAAGCAACAAAAGAAGAACATCAGCTACAAATTTTTCTAGCCTCTCTTGTCCCACTGAAAAAACAGTCATCCCCACTGGATGATGGTGAAAGCGTGAGTGTGTCTTTCCAAAAGAAAGCAAGTAAAATTTTAGCTTTACCTAAGACTTTATCCCTTATTCCTGAGTCAATTCCCCCTGAAATAGCCTTTGATATTTTTTTGGGTAATTTAGCGTGAAAATAAAAGGGGCAAAAAGAATATACAGCCTACAAGGGGCATACCCCAGGAGGACAAAACAAATTAACGGAAACAAAAGAAAGAAAAGAAAAACTAAGCCCACTGGCTAGAAAGATAGGAGGGCCAACCGGCTACAAAGGGATTAAGGGGGGGGGGGGGGTACCTTTCCATATATGGACTTGGTAAACTAGACGCAAAAGCAATCCTACTAACCATCGATTACAACATATAAATCTAAAAGAGTTTCTAGCTCATCTGAGGAGATGGACTAAAACCCATCAAAAGGACCTAAACTGAAATTCAGTAACACAACATTGGCAACAGTAGGCTCAGTAGCAGCAAAAGCAGATTCAGTAATTCAGTAGCAACAGCAGATTCAGTATCAACAGTAGCAGTAATGATGGACACTGCCCAACAGCAAACTGCCATGAATGGCAGCGGCTGATTCAGATGCCTTGAGTGGCAGTGAATGGCAATGCCGTGAATGGCAGAGCCGTGAATGGTAGTCCAGACATCACAGTAATGCAAATCAGTAGCAACAGCAGTACAGGAGTCACAAAACCATAAAGCAACAGGATTCAAACTAGATTTTCTGCAAATCTGGACAAATTCTGGGCAATCCCATGAACATAACGGATGAATGCTGTTCGGCACACCACTTGAGCCTTAAGAAATTTTGCCATGACCCGTTCGTAATTGGAGCACCCTCAAGGTGCCAGCCACTGCGTATACAACAGCAGCAGCTGAAAAGGAAAAAAGAAAAGAAAGAGAAAGAGATGGAGTAGCAAAATTGCTTGGAATGGCAGCTAATTAGACTGGTTGCTGTCCAGATTATGAAAGCCAGCAACACTGCCCAGATCATTAATTCCTCTTCCCAACAGATGGCAGTCCACAGAAACAACAGTAATAACGAATAATGGTTGATAATTGATGGAAATAAGCTCAACTGAAACATAAGAGAAACATAGCTATGTGGCTCACACTTCGTCTCCCTTGGACACTCACAACTACTATATCTCTCTTCTAGGCTCCAGACTCCCTCATCATCTCACATGATAATCTCCAGCTACACTAACTCTCCACTCGAAAGGAAAGTCAGAGGTCCAAGACACTCAACTCACTGGCACACACAATTTAAGTTGGTCACACCCAAACAACAGCCATAAGATCCATCAATGGAGTACGCAATTCTGTAACAACCTGCACTCAAATTCCCAAATGGGATGTTAGTAATAAAACTTCCTGAAGCTTTGGATTAAGTCCTTGATACCGGCCCTTGAAATACAGAACCACTTGAGGATGGTGTAACCATTTGAATTTAAGCAAGAATATGGTTAGATATTCAACATTTGGCTAGACAAAAAGGTCACTACTTTCAAGAATTCCTGTTTGAAAGCTTAATCAATCTTGCCAGTCAAACAATTCCTGGTTTGTCAATCACTTGGGATACCCTCTACTACAAAAATCAAGATCGAGTAGAGTGTCCAAAAATTGATCCCCTTTGCAAAGAAATACCATTAGAGCGTATGGATTGCAAGTGTAATTTAATCTTTAGTATCCCTAAAGCCTGCATTGATCTTAGAAATTTCCAAGACCTTTCTTTAACCTACAAAGGAGAAGAAGTTCAAATTACCCCAATGACCTTGCTAGACCAAGGATTCCTTAGACAATTGGTTATTACTTCCCCTGAGCAAACTGACAGAGTCCCTAGGAAAATGGCAGTATGCATCAACAATATCTTCGCCAAGTATGGAGCATTGAGATGCCAAGTTTCAATAAGAAGTAAATTTCCTGAATGGACAAATTTTGGAAGCATTGTACCAGCACAACATGTTATGTACATCTCCGCAAATTGGCCATTCAACAGTTTCCATGACCCAATTGTGTTAATAGGACATGAATTTCCTACTTGGATATGTTCTCAGTCAATTAGAAAGCAAATTAGACATCACCTGGCCTACTCAATAGCAAGTCACCTTGGAGATGTTGATGAGCCCCTCTTTGGAAGCATTCCTAAATTAATTTGTGAAGACCCAATTTAGAAAATTAGGTCCATTGATTTTATTCAAGAAGTCCCATTTATTTTTCATACCAGATACAAAAGGTTGGTGGAATACTATCATAGTTGGATAGATATCCATGAATTATCAGATCAAGAGGATTTTGCACAAGATGACGCGCAAGATTTTTGGCACAATTTGTCAGAAGAAGAAATGCACAACATCGACAACATGATGGAGTGTTGAAGTATAAAGCTTTGAAGTCAGAAATTTTATTTGGAGAATAGTTTTAATCAAAAGAAGTCATCAACGAGTCAGAACCAAATTTTGAAGAATCACCGAAAGTAGCTTTTGGCTTTTAGTCAAGGAGCATCTGCTTTTCAGTCACTACCCAGTCACCTCTCCACCGAAAGTGAAGACAACAACAAATTTCAGTCATGTCTCAACCGAAAGCTGGAGAAAAGTCACCATTTCAGCCAAAAGTAAAATAATTATAGCCCACATGGCTGAGTCATCCCGCACTTGTAAAATAATTGTAGTCTCAGGACCTTTGGTTATAAAAGGATCCTTTTAGTTTGTAATAGGTAGAGTTAGTTTCAGTTTTCACTCTCTCAATTCTCTCAAGTCCACTGAAAGCTCCTTAGAGCATAACCATTTCCTTCCACCTATAATATCTACCCACCATGTGGTTTGATTCGAAATATCTACCCACCATGTGGTTTGATTCGAAGTTATAAAGTCACCGAATTTCCAGTAAGTTTCGTAAGTTTCTGTTTTCATTTACTTGTCAATTTTCAACACTATTCACATACTATTTGAGTACTATTTAGCACTATTTGAGTACTATTTAGCACTATTCATGTCACTAATTACGTTACTATTCACGTCACTATTCATTACTATTCACGTCACTATTCATTACTATTCACATCGCTTTCATTCTTTTCCTTTTAGACTTTCGTTACGTACCTTTTCTTTCCTTTGTTCAAATTGTCTGATTCAATCTGTCTGTCTGCTCTGACATGCTCCTCTACTGTGTCTGTGCTTCCGCCCCCCCTTGGTATCTACGGAAAATTTCTAGTCCACTCCTCCCGGAAACAAGAAAAAATTGATTTTTTTTGTGTTGCAAATTATTTTTGGAAAATCCGAGCCATCCAATGTGTTCAGAAGATGTTTTCAAGGGAATCTTCAAAGAAAAATACCGGGAAGGGCTTGATCCAAGCAGTTTTCGCAAAATATAAAGTTTTTGCGAAAACTACTTGGATCAAGCCCTTCCCGGTATTTTTTTTTTTGAAGATTTCCAGCGTGAACCCTTGAAAACACCTTCTGAACACATTGGACGGATCGGATCGTCAAAAAAATGTTTGGATCATGGGGTCCGGAAACGGGAATCCCGTTCTACTAAGGACTCCCTCAAACTCGTAATTTGCGGACCTCATGGATCGGGGTTGAATCTCGACGATCCGAACCGCTCAATGTGTTTAAAACGTGATTTTAAGGGTCACCGCGAGGATTCGTCCAAAACAAATATTCGGAAGGGCTTCATTCGAGCATTTTTCGATAAATTATATATGTACGGTTATTATGAAAAACCGCTCGGATGAAGCCCTTTCGGGTATTTTTTTTTTGTGATTCCTCGCGTTGGCCATGGAAAACATGTTTTAAACACATTGAGCGGTTCGGATCGTCGAAATTTGATCCGGAGAATCAAAAAAGGGGTAGTCCTCACAGAGGAGATCTTTGAGGGAGACCTCAATAGAACATCTTCCTATAGAACATCTTTGAGGGAGATCTTGCATAATCCGAACCGTCCAATGTGTTTAAAACGTGTTTTTAATGGTCCCCGTGAGAAATCATAAAAAAAAATGACCGGGAAGGGCTTGATCCAAGCAGTTTTTCACAAAAATTGTACATATACAGTTTTATGAAAAACTGCTTAGATCAAGCCCTTCCCGGTATTTTGTTTGGATGATTTCTCGCGGGGACCCTTGAAAACACGTTTTAAACACATTGGACGGTTCGGATCATGAAAATTTGGTCCGGAACTATGAGTCCCGGACTTAGGGATCCCGGACTAGATCGGGACTCTATATATATATATATAGGATTAACTTCCAATAAGGGTCCCTTATTGAAGAAAACCGTGCGGACCTGCCCTTTTTTTTATGTTTCCGGACCAAATTTTGACGATCCGAACAGCTCAATGTTTTTAAAATGCATTTTCCAAGGTCCACGCGGAAAATCTTCCAAAAAAAATACCCGGAAGGGCTTGATCCACACACGTTTTTGTTAAAAACGCTATAGCGTTTTTAACAAAAACTGTGTGGATCAAGCCCTTCCGGGTATTTTTTTTGGACGAATCTTCTCGCAATGGTACCCTAGATAAGGGACCCTTATTAGAAGGGCTTCCTATATATATATATAGGTAAAACTTCTAGTCCACACCTCCCGTTAATAAGAAAAAATTGGTTTTTTTTGTGTTGCAAATTATTTTTGGAAAATCCGAGCCGTCCAATGTGTTCAGAAGGTGTTTTCAAGGGTCCGCGCGGGAAATCTTCAAAAAAAAATACCGGGAAGGGCTTGATCCAAGCAATTTTCGCAAAAAAAGTGTGGGAAAACAGTTGTGGGCCGTTGGATCCTATGTCCTTCACGCGATCCAACGGCTAACAATTGTTTTCCCGCACTTTTTTTTGTGAGGGAGCCCTCATAGGAAACTTCTTGTATATATATATACAGTCCTTATCTAGTCCGGGATCCTTGATCCGGGACTCATAGTTCCGGATCAATTTTTCACGATCCGAACCGTCCCATGTGTTTAAAAGGTGTTTTTAAGGGTCCACGCGGGAAATCATAAAAAAAAATATTGGGAAGGGCTTGATCAAAGCAGTTTTTCATAAAACTGTATTTTTAAACACATTGGATCAAGCCCTTCCCGGTATTTGTTTTGATGATTTCCCGCGTGGATCCATAAAAACACATTTTAAACACATTGGACGGTTCGGATTATGCAAAAACAATTTTTAAAACCTCGAAAACACCAATTTTTCTTTAATCCGGGATCTTTGCCAGGATCACCGGTGTATATATATATATATATAGGCCAGTTTCGGGGGACTCAATTTTTGAAACAAATTTTGATACAAAAATAATTGGAGTTCCACACAAATAATCGGGAACCGTTCAATTTGTTTAAAACGTGCTTTCAAGAATTTCCCTAAATTTGCAAATATTAATGTTCAAAAAGTAGGGGTGCACAAAAAAATCGATATAACCGCTAAACCGATCCGATTCTGACTGAACCCTTCTATTTGGTTAGGTTATGCGGTTCAATGATCTGGTTATGGTTTTTAAAAAATAAGAACCAGTAATTATGGTTCGGTTACTGGTTCTCAATGTAAGAACCACGGTTAGAACCGGACCGGACGGAAAGGGTGGGAATTAATTTAAAACTGCCTGAACCGACCGGCCGAACCTGTATTACATGAACGCGAGGCGTTGGGCTGCAACAGTGGGATAGGAATTAGCTTCAAACTTTGACAGTAATTCATGGTAAAAAAAAAGGACTTTCATAGTAAAATAATTAAATTTGTACAGTAGATTTTGTACTATGCAGGAGATTATTGGTATTCTTAGGAGTTCATCAGTCCATCTTAGAATTTAGATTTTGGATTATGCAGGAGATCATGGGTACCCTTGGGAGTTCATCTTAGAATTTAAGCCGATGTTCACGATTGAAATTTGCATGTGTCTTGGATTAAGTGGGTACATAATTAAAGATATCAAATTACAATTATAATTTTCTTTTTGTGCATAACATAGTTAACTTAACCGGTGTACTTGTATTCGTATTGAATCATATGCACAAACATGGTGTCTCGTGCTTATCACGGGTTTTTCGCTAGTAGTAATTTAATGCAATATATTATACCAAGTCTTACAATACGATTGCAGTCAAAATAAAAGCTTTTTTTTTATACACAAGTCAAAATACAAGTTGCTTCTTTGGGCCAGTGGATTTCAATTTTTCCTAATAAAGACTTATAGAAAACCCCAAAACTTACGGCTAAAAAATGGCCACTTTATTCCACTTTTTGTCCCTTATAAGTACATCTTATATAGATAAATATAACTGAAAATTCCAACTTTTTCAGCATCTTATACAAATCAAAATTTGTCGTCGATCACGCGGAAGTCAAATTTATAATTTTTTGAAGCCACTGTACTTACATCTCTTACATTATTTTATTGGTCGATAAATAATGTGAGACGATTTGGGTAGTTAATGGTGGAGGTGTTATCTAGTAAAATTTCAATAATGGTCCTGTTTATGTGGAGGTGCACCTAGGTGCTTTGCACCGTGTTGTGCGTCTCTCAGCCATCCGATTGTGTTTTGGATGGTCTAGATGTGTTTTGATTTTTTATCGGTAAAAATAAATCAAAATTAAATTAAAATTGTCAAACACATCTGGGCCGTCCAAAACACAATCGGATGGCCGAGAGGTGCACAGCACGGTGCAAAGCACCCAAGTGCACAACACCTCCCCCAAATCCCCTGTTTATTAGTAACACTTACGCCTTGTATATGTCTGATGTTTCGATTATGGTTTTTCAAACATAAAATAAGTTTTAAATATATCACTGTAGTTTTTTATAATTTAGATTAAAAATTCAATAAATGTGTTTTTGACTAGCAAATTTTTCACATTTTCAAATAAGAAAAAAAAGACAAAAACAATGAATATGTAGAAGATTTTATCTTTTCTAATCTCTTGTAGATTTCAGATACTTTCAATTACACAAATTGTAAATTTCAGATATTTTTTATCACCCAAAAATGACAAATCTCAAGTACAAGAGATTTGTAACAAAGAGTTGAATACAATTTTTTTAGATACTATGATTGGTTGTTGTAACGACCTTGTGGTACTCCACATGTGAGTGAGGGTATGATAGAGTGTGGTTGAAAGGGTGTATCTGTATCATTATTCTGACCATAATGAATACAGTTACTTGCCTATCTCTACGGACAAAGAAACGTCGTACAACCAACATTTTTACGGATTTAAAATAGTAAATTGGTTAAGCAACCGTATTCAGGCATTTTTAAAATATTTTTCCACTTGGCAAACTTAGAAATAAGATTGTCAATTTCACTGACCATTTCTGTTGATTAAAAAAATGACAGTCTTTTTCAATTAGCAAAATCAAATCTATCAAACTACTTTTGGAACCCTTGTTATTTGACTTTAGCCCTTGAAATTTAATTATGTCATGGTTTCTGGAAGATCTGCGACGTCCAGGTGATACATCCTCCCCCAGTACATACTCCCCCAGTCATTAAGTCCATAAATGCTTCAACGATACATTAAATTAAGAACGGCGATACGTACACTCCCTGGGAGTCACTCTCAGCCACACCCTCTCTCACATAGGGTGTGGTCCCCAGATCTGGGCCCCACACCCCATGTGAGAGAGGGTGTGGCTGAGAGTGACTCCCAGGGAGTGTATGTATCATTTTTGTTAAATTAAATATATGAACTGATATTGACACTCCCAATTTATTAATGGCACTTCAAAGGCGACTGGCAATATCAATCCCTATATAGACTTGATATTTGCACTCTCCCATTGATATTAGGACTCGTCTTTTGGAGTGCTATTAATAATTTGGCGAGTGCCAATATCAATTTCCTTAAATAATTCAATACTTCTACTGATTAAGGACCACTATAACGTGGATGATAGAATTGATCCACATAATTATTTGAGTGGTGCGTACACCTTAATTAGTTATAAAAAAATACTACTTATTAAGGAACAATTTACATGTGATTAGAAATAACCCGAAATAATAACTCTTTTACTACTATCTTAAGTCGTATTGAGTTCACAATATTTGCATATAAAAACTCATAACATTTGCGTGGAAATGAATACTGTTTGTACCGAAATTCATAAAATTTATTAGTGATTCTTAAATATTTTTGTGCAAAGGAAAGACAATGACATTGCAATTAGTAAGGCCTCCATTTGGTGCGTCCCTAGGCAGGGGTATCGAGGCTTGTGAATTTAGGCAAGAGTGAACGAGGCCCAAGGAACTTGGTTAAGGGATCCAAATCCCCTTAATGTTGGTTATTAAAATTATGATTAATAGAGTAATTAGAAACAAAGGATCAAAACAGTTATTTTGTGAATATGAACTTTAAGGTATTTTAAAGATGGTTTTGTGAAGCTAGGTTGTTAGACCCGGTTGATTGCACTTCGGGGAAACATGCTGAGATTTGTTAAGTGGTAATGTTGTGACGAATCACATGGAGAGATGGAAGTTCAATAGTTGATAGCCTAAAGTTATTGTCACGTGGATGTGAGTAGGTGGGGTGTGAAGAGTTATTATTCTAGAAGTACATATAAGGTATTGTGTCTTGAAGTTTATTTGTGAACGTTGAAAATACATCATTCATCATTTTCACTATGTCTTGTTATGCATGTATAAATTTATTAAAGAAACCTCTACTAAAGTGAATGCTTACCCCTGCTGTTTTCAAGTACAACTAAGGAACATGAATTGAAGTGTTAGTGATGCATGCCATTATGAGAAGCATGGTATATGAAGAGCTTTTACATCCTTTCGTAAAACTTTGTCTTTTTGGAAGTTGGATTTGTAACTTAAAACTTCTTTTCTTTTGACTCATCGGAAGAATATAATAATTTTAGCATCTTTAAACATGTTTTCTTATGGGGTATGGGTACTTATGCGTTGACTATGACTATTTGTTAAAAGGAATTGACGTTGTGAGATAGTTTTTGGTTGATTACTCTATTGAAGAAATGTATATTTAATTATGTTGAAAATCGAGGACGTGACATTATTACTGTTTAAAAAAAAATTCAAAGAAACAAGAACAAGTTAATTAAAGGAAAAAGTCGAGAACAAAAATTACCCATTCACATTGGCCAGCCGAAATAACTCGTGTATTCTGATCAAAACAAACTCAGAGGTTTGTTGTTGCTTAAGTCAGTTTTAAGTCAATGTATTGTGAGAAAATGACTTGTTCCGTAAAACACAATAAATCGGTTATGAGATAAGCCAGAAATTGGAACAAAACAGATCCTCACTTCGAACGGTATTTCCACAACATATTCCATGTGTTCAAATAATTGGTCAGACGGTCACCTCCTTAACCATAGATGCCAGTTCCCCTACGGTAACAAAAATCTGTTGCTTGTTGTGGGGGGCGACGGGGGAAGGACGTCTGAATATCATGAAAAGAGAGAGGGCTAGGGTTGTCAAAATATTTTGTAATTGATAATGGAAAGGGTTATAGTTGTGTATATTCCAACTTCTTGTTTAGGTTTTAGTTCAAAACGTGAAAACGTATTGAGTTTATTCAAATCTAATATTGTTGAAAACATAAGTTCGATCGAAAAGTGAACGGGATGAAAGCATAACACATACTACTTAAGCTGGAGGACTAATATCGATCTATGTACCAAGTTTAAAATACTCCGTAAAACCAATCAACCGATCGAGATACAACAAAAAAAGATTTTATATTCTTGTGATAATTTTATTTTGAGGTTAACTTTGTTTTTTCAATTTATTAAGAAAAATATTTAGAGGCCTCATTTTGTATCCTCGTCTAAGGACCCAAAAATTTCAAAGGTGGCTAGCTCTGACCAGATCGAAGGTCCATAGGAAGAAGAAGGATAGTGCCCTTTATTAGGGATTAGTCACAGTCAATAGAGTACATGTACATATAAGGAGGGACAGTTCGAGCGGACCACCCCCTTCCATTGACTCATAGAACCATATTTACCGAAATCATGTCTTAAGAAAGACCCCCAAATCGAATTATACGTCGTTCATGATTAAGATGACTCCAAGGATTGGGAAACACCGAAACAATGTCGTGGAAACAACAAGGGAGACCTCAACCAAGACCGCGCGCCATTGTTTTCTTCGTGCACATCTTCTTTCAAAGATTAATAAATTTCTCTGTCAAATTATACGTCCTTCATGATTAATAAGATGACTCCATGGTTTGGGAAACACCGAAACAATGTTGTGGAAACAAAAACGGGAGACCTCGACCACGACTCCCGTTGTTTTCTTAATTGGTGTACTTTGATTTTAATTTTGTTTTATCCACTTTTAAAAGATTAATAAATTTCTCTCGCCGAGAAAAAAAATAAAAACAAGGGAGATCGCGACCGGTCTGGAATCTCTGGATTGAAGGATGGGATGGAGGTCTATGAGTCTTTGGCCTAACAATTAGTTTTGGAAACTTCTCAACAAGTTGTGGGGTGCATACAATTAGTGGCGGACGTGGGGTTCATTATGTGGGGGACCGGATCACATATATTCATAAACTAACAAAATATCATTATTATATATTGATATAACAATTTAGAGAAAACTTTTATTCATAATTTGTACAAATAAAATCTATAATATAGTACCAGTAACGAAATAATTGGGAGGTGTGCGGGGCCCTGAGGCCCGGATGCACCGCTCTGTCCACCCCTGATACAACAACTGCTCTATATGCTAAATTCCGAAAGCCATATGGTCTAGTTTTTTAGGAGCTCAGAAACTTCATGTTCCCAATTCAGGGGACAATATATAAAACTAAAGTAGTGTTATCTTGGGTAGGAATATGAATACAATTACTAAGAATCGAATTCTTAAAATTAGATAGATATGGAGTAACTTTATTTCGGTGTTTACATTAATTCAATAATCTTACATGGGAAACAATTATTTTGAAAATTTATTAACGTATGAGCCAGGAATCTAAAATTTTCATAAGATAAGGGGAGCAATCAGATTCCTACTCAATTTGAGAATGTGATTCCTGGTTGAATATTCATCAGGAATCACATTCCTATATATTCATGTGTCTTCCAAACGTTAGAATTCTAGAAGCATGACATCACATTCTCGTTCTTGTTTCTTCCAAACGTTAAAATCATGGAAAGAATATATATCACATTCCCATTCTCATTTAAGATTGTCGTCATCCAAACTGAGTCAAGGAGTCAAGGAGTCAATGCGGAGGGAATCAAAACGAGTAGACTTGGAAAGATGAATAGACCAGCTTTTAAAGTGATTGTGATATTGAGAATACAATTTCATGGCAGCAAAATAAGATGAAAGTGAGATGAACTTATAGCCTATAAGATTCGTCGTGACACATAATTCTTCAACATGCCTTACGCTCTCCCTCTCAATCTTCGCATTGCGTTCGTACTTTCAATTTTTGCTCTCGCAGATTTTAGTAGTTTGAGACTTGATTCAGAGATGCTTCTGCGCTTGCGCATGCAATTTATGTGACTTAATGTCGTGACCTCATGAAGCGAGGGGATACAAAGTTTTGAGTTCAAAGACTCCGGCACTCTAAGGAAAAAAAAAATCACTTAACTAGATATATCTTGTGATCAGGATACGAGTTTGAATCACAAGAATTAGGCTCTGATCCTTGTACAAAATAAGGAAAAATAATCACAGGAATCAGGCTGTTTTTGTATAAAAATAATAACTATTATACTTCTTTCAGCTCTTGCGTATATTTTAAGGGTCCTCCTTCTCGGAGGTTCAGAGAATCAGAACTATTTATTTTTTCCAAACAAAGAAAAAACCTAACCGTCTACATTTTGGACCATCCAAAATTCCAAATTCCAGACTTTTACATTATTGTATATGGTCCATGAAAATGTATTGATAGTCTATTTTAGGCCCCACTTTACCTAACTCTTTTTGTGTGTGTGTGTGTGTGTGTGTGTTGTTTAGCATGCTATTTTTGGTTGTTTTCTCCTATAATTTTTAGTACATTGTGGTATAAATTCTCGATGAAAGAAATTAGAAGAGTCTTAAAATATAAATTAAAGTTGAATAAAATTCATGTACTAACTTTTTTCAAATTTGGTCTATGTTTTAATACTTCTCTGATTTATCTCGTCGAGATGCGATTTTAAAATTATACCCAACTCTACTAAAAAACTAGCGAAAATAACCAAAAAAGCACAAAAAGTTGAGGCAAAGGGAGCCTTAGTTGGTGGCAAACTTAGATCGTATGGAGTTTGAACATTGAGAAATTTCTATGGTGCCCCAATGTGGTATTGGGAAATATAAGTCATCATTAATTACCCAAAAATATATATATAAGTCATTAAATAAAAAATAGATGAATTTGAGTCATTAGATGAAAACAACCACAAGAAGGAGTGTGGTTTTGTACTTTTCCCGCGTAATAGTATTTACCATGAACAAAGGCTTTATTTACCATAAACACGGGCTTTTCTTACCACAATTTATAGTCTATACGTGTGGTAAGTGTAGTCTGTTTTGTGGTGAGTGTGATTTGGTTTTGTAGTTTGTAGACTCAGTATTTGTAGTAAGTAAAATTATGGCACCGGTGTTCCAATACTACTTTGGGGAACCACAGCCGGACTCTGAACATTGAACCTTGTGGTTAAGTTTGTCAAACAAAGAAGAAAGTTTGTGTACATATGAACTCATATGCATGCATCAAATTCTGGCACATGCTTTCTGTAGTGGTCCTAATGCTTATGACAATCACCAGATTTACAAATCAAACATATCGTTACGTAACGAGGTTACCATGGATTTTAATTGAAGGTTACTCTAACACGCATATTTTACACGGTCCAGGAAAATGTATTAATGGTCTACGTAGGAAATATGAACACCGGGATTACGTGGCGAAAATCACGAGTTTCCAAAATAGAAACGAAAATTTATGCACACGTGTGTTTTAGTGCATACTGCATGCATAGAATTCACGCGCATGCTATGTGTTTCCGTGGACTTGATGATTACGACGATCACCAATTTACGATTCAAACAACGTGCTTACGAGGTTACTATATACAGTTTTGTTCAAATAACGTGCATCCAAGATACAAGTTTATACAACCGGGGGAAAAAAATATACTAATGTACATATGAACTCTATTGAATGCATTAATTTCTTTGAACATGCTCAAGTGGTTATGATTTTGAGAATCATTCAAACACAAGTCTTACGTTGTTTACTTTTCCAGTACATATGAACTCTATTGATTGCATTAATTTCTTTGCACATGCTCAAGTGGTCCTAATGATTTTGAGAATCATTCAAACAGCGTTGTTTACTCTTGTGCACCATCGCCAGATTGGTGTATAGGGTCTATTTTTAGGTCCCGTAAAAATGAATCGAGACGTTCAATAAATTTACAATCAGATAAATGTAAGCTCTTAATCTAATGTTCTTAATTGTCATTCAGAATTTTAAAATGGAACATATTGAATGGAAATTGAAACGTTATCACAATGATTAAGCTTATTTTTTGCAAGGTCACTCAGTCAAATTTTTTCAAATTTAATGAAATATCCGGATCACTTATGCGGAATTAAAAAAGAAGCCCCGCACATCGATCTGTGCAACCATCAGTGCAGATAAATTTTTCAGTAACGAGTCGGTACTGCCTACGTGGTACCCGCTCGGCAATCTAAGCCGTCCAAAATGCAATCCAACGGTCCGGAAGAGGAGAGAAAGTGGTCGGATGAGAGGAGAGAGAGGGAATCAATCTCGGCCGTCCAAAACACTTTTGGACGGCCGAGATCGTGCTCAGCATGGCCACGTGGTTTTCATCAGTGCAGAAGGGATCAGTACCCGCAGAAGTAGTGTTCTTTTTCTGAAGGAACTTTTCCACTTTTGAAACCTGAAAGTCTTGGCGTGCACGCTCTCATCACCCTATACCATGGTGATAAGTGAGCCCAAATCATTAAACTATTCAGAATCTCCGAATGGATTTGGATTTAAACTATTACTTGGGCTAGCAAACTTAACCCAAAGTCCTAGAAAGAAATTCATAAATTACCCCAATTTACTTAAAATACATAAAATTCACAAATTTTCTCTTCTTCTCGAGAGTTGATAATATTTAAAATGATGATATCCCACATTATTTTAAAAATATAATAAGTTATCGAAACCAATTACAATAAAAAGTAAATACACACATCACTTCATTTCTACGTTATAGTTAACATCTTAATTTAGTTATTTTTTGCTTGAGCAAATAGAAAAATAACTTACATATAGATTTAATTTTTAACCCCGCTAACCTAAAATTCTGGATCCGCCGGAACAGGGTCTTTGCAGTGTTTAATATCCATGGGTTCCAAATTGGGCCGTAAGAAAAATAAAAAGCCTGATGGGTCCCTATTCTATTGGGAGGGAGCGTCTCTAAAGTCTAACCACCCACCACCTACTTCTGACGTCGCTCACTTCCCGCCCTAATTTCATCGATTCAAACTTCAAAAAATTGCCAAATCCTCCTTTTAAATTAGCACTAACAAATAGAGAAAGAAAGAGATTGCTTCATTTTACTCTTTCAAAACGCTTTCAGAAATCAACACCGAAACTAATCCATCAACTGCAATGGAAATTCAGGCCACCCCTTTTCCAGGTATCAATCACTTCTCTCTCCTCGTCTCAATAAATTCAAGCTAAAATGTTTACTGAATTTTCGGATCTGCAACAAAAAAAAACCCAGGAAAAACACAGCCCGTGAAATCGAAAACGAACAAGAAGACACTCCAAGCACAAAGAGAAAATACAAAAGGACTGCCAGTTCAAAGGTGAATTTTTTTTACCCATTTACCCACCTAATTCGATTGTTCTCTCAAATCTCTTATCTTGTACTAATTTCTCTGTTCTGCAGTCAAAGGCGAGTATTCGGCACAACTCGGAACCCAAATATTCATTCGAAAGCAGTATCCGATACCAATGTTTCGAAAACCAAACCGAACCGACACGAGAGGCCCTTGAGGAAAAACCCATCAATTCAGGTCTCCCCAAAACAACCCGAACCAACCCAATCATCCACTACTCCTGCTGAGAAAAAATTCCCTGAGAAAAACAGGGCGAAAGTTAATAATAGTAAAAAGAAGAAGAGTGTGGGATTTAAAGAACAAACTGGAAAAGGCAATGAAGTTGTTTTGGAGGGGGGAGATGGGGTAGGGCATCAGACACCGGTGGTGGGTTCGACGTCTTTGGGTAAGCCGAAAAGGGTATCCGGTACGCCGTACCAAAGTGCAGAGGGGTGCAGCAAGTGCCGGTTCGATAGGCTTGAGACATCGGCTTACTGGCTGGGTCAGATCAAAGTGGCCGAGTCTGTTGGGAAGCATTTTGTTTCTGCTGCTTTCTTCCGGCTTGCCCTCGAATCCAAGGCCGAGGTTAGAATTCTTTTCGAACACAATGGTAATGCTTATTGCTACACAAAAAGAGTGCACATTATTCACTATCTTCTCTCTTTTTGAGTAACTTCTATTGGCATAGTGATGGGAGATGTTTTCGCTCAAAAATTTGTGCTTTGGAATTATGTTTCTTTTGTTTTGGTCAGTTGGGCAAGCATACATTGGTTATTGGTGTAAGAGTTTAATATTGTTCACCCTCGTTAAAAGAGGGTGAACATTACCGTCACCCTTATTGGTTATTAAAATGGTTTAGGTCCCACCATTGCAATGCGTTTTTTGGGGAGGAAGATATTATTTTTTGTGGGATCCATACTATTTCAACCAAACGGTTGCTATCATATTTTGAAGTTACCCAAAGCAAGGCAAAGACCACCTCCCAAACCCAAATACAGACGCCAATGGTTTGTCGATATCCAGAAATCGCCAATAAACCTAACATATTCTATTCAACTTCAGTTGGTTTTCCACTTTTTTTCTGGATAAAGGAATTATATGCCTAATTTGTATAAATTTATGTATGCCAAAGTAGTATAAACTTTTATCTCAAAGTAGCATACAAGTAACTAGAAATTCATTTTGGGCTTTTGCATTTTGGCTTCTATCTGGTAAATACTTACAGCTACATTATCATAAGGCTTGTGTATGTTATGGCTCTATGACCATAGGTACTTGTTTTGGGGAAATAAAACTGTTAGAATAATACTAGGAATTATGATGTTTCCATGTTTTTTAGGTTTTATTATCGTGTTTCATGTTTAAACCTGGTTATTATTCATGTTTCCTAGTCAAGTCGGTGTTTTCTTGTTATGCATGTTTTCCTAAATTGGTAGGTTTCGTAATTACCGAGTCTTGTAGCTTATACAAAGACATGCTAGGACTAGGTTTTAGAGACATCAATGAAAGCTAGGTTCTTGTCAGTTCCCTTTTCCAACAGAATTTCCCCCCCAATGATTTGGACTGAAAATACAATGATTTCTATGATTAGAGAAACAAAAACATACTAATAAACTGGTCATAAGGATTGCAGTACACAAGCATTGATCACTGCTGTTGTCAAAACAGAACCTGAAAATAAAAATTCGTCTTTGTAAAGAGATCTCTTCTTGTAGGTTAACCCGTCTAGCCGTCTAGGATATTTCTGCCATTTCACTACATCCCTTATCCTTTCTCCCCAAATTTCTCTGTACTGTTGTTCTCGTGCATTTTTTTGTCGTTGAATCACATGAGAATCTCGAAAAATGCTGAAAATGTTCTCACTTGATATAACATTTGGAAATACACCGTCATCAGTAATACAGAAAGATTTAGGTGTAGAGGATTTAAACTAGAGTTTTGAACCATTGCAGTTCTATGAGTTTTCGACGGAAGCCAGTAAGCTTTAGAGTGTAAATTCCTCTTTTATGTCAAGGATATTTCCCATATAAATTTGAGACCTTACTTGTTTTCAGCCCATTCGGAGCCTTCGGGTTGAGCTCAAGCGTTATGTGGCACGACACGAGTACTTATCCAAAGAGGCAGAATGGAGAGATGTTTCTGTTAGCTATGGATTGATCCAAACCGAAGCTGATGCAAACAGTGGCAGCAGCTCTCTTGATCAAGCACAGAACAACGTGAAGGAGGAACAAGCCATGGAGCCACTGGAAAAGGAAATTTGATCCGTTTTCTGACTAAAGTATCTCAACCATAGGACATATTTGTGTGAAGAAAGTCTAGAAATGTAGTGACCAAATGTTTGTTGAATTATTTTTTTGTTTGTTCTGTGTGAGCCATTTTCAGTTTTCAGGTAGTATTTGATTTATCGAGTGTGTCGTTATGTTTCTGCAAGTGTTTGTATGAATTCAAGTTCTGTGTCAAGAATTCAAGTTTTTCAATTTACAGAAGAGCTAGGAAAATAATTTGGGAAAGTGTTGGAAACGTGAAAACAAACATGAAATGGAACATGAAAGTGCATTCAACGGTTGAGATTCACCCGGTGCACTATTTTGACAATGTCATGGGTGAATTTCACCCGTTGAATGCACTTTCATGTTCCATTTCATGTTGTGTTTTCATGTATTGTAGGGAGTTCATAAAAGGATCAGTCCGTAACTGGTTTGAAGGGGTTCGCTTTCCTTGGATTGCTGCTAATATTGCAAGGGAGTGTATCTCTCTTTGTGCTAGCAAGCGAAGTGAGCCGTTAGGATTATTCTTGGATCTTCCATGTGTTAATGGGAAAAAAAATGAAATTAAATAGAAAGAAGGCCAAGTTTCCACTAAGGTATTTTTGATATTCTTATTTGTCTTTCCATTGTTGTCATGGTATTTTCTCCTCACATATATCACAAAAATAACAGTCTGAGTTTTCACTACAAAATTTTTGGGATTTTCAGTATTTTTGGGCTACAAGTTGTCAAATTAACAAATCATACTACTCACATACATCAATTGATTTGATAACTTATGTAGAGGGGAAAAATCTAGCTATGCTATTTCCACTCCTCTATGACATCAACAATATTCACTCTTCGCTGGATCCCTAGCCCTGCAAGACAATAAACAGTTAGAGCACATTTGCCTCTCGTCGGTAAAGGCCTTCCGATGCTTAATTTAGTAATGCGTTACTAAATAAGTCAAATTCACACAATGCATATAACTACGAGATATAGTGTACCTTTCTTCATGGGTATAAGGTCTTATTTATAGATGTAGGTTACTTGTTTACCAAGGGTCCTCGTTACCGTAGGATCCTATTCTCATTAGGAATCCTTTCCTTTATGGGACTTGTTCCATATAGCAATATAATCTTTATTCTGCAAGGATTCTATTCACGTTAGGAATCCTTGCCCATATTGGAATCCTCTTCCAATATGGAAACTTAATGGCAGTCCCTTTATTCACTGTAATCTAGAACCTTCTAGAATAATCTTTTGCCCCTTCACTTGTTCGACGCTACTCCCGTGCACCCATTTGTGGTGCTATCAACCAACACCACCATCACATGGTGTCATCCTAACTGTGCACGTGGCACACCTTGATCTACAATATCTTGGGGCACCTTCATGTGGACCCCCCAAACCGAGCCACCTCACGTGGTGTGCAGTTGAGCACGTGATTCGCACATGATTAGGCTTGCTCCTGTGTAATTGGATTTTACCCACTCCAACTTATAGTTTAAGAATAACAAAAATAACAGAAATATTGTTGTGAAAACTCAGTTAGTGGAAATGGCACCCACTTTGATTACAGTAACCAAGATGGCAAGTTGTGTGAGAGTGAAACTCCCCCAAAGCACACCGTTGCGACTTCAAATCTTACTTGTGTGTAGTAGTCCTCGTGAACCAGATGCTGTGTGTTAGGCACCATTTGTCCAGCTCGTATATGGAGTATTCATTTAGAGAGAGAGAGAGAGAGAGAGGGAAAAAAAACGACTAGCCTACAGTACTGGAAACGAAAAAACTTCTTCATGTAGAGGCGGTTCTCTGCACTCTTGGTAATAAACTGATTCTCGAGCTTCCTCCACAAATCCTTCGCCAATTTTTCTTGAATAACAAAGTATTTTTTATCTTTCGCGAGACACAACCAAATAGTATCACAAGCCTTCTGATTAATCTAATCCCAATCCTTTTCGCTCATTTTTGCTGGTTTAGCCTCTAGAGTAAATATCCTGAACTTCACAACTTCACATACCAAAGTTGTTCGTCCCATCAAAATTTTCAACTTCATATTTAGCATTCGAAGGCACAGTCCTAATTGCGGAACCAGTGCCGGACCAAGTTGATACAATTTTCTTGGATGACTCCTCACTCTTCTTCGAATCGATTTCTAAAACCACAAAAAAAAAAAAATCAAATACCCAAGGAAAACAAAACTCCAAAACCTACACTCTGATACCAGTTTGTTGTTGCGGAGGACCACCAAAGACTCCAACCGTAGTCAATAACAATTCAAGGTATTGAATATTGATGTGAAGAACAAAAAACTAATGTGCGAATTAAACCAAAAATAAGCAAATAAACGTGAGAAAAGATGAGAGAAAATCAAACAAAAGTAACAAAAAGAGATTTACGTGGTTCAGTTACTTTGAGATGTTAATCTAGTCCATGAGCAGTTGATCGATGACTTCACTAATAAAACGAATGCTCATAGAGATATAGCAAGTCTGTAGAACTCTTCTACCCAAACCTCACCAGAAACCAAAAATAAAGGCAGAATTCTCTCAAGCACTAGCCTAAATTGATTGGATATTAGTAACTGTAAGTGATGGTTCTTGTTTCTAGCCAAAATGATGAGCTGGAGAGGTAAGAATAGTCGACAGTAAAGCACAGTAGGAAAGAAAATAGAGTGATCTAGAGGAAGGGTGAAGAACAGAGTAGGTGTGCACCAGAAAGGACTAAGGCAGTGGATTGCTCTCAGTGTAATCCGTGTGATACCCTTGGTGACCTAGGAGATGGGGGAATGATTTCACTAGAGAGAATCTTCTCCCCTCAATCAGTGATTACGCTTTTCTCTCTCTAGGATGACATGTGCTCTGCCAAGATTTCACCAACCTCTGGATATTGAAAGGGAATGTCTCATATTTATAGGCACCTTGGACCAATGATTAGGTGTCAGGATGTCTCCCTATAATATGATGACACGTGTCATTTCCATACAACCTGACCGTACGGGTGACGTCGTCCACCGCGTAGCGGCGCGCTATTTCCCGCGCAGCGATCCTCTTGTTCTTTATAGCCACCAAGCCACTGGATCTCCCTTATTCCCGTTAGGGCAAGGTCGTGACCTGTTCGGTCGCGCCTATACCGCAGCCAAGCCTCAGGGGGCCCTCGGGGTCCTGCCTTCAGACCGCAGCAGGTATAATTACCTGGGTTATGTTAGACTAGCTCATCGCGTTCTCGCCCGTATCTCTGAGCCGCACTAGCCGTTTGGGCCATGAGTTTTTCTCCTGTACGGATGGTCCATGGTTGTCCAATCATCGCCCTTATTGGGGCCTATCATGCGCGCCATTGAGGCGCCTAGCAATAAGTAGTGTCGCACCAGTGGCCTCCCTGAGCGGGGTTAGGCCACGTGTCGCACGGTCACCGCGCCACCTGAGTGACACCTGTCATCATCCTATTGAACGGTCAACATTGACTTTGGTCAACGGGGGGTCGTGCGCTGACCTCCCCTACAATAACCATATGATTGAATAGTATTTATTTTATAAGAATGAATTACCAATATGATTTTGTCCTAACATGTATCTACCTATGTCCAATTATTACTGATTTTTGCTCAAATGTTATGCTCAACATTCGTAGACAGTAAACGGTTCAAATCACAAATGGAGATTTTATCCCAAATCCAATTGTCAATATAACAAAGAATAAAGAACAATTAAAAACTTCTTTATAGGAGCAGTAGCAATCCGTCAGCATCCGATACTTTAATTTCTCATTAACAATTGTACAAGGATGGCTAACTAAGTATGTCCCATGCAACACATTTTGGAAATTAGAATTTTTACAAGTACTTGTCGAGTAAAAATTAGCTTCAATAAGAAAAAGGGAATTGATTTCTACGTACACTCTTCTAATTGAGTGCAATTTTGTTCATCCTTTTTTAAAACAGGGTTAACAAAATCTTCTTTCTTATTAGTTGAAATGGTGTAAGTCTCACCCCTGCAATATACTTTTTGGTAAGGATGACGTCATTTCTTGGTGGAATGACATTACTTTTTGTGGTAGCTTCGAGTCCTTCGTCCTCCAGCCCCCAACAAGGGAAAGTGTTGGAAACATAAAAACAAAACATGAAACGGGACATCAAACTGCATCCAACGGGTGAAATTCACACCGGTACACATTGTACCATTTCTCCCCCAATAATCTAGCAAATGATTCGGGTCGAGTCCCCATACACATCAATGTCCCGACCCTTGAGGTACCCCTGCAATATCATTTTTGGTAAGGATGGCATAATTTTTTGTGGGAAGACATCACTTTTTGATAGAACCTACACCATTTCAACCAATAAGAGGGATGGTTTGTTCACCCTCTTTTAAGGGGGGTTGCTTTTAGAGGGTTAATTTACGAAACAATCAACGTTTACAAATATTAGAGACTGTTTTTTAAATTCATCCTCTAACAGGAATAAAAAATATAAAAAATAAACAGTGTTTTCGTCAATTGGGAAAGTGTAGAAATTAATATCATGAGGCATGAAGCCAGGATTTCAATTCGGAGGTGGCATACAAAATCAATATTCTCTATTCATCCACCCCACAAAGATAATCTGTTATAAAACAATGTGTATTTTTTTGCATAAATCTCAGTTAATTCTTTGCCAAGAAATATAAGAAATTATGCACATAAGTGCTTTATTTTTTTTATTCGAAAATTGGACTTTTTTTTAAAGTCATGGACTATCTTTATGGGCGGAGGGAGTAATTAATACAAAAAAAACTAGTGCAAGTTTTCTAGTGTTAATATTTATAATACACGAAAAGATACAAATTTTCATGTGTTAATCATCCATCACACACATACTGTAAAAAAATATAAAACATTTTTATTGATGGAAAGAAGGGGGGTGCTGCGCAGCCCCGTGCTCCACGGCCCATTCCGGCGCTGCGCCGGCACTGTTCCGACGATCGGAGACGTCCATCGCATAGAACTCGTCGAGTACTACACGTATACCAAAACTCAACCCGATCGAATATCGTTAAGTGCCTCATCGGAAAACAAATAAGTTGAAAATAATGGGTTCAATAGTTTTCATCCAGTTTTTCAAGACATATGTGCTCCGATGTTTTTCAAGTTATTTGTGTTTCGATGAGGCACTTAACGATATCTAATCGAATTGATTTTTAGTACACTTGTAGTAATCGACAAGCTCTACACGGTGGACGTCTCTGATTGTTGGAACAGTGTCAGCGCGGCGCCGGAACGGGCCGCATAGCATGCTGCGCAGCACCTCCCCCGATTCCTTTATAGATTAATCACTTATCGACGATGTACTTAATAACAAAAATTATATGCGCGTTTTGAAGAATTTCACTATTTTTACAATACAAATAAAACTTTTTTTTTCCTTTAGATCTGGGGATGACACATGCAACCCCGACCCCTATTGAGCTCCGTCCATTATATATCCTGTAAGAACAAAATAAAATATGAAAAAGTAAGAGAATAGGCGTGTATGTGTAATTAATACCTTGATGATGACATTTCAACCACTGAAGTCTGCTTTCAGTTGTCAATTTATGCGAAAAACATGGATGCTGGATTCCGTTCTAGATGAAAATCTACGTGTACATTATTTCAACGGTTCAAATTTACAATTACAATTTTATAAGGCACTTCCGCCTTATAGGATCCGCGATTCCTAAAAATTAAGGAGGGAAACAAAGAAAAGAAGAAGAAGAAGAACAGTCTGACCGCACTTAGGAATGAATATTCACATTTTTCTTTATATTTCAAAATGTTCGACTCAACTTATGTATACGTTATATAATCCTATCGTCCAAAGACTCATATAAGGTAGAGCAAAGCCTCGTTTTGGGTATTTAAATATTTTAATTTAATCTAATGATTTCAATAATCGTTATAATTATCTACATCAATATATTCTTCTTCCCAGTAAAGCGCTGCCCCAGTTATTAAAAAAGTTATTCGTTGGAATAATACGCATCCCGCGGGAAAATTGCTGGTGGTTAAACTAAGATTTTCTCTCTCCCGTCTTTCATGTAATAAATTGAGGGTTGTATGTCTTTAATTTAGCTAGCGAAAACACCATGGGTACCCACCCATAGACGCGTTGGCTAGCGAGTGACTGGTCAAATTCGTACTAGGGATGGCAATTTCCCCATATCCAATGGATACCTGCCCCGCCCCGCCCATATGGAGGCGGGGTTTATCCAAAAAATTCCCCAATAGTAGCGGGTATGGTGGGATTTAAAAAATACCCGCTCGGATATGGAGCGGGTATGATTTTGCTATCCCCGCCCCCGAATCCCCATACCCGGTTATATATACTATATAAATTATACATATGTATATAGGTAGAAAAGAATCTTGAATATTATTTACTTAAAGAAGTAATTACTTGTAGAACAAATCATGTCAATTACTACCTATAATAAACTAGTACATAATATATTACGAATATCATTACAGATTCTAGTTCAAAAAATGATGTTCTTGCTATATTTTGCTCTTTCATTTTATTTTTTAAAATTTATTGGTTTGTCGCTTTATGAAACTTAGAAATTGATATTTGCTTGGATTGGTTTTTTATTGTACTATTGTTATTTTTGCTACATTAGTAGTTAAAATAAGATAATTTGAAGTTTTTTACTTTATTTTTTTGTTAGTTTGAATTATCGGGCTTGCACTTTGGTTTCATTATTGACTTCTTATATATTTTGGTTTGGATATGGGTATATTTGAGGAAACCCCGATATCCAACGGGATGTGGGTTTGATGTTTTATCTAATATCCCCAGTGGGGATTGGAGCGGGGATGGTCAAAGACTCTCCAATTGGGGATGGGAGATAGAATATGGTCCCCCGATCCATACCCTACCCGTTGCCATCCCTAATTCGTACCATAACTGGTGAAAAGTTTACAAGTTTTTTTTTTTCCCTTTTAAATTAATAGTTCATATCTCCGTATGAGACTTATAATTATAGTATTACTTGATCTGCAAAGGTTGTTGTGGATTAATGTTAGTTCTTGGGGTCCGCACGAAGATGTGTTGTAAAGAAAATTTCAACGGCCACGATTGTATTCCCAATGGTCAGAAGATGGCTTAAAATATGTTTATGTGGTCAAGCATGCAGCTTAAATATCATTGTTTAATTATTGTCAAATTTCTTGTCTTGAATCCCATTTAGGCAACTTGTATTATAATTGATTTATTTGTTTTGAATTTTAGTAGAAGCAGATAAATATTTACTTAAAAAAATAATAATAATAAACGCTCATCTCACCTGCTTCTTAATTCATACGATATTTTGTCCCGACTTCAATCTGATTCCGAGATAGTTGAATGTGAAATTAATTCTCCCAATTATAGTCAGTTAATTGAAGCATATATATACAAAAAAAACCAATATACAAAATCTAGAAGCTCTGCCATACGGCCTTGAAATCCCACTTTTTTCTAGATTCATGACATTATGCTGATAAAATATCAATTCGACGATGAAGTCAATGTCATAGACTTCGTATCAATAGCCATGCCACCAAGTCAGCTATCAAAGGGCCTGTCATTCTACAAAGCCCAAATAATCGAATCCTTAAACTCTTGACAAGTCTCCAATTCTTTAGAGCCACTCATGTAGTAAGCTTCCAGGGGAAAAGTGCTCATTGATCCCCCCAAGGGGAAACTTGAATTACGCTCTGACCTCGCCATTTGAAGTGCAATTTTGTTCACTTTCACGTTTGACGAGGGTAAATTTACCCATATCTAGTGTGGAATGCCGCAGCTTGATCTTGTATTGATAACCGGAATGGTTCATTTTGTGTAACATGATTTGTTAGGAGACTGTGCAAAAATTTAGTTTTAGATATCAAATATAGACAAGTACTTAATAGAAAAACAAAATGCGACCTATAGCATATTGTAGACACCCCAATTTTTAATCCCTGTGTATCCCCAATGATGAAAGATATACTCAGCGGTATCTTGACCAGCCACTCTAGACTTCAGAATTCTTGGGCAAAAACAAACTAGCCGCACGGCTTACTGTGCTAGCCGTACGGTTCACCTTCCCACGACTTAGCCGTACGGTGCATCTAGTTTAGCCGCACGGTCAACCCGTCCAGCCGTGCGGCTATGTGTCAGGAAATATTCGAAAATCTGCCAGCAGAAGCATCT